>OY755043.1:71290372-71891147 GCA_963576565.1 Aspidapion aeneum
ATTTTCTTCTACAGGTTATAACTACAAATCTCCTAAAGTTTTGTAAAAAGATGCCGATATTTGTTGAGTCTGGCTCGGAACAAATCAATTCACAAACAGGAATGGTTTCACCTTTTACGCTAATAACCATAGCATAATAATATTCAGCCTTTTTTTCTTGGCGAAAAACAGGTCTTACAACACTGCCAGTAGCATCAAAGTGGGCAACAGGAAGTTCTTTTGTGTTTATAATATCAATCTGTCTCTTGTCATATAAATAAATCAAAGTTTTCCACTTTGTGAACTGAATATAATAGTCTTGATCAGGATGGGAACGTAGAACTAAATCGAGAAAGTCATCTTGATGGAGATCTAACTCATTTTTTGCTTCCGATCGAACTTTTTGATAAACTGACAATGAACGGACATTTTGCCAATTTCCGTGAATGTCTATCATGTTACTATCTGCGGATAGAATATCTTGATAGCGAACTTTATTGGGCAAGTCACCTAATAGCTGTTTTTTAACAATTTTTCTTTTCTCCCCTCGTAATTGGTAAGAGTATTCTTCCCCTGCATGATTATCATGATAAAGAGAATAATTGATAGTTATTGAAGTTTCATCAACTTCAAATTTAAATTCTCGACATGCTGTATGAAGACATTTTCCATATTCAACCCTATCTGATGTTAGCTTGCGTAGTCTAATCCCCTTAAAAACGCACACACAAAATATTTGATTTTTCACCAGTAACTCTAGGATAAGCTCGCGGCGCTTTTCATGTAAGTCCATGAACGTATTAGACAAATTCGACTGAATAATTTGGAATGGAAATTTTTTTCCTTTTTTTGGCTCAGTCGTAGAATTTTTCGTTCTAATAATAGACGGCGGAATCTCAGACTCTAAAACCTTCTGAGATATGGCGTTCTCAGAAATTGATGTTTCTGGAAAATCAGGCCGTCCTGAACTATACGGTAAGGTAGAATTTTGATTTGGCAGGGGCGCGGGCGTATTATGACTTACTATATATGGCTCTTTTTCTATTTTACTTTCATTTTTTTCTAAGTATGCCGTTGTCTCAGCTCGTCTAAAATTTATTTCTACGTTGCTGGTGTTATAAGAATCAAGCGCACAAATATCTACGTTTGGATCGATGACGTTATATCCAGAAACATGTAGAAGGCCATTGGTGCCATATGGATCATTAACTTGTGGCTTTGCTGGTAACTGTGAAATATTAATAATTTCACTATTCTTGTTCGGAAATTCACAAATATTAGACACGGGATTTGGTTTTTCTATCGAAGAAGGTTCTGTAGGCACGGAAGCCTTAAGTACCAACGATAGGGTGCTTTTTATGCGTTTAGTATCAATAGTATTGACTTTAAAACGTCGCAGTATTGTCCAGACATATTTTCGGTTATTATTCTTTCTCGAGTCTAAATCCAAAAAGTCACAAATTTTTTTCAGATACTTATTTGGATCTAGTTTATATTTTGTCCTGATCACATCGTCTAGTGACAGGCTCAGTAATCTTAGCGACTCAACCACTCTATTTGATGACACACGATTTTTGTCAACCCTTTTCCCCATTTCTTAATAAAAAATCTTAAACTACAATACTTTCTATAATTCTAACTAATCCTAGATAATATTAATAACAAACAGATATAGCATACAAAAATTTGTATCGCTCAGTTCAGAAAGCTACGTAAACGCGAGAATCTAGCTTATTATGCTATTACTTTCAACAAAGTTGCCTACTCTCAGTAGTTATATCAATCATGTACCGAACACATCCAGTTAGCATACTAATACATGGCTCTATGATGAGTAAACGTTTGTTGGTATATCAAAAACACCCACCTGTTCGAATATATTCAGAGTATCGCATCGCACCGCCCATAACACGGACCAATTTAAGAGCACGTCTTTAATATTATTTTGCATAAAATCAATCGAAAAATGCCTAGTAGGGTAGGTAAGTGTGTCTTATATTATTAGAAAAAGAATAAATAGCTAAGGACTACCACCCCCTTCCATAGAAAAATGCGTTTTTGACACACTTCCCATTATCCGATTTTGATGAAATTTGGCATACATATAGTGGTCCGATGACAATACAACAATAAGACAAAAATATCCACCCATCCCTACCCCCCCACCCCCTTATAAAGAAAAATGTGTTTTTGACACACTTCCCGTTATCCGATTTGGATAAAATTTGGTATACGCATAGCGGTCCGATAATAATACAACAATAAGAAAAAATATCCTCCCACCCTTACCCCCGCCCCCTTCCATAGAAAAATTTGTTTTTGACACACTTCCCGTTATCTGATTTGGATGAAATTTGGTATACATATAGTAATCGGATGACAATACAATATAATTTGGTATACATATAGTAATCGGATGACAATACAATATTAAGACAAAAATATTCTCCCACCCCTACCCCCACTCCCGTCCATAGCAAAATGCGTTTTTGACACACTTCCCATTATCCTATTTCGATGAAATTTGATATACACATAGTGGTTCGATGACAATACAACATTAAGAAGAAAATATCCTCCCACCCCTACCCCCACTCCCTTCCATAGAAAATGCGTTTTTGACACACTTCCCATTATCCTATTTGGATGAAATTTGGTATACACATAGTGGTCCGATGACAATACAACATTAAGAAAAAAATATCCTCCCACCCCTTACCCCCACCCCCTTCCATAGAAAATGCGTTTTTGACACACTTCTCATTATCCTATTTGGATGAAATTTGGTATACACATAGTGGTCCGATGGCAATACAACATTAAGAAAAAAATATCCTCCCACCCCTACCCCCACTCCCTTCCATAGAAAAATGCGTTTTTCACACACTTCCCATTATCCGATTTGGATTAAATTTGGTATACATATAGTAATCCGATGACATTACAATATAAAAAAAAATATTCAACCACCCCTACCCCCACTCCCTTCCATAGAAAATGCGTTTTTGACACACTTCTCATTATCCGATTTCGATGAAATTTGGTATACATATAGTGCTCCGATGACAATACAACAATAAGATAAAAATGTCCGCCCACCCCTACCCCCACCCCCTTCCATAGAAAATGCGTTTTTGACACCCTTCCCATTATCCTATTTGTATGCAATTTGGTATACATATAATGGTCCGATGACAATACAACATTAAAAAAAAATCCTCCCACTCCTACCACCACCCCCTTCCATATGAAAATGCGTTTTTGAGACATTTCACATCAAATGACTTTTATAAAATTTGGTATATCCATAAAGGTCCGATGGCAATACAGCCCAAAAAAATATATTTCTACCTCTACCCCCACCCTCCCCCACCCCAATAAAAAAATGAGTTTCCAAACAACTCACGATCGGGGCTGATTTTAGAAAATACAAATAAATTAAAATTTATGGTAAGTTTGTAACTTACCCTCGTATCTCAGCTCGACGATCTTAAATACGTGAAGCTAATAGTGGACATAATTCCTTTCTGATAGTGGGTCTTAGCCATGTCAACTGAAATCGGGCACAGCGCTGATTTTAGAAAATACAAATAAATTAAATTTACCGTAATTTTTTAATTTACCCTCGTATCTCAGCTCGACGATCTAAAATACGTAAAGCTGTTAGTAGACATAATTTCTTACTGGTAATGGGTCTTAGCCATGCCAACGGAAATCGGGCACAGCGCAGATTTTAGAATACACAAATAAAATAAAATTTATCGTAATTTTTTAACTTACCCTCGTATCTCAGCTCGACGATCTAAAATACGTGAAGCTGTTAGTGGACATAATTCCCTACTGATAGTGGGTCTTAGCCATGCCAACTGAAATCGGGCACAGCGCTGATTTTAGAAAATACAAATAAATTAAAATTTATCGTAATTTTGTAACTTACCCTCGTATCTCAGCTCGACGATCTAAAATACGTGAAGCTGTTAGTCGATATAATTCCTTACTGATAGTAGGTCTTAGCCATGCCAGCGGAAATCGGGCACAGCGCTGATTTTAGAAATTACAAATAAAATACAATTTATCGTAATTTTTAAACTTACCCTCGTATCTCAGCTCGACGATCTAAAATACGTGAATCTGTTAGTGGACATAATTCTTTACTAATAATAGGTCTTAGCCATGCCAAAGAAAATCGGGCACAGCGCAGATTTTAGAATACACAAATAAAATAAAATGTATCGTAATTTTTCAACTTACCCTCGTATCTCAGCTCGACGATCTAAAATACGTGAAGCTGTTAGTCGATATAATTCCTTACTGATAGTAGGTCTTAGCCATGCCAACGGAAATCGGGCACAGCGCTGATTTTAGAAATTACAAATAAAATACAATTTATCGTAATTTTTCAACTTACCCTCGTATCTCAGCTCGACGATCTAAAATACGTAAAGCTGTTAGTGGACATAATTCCTTACTGATAGTGGGTTTTAGCCATGTCAACGTAAATCGGGCACAGCGCTGATTTTAGAAATTACAAATAAAATACAATTTATCGTAATTTTTCAACTTACCCTCGTATCTCAGCTCGACGATCTAAAATACGTAAAGCTGTTAGTGGATATAATTCTTTACTGATAATGGGTCTTAGCCATGCCAAAGAAAATCGGGCACAGCGCAGATTTTAGAATACACAAATAAAATAAAATTTATCGTAATTTTTCAACTTACTCTCGTATCTCAGCTCGACGATCTTAAATGCGTGAAGCTGTTAGTGGACATAATTTCTTATTGATAGTAGGTCTTATCCGTGCAACCGAAAATCGGGCACAGCGCTAATTTTAGAAAATACAAATAAAATTTACCGTAATTTTTTAATTTACCCTCGTATCTCAGCTCGACGATCTAAAATACGTGAAGCTGTTAGTGGACATAATTCCTTACTGATAGTGGGTCTTAGTCATGCCAACGAAAATCGGGCACAGCGCAGATTTTAGAATACACAAATAGAATAAAATTTATCGTTATTTTTCAACTTAT
Source organism: Aspidapion aeneum (assembly GCA_963576565.1). Classification (NCBI taxonomy): domain Eukaryota; kingdom Metazoa; phylum Arthropoda; class Insecta; order Coleoptera; family Brentidae; genus Aspidapion; species Aspidapion aeneum. The sequence continues at coordinate 71,295,383 of OY755043.1, forward strand.
TCTCGTATCTCAGCTCGACGTTCTAAAATACGTGAAGCTGTTAGTGAACATAATTCCTTACTGATAGTGGGTCTTAGTCATGCCAACGAAAATCGGGCACAGTGCTGATTTTAGAAAATACAAATAAAATAAAATTTATCGTAATTTTTCAACTTACCCTCGTATCTCAGCTCGACGATCTACAATACGTGAAGCTGTTAGTGGACATAATTTCCTATTGATAGTGGGTCTTAGCCGTGCGAACGGAAATCGGGCACAGCGCTAATTTTAGAAAATACAAATAAAATAAAATTTACCGTAATTTTTTAATTTACCCTCGTATCTCAGCTCGACGATCTAAAATACGTGAGCTGTTAGTGGACATAATTCCTTTCTGATAGTGGGTCTTAGTCATGCCAACGAAAATCGGGCACAGCGCAGATTTTAGAATACACAAATAGAATAAAATTTATCGTTATTTTTCAACTTATTCTCGTATCTCAGCGCGACGTTCTAAAATACGTGAAGCTGTTAGTGGACATAATTCCTTACTGATAGTGGGTTCTAGCCATGCCAACTGATACCGCGCACAGCGCTGATTTTAGAAAATACAAATAAATTAAAATTTATGGTAATTTTGTAACTTACCCTCGTATCTCAGCTCGACGATCTAAAATACGTGAAGCTGTTAGTGGACATAATTCCCTACTGATAGTGGGTCTTAGCCATGCCAACTGAAATCGGGCACAGCGCTGATTTTAGAAAATACAAATAAATTAAAATTTATCGTAATTTTGCAACTTACCCTCGTATCTCAGCTCGACGATCTAAAATACGTGAAGCTGTTAGTGGACATAATTCCTTACTGACAGTGGGTCTTAGCCATGCCAACGGAAATCGGGCACAGCGCTGATTTTAGAAATTACAAATAAAATACAATTTATCGTAATTTTGTAACTTACCCTCGTATCTCAGCTCGACGATCTAAAATACGTGAAGCTGTTAGTGGACATAATTCCCTACTGACAGTGGGTCTTGGCCATGCCAACGAAAATCGGGCACAGCGCAGATTTTAGAATACACAAATAAAATAAAATTTATCGTAATTTTTCAACTTACCCTCGTATCTCAGCTCGACGATCTAAAATACGTGAAGCTGTTAGTGGACAAAATTCCTTACTGATAGTGGGTCTTAGTCATGCCAATGAAAATCGGGTACAGTGCTGATTTTAGAAAATACAAATAAAATAAAATTTATCGTAATTTTTCAACTTACCCTCGTATCTCAGCTCGACGATCTAAAATACGTGAAGCTGTTAGTGGACATAATTCCTTACTGATAGTGGGTCTTAGCCATGCCAACGGAAATCGGGCACAGTACTGATTTTAGAAAATACAAATAAAATACAATTTATCGTAATTTTTCAACTTACGCTCGTATCTCAGCTCGACGATCTAAAACACGTGAAGCTGTTAGTGGACACAATTCTATTCTGATAATGGGTCTTAGTCATGTCAACGAAAATCGGGGACAGCGCAGATTTTAGAATACACAAATAAAATAAAATTTATCGTAATTTTTCAACTTACCCTCGTAGCTCAGCTCGACGATCTAAAATACGTGAAGCTGTTAGTGGACATAATTCCCTACTGATAGTGGGTCTTAGCCATGCCAACGTAAATCGGGCACAGCGCTGATTTTACAAAATACAAATAAAATAAAATTTATCGTAATTTTTCAGCTTACCCTCGTAACTCAGCTCGACGATCTAAAATACGTGAAGCTGTTAGTGGACATAATTCCCTACTGATAGTGGGTCTTAGCCATGCCAACTGAAATCGGGCACAGCGCTGATTTTAGAAAATACAAATAAATTAAAATTTATCGTAATTTTGCAACTTACCCTCGTATCTCAGCTCGACGATCTAAAATACGTGAAGCTGTTAGTGGACATAATTCCTTACTGACAGTGGGTCTTAGCCATGCCAACGGAAATCGGGCACAGCGCTGATTTTAGAAATTACAAATAAAATACAATTTATCGTAATTTTGTAACTTACCCTCGTATCTCAGCTCGACGATCTAAAATACGTGAAGCTGTTAGTGGACATAATTCCTTACTGACAGTGGGTCTTGGCCATGCCAACGAAAATCGGGCACAGCGCAGATTTTAGAATACACAAATAGAATAAAATTTATCGTTATTTTTCAACTTATTCTCGTATCTCAGCTCGACGTTCTAAAATACGTGAAGCTGTTAGTGGACATAATTCCTTACTGATAGTGGGTTCTAGCCATGCCAACTGATATCGGGCACAGCGCTGATTTTAGAAAATACAAATAAATTAAAATTTATGGTAATTTTGTAACTTACCCTCGTATCTCAGCTCGGCGATCTAAAATACGTGAAGCTGTTAGCGAACATAATTCCTTACTGATAGCGGGTCTTATTCATGCCAATGAAAATCGGGCACAGTGCTGATTTTAGAAAATACAAATAAAATACAATTTATCGTAATTTTGTAACTTACCCTCGTATCTCAGCTCGACGATCTAAAATACGTGAAGCTGTTAGTGGACAAAATTCCCTACTGATAGTGGGTCTTAGTCTTTGTCTTAAATAAAATTTATCGTAATTTTTTAACTTACCCTCGTATCTCAGCTCGACGATCTAAAATACGTGCAGCTGTTAGTGGACATAATTCCCTACTGATAGTGGGTCTTAGCCATGCCAACATAAATCGGGCACAGCGCTGATTTTACAAAATACAAATAAAATAAAATTTATCGTAATTTTTCAACTTACCCTCGTAACTCAGCTCGACAATCTAAAATATGTGAAGCTGTTTGTGGACATAATTCCTTACTGATAGTGGGTCTTAGCCATGCCAACTGAAATTGGGCACAGCGCTGATTTTAGAAAATACAAATAAATTAAAATTTATCGTAATTTTGTAACTTACCCTCGTATCTCAGCTCGACAATCTAAAATACGTGAAGCTGTTAGTCGATATAATTTCTTACTGATAGTAGGTCTTAGCCATGCCAACGGAAATCGGGCACAGCGCTGATTTTAGAAATTACAAATAAAATACAATTTATCGTAATTTTTCAACTTACCCTCGTATCTCAGCTCGACGATCTAAAATACGTGAAGCTGTTAGTGGACATAATTCTTTACTGATAATGGGTCTTAGCCATGCCAAAGAAAATTGGGCACAACGCAGATTTTAGAATACACAAATAAAATAAAATTTATCGTAATTTTTCAACTTACCCTCGTATCTCAGCTCGACGATCTACAATACGTGAAGCTGTTAGTGGACATAATTCCTTGCTGATAGTGGGTCTTAGCCATGTCAACGTAAATCGGGCACAGCGCTGATTTTAGAAATTACAAATAAAATACAATTTATCGTAATTTTTCAACTTACCCTCGTATCTCAGCTCGACGATCTAAAATACGTAAAGCTGTTAGTGGATATAATTCTTTACTGATAATGGGTCTTAGCCATGCCAAAGAAAATCGGGCACAGCGCAGATTTTAGAATACACAAATAAAATAAAATTTATCGTAATTTTTCAACTTACTCTCGTATCTCAGCTCGACGATCTAAAATACGTGAAGCTGTTAGTGGACATAATTTCTTATTGATAGTAGGTCTTATCCGTGCAAACGAAAATCGGGCACAGCGCTAATTTTAGAAAATACAAATAAAATAAAATTTACCGTAATTTTTTAATTTACCCTCGTATCTCAGCTCGACGATCTAAAATACGTGAAGCTGTTAGTGGACATAATTCCTTACTGATAGTGGGTCTTAGTCATGCCAACGAAAATCGGGCACAGCGCAGATTTTAGAATACACAAATAGAATAAAATTTATCGTTATTTTTCAACTTATTCTCGTATCTCAGCTCGACGTTCTAAAATACGTGAAGCTGTTAGTGAACATAATTCCTTACTGATAGTGGGTCTTAGTCATGCCAACGAAAATCGGGCACAGTGCTGATTTTAGAAAATACAAATAAAATAAAATTTATCGTAATTTTTCAACTTACCCTCGTATCTCAGCTCGACGATCTACAATACGTGAAGCTGTTAGTGGACATAATTTCCTATTGATAGTGGGTCTTAGCCGTGCGAACGGAAATCGGGCACAGCGCTAATTTTAGAAAATACAAATAAAATAAAATTTACCGTAATTTTTTAATTTACCCTCGTATCTCAGCTCGACGATCTAAAATACGTGAAGCTGTTAGTGGACATAATTCCTCTCTGATAGTGGGTCTTAGTCATGCCAACGAAAATCGGGCACAGCGCAGATTTTAGAATACACAAATAGAATAAAATTTATCGTTATTTTTCAACTTATTCTCGTATCTCAGCTCGACGTTCTAAACTACGTGAAGCTGTTAGTGGACATAATTCCCTACTGATAGTGGGTTCTAGCCATGCCAACTGATATCGGGCACAGCGCTGATTTTAGAAAATACAAATAAATTAAAATTTATGGTAATTTTGTAACTTACCCTCGTATCTCAGCTCGACGATCTAAAATACGTGAAGCTGTTAGTGGACATAATTCCTTACTGATAGTGGGTCTTAGCCATGCCAACGGAAATCGGGCGCAGCGCTGATTTTAGAAAATACAAATAAAATACAATTTATTGTAATTTTTCAACTTACGCTCGTATCTCAGCTCGACGATCTAAAATACGTGAAGCTGTTAGTGGACATAATTCTTTTCTGATAATGGGTCTTAGTCATGCCAACGAAAATCGGGCACAGCGCAGATTTTAGAATACACAAATAAAATAAAATTTATCGTAATTTTTCAACTTACCCTCGTATCTCAGCTCGACGATCTAAAATACGTGAAGCTGTTAGTGGACATAATTCCTTACTGATAGTGAGTCTTAGTCATGCCAACGAAAATCGGGCACAGCGCAGATTTTAGAATACACAAATAAAATAAAATTTATCGTTATTTTTCAACTTATTCTCGTATCTCAGCTCGACGTTTTAAAATACGTGAAGCTGTTAGTGAACATAATTCCTTACTGATAGTGGGTCTTAGTCATGCCAATGAAAATCGGGCACAGTGCTGATTTTAGAAAATACAAATAAAATAAAATTTATCGTAATTTTTCAACTTACCCTCGTATCTCAGCTCGACGATCCAAAATACGTAAAGCTGTTAGTGGACATAATTCCTGACTGATAGTGGGTCTTAGCCATGCCAACGGAAATCGGGCGCAGCGCTGATTTTAGAAAATACAAATAAAATACAATTTATTGTAATTTTCCAACTTACGCTCGTATCTCAGCTCGACGATCTAAAATACGTGAAGCTGTTAGTGGACATAATTCTTTTCTGTTAATGGGTCTTAGTCATGCGAACGAAAATTGGGCACAGCGCAGATTTTAGAATACACAAATAAAATAAAATTTATCGTAATTTTTCAACTTACCCTCGTATCTCAGCTCGACGATCTAAAATACGTGAAGCTGTTAGTGGACATAATTCCTTACTGATAGTGAGTCTTAGCCATGCCAACGAAAATCGGGCACAGCGCAGATTTTAGAATACACAAATAAAATAAAATTTATCGTTATTTTTCAACTTATTCTCGTATCTCAGCTCGACGTTTTAAAATACGTGAAGCTGTTAGTGAACATAATTCCTTACTGATAGTGGGTCTTAGCCATGCCAACGGAAATCGGGCACAGTGCTGATTTTAGAAAATACAAATAAAATACTATTTATCGTAATTTTTCAACTTACGCTCGTATCTCAGCTCGACGATCTAAAATACGTGAAGCTGTTAGTGGACACAATTCTTTTCTGATAATGGGTCTTAGTCATGCCAACGAAAATCGGGGACAGCGCAGATTTTAGAATACACAAATAAAATAAAATTTATCGTAATTTTTCAACTTACCCTCGTAGCTCAGCTCGACGATCTAAAATACGTGAAGCTGTTAGTGGACATAATTCCCTACTGATAGTGGGTCTTAGCCATGCCAACGTAAATCGGGCACAGCGCTGATTTTACAAAATACAAATAAAATAAAATTTATCGTAATTTTTCAGCTTACCCTCGTAACTCAGCTCGACGATCTAAAATACGTGAAGCTGTTAGTGGACATAATTCCCTACTGATAGTGGGTCTTAGCCATGCCAACTGAAATCGGGCACAGCGCTGATTTTAGAAAATACAAATAAATTAAAATTTATCGTAATTTTGCAACTTACCCTCGTATCTCAGCTCGACGATCTAATATACGTGAAGCTGTTAGTGGACATAATTCCTTACTGACAGTGGGTCTTAGCCATGCCAACGGAAATCGGGCACAGCGCTGATTTTAGAAATTACAAATAAAATACAATTTATCGTAATTTTGTAACTTACCCTCGTATCTCAGCTCGACGATCTAAAATACGTGAAGCTGTTAGTGGACATAATTCCTTACTGACAGTGGGTCTTGGCCATGCCAACGAAAATCGGGCACAGCGCAGATTTTAGAATACACAAATAGAATAAAATTTTTCGTTATTTTTCAACTTATTCTCGTATCTCAGCTCGACGTTCTAAAATACGTGAAGCTGTTAGTGGACATAATTCCTTACTGATAGTGGGTTCTAGCCATGCCAACTGATATCGGGCACAGCGCTGATTTTAGAAAATACAAATAAATTAAAATTTATGGTATATTTGTAACTTACCCTCGTATCTCAGCTCGGCGATCTAAAATACGTGAAGCTGTTAGTGGACATAATTCCTTACTGATAGCGGGTCTTATTCATGCCAATGAAAATCGGGCACAGTGCTGATTTTAGAAAATACAAATAAAATACAATTTATCGTAATTTTGTAACTTACCCTCGTATCTCAGCTCGACGATCTAAAATACGTGAAGCTGTTAGTGGACATAATTCCCTACTGATAGTGGGTCTTAGTCTTTGTCTTAAATAAAATTTATCGTAATTTTTTAACTTACCCTCGTATCTCAGCTCGACGATCTAAAATACGTGCAGCTGTTAGTGGACATAATTCCCTACTGATAGTGGGTCTTAGCCATGCCAACATAAATCGGGCACAGCGCTGATTTTACAAAATACAAATAAAATAAAATTTATTGTAATTTTTCAACTTACCCTCGTAACTCAGCTCGACAATCTAAAATATGTGAAGCTGTTTGTGGACATAATTCCTTACTGATAGTGGGTCTTAGCCATGCCAACTGAAATCGGGCACAGCGCTGATTTTAGAAAATACAAATAAATTATAATTTATCGTAATTTTGTAACTTACCCTCGTATCTCAGCTCGACAATCTAAAATACGTGAAGCTGTTAGTCGATATAATTTCTTACTGATAGTGGGTCTTAGCCATGCCAACGGAAATCGGGCACAGCGCTGATTTTAGAAATTACAAATAAAATACAATTTATCGTAATTTTTCAACTTACCCTCGTATCTCAGCTCGACGATCTAAAATACGTGAAGCTGTTAGTGGACATAATTCTTTACTGATAATGGGTCTTAGCCATGCCAAAGAAAATTGGGCACAGCGCAGATTTTAGAATACACAAATAAAATAAAATTTATCGTAATTTTTCAACTTACCCTCGTATCTCAGCTCGACGATCTACAATACGTGAAGCTGTTAGTGGACATAATTCCTTGCTGATAGTGGGTTTTAGCCATGCCAACTGAAATTGGGCACAGCGCTGATTTTAGAAAATACAAATAAATTAAAATTTATGGTAATTTTGTGTCTTACCCTCGTATCTCAGCTCGACGATCTACAATACGTGAAGCTGTTAGTGTACATAATTCCCTACTGATAGTGGGTCTTAGTCATGCCAACGGAAATCGGGCACAGCGCTGATTTTAGAAAATACAAATAAAATAAAATTTATCGTAATTTTTCAACTAACCCTCGTATCTCAGCTCGACGATCTAAAATACGTGAAGCTGTTAGTGGACGTAATTCCTTACTGATAGTGGGTCTTACCCATGCAAACGGAAATCGGGCACAGCGCTGATTTTAGAAAGTAGAAATAAAACAATATTTATCGTAATTTTTCAACTTACCCTCGTATCTCAGCTCGACGATCTAAAATACGTGAAGCTCTTAGTGGACATAATTCTTTACTGATAGTGGGTCTTAGTCATGCCAACGAAAATCGGGCACAGCGCAGATTTTAGAATACACAAATAAAATAAAATTTATCGTTATTTTTCAACTTATTCTCGTATCTCAGCTCGACGATCTAAAATACGTAAAGCTGTTAGTGAACATAATTCCTTACTGATAATGGGTCTTAGTCATGCCAACGAAAATCGGGCACAGTGCTGATTTTAGAAAATACAAATAAAATAAAATTTATCGTAATTTTTCAACTTACCCTCGTATCTCAGCTCGACGATCTAAAATACGTGAAGCTGTTAGTGGACATAATTTCTTATTGATAGTGGGTCTTATCCGTGCAAACGGAAATCGGGCACAGCGCTAATTTTAGAAAATACAAATAAAATAAAATTTACCGTAATTTTTTAATTTACCCTCGTATCTCAGCTCGACAATCTAAAATACGTGAAGCTGTTAGTGGACATAATTCCTTACTGATAGTGGGTCTTAGTCATGCCAACGAAAATCGGGCACAGTGCTGATTTTAGAAAATACAAATAAAATAAAATTTATCGTAATTATTCAACTTACCCTCGTATCTCAGCTCGACGATCTAAAATACGTGAAGCTGTTAGTGGACATAATTTCTTATTGATAGTGGGTCTTATGCGTGCAAACGAAAATCGGGCACAGCGCAGATTTTAGAATACACAAATAAAATAAAATTTATCGTTATTTTTCAACTTATTCTCGTATCTCAGCTCGACGATCTAAAATACGTGAAGCTCTTAGTGGACATAATTCTTTACTGATAGTGGGTCTTAGTCATGCGAACGAAAATCGGGCACAGCACAGATTTTAGAATACACAAATAAAATAAAATTTATCGTTCTTTTTCAACTTATTCTCGTATCTCAGCTCGACGATCTAAAATACATAAAGCTGTTAGTGAACATAATTCCTTACTGATAGTGGGTCTTAGTCATGCCAACGAAAATCGGGCACAGTGCTGATTTTAGAAAATACAAATAAAATAAAATTTATCGTAATTTTTCAACTTACCCTCGTATCTCAGCTCGACGATCTAAAATACGTGAAGCTGTTAGTGGACATAATTCCTTACTGATAGTGGGTCTTAGTCATGCCAACGAAAATCGGGCACAGCGCAGATTTTAGAATACACAAATAGAATAAAATTTATCGTTATTTTTCAACTTATTCTCGTATCTCAGCTCGACGTTCTAAAATACGTGAAGCTGTTAGTGGTCATAATTCCCTACTGATAGTGGGTTCTAGCCATGCCAACTGATATCGGGCACAGCGCTGATTTTAGAAAATACAAATAAATTAAAATTTATGGTAATTTTGTAACTTACCCTCGTATCTCAGCTCGACGATCTAAAATACGTGAAGCTGTTAGTGGACATAATTCCTTACTGATAGTGGGTCTTATTCATGCCAATGAAAATCGGGCACAATGCTGATTTTAGAAAATACAAATAAAATAAAATTTATCGTAATTTTTCAACTTACCCTCGTATCTCAGCTCGACGATCCAAAATACGTGAAGCTGTTAGTGGACATAATTCCTTACTGATAGTGGGTCTTAGTCATGCCAACGAAAATCGGACACAGCGCAGATTTTAGAAAATACAAATAAAAAACAATTTATCGTAATTTTTCAACTTACCCTCGTATCTCAGCTCGACGATCTAAAATACGTGAAGCTGTTAGTGGACATAATTCCCTACTGATAGTGGGTCTTAGCCATGCCAACGTAAGTCGGGCACAGCGCTGATTTTTAAAAATACAAATAAAATAAAATTTATCGTAATTTTTCAACTTACCCTCGTAACTCAGCTCGACGATCTAAAATACGTGAAGCTGTTAGTGGACATAATTCCTTACTGATAGCGGGTCTTAGCCATGCCAACGGAAATCGGGCACAGTGCTGATTTTAGAAAATACAAATAAAATACAATTTATCGTAATTTTTCAACTTACGCTCGTATCTCAGCTCGACGATCTAAAATACGTGAAGCTGTTAGTGGACACAATTCTTTTCTGATAATGGGTCTTAGTCATGCCAACGAAAATCGGGCACAGCGCAGATTTTAGAATACACAAATAAAATAAAATTTATCGTAATTTTTCAACTTACCCTCGTAGCTCAGCTCGACGATCTAAAATACGTGAAGCTGTTAGTGGACATAATTCCCTACTGATAGTGGGTCTTAGCCATGCCAACGTAAATCGGGCACAGCGCTGATTTTAGAAAATACAAATAAATTAAAATTTATCGTAATTTTGTAACTTACCCTCGTATCTCAGCTCGACGATCTAAAATACGTGAAGCTGTTAGTGGACATAATTCCTTACTGACAGTGGGTCTTAGCCATGCCAACGGAAATCGGGCACAGCGCTGATTTTAGAAATTACAAATAAAATAAATTTTATCGTAATTTTTCAACTTACCCTCGTATCTCAGCTCGACGATCTTAAATATGTAAAGCTGTTAGTGAACATAATTCCTTACTGATAGTGGGTCTTAGTCATGCCAACGGAAATCGGGCACAGCGCTGATTTTAGAAAATACAAATAAAATAAAATTTATCGTAATTTTTCACCTTACCCCTGTATCTTAGCTGGATGTCCTAGTATAGGGGAAAGTGTTACTAAACAAACTTCCAAACTACTACTAGGTCACATTCACCTCAGCACCAATCGTACTCAACATTGATTTTAGGCAATACGATTTATCTTCATTTTTTAACTTACCCTCGTTTTTTAGTTTAATGATTTAACTCACTCAACAGTGCAAATAATTTCTAGTTATATCTGCACGTCTCAATTATATCACAACTATCTTATCAATCCAATGGTTGGGGCATTATTTTCCTATACAACATTTTACTGTTGAAACTATAAGTTTCTGACTCTCCCCCGTAACCCAGGATCGATCATTTCCATTTTTTAGTAATATCCGACTGCCTCAGCATTATAAAAAATTGTTACGTCGTTAAAATTTGATAATAAGAATATACAGCAAAAACGAACTGGTCCACTGTAATTTAAATGAATCTGAATTTGAATCTGACTTTGAGCTAACTTCCACCACGTTTCAAACCCCCACACCAGCACGCCATTGGGTAAGTGTGTCCTCATCTTGGTATATCTAAAAACTAATCATTAAAAAATTTGGAAAAATAGCAGGAAGCCAAGTAGACAAACTTAAGAAAGGCGACATCTATGCCGGCCCAAGATCATTAATCTTTTCCCTTCAACGCTGAACAATCAATAATGCAAATAAATTATTTTAAAATTTGTTTAATATCTCTATAAGGCAAACAGTTAACTTATAAACCTCTAAAATAGAGTGGGAATCAAATGAAAACCCTAATTACAGCTAATGGAGTTAAACTTCAACCAGTACTGGAGTATTGAATATAGAAAATAATAATAATGATCCTTCGATCCACGCAGCGACCTCTATGTATATAGTTAACGTTAGTATTTAGTCCAGGGGATTATTGTAGGAAGTGTGAGAAAACAAGTTTGAAAGTCTGGTTATTCAAGGAAAGTAAGCAAACATCAGGCAATGTAGCCAATAGGAGGACATTGGAAAAATTTTATTTTAATTTAAAGGGAAGAAAAGTTGTTAGCTAACCATCCTTTGTTTCTATTTTTTTCACCCTTATTCCATTCTTTTTTCTTCTTGAACAATTTTTATCTTAATTCTATCTTTCTCCTCATTTAATTTGTCTGGAGAGAATGTTTTGAAAGTTTTTAAGGTATTGTAGGTTAGTTAATTATTTATTTGTGCAAAGATCCTTTAATAATGTGATAATAAGAGTAAACTTAAGTAATTGATTTTGTTTATAATGGCCTATCTGGTTTTCAAGAGTTCTCAAACAACTACATCCCCGGCTAACACCATGCTGATTATTGAATTACAGAAAACTTCTGGGGCCTAATTCATTAATAAACTTGTACAAAATCACTTTATATTTTATTTTAGTAAATAAATTCGAGGAGAAAGACTGGATATTTTTTGAAATTTTAGGTTAGGTTGGTTAATTCTTAATTCAGATAAAGGTTATTTAATTTATATTACACTAAGAGTCAACTTGGGAGAATGATTTTAACTATAATGGTATGGTTAGTTAGTTATTATAGTTCTTATTTCTGTATATTATATTATATTGCTATGAGGAAAATGTTTTAAGATCGGTCTAGGTTCATTACCTCCTTAATCCCCACCCTCCCCCCCCCCACTCCCTTCCTCAATTCTATCTTTATACTTCAAAATGTTTGGAATGTGGAGAATGATTTTAAGGTTAGTTGCAGGTAAAGATCAGTTAATTTATGTTGCAAAAAGAGTCCTCAAACAACTACGCCTCCGGTTAACGCCACGCTAGGTATTGAATTACAGAAAACTTCTGGGGCCTAATTCATTAATAAATTGTACAAAATCACTTGCAGGTATGCATTTTATATAAAATTCGTTTTATTTCGATTTTAGTAAATTAATCCGAGGAGAAAGATTTGAATATTTTTGACATTTTAGGATAGGTTGGTCAATTCAAAATGTTTCATTATATTAATTTGTGTGATTCTTTAAGTCCTCTTGGGAAAATGATTTGGATTTTACTGGCCTGTCTGGTTTTCCAGGGTTCTCAAACAACTACGCCTCCGGTTAGCACCACGCTAGGTATTGAATTACAGAAAACTTGGGGGCAGGATTTGGAAGACAAATAATAAAAACAAAAATAAAAAATTTAAAACCGTTTCTGAAACATATTTAATTTATTTAACCATTTCAAATCTATCCCAGTTCAATTTAATTTTTAAAAAAATTAAAATCAAAAATTTCTTTTTTATTTCTATTTTCTATCCTTGTTCTCTCAAAAAGTTGGAGGCGGGGGAAGGATTAAGAAACGATTTTATATATTAGTTCCAATTTAAAAAATTAGAGCGTTGAAAAAAGATTAGCAGTTAGTGTACTTGATCATTGATGCAGTTAACATCTGTGTTTTTTATTGCTTTATTAATCTCCGAGATCTCAAGTAAGTTGAGTTTAGGACCAAAATCAGCGACATGTGTTATTTTGACTCCAGTTTCTTGGTTGAAGTTATGTTTTTGATTGATAATATGGTTTGCAAAAGTTGATGTGGATTCAATTGCAGTTTGAAGTGTTGTATTTTTATACTTATTAATAATTGCTTGGTGTGCCCTAACTTTTATTGAAAGTTTTCTTCAACTCCTTCCCACATACATTGCTCCACAATTGACCGTGTCACATATTAGATTGTATATGCCTGATTTTTCTAATTTATCTGATATTCTATCTTTACAATTAAACAAAAGGTTTTTCAAAGTATGTTGAGTTTTAAAACTGATAGTCAAATTTTCATTGGATTCCTCTAGAATTTTTTTGATTTTATAAGAGATTCGACCATAGAAAGGTAAACTGAAAAAGAATATGTCGGGATCTTAAGTTTCTGAAATTAATTGGTTGTTCAAATGTTTGTTTAAATGTCTGTAAAAATTTTTATTAATAAAATAAGAAGGAAATTTATTGTTATGTGCTATTTGTGAAATGTACAAATACTCTTTGTAAAAGTTGTCTCTATTCATCGGTATGGAGAAAAGCCTATCAAAGAAGGAGTTAAAGGCACACATTTTTTGTGGTTGGGGATGGTTCGAGTCGTATGGGATTACTGCATCAGTACTTGAGCTTTTATGATATATCGAGAACAAAAGTTTGTTCTGGGATCTTTCGATGGTCAGATCTAAAAAGTTAATCTTTCCATCCTCCTCAGTCTCCATAGTAAGCTTAATAGATGGATGTATGGAATTAAGAAAGACAAAGAACTCATTCGATTCGTCCATCGTACCCCTGAAAGCCAGCAGGCTATCATCAACATACCTGAAATAGAACAAAATTCTTTGGAAAAGTGGATGTTCTATAATTTTGGTTTCTAAGTTTGTCATAAAGATTTCAGCCATTAAAGGAGAAATATTAGAACCCATGGCCAAACCGGATGGTTGACAATTAAATTTGTTATTAAATTGAAAGAAATTTTGTTTAAAAACTGTGTCCAAAAGCAAGCAAATATCAAGTATATTTGAGGTAAAAAGTTTTGATTTTTCAAAGAAAAGGTTACGTGTAATTTCAATGCAATCCTCAGGTGGTACGCTGGGGAAGAGGTTCTTAACATCAAAAGACACCAAAATTGTACCTTCAGGTAGGGTTATATTTTTAATATGTTCTGTTAACTGTTTGCTGTTTTTTATAGAAAATGGATTACTGAAGCCAGTTTCTTCGAGAATCAGTTTATTAAGCCATTTCGAAATGTTAGGAGTTGGAGATTGAGTGTAACTTACCACAGGTCTATTAGGATAAGGTGGGGGTTTATGTATTTTGATTATTGGAGTTGATGGATTTTTTGGGTACAGATCTTGTTTTCTTTTTTTGAAAAAGTTTAAAGTATCTTTGGTAAAGTCTAAAATTTTTTTGGTCTGATTGAAATATTTTGTTGCTGGGTTACTATTAATTTCATTAAAGCCCTCCATTAAATATTCTTCAGTCCTTTCAACATAGTCATTTTTATTTAAGATAACCATGGAATTCCCTTTGTCAGCTTTTGTAATAATTAAATTTTAATCCTTAATTTTTTTTTATATTATTTAGAGTGTAGAATTGTAAGCTTTTTGTTTTGAAGATTGTAAAGAATTATAAGATTTATTTAGGATGACAGCTGCTTGTGATCTTAAAAGGTGTTTATCTGGATTTCTAGTGGACTCAGTGACCTTTTCAGTATCTATAGCCAAGTCCCACAACTCACTCGACTTCAAAGACCCACTCAAATTGAACTTAATACCTAGATTAAGAAGTTTCATTTCTTGTTGACTAAAGTTGAGATAAGTTAATAGTTCTATCACTAAACTCAAAGTCTGAAAAATTATTGTTTTGTGGTATTGTGACTTGGAATTCATTATTAAAAACTTCCTCAAAAAAACTGGTTTCAAAACTAAATGACTGATCCTGGATTCGCTTTGACTTAGATTTGCTAATAAATGTGCTATTAACATCAATAGAATCATTTAGGTTAACTTTTGTTGGACTGATAAGAGATAAAGTTGTCCCTGACTCTCCCATCCTTTGTCATCCACTAAATCAAAAAGATATTGGTTTAAACAATCGCACTCAGCCGGGTGAAAAACCTGGGTAATTTTGAAATAAAGTGTTTTAAGTTTTAAGTTAATTAAACTGAGAGCAAAGTAAATTTTTTTAATTTCTTCCTTCACCCAGACTCTCTGCCCCGCCTGAATAGCCTTCCTTGCCGATTTGGAAGTATTATTAGATTTAAGTGTAACATAATTCGGAACGATACCCCTCCTGGTGCACTCCTGGTTAAACCAGATGTCGATTTGGATGTATTTTCTTTGTAGTACATTAGCTTTGTACTGGCGGACCAATAATGCCTGACCAGCTTCTTCTAAATAATATAAAAAAGAAAATTAAGGATAAAAATTTAATTATTACAAAAGCTGACAAAGGGAATTCCATGGTTATCTTAAATAAAAATGACTACGTTGAAAGGAATGAAGAATTTTTAATGGAGGGCTTTAATGAAATTAATAGTAACCCAACAACAAAATATTTCAATCAGACCAAAAAAATTTAAGACCTTACCAAAGATACTTTAAACTTTTCCAAAAGAAGAAAACAGGATCTGTACCCAAAAAATCCATCAACTCCAAGACTTTATTCATTAATTAAAATACATAAACCCCCACCTTATCCTATTAGACCTGTGGTAAGTTACACTCAATCTCCAACCCATAACATTTCGAAATGGCTTAATAAACTAATTCTCGAAGAAACTGGCTTCAGTAATCCATTTTCTATAAAAAACAGCAAACAGTTAACAGAACATATTAAAAATAACATATTAAAAATATAACCCTACCTGAAGGTACAATTTTGGTGTCTTTTGATGTTAAGAACCTCTTCCCCAGCGTACCACCGGAGGATTGCATTGAAAATACACGTAACCTTTTCTTTAAAAAATCAAAACTTTTTACCTCACATATACTTGATATTTGCTTGCTTTTGGACACGGTTTTTAAACAAAATTTCTTTAAATTTAATAACAAATTTTATTGTCAACCATCCGGTTTGGCCATAGGTTCTAATATTTCTCCTTTAATGGCTGAAATCTTTATGGCAAACTTAGAAACCAAAATTATAGAACATCCACTTTTCCAAAGAATTTTGTTCTATTTCAGGTATGTTGATGATAGCCTGCTGGCTTTCAGGGGTACGATGGAGGAATTGAATGAGTTCTTTGTCTTTCTTAATTAATTATGGACACTGAGGAGGATGGAAAGATAAACTTTTTAGATCTGACCATCGAAAGATCCCAGAACAAACTTTGGTTCTTGATATATCATAAAAGCTCATGTACTGATGCAGTAATCCCATACGACTCGAACCATCCCCAACCACAAAAAATGTGTGCTTTCACCTCTTTCTTTCAGAGGCTTTTCTCCATACCGATGAATAGAGACAACTTTTACAAAGAGTATTTGTACATTTCACAAATAGCACATAACAATAAATTTCCTTCTTATTTTATTAATAAAATTTTTTACAGACATTTAAACAAACCTTTGAACAACAAATTAATTTCAAAAACTAAAGATCCCGACAAATTCTTTTTCAGTTTACCTTCCTATGGTCGAATCTCTTATAAAATCAAAAAAATTCTAGAGGAATCCATTGAAAATTTGACTATCAGTTTTAAAACTCAACATACTTTGAAAAACCTTTTGTTTAATTGTAAAGATAGAATATCAGATAAATTAGAAAAATCAGGCATATACAATCTAATATGTGACACAGTCAATTGTGGAGCAATGTATGTGGGAAGGAGTGGAAGAAAACTTTCAATAAGAGTTAAGGAACACCAAGCAATTATTAATAAGTATAAAAATACAACACTTCAAACTCCAACTGAACCCACATCAACTTTTGCAAACCATATTATTAATCAAAAACATAACTTCAACCAAGAAACTGGAGTCAAAATAACACATGTGGCTGATTTTGGTCCCAAACTCAACTTACTTGAGATCTCAGAGATTAATAAAGCAATAAAAAACACAGATGTTAACTGCATCAATGATCAAGTACACTATGACTGCTTATCTTTTTTCAACGCTCTAATTTTTTTAATTGGAACTAATATATAAAATCGTTTCTTAATGCTTCCCCCGCCCCCAACTTTTTGAGAGAACAAAGATAGAAAATAGAAATAAAAAAAGAAATTTTTGATTTTATTTTTTTTTTAATGAAATTGAACTGGGATAGATTTGAAATGGTTAAATAAATCAAATATGTTTCAGAAACGGTTTTACATTTTTTATTTTTGTTTTTATTATTTGTCTTCCAAGTCCTGCCCCAGAAGCTTTCTGTAATTCAATACCTAACGTGGTGCTAAACGGAGGCGTAGTTGTTTGAGAACCCTGGAAAACCAGACAGGCCAGTAAAATTTAAATCATTTTCCCAAGAGGACTTAAAGAATCACACAAATTAATATAATGAAACATTTTGAATTAACCAACCTATCCTAAAATTTCAAAAATATCCAAATTTTTTGCTCGGATTAATTTACTAAAATCGAAATAAAACGAATTTTATATAAAATACATACATGCAAGTGATTTTGTACAATTTTATTAATGAATTAGGCCCCAGAAGTTTTCTGTAATTCAATACCTAGCGTGGTGCTAACTGGAGGAGTAGTTGTTTGAGAACCCGGGAAAACCAGACAGGCCAGTAAAATCCAAATCATTTTCCCAAGAAGACTTAAAGAATCACACAAATTAATATAATGAAACATTTTGAATTGACCAACATATCCTAAAATTTCAAAAATATCCAAGTCTTTCACCGGATTAATTTACTAAAATCGAAATAAAACGAATTTTATATAAAATACATACCTGCAAGTGATTTTGTACAATTTATTAATGAATTAGGCCCCTGAAGTTTTCTGTTATTCAATACCTAGCGTGGCGTTAACCGGAGGCGTAGTTGTTTGAGAACTCTGGAAAACCAGACAGGCCATTATAAATCAATTCATTTTCCTAAGAGGACTCTTTTTGTAACATAAATTAACTGATCTTTACCTGCAACTAACCTTAAAATCATTCTCCACAGATTAATATAATAAAACATTTTGAAGTATAAAGATAGGATTGATGAAGGGAGTGGGGGGGGGGAAGGGTGGGGATTAAGGAGGTAAGCAACCCAGAAAGACCTTAAAACATTTTCCTCAGAGCAATATAATACAATATACAGAAATAAGAACTATAATAACTAACTAACCATAACATTATAGTTAAAATCATTCTCCCAAGTTGACTCTTAGTGTAATATAAATTAAATAACGTTTACCTGAATTAAGAATTAACCAACCTAACCTAAAATTTCAAAAAATATCCAATCTTTCTCCTCGAATTTATTTACTAAAATAAAATATAATGAATTTATATATAATACATACCTGAAAGTGATTTTGTACAATTTTATTAATGAATTAGGTCCCAGAAGTTTTCTGTAATTCAATACCCAGCGTGGTGTTAGCCGGGGATGTAGTTGTTTGAGAACTCTGGAAAACCAGATAGGCCATTATAAACAAAATCAATTACTTAAGTTTACTCTTATTATCACATTATTAAAGGATCTTTGCACAAATAAATAATTAACTAACCTACAATACCTTAAAACCTTTCAAAACATTGTCTCCAGACAAATTAAATGAGGAGAAAGATAGAATTAAGACAAAAATTGTTCAAGAAAAAAAAGAATGGAAAAAGGGTGAAAAATATAGAAATAAAGGATGGTTAGCTAACAACTTTTCTTCCCTTTAAATTAAATCCAATGTCCTCCTATTGGCTACATTGCCTGATGTTTGCTTACTTTCCTTGAATAACCAGATTTTCAAACTTGTTTTCTCACACTTCCTACAATAATCCCCTGGACTAAATACTAACGTTAACTATATATGTTATACTTTAAAGTTTACTTTTAACTTTTTAAAAAACTTTATTTTGATTAAATACAATATAGGACTTAAACGTTATAATTGAACGTGTACTTAAGAACGATTCTAAAGAGAATGACTTAACATTACAATGATTTGAGTTTATATAAAGAAAATGTGCTGATTAAGCAATGGAATAATTCCTTAATATTCTAGACTTAAACTAAAGTGCAATTCGGCAGGAATGCACGTGTTGTTTATTCCGTGAGAGACGCAAGTCAGCAGAATGGTCTTCTTATCTTGAAAGGTTCTGAGAAATAAAGTGTTGATTCGGCTTGAATGCACGTGTTGTTTATTTCATGGGAAACGCAAGTCAGCACAATAAGCTTCTTATCTGGAAGGTTCTCGGGTTTCATAGAAGGTTCTGGTTTTTTCTAAGTGTAGGCAGGATATTTTTATATAACAGCTCCCCTCTTTTTGAAAAAGTTGGCGTTATACGGCAACTTTTATTAAGATGATTGATTGATCATTAATTTTGCATTGGGTTCGATTTCTTCTTCGATTTGATCTTCGATGTGTATGCTTGGCCTTCTTTTTGGTAAGATATTCGATAAATTCCTAATTCTTTGTAGATTAGGTTTTGGAAATGGTGGAAAGTCATTACCATTATCATTATCGTTATTGGTATTATTACCATTTCTTGTTCTTCGGCGTCTTCGACATTTGTTAATAATGTAAAGAATTACTAGTATTACTATCAATGTTATTGTAATGATAGTAAACCAATCAATGTGTTTTTGAATGAATGGTTGATTGATCATTTTATCTAATTCTTCTGAATATTGGTTAAGATTATGTTGTGCAATATTCAGATCTTCGACGTTTATTTTGCTTAACTTTAATGGTTTTAGACCTTGAATTTTGGGGATTTCAGGCATATCTTTACAACAAGTATATGGAATATTGATTATTGGTGAATTTATTTCTTCGAAGGTACTTTCTTGAAGTATGGTTTCAGAATGAATTCTCGTACTTCCAATAAAAGCATTGCATGTTGATTTGAAACGAACTATATTATTGGTAAGCAACCCAGAAAGACCTTAAAACATTTTCCTCAGAGCAATATAATACAATATACAGAAATAAGAACTATAATAACTAACTAACCATAACATTATAGTTAAAATCATTCTCCCAAGTTGACTCTTAGTGTAATATAAATTAAATAACGTTTACCTGAATTAAGAATTAACCAACCTAACCTAAAATTTCAAAAAATATCCAATCTTTCTCCTCGAATTTATTTACTAAAATAAAATATAATGAATTTATATATAATACATACCTGAAAGTGATTTTGTACAATTTTATTAATGAATTAGGTCCCAGAAGTTTTCTGTAATTCAATACCCAGCGTGGTGTTAGCCGGGGATGTAGTTGTTTGAGAACTCTGGAAAACCAGATAGGCCATTATAAACAAAATCAATTACTTAAGTTTACTCTTATTATCACATTATTAAAGGATCTTTGCACAAATAAATAATTAACTAACCTACAATACCTTAAAACCTTTCAAAACATTGTCTCCAGACAAATTAAATGAGGAGAAAGATAGAATTAAGACAAAAATTGTTCAAGAAAAAAAAGAATGGAAAAAGGGTGAAAAATATAGAAATAAAGGATGGTTAGCTAACAACTTTTCTTCCCTTTAAATTAAATCCAATGTCCTCCTATTGGCTACATTGCCTGATGTTTGCTTACTTTCCTTGAATAACCAGATTTTCAAACTTGTTTTCTCACACTTCCTACAATAATCCCCTGGACTAAATACTAACGTTAACTATATATGTTATACTTTAAAGTTTACTTTTAACTTTTTAAAAAACTTTATTTTGATTAAATACAATATAGGACTTAAACGTTATAATTGAACGTGTACTTAAGAACGATTCTAAAGAGAATGACTTAACATTACAATGATTTGAGTTTATATAAAGAAAATGTGCTGATTAAGCAATGGAATAATTCCTTAATATTCTAGACTTAAACTAAAGTGCAATTCGGCAGGAATGCACGTGTTGTTTATTCCGTGAGAGACGCAAGTCAGCAGAATGGTCTTCTTATCTTGAAAGGTTCTGAGAAATAAAGTGTTGATTCGGCTTGAATGCACGTGTTGTTTATTTCATGGGAAACGCAAGTCAGCACAATAAGCTTCTTATCTGGAAGGTTCTCGGGTTTCATAGAAGGTTCTGGTTTTTTCTAAGTGTAGGCAGGATATTTTTATATAACAGCTCCCCTCTTTTTGAAAAAGTTGGCGTTATACGGCAACTTTTATTAAGATGATTGATTGATCATTAATTTTGCATTGGGTTCGATTTCTTCTTCGATTTGATCTTCGATGTGTATGCTTGGCCTTCTTTTTGGTAAGATATTCGATAAATTCCTAATTCTTTGTAGATTAGGTTTTGGAAATGGTGGAAAGTCATTACCATTATCATTATCGTTATTGGTATTATTACCATTTCTTGTTCTTCGGCGTCTTCGACATTTGTTAATAATGTAAAGAATTACTAGTATTACTATCAATGTTATTGTAATGATAGTAAACCAATCAATGTGTTTTTGAATGAATGGTTGATTGATCATTTTATCTAATTCTTCTGAATATTGGTTAAGATTATGTTGTGCAATATTCAGATCTTCGACGTTTATTTTGCTTAACTTTAATGGTTTTAGACCTTGAATTTTGGGGATTTCAGGCATATCTTTACAACAAGTATATGGAATATTGATTATTGGTGAATTTATTTCTTCGAAGGTACTTTCTTGAAGTATGGTTTCAGAATGAATTCTCGTACTTCCAATAAAAGCATTGCATGTTGATTTGAAACGAACTATATTATTGGTTTCAATTAATTTCGTAATGATTTCTTGATTCTTGCATTTGATATTGGTAGGTACTGGTTCTGACATAGTAACTAGCCATTGATTTTCTTCAAGTGGTTGAACATTGTAGCCTTGTGCATAGAAAATGGTTGTTTGACATGTTTTCGGCAGCTGAGTTTGTTGCTTCAATAGTTGAGCTTCACAAATAGCATCACTGTCGGTGGGATACGGAAGTACTTTGGAACAGAGCTTCGTTCTTCTTTCGATGATCTTGCAGTGGTCCACGTTGTGGAAAGTGACGAAAAACATTGAATCATCGTCACGCGCAATAAATTTATTAATTGTTGATATAGTATGGTGAAGACCTGTTCGATTATCTAATATTGGTATTGGGTAAAGTCTGTATAAAGTATAAGTCGAAGGGTCTATAAGAGGTATTTTAAGAACAAATACTATTTTTGATTCAGTTTGAAAAGCACTAAGTTCAATTAAATTAATGTATTGGGCTACCGTTGAGATTGATATTGGTAAAGGCAAATTATTTTTTTGTAATGAATGAGAAATCTTTTTCAATGAATCTACCAAATCCGATGGTTTTATTATTGAACCATGCAATATTTTTAAACGTGCAAAAGTTACTGCGTTTAACGCGTCATTTATTGAATCTTTAATAAAGGTGTAACTTTCCATAAGCGATTCGCATAAATCTAATGCTTTTATTTGTGCTTCTGCATAGGCAGCGTTATCAGAAATCGAAGTGACTAAATATTGAATTAATTTAATATCATGATTAAACGTTTCTTCATCAATTTGTAATTTTTGTAAAGTCGTATTAAAACTTTTAATAACAGAGGTTGTTACTGAAATTTGTTTTTGCAATAATCTTTCAATATTTTTCTCATCAGTCGATACTTTATTAATACAATCATTAAAGTATTCTCCGTCTGATGCATCTAAATTTCCTGTAATAGATTTCCAAATAGTTCCGATGCCATTAAATATTCCACGTTTTTGCCTATATGATTTTTCTTTTGTATCCGAGATAAGTTCTTCGTATTTAATATTAACGTAATTAGAAATTTGTTTTAAAAGGCTAACATGCGTTTTAATTTGCGATTTGAAATTTGCAATTTGATTATTATTGATTGAAAAGCGATCCATAAAGGTATCTAAAATTTTGTCGTTATGTTCAATTGCTTTCTTAAAGGGTAAAAGATCTTTGTAAACAACAAGTGTCCATTCATTATTAGAAATTCTGATAAGGGATTCTTCATGATAAAATAGTCCTAGTGTATTATTTATTGGTAATATTGAATATTGACTGGAAACGATTGAGATTATTCCCATTAATCTAAAATAAAAGCTTTTTATTTTATTCAAAGCACGGTTCTAACCTATCAAAATTAACTTTGGTTAATTGATTTGTTTGTGGGTTTTTTAGTGTTGCATAATTACGATGTATTTCTAAAATTTCAAAAGGACCATTAAATAAATTTTCTGATTTTGATTTGATTTGTGATTCTTTAAGCCAAACTTTGTCTCCTACATTAAATTCAGGGAGATTCTTTCGTACGTGTTCGTCGAATCGTTCTTTCGATTTTTGTTTCGATTGATCAGTTCTATTTCTAGCTAATTTGTAAAAATAGTCCATTCTATTATTTAAATAGCGTACATATTTAGATATCAATTGTTCTTGATTATAAAGTTTTTCGGGGGGTCTACTTGATGTATGTCCGAAAACGAGTTCGTAAGGGGTAAATCCGTGTGTTTTGTTTTTTGTATTATTATAGCAAATTACTGCGTATGGAAGAACGCTAAAACAATGATCTTCAGGGTTTTCTTGTTTATTGATTCTAATCATTTCGCAAAGGGTTGCGTGAAATCGTTCTAGTGAACCGTTTGACTGTGGATGTGCTACGCTAGAAAATGTTAACTTAACATCGTATAGGGTACATAAATCTTTTAAAAGGGTATTATCAAATTCTTTGCCATAATCGCAATGTATTCGTAAGGGTACACCGAAATGTTGGAAAAATAGTAAAATAGTACTAACTACTGTACTTGCTTTTTTATCACTCATTGCGTAAGCTTGTGTAAATTTTGTTAATTCATCCCGTACCGTTAACGCGTAATTTCTGGTGGGGTATTCGAAAATATCGATATTGATTTGTTCAAAAGGGGTACGTGGTGTTTCTGTTACAACGAAGGGTCTGCCTAGATTTTTACGAACAATATTTACTTTTTGACAAGTTTCACATTTTTTTATGAAATCTTCTACGTTTTTTGTTAAACCACGCCAATTATATTTTTCTCTAATGCGTCTAACTGTTTCATTTATTCCACGGTGTAGGTTGCTTTTTCCTAAGTGATAATTTTCTAAAATTATTGGGATTTCATCTTCGTCGGGGGTTGTTATTATATTTTGGCAAATTTTTAATTTTATGTCTTTATCAGAAAAGATGTAAGATAGCATCTCTAAAGTTGGTAAATCTAGATTGTTTTCGATGCAGTATGTTTTGTTAATTTCAAATTCATTTTGGTCTTTAAAAAGGCAATAAAATAAGTGTTGTGAACAATCATCATTATCGAATGGTAGGGCTATAATAAAATATTTACGTTCTTTAACTGTTTTGCTAGAAACAATATTAATTTTTAATTCTTCAAGGTGGAATTCTTCTTCAAAAATATCATCAATAATTTTAAAATGTAAATATTCCATTTTATTTTGTCGGAAAAAGGTTACTATTAATTTATTTGATTTATCTAATAATTGATCATTCGAGGTTTCGATTTTAGAATAATCAATTAGGGATCGCGTCTTGTAAAGTTCAACAAATCTGTTAAATTCATCTGTTATTTTTTGATCATCCTCCTCGTTAAAAATTGGTTCTTGATCGTTATTTTCGTTGTTTACAAAAATTTTAATGTTTGATTTAAAGTCTATACAGTCTTTGAAATGATTGATTTTTATTCGCGATAAAGCGTCTGCATTTTTATTGATTTTACCGGGTTTATAAATGATTTTAAAACTATATTCTTCTAATTTTAATCGCCAACGTGCTAATCTGCTACCGGGGTCTTTAATTGAAAGTAGCCAGGTTAGAGGTCTGTGATCGGTGACTATAGTGAATTTTCCACCAAAAAGGTAAGGTCGAAAGTGTTTTACGGACCATACTATTGCTAATAGTTCTCTTTCAATAGTGGAGTATTTAGTTTCTGCACTACAAAGGGTTCTCGATGCAAAAGCTATCGGAAGGTCTTTACCAATTGGACCTTGTGAAAGTACGGCTCCTATCGCAAATGCGCTCGCGTCTGTAGTTAAAATGAAAGGTTCTTCAAAATTTGGATAAATTAATATTGGATCAGAAATTAATGCATTTTTGAGTGTTTCGAAAGCTTCTTTACATTCTTTAGAAAAAATAAATTTTGTATCTTTTTGAAGAAGTTTTGTTAAGGGTTTTGAGATTTTCGCGAAGTTCGGTATGAATCTTCGATAACATCCGGCAAGTCCGAGAAATGATTTTACGTCACGAGGATTTTTTAATTCTGGAAAGTTTTGTATACATTTTACTTTTTCAGGGTTTGGTTTTACTCCATTTTCGGTAATTAAATGTCCGAGGTATGCTACTTCTTTTCGTAAAAACTCGCATTTGTCAGGTTGAATTTTTAAATTTGATTTTCGTAATCTTTGGAAAACTTCGGAAAGAATGAAATGTGTTCATGAATAGTGGGTGAATAGACAATAATGTCGTCCATATAAACTAAACAACGTTCATTTAGAATGCCTAATAAAATATTATCCATCACACGTTGAAATGTGGAGGGTGCATTTTTTAAACCAAATGGCATACGAACAAATTCGTAGTGTCCATTTTCGACAGAAAAGGCTGTTTTTTGAATATCTTTTTGATCAATTTCAATTTGGTGAAAACCGGATGCTAAATCAAGTGTTGTAAAATATTGACATTTACCTAACTGATCTAATAAATCTGAAATATTTGGAAGTGGATATTTATTGTCAACTGTTACTTCATTCAGTTTTCTATAATCGATGACTACTCTCCATTTTTGTTTGTTAGAGGCGTCAAGTTTTTTTGGGACTACCCAAACAGGTGATGAGCACGGGGAAATTGATGGTCGGATTATTTTTTGATCGAGCATTTTATTAATTTGTGTTTTTACTTCCTCTTTGTGTATTTGAGGTTACCGATATGATTTAGTAAAAATTGGATGAGCATTGTTGGTTTCAATTGTATGTTTGATTTCATTAGTGAAAGTTAATTGATCTCCTTCGATATAGAAAATGTCAGAAAATTCAAAACAAAGATTTGAAATTAGTTCTTTCTCTTCGTAATTTAGATGTTCTAGTCTTAATTGATTTTTAATAAGGTCGATTCTATCAATGAGTTCGTCTTCATTGGTATTAAAATTTAAAATATCGTGAACACTTGGTATGGGTTCGAAAGACAAGTTATTAAAATTTATTGTTTTAGGAATAGCATTGGGATTTATTACTGATGTATAAAATTCACCATTTTCGTTAATGTGGACTAGGGCGTTTGGTAATCTTACTTTTTCTATTTCTTTACCAATTAAAATTGCATCTGTGTTTTTTAAATTAGATTTTAATTTGAAAACTTGTTCGGTTCGCGGTTCTAGAGATATTTGATTTTGAAAATTATTTGGATTTAAATTTATTCGCGGTTTTGGTATTGGTGGCGTTTTTTGATTTTGAATTAATCTTGGTTTAGGTATTGGTGGTATGTTTTGATTTATTTGATTTTGAATAATTTGGGAATTTTGTTCAAAAGTTTTTTCTGTTACTTGAATTAAAGGTATTGTTTTAAAATTGGTGCATAGCTGTTTCGAATTTAAGTCAATTACGCACTGGTAATGTTCAAGAAAATCGAGTCCTAATATTCCGTCAAATTCTATGTCTAATTTACAAATATAGACTTTTAGTGGATCGTCTTTAGCGAAAGGGATTAAAACTGATTGGGTGATTGGAATTTTTTCATCGGTTATTCCTTGTACTATTACATTTTCTGCAAATCGATTATTATAATTTTCGACTGTTTTTTCTTTAAATACTGAAATTCCTGCGCCGGTGTCAATTAAGAGTTTAAATTTATTTGTTGCGTCATTAATATAAAAAAGATTTTTTGAGTTTAAATTATGTAGATTGGTATTTACACGAATGTTTGTTCTGAGATTTGATTGATTGACATACATTGGATTTTCGCAATAGTTTGTTCTAATTGGGTATCTGTTTCTTGAATCGATTGGGGTGGATGGTTTTGATTGGAAGTAATTTGAAAATTTTGGGTCTCTGGCGGCAAAATTTGATTTTGGTTTTCAAAATTTTGATATATTCCGGGTTGATTAAAATTGTATTGACTTATGTCATTTAAATATTGTTCTTCAAAATTATTCGAAAATTCTTGTGAGATTTCATTTTCGTAATGAAACTGATTATCATACTGAAAATTTCCAAAATTTGGATCATAAGGATCATAGTTGTTAAAATTTTCAAAATTGGGATCATAGGGATTGTGGTTGTCAAAATTATTAAAATATTCATCAGAATAGTTCACTACATGTGCTCTATGTTGTGGGGAATTGTAATTTGGATTTCTTTGAATTACTGATGGTCTAAAATTATTTTGTTGGTTTTGGGGTACAAAATTTCTAGAGGTGCTTGGTTGATTTTGGGCAAAATTGGGTCTTTGAAAATTTTGGTTAGATTGTTGATTTTGATTTTGGGCAAAATTGGGTCTTTGAAAATTTTGGTTAAATTGTTGATTTTGATTTGTGTAGACCGGGGGTCTCTGTACAAAAGTACGGCATTCACTTGCGTGATGACCTAAACGATTACATTTAAAACATTTTTGGGGTTGAGAAGGTATTTTTCGTGATTGAAAATTATTTTGTCTATTTTGTATGGGATTATTTGAAACATTGGGTCGGTTTGGAGTTTTTTGTGTTTCAAAATATGAAAGTTGTAGTTCGCGTCTTATTCTTACTTGTGCTTCAAGTAAATCTTTAGGATTGCTAGCACGGACAATATGACCTATGCGCGATTCTAATCCTGTTAAAAGCGTATTTAATGCCATAGAATCTATAATTTGGATTTGTGCATCTTTTTGAAGCATATTTAAATTTGATTTTTGAATACAAGCGTGCATTTTTGAATTCATGACTTGTAATCTATTGAAAAACATTAAAGGTGATTCGTTTGTTTGTTGTTTGAGTCTTTGTAGATCTTGAATTAATGAAGAAAGGTCTCGCGTATCTCCATAATATGTTGTTAATAATTGTTTAATTTGAATCCAAGAAAGAGGATTTCGAGAGTTTACCAATTGTGCGGCTTTTCCTTTTAATTTATTTCTAATGTGTATGACCAATAAATCGCGTTGATCTCCGACGGCCATGTTATAAGCACAATCGCAAGCATTGATAAAAGTTCCTAAAAATATTTGATCTCCATCGTATAAAAATTTTTTTTTAGGTTTTGTTTCTTAAAACTAAATTTTATTTTTATTTTTGACTTCTTTTAAATTGAAAAAAAAATTTTTCTTAAAATTCAAAATTGTAAAAGTCAGGCTTAGAAAATCGAACAGATTTTTCAAAATATCAACTTATTTGAAAAAAAAAATAAAACGTGATGATTCAATTGTCTTACTCACAAAAGCTTTAGCTGGACCATTTGTCTCCACGTGTTCGGCTACCAGGGGATTCACTAGGTGTTCCTTCCGTATCCGTTGGTTGCGAGGACGCTTGGTTCGTTGCTGTCTAGCTTCTTGGTTGCTTGTGTAACTTCTTAATTGCTATGTAACTTCTTTGTTGCTGTGTAACTTCTTGGTTGCTGTAGATTCTTGATAGCTTAAAGAGCTGGAGCTTCACCACTCGCGAATTAGAATACTCGTGTTTTCGCGTGTGTTAAACTATCCTACCGACTGCGCCAAATGTTATACTTTAAAGTTTACTTTTAACTTTTTAAAAAACTTTATTTTGATTAAATACAATATAGGACTTAAACGTTATAATTGAACGTGTACTTAAGAACGATTCTAAAGAGAATGACTTAACATTACAATGATTTGAGTTTATATAAAGAAAATGTGCTGATTAAGCAATGGAATAATTCCTTAATATTCTAGACTTAAACTAAAGTGCAATTCGGCAGGAATGCACGTGTTGTTTATTCCGTGAGAGACGCAAGTCAGCAGAATGGTCTTCTTATCTTGAAAGGTTCTGAGAAATAAAGTGTTGATTCGGCTTGAATGCACGTGTTGTTTATTTCATGGGAAACGCAAGTCAGCAGAATAAGCTTCTTATCTGGAAGGTTCTCGGGTTTCATAGAAGGTTCTGGTTTCTTCTAAGTGTAGGCAGGATATTTTTATATAACATATATATAGAGATCGCTGCGTGGATCGATGGATCTAGGCACCACCCTCTCGAATCCCATGCCTGCCACTACAAACTCGAACCTACTCTTCGTTTGTGAATACAGATTTACCGGAAGTAGGGGTAAAGCCTGTCTTGGGCGAAGTTTGGGCATCAACGAAGTAGGCAAAGTTGATGATGAATACCAAACCGTGATTCGGAAGTCACGTTAAGCCGGTGGTCCCGTGTTCAGAGCGTAGATGGCGCTAGCACGATAAAGATCCCTGTGCTCGACAAAGGGTATCAGGCAAAATTAAATCCTCCTTGAGAAAAGAAAATTGCCTACCACAGGGGTGCTTAGCAGGCCGGCCTGCTGGGTCTTTATGAATTGTGATTGTCCCCTACAGATTTCCGATATTGAAAATAGTATGCTTGTGGCCGGATTACCCCGGCAGTATAGGCCAATCAAATGAAATGAACGAACGAACGAAATACAAATAATGTATTTTGCAGTGGCAAGAATATTTAAACGATTGAAATTTAATGGATTTTTAGTAATTACTATATCCATACATGTAGCTATTCATAAATAATAAACTATTTATTAATGGACACAGACATTTTTTCTCTTAAACCCAGGAGAAGGGAAAAAAGAGGGAGGTGGAATTAAAGGCAAGGGTTCGGTTCGGAATTAAAGGCGAGGGTTATTATAGTTTTTTAAACTTAACTAAACAATAAAGATAATATATGCAAAGGAGGGGTTGGTTGCGTGCACGTTTTTTCAAATGCAAAAATGGAAATTTTGTATTTCTTGCAAAAATATTTATTGAACTATGTCATGGGCAGAGCGCTTTCGTCTACTTTGTGATCATCATCAAAGATTTTTGCACAAAATACAAAATTTCCATTTTTGCAAAGATAATATATATTCTATAAGCAATTGTCATAAAGGTTATAAAGTTCGTGGTTTGGAGAAACGTCCAGGTTGGAAGGTTTTTCTTTGGTATGAATTTTAAAGTTATGTCATCAAAATTTGTGTTCTTGCTCTTGCAAAGAGGTAGCTGAAATCTTCAGGCTTTTTTCAACAGCTTGGCGTATTAAATCATATTCCAAACGCTGTCTCTTAGATTCTGGACTTTCCCCGAAATGTTCTTCTTTGTTCATATATTTTGGACAGTCCGGAAATTTGGTAGGAATAGCAGCTAGAAATTTAAAAAACTTAAACTCCTATCAGAATAGAAATGGAATTTCACCTCTCTGACCCTACATGACGAACTATTACCAAAAAAAAATGGTTTGTCATCAACACTTTAAAACGCATGTGAACATTTATAAAATAATACCCTGTGGGTCAGCTCGGGTCAGCTCTTTGACTTACCTTTTTTGGTCTTGGTTTATTTAGTGGCACATCCAATACTTCTCCTGTGTTTGTGAAATATTTAGCTCAACTTCCTCACTTTTATAGTGAAATTCACACAACCAACAATTTTGAAAAAAACAACATTATATTAAAAAATAAATGGATCCATGACGGATCTGATACCTTCCTACTAACTTTTAAATTAGCACACTTCAAGTGAACTCCACGATAGATCAGTCCTGAAACTAGTTTTTTATTATTATCTCAAAAAATTTTTAGACAATTTGTTACTATGGGGTCAATTCTTTACATTTCAAAAAATTTGACGAAATTTGAAAAAATGTGACATAATCTGGCGCTTAAGATTTCTCGTTTAAAAGGCAATTTTAAACTTAAAAACTTACTTAAAAGGCCATTTCCCACTTTTTGATAGATGTAGCTTCACGATATAATATATTTTTTTAATTAAAAACGCCTAATTTATTAAAAATTTTTAATTTAAAAATTGTAAATAAATTCAAAGCAGATAACCATTAACCACACAAACTGAAATGTCAAATTTCGTCACATTTCGTCACATTTCTTTCAAATTTATGAGTTCTTTTCGTTTTCTTTATGAGGTCAGCTAAGTTTACTTTCTTTCTTTGTTTTTCACGGTAAAATTAACAAAGAGGGACTAACTGCATGTCGTGGAAGGGTCGCTACAAAATTAGCTCTACGCTGTTGCCACTGTTATATTTGAACGGATTTTTAAGGGAATGTCAAATTATTTCTTTAAAATCTGCCAGAAAAATCTGACTAAGTGGGATACTGGTCAAATTATTGAAGTTTATTGAAGTGGTTATTATTTTTTTACTTTTCTTATCAAAGCTAGGCACGTATATAGTTTTTTATTCTGGGGGGTCCTCCCATATAGAAACTGCTGTTATTCAGTGACGGCCCATGAGGTTTTGGATAGGGTAATCAGAAATACTTGCTACAGTCGCCGCCGGCGGAAGATTACAGGGGTGCTACGAACAATTTTCGTCTAAAAGACGTTACTGTTGGGTTTATAAGGATAAAAATAAATATTAAAATAAAAATAAATGTAGATTCTATTGGAAACTGTGTATGCGAATGAAGAAGAATTACAAAATGTTGAAAGTCCAGAATGTCGAAAGCTTGGGTTATTAGATATATTAATAGAAACTAACCTGACCAGATCAGGTGCCTTTTTTTTTGTAATATACTTTAAAATCTAACCTGACCTGGTTAGGTTTTATTTTCTGTCTTTTAAATTTTTCAACTATTGGTATTTTTGTTTCTTCGACATTTTGTACTTTCGACATTTTGTGTTTCGATGTTTCGTCCGTCGCCCCTTCAATTGATCGCAAACTTATCATTACCTGTCCATACACGCCCCTTTTCCACCAAAAAAAAAGTGTCCAATGGACCGGTTAGGTCACGTTTTCGATCAATTAACCAGAGTTGAATTAACAGGTTAGGATAAGTTTGCCATCAATCGGCAAAGGTGAGGTTTGGTTTAATAAAAAAAAAATGCAAAATTTGCTTTTTGTATTAGGAAATGCACGAAATGTGATGACATCGAACCGTTTAGAAAAGCTATCGTCCAAAAAAGTCGGCAAAAAATTTTGCACCCTGTCAATTGTGTACCTTCATCAATATTAATGTTATTCCCGGAATAAAATACACAAACAAAATATAACGGGTTTAAAACCTTAGATACTATAATTAAAATATATTGAAATTGAAGAAATAGTTAAAAAGCTAAAGAATAAATTCCAGTGCAAAATTATTTACTCTGTAGGTTCATTGAATAGCTACCTAATTTGAAAAAGTAATAAAAAAAAATAAAATAGTTTTTAAGGTTTTGATTATAACAAATATAATAAGGGTAAAAAAAAATTGAATTTGTTTTTTTTTAAACTTATAAAAATAAAACCAAGGAAAAATTTTCATTAAACTTGCAGACAAAGTGCCTAATTATTTAAATTATTTGGTTTTATTTTTTAAAGAACTATGAATAAAGACGGACAGCCATTTTGATTTTTTTGGCCCAAACTTATTTTGAGCAAAAATAAAAAGGTTTTTTTTGACGGTCCCCAATAGCCTTCCTACCTATGAGTGGCTAAAAAATAAGTCAGCCAAGCTTCCTTTTTCATTCAAATTTATTTTAAAATCAAGTTCAAAAACGCGACAAAGAAAAACAATTTTTTAGCAGCTGCTCAAATCTTGGATTGATTTTGCAGTCAAGTCAAGTAATATTATTTAAAACACACAAATGTTTATGAATAAAATTATGAGATTTAGAAAACTAATTTTTTTTCCACTCTCCATGCATTTAGGTATAAAAAAATACCTTTAAGATTTAAATTTTTTAGAAAACAAAATACTTAACCAAACTTTAGTTTGAGCAAGTTTTCAGCTATTATAAGCAAAAATCTCAAAAATCAGAATCAATTCCGCCGTAAAAAATGCGAATTATCCATATCTCTACTATTATTATCACTACTAAATGTTTGATTACTTTTTATTCCTAAAAATATCGGGGGGAGATTGATCCCCCCTTAGGTACCACCTTGCACGTTACGTTGTAAGAGTTTTTCGTAAAAATATTTTAACAACATATTTAAAAAGTGAATCCAACTTGTGAACGGTACCTTTATTGGTTTCACTTGGAAACAATGAATTGGCAACATAGTATTTCGTAACTGACAGTCCCCTTGGTGATCTTTGACTGACAGTTGTCAAATTTGCCAGATAGAAAAACCGTTGTATGATGAGGTGCTCGGAAAAATACAATTTATCAAGAACTTGTGGATTATCAGTAGCCGAGTTTTAAGGTAGGTTTTAGATTAAATTTTCCCGCATATTTTAAATTTTTGGGGTTTTCATAATTCCCTAAGTTGGCCCATTACCGTGTGGTGTAAGACATTTTACACAAAGCTGAAATTGCAGTGTTGTCAAGATTTACACCTAAATTCTGTTGTTTCAAATTTCGTCAGATTATTTCAAATTATTTCAAATTTTGAAGAATTGCCCCCTATATTCCGAAAACCGAATAGTAATGTGACGCTCCGTTAAAAAGTTAGCATATTTTTAATTTTCTAATTGTCAAAAAACTGTCATTAGCATCAATGGATTTTACCTAAGATCTAATCAGCTTGTTAGGTACAGTGCCGAATACTATTTTACCTAAAATTTTTATTAAAATCGGTTCAGCGGTTTATAGGCTATCGTGTTACGGACAGACGTACACACACACACACACACACAGACATACATCACGACGATATTGCTAAGATAGATCAAAATACATCCGTCAGTATCGGATCCAGGATTTCCTGGGGAAAGGGGCCAAAGTGGCAGCAAATACCCAGCTCTTTATTTTTGTAGCTGTGAAATTTAACGTCAAAAGGTGGTTCAAATGTGCCGCAGGCAAAAAATGTTGACAACTTCAGTAGATTTTGTTAACAAATTTAAATAAGTAATACGGCGGAACTAAAAAAATTATATATGTATGGAGGGGGAGGTACCCGAGCCCCTCTGCCCTCCCACCCCTGGATCCGCCACTTAATACACCCAAATAACCTATTTTCCGCGTTATCTCAAAAAAAATTTGTAGAAAATAATACCTTCCCTAGCCATTGCTGCTCGGGCTAGGAAGGTAAAAACACACAATCTGATATATTTATACCATTGACCGCGTGTTTGGGACAAAATCTTCCCGCTTGATAGCATGTTTCCATTTCCGGACAAGTTCTCCATCTTTAGGAAATTTAAAAATTGATTATCTTTTTCCTTGAAAAATAGGAACACAATTTTCTGAGCCATAAATTTACCAGCACTGATATAAAATAACCTCAATTACAAGGTGTTTAAACCGAATTTTTTCAAAAAATAGAACCACTGGATAACTTCATATCTTATCTTCATCCACTTAAGGTCGGAACCGAACCGAACCTAAACCCACCCTGGCTATCGTATCACTACACTGTGTGATTACCCGACAATACCCCAAGAATCCCAAGATTCACTATAAATACACCGTAAAAGTGATCAAATAGTCCATTACAACCCGTATGACTAAGCACTGAAAAATCACAAAAACCAACATGGTAAGTAATCACCTTTACCTGAAAATGTTTTTAATCCACGACGCAAGCTCTTGAGTATATATTTCCTTATGAAATGAATAAAAAATCCAATCAAAAACACTATTTTCGCTTAAAAAATGTCAACGACATCAATTGTAAACAAAAAATCGATCGTCCTAAGAAGGCGCCATATTGAATTTTACTTCAGAAGTTCCTACGCCTTATATACAGGTCGTGGTGAACTAGGGTCAATGCATCCTGGAAGCCTGGCGTCTCCAGGTGTAGCGGAACCAAACATAACCTCATTTACGAAAAACGCAAATCTGACACTGTCAGGAGCGTAGCTTTTTTTATGTTCAAAAAAATTAAATGGTTTAAAAAGAAAGAAAAAAGAACTGTCCGTCACACCCGGTGTATATACATTTGACTGTCCAAATAAACAAACCTAAAAAAACTAAGTTTTTTATGATTTCAATATTTATTAGGACCCTGTGTTAGGACCACACACAGTGCAAAAAACCAAAAATATAGTTTGCATGTTTTATATATATTCTAAAATATAGAAAACTATTATGTTGGGTTTTGTATCATTTAATAAATTTCTTTATGCTCTTTAGGGAATAAAAGTGTACGTTTAACCCCTTTTCATAAAGGCAAAATATAAGTTTTTGGATTATTTTATTTTATCATAATACAAAAAACAAAAAGGAATCAAGATATATACAAGATAACGTTTATTTTGTTGCTTCCAGCTTGCCGTAAGCTTACTGTACTTTGCTGATGACTTGGTTCGTTTCGATTGTTATTGTGTCCTTCGGCATAGAATATTGCCAGGATGTAAACCACGAATACCTTTTCGGTGAAATTTTCGAAATTTTGTTTACTGCATCATTTTCGGTACTGAACGCTGCTTTCTTCGGTGGCCTTTTCCATGCCCATCTCAAAGTAAGACTATGCTTTATTCTTTGGTCCCTTGTTTTTTCCATCTTCGAGAAATGTAATTCGAACATTTTCTCGACACTGTACGCCCTAGGTTTATAATATACCTACTATTATTTTTATTAGTGTTAAAAAAAAAGCGGGCGGCGAAGAAAAAGTCGAAAGTACAAAAAGTCGAAAATAGAAAAGTTCGAAAGTACAAAAGGTCGAAAATACAAAAGATTGAAAAACAAAAGGTCCAAACAAAGATCGAAAGTAGCTACACTATAATGATTGCCAAACAAAGTAAGAGACACACAGGTACACACACACACACTCATAGAAAAGTTTTTAAAAAATCAACATACAATAAGGTAAGTATTTTTTTGGGTAGCAACACGACGGGTCGCAAAACTTGTGGTTCGAAAACATTTTCTTCGCACGGAAATTTTTATGAAAACAATTTCTTCTAATGGAAATTAGTTCGAAAACATTTTTTTTAACGGAAATTTGTTCGAAAACCATTTCTTCAAGCGGAAAATGGTTCGAAAAAATTTTCTTCCTTCGGAAATTTGTTCGAAAACATTTTTTTCAAACGGAAATTTGTTCGAAAACATTTTTGTCAAACGGAAATTAGTTCGAGCACTATTTCTTTGAACGGAAATTTGTTTTCGAATGAAAATTTGTTTGTAAGCAATAGTTGTTCAAAAACATTTTCTTCGAATAGAAAACATTTTCTTCTAAAGCAAGCTTTTCGAAAAAAGACGCTCTAGACCTGGATTTCCAAACCTAACACAATTCATATAGTTTGACTAAGGCAAGGTCTTTCTAATATATTTTTTCAAAAAAACCCTGACTTCTTTCCCGGGATCGTAAACTGTCTGAAAATGTGTCTACTTTCCTCCTTTGGGAAGGTCGAAATTGGTATTTTCCTAAACTTTGTCAATTGATCACAAACGTATCTGAACTGATGTGCTCAATTGAGAAAGGTTAGAGTAACACCGATTTCAACCTTCCAAAATGAGGACCGGAAAGCTAATTTAGGCAAATCATTTTTCTAAAATAGGTCTCGGTTGGTTCGGTTTGGTTTCACACCCTCTAGGATCTCGGGAAAGAAGTCAGGGATGTTTTTGTTTTCAAAAATTGTTAGAAAAAGACCCCATTAGTCGAACTATATGAGTTGTGTTAAGTTTGGCAAGCCAGGTCTAAAATTTTTTTTTGGAAAAATTTGTTTTTAAAGAAATATTTTTGAACAAATTTCCATAAAAAAAATATTTTTGAACAAATTTCCGTTTAAAGAAAATGTTTTCAAACAAATTTCTGTTTGAAGAAAATGATTTCGAAAAATTTCTGTAATAAGAAAACGTTTTGGAATAATTTTAGTTTCGAGGAAAGCGTTTTCGAATAATCTTTGGTTCGAAGAAAATGTTTTCGAACAATTTTCGAAGTTTATGCTTTTGAACAATAATATTATATATTTATATGAAATGTACTTTAAAATTATAAGTAATTAAAGCCGAACCTTACTAAAACTATAAAAAGATACTAAAAAAAAAACACAAAACCTAAAAACACCCAAAAATGGGAAAAAACTTGGAAAATAAACTAAACAGTGCGAAAAATAGCGTATAAACTTCGTGATAAAAGCTTTATTTTATCCCTTTTAACATACAAATGTATTTCTGTCCTGTTTGTTTATTTATTACGCATTATTTTTATACAAAAAACACAAATAATATTTAAAAGAAAATGATTTTTAACAATAAATATACCTACAATAAATATTCATAACCCAAAAACTCAAGGAACATATTTTTTATTTCTTAAGCTGTATAAAAACGAGTTCTTTTTAAGTTTTATTAAAACATTTTTCTTTCTCAGACTGTATAAAAATGAGTATTTTTCACGAACGTCTATGGAATTTTGAGTACGATTTTGACACTCGTGTCGCTACCCCTGGGAGACGCCAGGCTTCCAGGATGCAGTGACCCTACGATGGATCAATATTATTATTTTCTATATTCAATACTCCAGTACTGGTTGAAGTTTAACTCCATTAGCTGTAATTAGGGTTTTCATTTGATTCCCACTCCATTTTGGAGGTTTATAAGTTAACTGTTTGCCTTATAGAGATATTAAACAAATTTTAAAATAATTTATTTGCATTATTGATTGTTTAGCGTTTAAGGGAAATGATTAATGATCTTGGGTCGGCATAGATGTCGCCTTTCTTAAGTTTGTCTACCTGGCTTCCTGCCATTTTTCCTGACATAAAATTTAAACAAAGTGTAATTTTTGTGAAACCATCAGAAACAACTACTCCGAGGGAAAATACCCCTACCGACATTGAATTATACTGATGGCTTGATGCTTTCGTTGGGAACTGCTTAAAACTGTTTGGTTTTCATTATCTCCAACGTCGATCACAGGGATACGAGTGATCCCCGTCTGGAACACGTCCTGATAGTCAGGATCGAATGCAAATAAAAGAAAACAACTATAGTCCGTGACCTACGACAGCTCTTTGTCTTTCAGGCCGGATCAACACAGATTGCATTTTTACCGTCTTCAAGACAGTGAGCGTCAATCAACGGAATTTTTAAGCCAAATAATACTAACAAACGGGGAATTTCGTACCCGTGAATTTAAAAATCAAACAAATTTCGTGGCTAATCGGGCAAAAAGGAGTTTTTTGTTTCCCTTATATTTTTCCGTGAAAGCTTAACCTCACGGGGGTCCAAGATCTAATGGACACCTAATAAGTGTTGACAGTTAACCGTTTCGTCCTTATGGGACTCATCAGAACACTGCTGGTCAATGTGACAAATCTTGCGAAGTTAATCAGACGGTTTTGTCTCTAATTAAATGTAATTAGTAAGCGAACTATAGCAAGAGGCGCCATCTACCGAGATACGAGAGAAACAAAAAACTAAAAGCAGGCGAAAACACTGCTATACAGTATCGATCAAGACGGTTTTGTCTCTAATTAAATGTAATTAGTGAGCGAACTATAGCAAGAGGCGCCATCCACCGAGATACGAGAGAAACAAAAAACCAAAAGCAGGGAAAAACACTGCTATACAATATCGATCAATGAAAAGATCGAATGCAAATAACAGAAAACAACTATAGTCGGTGACCTACGACAGCTCTTTGTCTTTTCAGGCCGGATCAGCGCATTTTGCATTTTTACCCGTCATCAAGACAGTGAGCGTCAATCAACGGAATTTTTAAGCCAAATAATACTAACTGTTCGTGCAACTTTAATTTTAAATTCAAATTTTGCGCCAAATTCCCGTATTCGGAAAACCCACACAATTTCAATTTGATTGGCACAAGCAAAACGCCAGCGCCATCTACGAAAAATGAATCTGCGCAAAAAGGCGTAACCAAAAAAAGATTCGTCTGTCGTATTCTATCGAGATCACCACGCAGCATGGTGATAAATTCTATTAACCAAAAAATCCAATAACATTCTTAGAAAATCAAACTAAACCATTACACAAACAAGTGATTCTAGTGTGGATCGACTGCAACGACTGGGCCAGCGAGAGGAGCTCCTCTGGACGACGGAAACAACTGAAAAGGTGAGTGCCAATCATCTATATTGTCTTTGTGTGGCTCGGAAAAATTAGTATTTTTACATCGTCCTTTTAAGGATTTTTGCACCCAGATTTTATAAAACGGCCAGCGCTTACAGTCCCGCAGCTCTACCCCTCAAAACAGCATCATTTTCTGGTCCCACGACCCAGATAGTTTTTTAAAATTTGTTTGCTAGAAATATTAGATTTTTTCGCCTCGCCATGTTGGTTCGTTTGTTGCCGTGTCCGGTTTAGAAAGGAGGTTCCGTCCCCCCTTGCGTGGCTTAACGGTTGCTCCACCCACATTTCATTGCAGCCGAAATTGGCACTTGGTACGTCGTTTGTTTTGATTCAAAAATCGAAATTTGTTTAAATAATAGTTATTTGTTTAAATAATATGTTATAGTTATTCAAAACAACAAAAGTGCTTGTGAGTTAAATGCTTTATTCTTATTTAACAGGTAAACAAACACATCTAGTAGAATTAGTATTTACCTGTAAATAATAAGAGAAGCGGTAGTAGGTACAAGTTGTTCTGTGTGCATTTATTTTGGGAGAAAGATCGCGACCTAGGATAACAGCTGTTGATAAGTTTTTGCATTTATTCGAGAAATCGATAATAAAATATATGCTTGTTGAACTCTTTTGGACTGATTAAAGTCAATAGGGGTCAAGTGTTAGTTTTATTCCTTTTAAATATTTTTTATTTTTTTAATTAACAATATGTCGTTAAAAAAGCTTGAGAATCAACGCAAAGTTTCAATATCTCGTATTACGGAAACGTATAACTTGGGAACAAAAGCTAAATCAGATAGTTCTTCCTTGCCAATTTTTAAGGCGTTTTACGAATCGTTAGATGATCACTATGAACAATTTAAAAACATTCATAATGACATCATAGGACTCTTGAAAGACGACGACGATGATGAATTCGAAGTACAGGACAAAATTAGGAAAGATGCGGATCTATTCTACCACCAAGCTAAAGTTCTTTTTTCGAGTTTATGTTCCGATTCAGTTCATTCAAATTTTACCCCCGCAACTTCACACTATTCACGTAGCGATGATCTGGGCCCTTTAAAGGTACCTTGCTTTAATGGAAACGTAAAAAAGGGGCCAACCTTTTACGATGTTTATTCTTGTTTGGTTCACGAAAACTCTAATTATTCCGATATAAGGAAATTTCAACATTTGCTAACCTTCCTTGAGGGCGAACCACTTAATATTTTAAGTTCTATAAAATTAACGGCAAGTAATTACGCAATCGCCTGGAAGGTATTAACAGATCGCTATCAAAATAAAAGACTTTTAGCCAGTACCTACTGGAACTCAATCTACTATGCAAATTCTTTAAAGGGAAACCAGTCAGCAAAGGATCTTAGAGTCTTGGTAGATACCTTTTCCGAGAATATTGCGGCGCTCGAAAATCTTGAATTTCCAGTAACGTCGTGGTGTTTTTGTTTATTTTCAATTTTATTATCAAAAATCGATCAAACCACAAGAACCGCTTTCGAATTAAAGTATAGTACTACCGAGATTCCAACATATCAAAATCTAATTCAGTTTCTTATTAACCAATGCCGTGCTCTTGAAACAGTACAGCTATCTCCCCAAAATACGCAAATGCAACCTTCGACTTCAAAACAGCAAAAACCAAATTATTCGAATTCTAGTAACCAAAAATATAATTCTTATTCAAATAATCAGTACAAATCAAGCCCTCAGGTAGCAAATAAACAATCCAATATTCAATTTCGACAAAACCAACAACCCTATAAGTGCAAATTATGCAATAATTCTTTTCATCCACTCTCGCAGTGTGGTGTTTTTATTTCCAAATCTCCTTCAGATCGTTTTACTTATGTAAAACAACAATCGTTATGTATCAACTGTTTACGTTCAAATCATCAAGTAATCGACTGCAGTAGTACCTACAACTGCAGGGTATGTCGACATAGGCACCATAGTCTTATTCATCTATCGCAAATGACAGATTCAATCCGTCAGAATTCAAGTCAATCCTTTGTTAATTCAAACCAAAATTCAAATCAAAATTCGAACTTAAATCAAAGTTTTAATCCAAATCAAGTGGCCGTGCCTAGCACAGGCACAAACTTATCGTATCAGAATTCAAATTCAAGTCTTAGCCAACAGAACCCTAGTTTTGTTCAACCCAGTTCAAATTCAATTCAAATCAATTCGAATCCAAATACATCTACAAATCAATACTCTTCGTTATCCACCTTGACGCCCCGGACGACAGTGCTTCTAGCGACTATAAAATTAGAGGTACTGGATAGTCGGGGTAACTACCAACCTGTCCGAGCACTTCTGGACAGCGGTAGCCAAGCTAACTTGATAAGCGAAGCTTGTCTTAACAGGTTAGGCTTGCCAAGAAACAAAATTTCGATCCCTGTTCTGGGACTAAATCAGTCTTCATCGGCCACGAACGGCATTTCTACTTGCACTATTCGAGCCCTAGGCCAACAAGAGCCTACCTTTTCTATTCAAGTCTTCGTTTTACCGAAAATCTGTTCGAATATGCCCTCAATACAGGTAGATTCATCCAATTGGAGTCATATTTCAAATCTAAAGCTTGCAGATAATCAATTTAACAACCCTGGTCCAATTGACTTACTCTTAGGTGCACAACTTTACACAGAAATCGTCCAATCAGGACGAATTCCAGGACCTCACGGCCTACCCTCCGCTTTTGAGACAGTTTTTGGGTGGGTCTTGATGGGCCAAACTCAAAACATAAATATTTCACCTCAAGTCAATTCTTACTTTACTTCCTGTGAGCAGTCTCTCGACTTTAATATTCGCAGATTTTGGGAACTAGAATCAATTAAGTCAAAAACGTTTCTCTCACCCGAAGAAAAAAGATGTGAAGAGATTTTCCAAAAAACTACCACTAGAGATATTTCGGGCCGATTTACTGTAAATTTGCCTTTTCGTCACCTTGACCCTCCTGACCTAGTAGACACATATTCAGTGGCCTATCGTCAATTTTTGTCTCTCGAATCTCGCTTAATAAAAAATTCAAATTTCTATAGTATGTACTCGGATTTTATGAGAGAATATCTCAAAAACGGGCACATGTCTTTAATTCCAAAATCCGAACCTAGACCTCAGTTATGTTCTTATTTACCACATCACGGAGTCCTTCGTCTTGAAAAATCAACGACTAAACTCCGGGTGGTTTTTAACCCCTCGATTAAGGGTTCGAAAGGCCTAAGCATGAACGAAACTCTTTTAATAGGACCAAAATTACAAGCCGATATTTCCGAAATTCTATTAAAATTCAGATTTTATTCTATCGTATTTTTGACTGATATAAAACAGCACTTTTTACAAATTCAAATTAATCCAATTCATCGGGACTACCAAAGGCTACTTTGGCGATTTGATCCCAATGAACCCCTGCAGGAATACAGGCTTAATACAGTGACGTTTGGTGTTAGTTCAAGTCCCTATTTAGCTATTAGAACTCTTAGAGAACTAGCCATCCTGGA
Source organism: Aspidapion aeneum (assembly GCA_963576565.1). Classification (NCBI taxonomy): domain Eukaryota; kingdom Metazoa; phylum Arthropoda; class Insecta; order Coleoptera; family Brentidae; genus Aspidapion; species Aspidapion aeneum. Next base: position 71,338,305 of record OY755043.1, read on the forward strand.
GGCTAAGAATTATCCTGAAGCATCCCAGGTCCTTTTGAATAACATTTTCATGGACGATATTTGCTGTGGAGCTAACTCTCTAGAAGGTGCTTTATCACTTCAAAAGGATCTCATAGCGTTGCTTAAATTGGGAAAATTTGAATTAAGAAAATGGGCATCAAATAATCCGAAACTTCTTTCACATTTGTCGCCCGCTGATTGTCAGATCCCTGTTACCTTTGAAGACGATTCTTCAACATCGATTAAGGTGTTGGGCCTTCAGTGGCACCCTTCTACAGATACTTTTACCTATTCTTGTACCCCTTGTGAAAAACCTTGCACCAAAAGGAATATTTTATCGGCTATCGCTAAAATTTGGGATCCTATAGGTTTCTTATCGCCTGTTTCATTTTTAGCCAAAGTGATTATGCAAAAACTTTGGTTATGCAAAACTGATTGGGATGAAATACCCCCCGATCCAATCAAAACTCTTTGGAATCAATTCAATAATCAATTAACCACTCTTTCGAATCTTTGTATACCTAGACATATTTTTTCGAATAATATTCAACGATGTCAATTGCTAGGTTTCTGCGATGCATCCGAGCTAGGATACGCTTCTTGCGTATACGTTCGCGTCGAATTACCAAATAAAATTATCAAAACTGCTCTAGTCATGGGCAAGTCAAGGGTTGCTCCCTTACACACTATTTCAATCCCACGTTTGGAACTACTTGGAGCTACTCTATTAGCTGATTTACTCGAACTAGTTATTCGCACCTATTCATCATTACTCGTAATCGATGAAATTCTTGCGTTCTCGGACTCACAGGTCACGCTTCATTGGGTCACATCTTCACCTCACAAGTGGAAGACCTTTGTGGCAAACCGCGTAAGTCGTATTCAAGAAACAATCCCCGAAGTTCCGTGGTATCACATTACTTCACTCGAGAACCCTGCCGACTGCGCTAGCAGAGGGTTGTTGCCCAATAACTTAATAAATCACCCTCTTTGGTTTCACGGCCCTCCATGGATTACCTTGCCCACTACGGAGTGGCAAATTCAAAGGTTTATAAATGAACGTTCTTTGGGAGTTCCAGACGAGGTTCTCAAAGAAGAAAAACCGGAAAATTCAGTGGTGCTGACGGCAGAAATTCAAAATCAAAACTTTTTTGATAGATTAATCGATAAAATATCCAATTTAAATACCATTCAAAAAATCATTTGTCATTTTCTAAGACTTATTCACAATCGAAAAACCTCAGTTGACCCTTTATCCGGCGTTTTTTCCGCTTTTGAACTACACAAGGCTCTACTTGTTTTAGTTAAAAGGGTCCAAGAAGAGTGTTTTTCGGATATCATTCAAAAAATTCAAATTACTCAGCTATTACCTAAGCCGTTTCGCAAACTCGCGCCCTTTTTGGACGAATTGGGTTTCCTTAGAGTGGGCGGACGCTTACGGCATTCTCAACTCTCCTTTGAGGCAAAACATCCCTTATTATTGCCGAAATCTCATAGATTAACCCAATTGATCATTATTCAAACTCATAACGAAAATTTACATCCCGTAATAAACACAGTCCAATACTTAATTCGTCAAAAGTTTTGGATTATGTCATCACGTCGAGCTATTCAGAGGGTTTTATTGCAATGTATTCCCTGCTTTCGCTTAAAACCAAAACCGTATACTCCGTACATGTCGGATTTACCTTCTTTTAGAACGTCACAATTAAAAGGTTTTTCACACGTTTGCTTAGACTATGCAGGCCCAATCAAAATCTTTGTAGGTCAGAGACGTCGTGGAGCCCAAGTTGGTAAATCATATATCGCAGTCTTTGTCGATACTTCTGTCAAGGCAATCCATATCGAGCTTGTTTCGGATTTAACCACAGAGGCGTGCATCGCTGCTTTACGACGCTTTGTCGCTAGACGTGGCACTTGTGTCCAAATCACAAGTGATAGAGGCTCAAACTTTGTTGGGGCTATTAAGGAGCTCCATAATCTTTCGAAATTAGCTTCTGAGAGCTTAAAAATCAAATGGTGTCTTAATAGTCCGGGAGCCCCCCACCTAAATGGTCTAGCAGAAGCAGGAGTCAAATCTATAAAAACACATTTGTATCGGGTCATCGGTGACCAGATACTAACCTTCGAAGAGCTCTATACTCTCCTCGCCCAAATAGAGGCATTACTCAATTCTCGACCCCTTTGTGAGCAAAGCTCTGACCCAAACGATCTTACGTCTTTGACTCCGGGTCATTTCCTCACAATGGAACCCCTTAATTCGTGTCCTGATCCTGACCTTTCTACCCTTAAAGTTAATACCCTTAAGCGTTGGCAACTTATCCAACGAATTCATGCCGATTTCTGGAAGCGTTGCAAACTCGAGTACTTAAATACTTTACAACAGCGTTCTAAGTGGTCGGACCCTTCGGTTGAAATCAAGCTAGATACGCTTGTATTAATTAAGGATGAAACTAGGCCGCCATTACACTTGTTGCTGGGTAGAATAGTATCTGTACATCCTGGTCGGGATAATCACATTCGAGTTGCTACTGTTAAAACACAACACGGACTTTTCACTCGTCCCGTGGTCAAGTTGTGCCCACTACCTTTAGATGCGCACTAAACTCCCAAGCAACTTCTTTGTTTCGTGTGTCGTTATCTAGAATATATATATTTTTTTTCATTTTTTTTTCCTTTTAATCTATAAACCTAAAACGGATTTTAATTACCTACCCTTTAAGGTTTTGAATTAACTTATATTTTTTTTATATAGCCATTTGTTTATTCAACTTAATCTCAATGTAAAACTTCGTTTTAAGTGGGCGGAAAATGTTCGTGCAACTTTAATTTTAAATTCAAATTTTGCGCCAAATTCCCGTATTCGGAAAACCCACACAATTTCAATTTGATTGGCACAAGCAAAACGCCAGCGCCATCTACGAAAAATGAATCTGCGCAAAAAGGCGTAACCAAAAAAGATTCGTCTGTCGTATTCTATCGAGATCACCACGCAGCATGGTGATAAATTCTATTAACCAAAAAATCCAATAACATTCTTAGAAAATCAAACTAAACCATTACACAAACAAGTGATTCTAGTGTGGATCGACTGCAACGACTGGGCCAGCGAGAGGAGCTCCTCTGGACGACGGAAACAACTGAAAAGGTGAGTGCCAATCCTCTATATTGTCTTTGTGTGGCTCGGAAAAATTAGTATTTTTACATCGTCCTTTTAAGGATTTTTGCACCCAGATTTTATAAAACGGCCAGCGCTTACAGTCCCGCAGCTCTACCCCTCAAAACACCAACACTAACAAACGTGAAATTTCATACCCGTGAATTTAAAAATCAAACAAGTTTCATGGCTAATCGGGCAAAAAGGAGTTTTTTGTTCCCCTTATATTTTTCCGTGGGTAGCTTGAAAGCTTAACCTCACGGGGGTCCAAGATCTAATGGACACCTAATAAGTGTTGACAGTTAACCGTTTCGTCCTTATGGGACTCCTCAGAACACTGCTGGTCAAGTGACAAATCTTGGGAAGTTAATTAATGGATAAGATGGATTATAGAAGGCTAAATAGATAGATAGATAGAGATTCGGAAAATAACACCCAATAAAATTTATTTTAAAATTTTATAATAAAATATAATTTTTTAACATGAACTCTTTATAAATGGAAAGAACCTCACGAGACTTAGAGCAGTGCAAGTTTGAAATTTGGATACGGTCCTCATGGAAAAATTAAATATTTTGTTAGAGAAAATCAATGTTGAGCTTCTGGAAAATTACACGCCATGACTAAGGTCACTAGATCAATTGTGTTTGTTTTCTTTTTAATTTAATTTATTGACAAAAATTTTTAAAAAGTAAAAAAACATTTTCCTTTTGCTAAATTTTGTCACGTCACGTCGCAAAAGAAAATTGTTTTAGTTATAAAAGATTTATCCTTTAATGAACTCAACATGTTAAAAATAATTTATTGTTCCATATAATTTAATTAACTTATTTTTTCTATTTAATCTCGCATAGTTTTTTCGAAATTTAATAAAATCATTATACATCTAACTAATAGTTTACAATATTGTGGTAATCATAATAAAAAAAAATATCGGCGTATTAACATCAATCAGAGATGCGTTACTTGTATTTTGTTATCAGTTACTATAATACTGGTATTTATTTGATGTTCCACTGGATCGCCAATACTTTTTTTACTTGTTTTCAAAAGTTTTCTTCCAGAAGTTTTTCGAGATTCAAACGTACCATTATTACCATACTCTTTCACATTTAATGGGCTTTTTTCTAAGTTATATTTTGTTACGCTTTGATTATAAGGGCTGTTGATGTTGAGTTGGTGACATGAAGTGCTGTTTAATGGCTGATATGAGACGTTGCTGACTTGAGTTTGAAGACCAGCGTGAGCTTGCAGCTAGGTTTGGGAAGGCGCCAGAGACACGCTTGTTGAATCCTATAAATGTAATACATACTTCATAGCGATTTGACTGGTCAATTCGGTAATAATCAGGGACTTATTGCAATAGTGCCAGGCACTAATTGTGCCGGGCACTATATTGATAGTTTCACATTATAAGAGCAGCTGTCTTCTTTTAAAATTAGGCCTTTGTGTATCATAAGACCCGGAATTAATAGTGCCGCCACTATTAATGGAAAATAAACGACTGGATTTACAAATTCGACTTTGGTATGTCAATTTTGAAAGATCAACTGTCAGTTTTCAATGGGAAAATGTCAGAATAGTGCCCGGCACAATTATTGCCTGGCCGTATTGGAATAAGTCTCAATAATTCGCTCAGCGCTGACAGAAGCAAAACAAAAGGTGTTTAATATGCAGCTCACTTCAAATGTCAAAAATTGCACTGCATCCTAAGGACACATACAGCGTAGCAAGATTATTTAAAATATACATAAATATTTGCCTTATAGTGCAAGCGTTATAGGTAGTTGAGTGTGCATTATATGAGGACCGCAGTTTGACAAAGGATTCTAGCTGACAAAAGGTCACAGATTAACTATCTGGATGTTGCCAAGCCAGGTTTTGGTCCAATTTTTTTATCCCCCTTCTATTATAGCCGTAAAGCCATAATAACAGAACAATTAATTAAAAACGTGTAAAATCCAACCCAAATATATAATTTTATTAGTTTGTTAAATGTTAGCTGCAGACACCCCCAAAAACCTCCCAAACACCTTAAAACCTGAGATTTTGAGATTTTCTTCAAATTTTCTCAAAAACTAAGCTTCTTAGGAAATAATATGTAATTACCTTTATTATAGACAATGAAATTTGCTTTTCAACGGTGTGTTTGTCGGTGAGGTACGACCAATGACAAACTCTTTAGCGGCGTTACATGATTTACCCGATTTTCTTGAAAACTAAGCTCTTTATCAAAAATTGTGTCTCATAATCAATTTGTTTTGTCCAATTTTATATGCTGTATCACAAGTCTTACGATTTAGCTTTAAATTAAAACTTCACAGGCGTCCATAAATAAAATCAATTTTTACAAATCACTAAACAAATTCTTTTTTTTACAGGTTTTATCCAATTTCCTCAGAAACTAAACCCATGAAAAAAATGTGTTTTAAACTATTGTAAAAAATAAAATTCTCTTTCTACCAATATGTAAGACAGTAAGGTTTGGTTAATGACAAACTCTCCAGCGACGTATAAAAGGGTGATATAAAACAAAAAAAAATAAAAACATTTTTGTCACATGTTTCACCCGATTTTCCAAAAAAACTAAGCTTTTTATAGGAAATATGCATCACAGCAGATTTGTAGAATATATATATATATATATATATATATATATATATATATATATATATATATATATATATATATTGATGCACGCGCCGTTGTCACCTCAGCGTTAAGGATATGACGACCTGACCTCACCTATTTCTAGTGGTTACCACATATATAGGTACATATATGAGATGAGGGGAGCTTCCTTTACCAGAATTTCAAAAGTGGGGTAAAGATTTTTTTTTTGAATTATTTGATAAATACGTGGAATACGTTCGGACCTCAGGCCAATATACAACCTTTGGATATGTGCTATGTCCTGCCACCTCAGGCACTGTTGCCGGTTTTATTGAGGTGATAACGTATGGCGTATATCTACCCTAACCTATAAGCAACGTATTAGCTTTATCTGACTAAATTTATATATTACATACAAGATAACAACGTTTTACTTTTATTTAGGGACACTTTAGGAAATATTACAACTTTAAAACGTTGCAAAAGTTTGTAAGACAAGATTAATTGTGGCAACGTACTGTCTTTATATAAAAAACCATACCTTTATACTTTCATTATAGAAAAACGGGCTGTTATTTTTTTTGAAATACTCATTTTGAGGCTTGTGATCTCAGAAATGTTGCATAGCTTGAAAGTCCTAAATACAATTTTTGTTGGGAAATGGTTTACTTACTTTCAAAAATTCTATACATAGATCCGATAAACAAATAAAAGGGAAGTGTCAAAAATACAGTTTTTGGAATGCTAATAAATTTAATAGTTTATATTAATTTGTATATTTTTTGGTTTGCAATGATTATGACATGATGGATATGACAGAATTTTGAATATTTTTTAATTTATCCGTGAAAGTAAATTGAATAAAAAAAGAGTTGTAATAGTTAGTTAAACCGTTTAAAACAGAAAAAAACATGCAGGATATTGTGTTTGCCCACGCCACAGCCCAACGCGCATATTATAAATCTAGTAATAACCACCAGCAACCAAAAGGCTCAAATGTCAAGTGATGTCAGAATTTGTAAATTACATTCTTTATCATTTAATTTCCAAGAAAGTCAATATAAAATTATAATTTTTATTCGCTATATTGCAAATGCATTACCCTGTATATACAGCTTATTACTAATATTTCCTGCACCTTGTGAGAGGTTAATGTAATGAAAAATTTGCAAAGTTTCCTATTATCCTGCTTTGCAAAATTGCCAAATCTTGACAGCAACTTTCTTCAGTTTATAGTATTTGTAGTTACATATTTTTTTTAACGAATTTCTCTGAGTTCGTTTTAGGTTATTTAAATTTGTACCAAAGTATTAAATTCCTATTTAAGTATACTAATAATTTCCGAGTTGGCCCAGGATTGCTTATACGTAACCTGGTTCAACTCGTATTATTAGTGCACTCCAACAGGAATTTAAAACCAATATAACTCAAAAACGACCTATAGTTCAAAAGATAATATGAAAAATATTATGCAACTTTACATTATCTTCTGAAAAATGCCACGGAAACATAAAAATTGACTGTATTTAAATGCAATTTTCTGAAATAAAATAAACAGATCCATGACGGATCTGATACCTTTCTAGCTAGCCTATTAGAACACTTCCCCTTTTCAGTTTTTTTGTACATATCTCAGAAACGAAGGCTTTTATGAAGTTTCAAGGTATTACACATATTATTAAGATAAAAGTGCTCCATTATATTTCCAAAGCCGCATATTTTTAAGATGCTCCGTTGAAAAGTTCTCATTAAAAAAAAAAGCATTAGTGGATTTGGACCAAAATCTATTCAGCTCGTTACAATGTCAAACACTATTTCACCTAAACATTTCATGAAAATAGGTTCAGCGGTTTGGGAGCTATCGTGTTACGGACAGAGATACACGCAGACAGACGTCACAACGATATTGCTCAGATAGCTTCAAACACACCCAAATAACGCAGTTTCGGCGTTATCTCAATTTTTTTTTCTAAAAAAAAATCTATTTTCAAAACAACTTGCTTTGCTGCGATTTTCACTATTGTTTTGACGCTTAAAAAGCAAAGCTTAGTAGGAGTAATTTTTTTTCTTCTCTTGAAATAGCTGAATTCCTCCAAAGACATTGAATATAAGTTACGGCCAGGGACGTAGCTGCTATAGTGGTTCTTCTTATTGAAGGAAAAAGCTAAATAGCGCGTGACAAAACATCGCAAATTAAATCAAAGTGATTTTTTTGTTTATGCTAGCCTGACCAAAAACACTAAAAACGCGCATTTTTGTCCGATTAATTTAACGTTAATTCTTTTTCCTGGCATTATCAATATTTAAAATTAGTCAAGTGTTTTAAGAATTGGCTATGTTGGATCAAATTAAGTAAAAAAATCGCATCCTTATTCTTTCAAATTCGAATAAAACCCTAGTAATATGACATTTGTTTTTTTTTTGCTAAATCCGTTTTGGTTCAAACTTACGGAGGTATTTTAAAGTAAAAAACTGGAAATAGTAAAGTATCTTTTTAACATGTTTGTTGACTCATTTTTTTAATTTAAAATTGGCTAAGTAAGTTAGTATTTATCATTATTAAAAACCGGATTTTCTTAATAAATTTTTTTTTAAATCCGAGGCGTTTTTAAAAGTTTTTAAATTGACACACATATCTATAAAAAGTTCTTTGCCACCACAAAAAGAATTACTTATAAATTGCTGCCCTTCATACCTACACAACGGTAAATGTTGGCATCAATTTTCTTTTATTTATAACTTTTTTTGGACATCGTATTTTATAGTCGAAGCAAATTAGGCGTAAAAATGACGACTAGATGAACAAATTTATAAGGATTTGACATTTTGGTTGTGAACTCCTAGTAGGAAACCTAAGGTGCAAAACCGAGGAAAAAATGTCAAAAATAATAACCAAAAAATAGAAAATAAATGTCAGGCTTTGCTTCCTATAAAGCTTGCATTTACGATAGGTGTCCTTAAGGAAACCCCCTCTACCCTAGGATTAACCTCCTCACCAAACTGAAACTCACGACGATTTTCTGCGTTTATCTCACAAACCGTAACTTTTGATATTCATCATCAAATTTCTTATATATGATTCAAGTTTCAAAATTTATTCCACATATTTTAAATGTAAATACAGAAATTCTAACATTTTTATAATAATAATTATTTTATTAGTGCTGAAAGCGAAAAATTTAATCCTGTAGTGCTTTTACCTACAAACAAAAGATAGAATACAAGAAAAAATTAAGTAACTAAAAATAGCTTAATAAAATTTTAAAAACTTTAAGATCATTGACTAAGTAACTACTGTTTATTACTTAATTTTTAAACTAATAATTTTAATTATAATACTAAACTTTTCCTGTCAAAAACAAACTCTTTACATATACTATAAATAAAGAAAAATCTTTATTATTTTTTACAGACACATACACACACACAGACATGCATTCACATAAACCCATATGCTATAGGTATCGGTACAGGTCAAATTACTTTGATAACTAGTGGACAGTGGTTTAATTATATAATAGATTCTTATGTACAGTAGGTCCGTAAAGTTTAGAATCATCCATTATTGCTGATTTAGAGACCGTTGATTGGATGACATTGTTATTAAATAAATGACGTACTTCATGATTACTTTTAACTCTATTTGACCAATCAGGGTGCTAAAAAAAACTTATTTCATACAAATGTCTTTTATTAAGTGTTTAAGTATGGAGATACCTTAACAAAAATGTACCACATATATAATGACCTATCAAAGTCAAATGTGAAAAAATATACCGGGTGTCCTATTTAAAGAAACATAAGTTTATGTCATAGCTTTTTCTGGAACATCCTGTATAATTAACTATAGCCTTTTCTAACTCGTATTTTAAATCTTTATTTGATATCCAAGCTTTTTTATAAAAAGCTTGCAACTTTTTTAAAACATTCGTTATTCTACACTTTACGGACACACTGATAAGTAGGCATAATAAAGGGTTTTGAAAAAATAGAAAGATTAAAATCGGAAATTTGACAAATGATTTAAAACATAGCATATTTATTGCTTTAGGAAATTCATTATAAATCTTTGCCCCAAGCAAAATAAACATCCTTTGTGTATGGGATAGGTTTGAATAAAACATAAAATAATACGGACTTTTTTTTGTGATCTTTAAAAATAGCCCCATAATTGGGACGTCAAGGGAGTTTTCTACAATAAACTTTATTATGCATTTTCTCTAAAGTACTTAGTATAAAGAAAATTGGATAAAACCTAATAATTTCAGTTTATTTTGCTTATAATATAGAAAGAAATATATGAAGGGGATATCTTTAACACTTTGTGGTTTGTATCCTAGCAAGAATATTACACATGCAACTAATTGATACTTTTTGTAGAATATCTATCAATCTTTGTTTAATGTCATTACAATCATTCTCAAAAATGAGTCGTTTTTAAGTTAAAGGCCACCACACCCAAGTTTACATACTCAGTGCATGGAGATATTGTTTGTCCATTGTCTAGTTCTAACTCACTGGATTCGTTTCCAATACATAAGTACCGTGTCTTGTCCACGTTCACTGTTAGTCCCCACTTTTGGTATTCTTCCGTTAACTTTCTCATCATATACTCCATGTCTTCTTTATCATTAGCTACAATTACTTGGTCGTCAGCAAACTGTAGTGTGTATATAGTAAATCGGTCGTTAAGTTGTATTCCCATGCCGTGCACTTTACGTTTCCAGTTTTTAGAGCCACTGCAATATATATTTTAAAAAGAGTTGGAGAGACAACATCCCTGTCTTAAGCCTTTTGTTACCAGGAATTCTTTTGAAAGTCGATTTCCAATTTTAATTTTAGATTTTGACCCTTTGTATAGTTCTTTTATCGCTTTTATGTATGTATGATTGATATTAGTCTGTTCCAACACCGTCCATAATTTTTCTACTGGATTGGTATCAGATGCTTTTTGTAGGTCCACAAAGGTAACATGAGTTATACTTCTGGCGCTTCTTTTCTCAATTACTTGTTTAAGACAAAAAACATTATCACTACAAGATCTGCCAGCACGAAACCCACTTTGGTCTTTTTCTTCTTGTTCATGAAAATCATTCTCTATTAGATCTCTAAGAATCCTACCGTACAATCTACTTAGAGTGCTGGTGACTGAAATTCCTCTGTAATTGTTACAATCCAGCTTGTTTCCTTTTTTATGTATTGAGGATATGAATGCAATTTTCCAATCATTAGGTACTGGATGTCCATTTATGCATTGATTGATAATATATGTGAGATTTTCGAGTAGTTTCTCTGATCAATATTTGAGCATTTCAGCATATATTCTTCCAGGTCCGCTAGCTTTTCCGGATTTAAGCTTTTTTATACTATTCTTTATCATTTCTTTTTCGATGATTACTTCCTCTCCATGTACTTCTATGTCTTGTAACGTGTCATTTTTCCGTTTAAGGCAACGTTACATATTTATTTATTTAGGTAAATAATCAAGGCTCTTCGACTCGTCTTTCTGTACACAAATTAAGGGTATTTTATAGAGCTAGGTTTGGAGGTTATATAGTGTCCAGAAAGTTACCTGAAAGTTAAAGGAGGCATTCCATCGAATTACTGTGGACACTGCGCACATCGCATTATCTGGACATCGTAATTGGAACTTGAGATCACAGGTTTCGGGAAGAATCACATAAAAACTTTCGATTGTTTTGTTTATCTGTAAAATTTCGGAATTTTCTTTGACGTTCATGAAAATAAACAGCTGTTCTGCTGGGGAATGGCGGCGTTGCCGCATCACAAATTGTAACAGGAAGAAAACATTTAGACGAACATTTCATTCGCTTATGTTTATTTTCGAGGAAATTGAGACAATGTTTTCTCTTCCGAACCTCATATTCTTCACGGATTAGCTAGTTTTGATAGCACGAAAACATATTTAGGTCCACGGTTTGACCAGTAACAACCGAGGCTCCGCCCACTTTGATATCTTTATTAATTTGATAAGGAGAAGATAAAATAAATACGAGTTATGCACTTTTATAAATAGGAGATAAACGAGGGATACAAACCAGGACTAAAAGAATAAACAAAATCGTATTTTTATATTATATAAATTTATATATAATCATAGTTAAATAAAGTTAATAACTAGCTCAGTTAGTCGGATTGAAGGGTTTTGTAGGGCTAGCTAGTGGTGAGCAAACTTAACATCTGAACACTCTTGTGCCGAGTTTAAGCAGTAGTTCAATGTGTATTTTTAGGTTCAAGTTCAGAAACAACTTTATTAATGTAGGAATGTTCTACAAAAATGGCGTCAAACCATATGAATCTTAGAGAAAACATATATTAAGAGCAAAGGAAACTTTTGACTAAAATTGTAACTAAAATACAACTAAATTCTACACTTAGTATAGCTTTACTCATATGGGTATTGGTTGAGTGTTCGAATATTCTTGGGTTTGATGCATGCTCTGATCTCCAGTAATTGATTTTACAGTTGATGGTTTCAATGCTGAGCTTCTTACAGTCCTGCTGGTTATTTTCCTCCTACTTGCTATGTCGGCAGGGGTCCGGTAGGCAAATTTTCGGTCTATGTATGGAGGGTGTCTCGATGTCCTTGTTATAAAAATTTCAACCGTGGAAATAGATCCGACAACACCTCAATATGCGTTTTACGTATTTTCGATATCCCCTTGGTCGATGCTGCCCCTATATACCGGTACGAAAGTGTTAGTGTATTTCATCATTGGTTAGTTTGAAAACCGCGGTTTTTTCTCCAGTCTCGCAAACCGGAGTTAGTGATTTTTCGGCGAGAGCGGTTTTTTATAAATGCGTATGCATTCTTATTTGAATTTAACCGGGAAAATTTGGTTGGTACTGTGTACTGTCCCCACCAGATCTACGAACGGTTTTCGGCAACTTCATTTTTTTTTGTGTTCTCGACAAAGAACCTTCTCTCTTTCCTAACGAATTTTGGCTGGGCTGGTGGCCGTCTATTGGTGTCGCCAGTGTTTTTGTGGTCATTGGCACTTATTGGCACTGCAGTAGTTGCGGATTATACCAAAGACGGTTTACTGTGAGCCGTCGTTGTTTAGGCAAATCTTAGTGACGCTCACACCCTCTGAGAGGGATTTAAGGCGGCCTACGCCGATTCCTACGGAAAGAGCAGTGGTAAGTTCGATTTTTTTTTTTAAATTTTTTGAATTCTTCAAGACAATATTTGCCTCCCAAATTGTAATTGTTTTTCGTGTGAAATGTAATTTTACTACAGCCGACGTGTGGAATTTTTGGAGTTTTTTTATATTTTTTTAAAACCACGTTTTGGATAAAAACTATATATTGTTTTTCTCCTTTGTCTACAGCCCTGTCCATTCCATCGACGGGACAGTTGTGCTGGACGCTGGTGTGAAGTCGGATGTAGCACTGTAACCCTGGGAAAGGTACGTTAGGATTATTTTAGTTCATCTGTTTAAATCTACTTTATTTTATTGAGTCGACATGGGGTTCTCGATTTAAGTTACTCGATATAGGGGAACTTCGTGCAAAATAGACGAATTCCAGGAAACTGAAACATTTCATTTTCCACAGGGTTTTTATGCTGGGGCAAGGATCCAGTAACAGATCTAAGACCCTGTGTTGCCCAGCATGATGTGCTAAGCGAGCACTAGGGGAGGCGCGGGCAGAACTGGGACCGATGTAGCAGCAAGGAACACAACAACACTCTAGGGAACCCATCTACCGTAACTATAAAAGAAATAATTAAAGGACCAAGGTAGGAGCAAGCAACATTTAGATATAATCTTTCATATAAATTTTTAAATATAATTTTAACACTTCTTGTGAACGCAAGATAAAGGTATGACGTCATAGCCCCAATTTTGCGGTATATTTAAGATAATTTTTCTGTGAAATTTAAAGTGCTTTGCTATTTTGGCCCTTGTTTTCATCCATTTCATTTATTTTTTTTTTATGTTTCCGGTATTTTTATCTGATTTTACCATTGAATTATACAAGATGAACTAAATCTTTGTGTTATTTGTACAATCCAATGAACCAACTTTGCAGAGACAGAAGAGAGATGAGGTTATATTTTTTAGCGGTTTCCTTACATTGTTTTATCTCATGGGGTAGATCTCGGACTGGGTTGCTGTCTGTCTCATTCTACCCAACGTAGAGTGATGACAGCAGATATTTGGTCCAGATCTCCCGTATGACAGAATAATTTTGGAAGTATATTTTTTTTTACAATCGTTTATATAACTGAGTCTCACACTACTGACTCAGATGTAGGTACACTATGACCTGTTAAAGGAGTCCATCTACCTGTAACGTGCCTCTAGTTTTGTCATCTTAATTCAATCTTTTACAATTTTATTTTGTCGATGAGTCAATTCTTTTTTGGTTTTTTTAATTGGACAAATACTCTGGAAGCCTCGGAAGTAGGTAGAATTTCATTGTTTGGCTACAACGTTTGGGTTGAACTGTATTTTATTTAAGATCTTCTTTGTAAAACATTGATATTAAAACACTGTGGCGCTTAAAATTTTCTTATTTCTGAACCCCCCCCCCCTTCTCCACTGTATAAAAGTTACCGGACATATCAATGTTTTACCTAGTTGAAAAATACAGTTCTGCTTCCAGATATTTGTTTAATTATTCTGTAATTTTTTTTGTGTCACAAATTGGCACAGTGTTATTGTTCTATTCACAGTGTCACAAAATGTTACCCAATGCATTTTAATTGGCCACAGTCTCTCCTCGGTGAAGCTGCCAGATATTCGGGTCTCGTCTCCTGCAGTAGTCCCTTGTAGTGTTCTGTCCATTGTTCTGGTTTGATGATCTGGATGTTTACTTTTTCTTTTGTTGGGTTTTTTACTGTAGAAATGAATTTCCATACTTCAGAACTCTGCCTACCTCGTACGTGTGTATTTATATTGTGGCATTTGCGCTCGAACATTTATTTTTTTTCTGTGCGTATCAAACTTCTTAGCTGTCTTCTGGATTCCCTGTATATTTCTAGGTCTCTTTGCTCTTTAGTACTGAGCCATTTCAAGTATGTGCGTTTTTTCTCTTTGACCATTTCCTGTACTTTCTCCATCCATCACATCTTCCTGTTATTTCTATTATCTTGGTATCCAACAGCTTCGTTGCTTGCTTCCTTCAAGCTTTTTATTATGTTTGTATATATCTCTTCAGATTTTAAAGATCTTAAAAAAAATCGAACAAAAATTAATTTGTTTGGTGATTTTTAAACATTGATTTAATTTACGGACGTCCCCAAAGTTTTATTAAACCTTTCTTACCTTGTTAGACATCGTTTAAAAGAAAATTTTATTTTCTACATGTAAGTATATGAGATATTTTTTGATAAAAAGCTTGGTTTTTTGGAAAATCGGGTGAAACATGTGACAAAAATGTTTTTATTTATTTATTTTTTAAATTACCCCTATTTACGGACCTCGCTAGAGAGTTTGTCATTAATCAAACCTGTAAGAGGGTTTCCTCATCTAACGAATTTTCCCCTACTTTTGACGTCCCAGGGTTTGGTCGATTCAATCCTGGGATTTCGAGGGATAGAATCGATCGAAATTTGGCCTCGGGCGCCACTCTAGGAAATAAGGGAGCCTAGAGTCTCCCTTGCCTCTCGGGTATGCTTTTAAACAGTGGAGAATAACCAGGTAAGTAAACTGCAATTTCATTAAAAACTCAATTTCTATAAATACTATTTTATGTGTATTTTGTCATTTTAATTTAGTGGTACAAACCCTCAAAGAAAATAACTAAATATATGCAACTTAATAAATAAAACAAAACTATAAATGCCTTATTTCTATCAAGTCCAATAAAAAAACTCCAGTTTACTTTGTTAGCGCTATTCTAGCACAGACAGTTAGGTATTAAAAAAAAAGTGAAAGTTATGAAAAAGGACTTAAAACTCAACGCCTTATCACCTCGGAACTCTAACAAAAGAATGTAACAAATCTGGTTAGGTCCGATTAGATCGGATGGACGTTAGTTAAATACTGATTTCTTTTTGCCCCAAAAAGACTTTTCCCAACATAAAAAAAATTGGAGAAAGATTTTCTTAAACAGCTGGTAGTTAATTACATACTATAATTTTACAAATTTACGGCTATTTAACTGGAAGAAAACGAAACTTTACCAACTTTGAAGTTTCACAGGACTGGTCGGGTCATATATGTCTCGCGGTTCGGTTCCGTTCGGTTCATGTCGGTTATGTACAAAAGAAACGGAAAAAAATTAAACAGAATATTTACAAATAGAAACGGAATGCGGTACCACTTTAACAGGTTTAATTTACGGTGAGAGCATATATGTCTTACGGTAACAGGTTATTTACAAAAGAAACGGATAAAAAAATTTAACTATACCAACTTTTAAGTTTATAAGGTCGCGGTGGGACACGGGTCTAACGTGGCAATAACGAAGCAATAATCGTGACAGAAAAAAAATCGTTAATTATGAAAAATAAAAAGAGAATTAGGAAGAAATTAATAAATACCAGGTTTTATCTAAACGGGAGAGCTGGCTGCACAAAGCCGCGATGATTATGAGTCGGTGACGAAACATCCGGCCCACGAAACATAATCTATAGCTTTGTTATCATTTTTGCTTTCTCGAAAGAGAACAAAAATAATAATAAAAAAACGGGATTCGCGAAACGAGGACGGGGGTTTAGCAAAGCGCTACAATTATGAGTCGGTGACGAAACATACGGCCCACGAAACATAATCTATAGCTTTGTTATCATTTTTGCTTCTTTGAAAGAGAACAAAAATAATAATAAAAAAAACAACCGGGAAACGGGAAACGAGGACGGGGGTTTAGCAAAGCGATACAATTATAAGTCGGTGACGAAACATACAGCCCACGAAATATAGTCTATAGCTTTGTTATCATTTTTGCTTTCTTGAAAGAGAACAAAAATAATAAAAACCAGGAAAAGGGAAACTGATGTGTCAAATCCGGGATGATTATTACTTGGTGACGAACCTGCAGCCCACAAGTAATAAACCCGATTTGTTTCTTAATTTTTTTGCGAAAGAAAATTAATAAATACCAGAAAACATGTAAGATACTAACGGGAAAGCATGGAATCGGGAAAGGACAAACAAGTAATTTGCACGGTTCAAAATAAATTCAAATCAAATAGAATTATAAAAACGTTGACTAGGCAAAAACGAGGTTTCTTTTATAAATCCCATTCTTACCAGAAACCGGTAGACATCTACACACACCGCGTACCACCTATACATTGTGCTCGAACGAGAAACAAATCTCGAATCCCCGTATGGGCGAAGGCATTGCTGTTTTATAGGCTAGATCTCGGCTACAAATCGAGAACCAACGGAAATAACCGAATGAAACCCAACCACGTTTTTAAAAATGAACGTGGATTGACTTATTCGGAATATTATTTTATCTAGTCTTTTTGCAACAAACGTTTTGAGAGGCTTTAATGACATTCATATGTCAAAACGGCATTTTTCCTCGGAAAATATGAAACAAAATTAATAAGCGAAAACTGAGTCAGGTTTCAGTAAAAATATTTTTTAACTGTCTGAGCTTAAATAGTCTTGAAAATTAATCAAAACAATAAAAAATAGTAACTTCGTTACATTCCCCACCTACTTCGGCAAAAAAAAAGAACAAAAAAAAATAAACTCAATTACTACTTTTCTTTTTTCCTTTTTTTTTAACCTTACAAACGATTTAAAAAATAAAAAAATACTAAATTAAACAAATAAAAAAAAAACAAAACCTGCATTTCTGTCTGATCATATCCTTTGCTAGTGCCTCTTAATAGTCTTGACGGCCCTCCAATGCATCAGATTTCAGTACAACTTTGGGGCGGCACCCGAAGTTGAGCGGTTTTACGGAACACCCCTATACAAGGGTTGAAAATGCGGAACCTTGATAAACACCAAGGGAGCAGATTACTAACCATACGAAGCACCCTTAACCTCCTGCGCTTTCCTTAGAACCCAAATGTTGGTTTACAGAAACTCCAACCCTAAACAACTTTTGGTATTAAAATACACCATTTTCCTCGACTAAAGAAGTTGTGTCTAGTGGTGTTATTTTTATCGGCGAGTTATTTTAGGTTGTCGTGACAACTTGTAGCGGTTTCTTCAAGGTTAACCTACTGCACGGTCTATAGTGCCCCTAAATTTAGTAGGGGTTGGCAAAACATTACTCACTAGACCTAGACCACATTGGATCAGATCTGAGTAAATATTTTTCATAACAAATTGTTAAAATTTTCTAATGGGATACTGGCGACAGCAGTTACAAAGTCGGTAATTTCCATTTGTTTTACCTCCTTCGGAGCCAGTATGGTGGTTTCTTCAATTCTATACATTGTAATTTACAACATCCTTAAGCTCTGAAAAGAGCTATTCGGAAAGTGTACTGGTTAGATCTACTTTATTGTTCATGCGGATGGTTCTGCCTTGAGGTTAAGTCGGAGTTTGCGAACGAGTTTACGTTGCTACTGACGGTACTTCAAAGTACATCAAGTTGGGCTTTCGAACGAACTCGCAACTTGAAGGAATAGCCTTGGACTGTGTATGTGGTAGTGCTCATGCGGATGGTTCTGCCTTGAGGTTAAGTCGGAGTTTGCAAACGGGCTTATGGTGCTACTGACGCTACGTCAAAATTCATCAAGTTGAGCTATTTGAAGTATACTCGGTAACTTCAGAACAGCTTTGGAGTGAGTTTGCGGTACTAATTGACCAGGTTAAGTGCGGAATTTGCTCCAAATTCAATTTTTGGTGAGGAGTGGTACACGGACCATCGGGTTTTGGATCTCGGAGTTATAACTTTTGGCGGTTTCCAAAGTTATAAGTTTTTTTTTTCCGGAAATACCCCCGAATTACAAAAGGGATTTATGTAATTTTAGCAACTCTAATCTGGATATTGACTGACCATCGGATTTTTTTAGGGTGGCTGCTACATTATAACCTTTGGTGGATTCCAAAGTTATAAGTTGTTTACTGAAGCATAGGAAGTACTGTATTTATAGTGACCATCATGTTTTGGATCTAGAAGTTATAACTTTTGGCGGTTTCCAAAGTTATAAGTTGTTGCCGGAAATACCCCGGGATTACAGAAAGGATTTAAGTAATATTATCTCCGAGTCTGGATTTTGACTGACCATCAGATATTTTCTACATATTGACTGCTAAGTTATAACGTTTGGCGGTTTCCAAAGTTATAAGTTGATTGATCATCGGTTTTTTTCTCCAGAAGCTGCTGAGTTATAACTTTTGGCGATTTTCAAAGTTATAAGTTGACTGATTACCGGTTTCTTTCTTTAGAGGCTTGATGGCTGCTGCATTATAACTTTTGGTGGGTTCCAAAGTTATAAAGTTTTTTTTAAGTACCCTTGAATTATTGGAAAAAAAAATAGATTAGAACTTAGAAAATAATCATCGGGTTTTGGAACTCGGAATTATAACTTTTGGCAGTTTCCAAAGTTATAAGTTGTTGTCGGAAATTTTTTAAGCGGTTAAAAAAAATTATTATTATTATTTTTTTTTAAATAACTGGACTTAAACTAACCACCGTGTTTTGGATCTTGGAGTTATAACTTTTGGCGTTTTCTAAAGTTAAAAGTTGTTACCGGAAATACCCCTAAATTACAGAAGGCTATTTAAGTAATCTTAGAAACTCTAATCTGGATTTTGACTGACCATGGGCTCTTGTCCACAGGTTGGCTGCTGATTTATAACTTTTGGCGTTTTCCAAAGTTATAAGTTGACTGATTACCGGTTTCCTTCTTTAAAGGGTTGATGACTGCCACATTATAACTTATGGTGGGTTCTAAAGTTATAAGGTATTTTTAAAGCACCCTTGAATTAAGGAAGGGGTTAAAAAAAATAGATTAAATCTTAGAAGATAACTGGATTTAAACTAACTATCAGTTTGGGATCTCGGAGTTATAATTTTTGGCGGTTTCCAAAGTTATGAATTGTTACCGGAAACAACCGTAAATTACTGAGCCAATTTCCAGAATATAATTTTAAAATTTAAATAATATAAAGTTAAAAAAACAATAATAACTTTTATGCAATTTCGCTAACAAAAAAAAACAAACTTAAAAAATTATTATTAAAAAAATTAAATTATATTTGAGTCAAAATATTTTATATTAATTTTTATTTCGTAAAAAAAAATATTTAGTAAGTGTATTTCCCCACATGGGAAACGGCTTAGTGCTTCAATAAAGCAAATTCAACGTTTAAATTTTTTTTAAATTATAAATTGTTGATAATTGAAATTTTTTTCAAATTACTTTCTTGACAAGATTTTCTTTTTAAATCTGTTTTTTTTAATAGAATTTATACAGTTAAACGAATATATATTTTTTTTTATTTTAAATTAAAAAAAAAACAATTTTACTTTTAAAAAAAATAATAATATATAATTTTTGTTGAAATTACATTAAAATGTTTTTTTTTATAGAATTTAGTTGCCAACTTCTAAACTTTTACTATTGTTAGTTTAGAAGTTGGTACTACGGTAGTGCGGACATGTTAGTTCAGGTCCAGTTATGTCAGGTCAGGTACGGCTAGGTCAGATAAATTCAATTAGGTGGGTTTAGATCAGGTCAGGTACGGATACGTCAGCTCAGTTCCAGCTGGTCAGGTCAGGTTTGACTAGACTAAGTGAAGTCCGGCTGCCTGTTCCAGATCGATCAAGTCAATTTCGGGTAGGTTAGGTCAGGTCCAGATATGTTGGCGTCTAGCGAGGTCAGGTCAAGTACGGTTAGGCCATGTCAGGTCCGGATATGTCACGTTAGGTCCGGATATGTCAGGCTAGGTCCAGATAGGCCAGGCCAGCTTAGCTCAAATCAAGTCAAGTTCGGATACTTACGATTAGGTACATCTAAAGTCAATATAACAAATACAATTCCAACTACAAAATGGCTTTAAGAAAAATTCTAATTTAATACAATGGTTTTCCAGTCAGGTCAGGTCATATCAAAACGGTTATGCGTTTCAAATAAGTCAGGTTCGGTAAGGTACATGTCACACAGAATCAAAATGAAAAAGCCAAAAATAATCAAAATTATAAACTAGGTCAGATCAGGATGGTCTGGTTTGACTGGTATTCTCAGAGCATGTCAGGTATAAAACCGGTTAATAATTAACACCTAATTGAAGTCAGGTCGGGTGAAGCAGTATCTAGCTTTAATTAAAAGCCAAATGTTTATCATTAATAAAAAAAATTATGCCAGAATAACTTTAAGATATAAGTACCATCACCTAGGATTTAAAAAAAAAACTTAATCCAAGAAAAAATTAGGTTAGGACAAGCTTGCTCTGGTTTGACTGGTAATCAGAGGGCAGGTCAGGTATTAGATCAGATAGTGATCGGATATCATTAATTATTTTGAAAAAAATTATTCGGTTTAAAATAAAACATTTATATTCTAGGTACTTCAATTTAGGTCAGGTGAGGCAGTATCTAGTTTTAATTAAAAGCAAAATGTTTATGAATAAAAAAAAATGTAGTCCAATATAACCATAAAATTTTATTATTATTAAAAATTAACGTCACCCAGAATTTAAAAAAAAAACAAAATTCAAAAAATTAGGTCAGATATACAGTCGGTTTAATAATTTGAAAAAAAATTATTAATTTTAAAACAAAAACATTTCAATAGTCACTTCTAGGTACGACAAGTCAGGTTAGATAAGGCAGTATCTAGTTTTAATTAAAAGCAAAATGCTTATTAATAAAAAAAATTAGGCTAAAATAACAATAAGATATATTTAACGTCACCTAGTATTTTTAAAAAACAAAATCCAAAAAAAACATTTTTTTTTTCAGGTTCGGTTCGGTTCGGTTCGGTTCGGTTCGCTTCGGTTCGGTTCGGTTCGGTTCGGTTCGCTTCGGTTCGGTTCGGTTCGGTTCGGTTCGGTTCGGTTCGGTTCGGTTCGGTTCGGTTCGGTTCGGTTCGGTTCGGTTCGGTTCGGTTCGGTTCGGTTCGGTTCGGTTCGGTTCGGTTCGGTTCGGTTCGGTTCGGTTCGGTTCGGTTCGGTTCGGTTCGGTTCGGTTCGGTTCGGTTCGGTTCGGTTCGGTTCGGTTCGGTTCGGTTCGGTTCGGTTCGGTTCGGTTCGGTTCGGTTCGGTTCGGTTCGGTTCGGTTCGGTTCGGTTCGGTTCGGTTCGGTTCGGTTCGGTTCGGTTCGGTTCGGTTCGGTTCGGTTCGGTTCGGTTCGGTTCGGTTCGGTTCGGTTCGGTTCGGTTCATTACTGGTGTGGTTTGACGGGGAATCTCAGGGCAAATCAGGTATGAAATCATATTATAAAATAATAATTACAAAAATAAATTGTTTAGTGAAAATAAAAAAAATACGTAATTACTTTTAGTTACTTTGAGTCAGGTCACGTGAAGTAGAACATAGTTAAAAATAATTGTTTAATAATACAGAGTTAGGACAGGGTAGGTATCAGGGAGAATTAGAGTCACGCAGGATCTGGAAATAAAAAATAGAATCAAAAATTAAATCAGGTCAGCCAGGACCAACAACTCATGTCAGGTTTCGTCCGGTAGTCTTAGGGCACGTCAGGTATTCGGTTTATTAATTAATAATAATAATAAAACAATTATTTAGTAGAAATTTTTTTTTTTGTAATTACTTTCTACCACACAAGCCATGCTTTGACCCAAACTTCAATTTCGGAAATCTAACCCCCCCCCTTAAAAAAACTAAAATGTATTTTGTTCAACTCCAGACTCAACCACCTTTCGTTTGATACTACACACGCCATATGTTCACTCAAACTCTAATTTTTGAAATTTACCACCACCGTTTTTTTTTTAAAGCTAAAAGATATTCTGTTCAACTCCACACTCATTTACCCTTCGTTTGATATCCCACACGCCACATTTTCACCCAAACTCTAATTTTTGAAATTTACCCCCACCCCCTTTAAAAAAAATATGTATATATTTTGTCTAACTTCAGACTCAACCACCCTTCGTCTGATATCACACATGCCATACCTTCACTTAAACTCTAATTTTTAAAATTGACCCCCACCTTTTTTTTTAAAACAGAAAAAAAAGCTAGAATTTATTTTGTCCATCTCCAGACTTAATTACCTTTCGTTTGATATGACACACGTCATATTTTCAAATAACCTGTAATTTTTGCAATCTACCCCCACCATTTTATTTGGCTTATGTTCGGTGCATTTTTTCATTTTTAAATAGGACCATCTTGACTCAAGACACAGCCTAGGTATCTAATCTCATTAAAATCGAGCACGCGGTTTTTGAGCTATGCGTGTTGGTCGTTACAGACAGACAGACAGTCAGACGGCGCGACAAAAAATTCCATAATCATCTGAAACGCAAACATATATATTTTTTTTTTAAATCGGAGCAATTTTATCAAAAAAAAGTATAGTAGTAGTGTGAGCTAAAATTAGACAAAAGCGTTTTAGAAGTAAAATAAAATCGCCACAGACAGACAAACGCAAGTACATGCATACCTGCAAACCTGAAATAAAAGGTTTTACTTTGAAAAGGCTTCAATTCTTATTTCTCGCTCAATTCTTATTTCTCCAACAATACTGATAAAAATAACAAGTAAAAAAAAATTACATTTATTTTATTAATTTGGCCTTTTTTAGGTCCACATAGTTTTTTATAAAAAAGGTATCTCGCGCTTTAACAATGCATGAAAACAATAAATTTGAAATAATTATAATTCTGTTAACTTTAATCATTTCTCAACCAAACATACTATCGACTCGAGTCTTACTGTATTTGTTTTAAAACACTTAAATTGTTTTAAGCAATTTAGAATAGAGTCTGGCAATTATAATTACTTCTCAACCAAAAAGGCTCAAGAGCATAATTGCAAATTGGAGGCAAAACTTCTGCCAATTTTCGTACCTTCCCAACCAAAAGGATATTAAATACTGAATGTGTTTCGGACCGTTACGTTGTAAGATTTAAATTGTTACTTTAGATAACTTAAATTTGCTAAACTAATAACTTCTCAACCAAAAACCAGTTTTACTTAACGAAGATTTTTTTCAATAAATATAAAAAAATTTCGAACGTTTCCATAAAAATCTTGATAAGGATTGTCTATTTTGCAGTTTTTTTATTTTATTTCATGAACTTTATAGAAATAAATAAAGTCTGACATTTTTAAAGACTTCTCAACGGAAAAGACCACGACTATAAAGCATATGTATGTACTTTGCAGTTTTAAGAAAAAAAATATATATATAAAAAAATTAGCCTGGAAATTTTTTGTTCCTTTTAACATTAAACCGGTTTTTATTTCACATTTTGGGTTACAGCGATTGCAAATTAGATGAATTTTTATTTTCTAAAAGCCTGCCAACATTAGATACTTCTCAACCAAAGGAAATACATAGATTGCTTACGGGTCCTACTTTTTGATTTCTAAAGCAAGACACCGTTTATAAGCCCCCATTTTTGTTTATGTACGTATCTCACGAACTGGGGATCCCGCGATTTTTGGTGTTTATAATAAAAAAAAACTAAATGTCTTCCTGAAATGATGAACCTACAGAATAAGCCTAAGAAATGCCTTATTATTCTTAAAACACAATATTTAAATAACCTTTCTGTTTTCTGTTCTGTGCTAAAATTTGAACAAACATTGGTCCCTGCTCGGGCGCCAAATTTGTAAGAGGGTTTCGTCATCTAACGAATTTTCCCCTACT
The DNA here is from genome assembly GCA_963576565.1 of Aspidapion aeneum. Lineage (NCBI taxonomy): Eukaryota > Metazoa > Arthropoda > Insecta > Coleoptera > Brentidae > Aspidapion > Aspidapion aeneum. The sequence goes on from OY755043.1 coordinate 71,362,804, forward strand.
TTTGACGTCCGAGGGTTTCGGTCGATTCAATCCTGGGATTTCGAGGGATAGAATCGATCGAAATTTTGCCTCGGGCGCCACTCTAGGAAATAAGGGAGCCTAGAGTCTCCCTTGCCTCTCGGGTATGCTTTTAAACAGTGGAGAATAACCAGGTAAGTAAACTGCAATTTCATTAAAGACTCAATTTCTATAAATACTATTTTATGTATATTTTGTCATTTTAATTTAGTGGTACAAACCCTCAAAGAAAATAACTAAATATATGCAACTTAATAAATAAAACAAAACTATAAATGCCTTATTTCTATCAAGTCCAATAAAAAAACTCCAGTTTACTTTGTTAGCGCTATTCTAGCACAGACAGTTAGGTATTAAAAAAAAAGTGAAAGTTATGAAAAAGGACTTAAATCTCAACGCCTTATCACCTCGGAACTCTAACAAAAGGATTTAACAAATCTGGTTAGGTCCGATTAGATTGGATGGACGTTAGTTAAATACTGATTTCTTTTTGCCCCAAAAAGACTTTTCCCAACATAAAAAAATTGGAGAAAGATTTCCTTAAACAGCTGGTAGTTAATTACGTACTATAATTTTACAAATTTACGGCTATTTAACTGGAAGAAAACGAAACTTTACCAACTTTGAAGTTTCACAGGACTGGTCGGGTCATATATGTCTCGCGGTTCGGTTCGGTTCGGTTCGGTTCATGTCGGTTATGTACAAAAGAAACGGAAAAAAAATTAAACAGAATATTTACAAATAGAAACGGAATGTGGTACCACTTTAACAGGTTTAATTTACGGTGAGAGCATATATGTCTTACGGTAACAGGTAACAGGTTATTTACAAAAGAAACGGATAAAAAAATTTAACTATACCAACTTTTAAGTTTATAAGGTCGCGGTGGGACACGGGTCTAACGTGGCAATAACGAAGCAATAATCGTGACAGAAAAAAAATCGTTAATTATGAAAAATAAAAAGAAAATTAGGAAGAAATTAATAAATACCAGGTTTTATCTAAACGGGAGAGCTGGCTGCACAAAGCCGCGATGATTATGAGTCGATGACGAAACATCCGGCCCACGAAACATAATCTATAGCTTTGTTATCATTTTTGCTTTCTCGAAAGAGAACAAAAATAATAATAAAAAAACGGGAAACGGGAAACGAGAACGGGGGTTTAGCAAAGCGCTACAATTATGAGTCGGTGACGAAACATACGGCCCACGAAACATCATCTATAGCTTTGTTATCATTTTTGCTTCCTTGAAAGAACAAAAAATAATAAAAAAAAGGGAAACGGGAAACGAGGACGGGGGTTTAGCAAAGCGCTACAATTATAAGTCGGGGACGAAACATACAGCCTACGAAATATAATCTATAGCTTTGCTATCATTTGTGCTTCCTCGAAAGAGAACAAAAATAATAATAAAAAACGGGATTCGGGAAACGAGGACGGGGGTTTAGCAAAGCGCTACAATTATGAGTCGGTGACGAAACATACGGCCCACGAAACATAATCTATAGCTTTGTTATCATTTTTGCTTCCTTGAAAGAGAACAATTTTTTTATTTTTTTATTTGTCAAACACACTGTGTTTTTTTTATTACAATCTAGTCAGTAAGACTAATTAGCAATTTTGTTTTAACTTAATTTACTAGCAAAGTCAGATTTAAACTTAGGGTTCACTTAACAGTTCTCCCCGCTTTGTTTAGTCTGTAACTCACAATTGTGTTGTGTTTATAGCATTATTTTGTTTTATGTGTAATTCACTTAGTTTACTAGCTCAAACGGCTTCACTCTTTTTAGTCTTCGAACTAGCATAGTATTGTCTAGAAGCTGAATTGCTTCCACATTCACATGCCGATGGAGTCTATCTGTTAGTCTACGGTTAGAAAAACGTTAAATGCAATGGACTGTAAATATTTTAATTAATGAAAGCGCGAACCAACATAAATATTGATATGAATTTACGAAATAATCAATCGTCCATAGGTAAAATTATTTGCGCCACACAACGGTAATCAGAGACAAATGCACTCACCACTTTTGCAGCCAAATTCTCCACTTCCAAGGGGCCCCTGATTGGATCTAAGGATGTCACCACGTAGCTGAAGGGCTGAAGTTTCTAGTTCTATGCTTCAGTACACAAAAATCGAGCACTTTCAGGTGTAGATATTTGAAATAGTTGGAGAACGAAATTAACACGCCATTTTCTCTAGGCGATTGACAAGGATCTCACTGGTTGTTGATGCGCATGTCCAAATACGCGAAATGTGCTTTGCCCTTCATACAATTGTGTGGTTTTAGAAATATATAAACAACCGCGAAATTTAGCGGGAGCTAACATAACTGCCCTCCAAAACACACAATTTTAGAATCTCAACCGGACAGATATAGATATAAGAAAAAGAATCGACCGATAAATATAAATGACTGAAAACAGATAAGTATCGTAAGTTTATTTAGAGATAACGAAATCCCGAAAAAGGCAAAACAAACAAACAAAAAATTCAAAAAAAAATTAAAAATAAAAAAACCTATTGTAATACCCGGTAAAAGGTAGAAAATTAAAATTACTTTTAATTTGGCAAGAGGCACAGTTTTACAACTGGCCGCTTATAAACACCGGTAACCGTTTGTACCGTCGCAACACGCACCTGACCGTCCCCGCCGGGATGCAGTTCGATGACCCGACCGACCGGCCATTTCAAAGGCGATTGAATGTGATCACTTGTTATGATAACCAAATCATTTAATTTGATATTTGGGGACGAATCAGTCCACTTGTGTCGCTGTTGTAGCGTATGCAAATACTCTATAGAATACCGTTTCCAAAAATCATTATGTAGTTTTTGGATTAGTTGCCATCTCGAGAGCCGATTTAGGGGAACCTCGGACAAATCTGACTCCGGAATTTCTGAATTAAGGGGTTCAAGTGTCAAAAAATGCCCAGGGGTAAGAGGTTGACGATCGTGTGTGTCTGAAGAGGCAGGAGATAAAGGGCGACTATTAAGTACGGCTTCTATGCGACAGGCAAGGGTGGACATCTACATGATAGACAACTTCTGGTCGCCGACAACTCGTACAAAGTGAGTTTTAAAACTTTTGACGCCAGCTTCTGCCAGGCCATCGAAATGTGGACTGAGAGGAGGTCCCAGATGCCAACGAATAGAAAGTCTGGTGGCAGCACTTCTTGCGTAATCCAGTAATTGGTTACGAAACCCTATAAAATTACTGCCTTGATCTGACCAGCATTGCGTCACGCTTTTGCGTCTGGAAATGAATCGATGGAATGCACCTACGAACCCTTCGGTGGACAGTTCCATGGTTAATTCCAAATGCACGCAATGTGTGGCCGTACAGACAAACACACAGACATACGATTTGAAAGCTTTACAACCACGGTAACGATGAGGAATCACAAAGAAAGGTCCACAAAAGTCGATAGCTACACTCGAAAAAGGTTTAAGTTGATTGATTCGATGAGCGGGAAGTGAACTCATTATGGGCGGTCTATAGGATTTAGGGTTGATTCTAAAACATTGCAAGCACTTGGATATGGTTCTTTGAATTGCCCGTCTGGCAGATAATATCCAAAATTGCTGTAAAAGCAGATTATGTAATGTTTTAAACCCAGGATGAAGATATTGTCGATGAGCGGACTCGATAAGAAGAGTAGTTAAACGATGGTCACTCGAAAGTAAGACGAGGTGTTTTGCAGAATAAGACAAAAGGTCAGATTTTTGTAATCTGCCACCGACTCTAATGATATTATTCTCATCAAGAAAAGGTGAAAGTTTTCGCAAAGGTTTCGGTATTGGTTTATCCTTAGATAACGCGGAAAAAAGCTCAGAAAAACAAGAACCTTGCACGCGTTTGATAAGAAGGTGTAACGCACTTTGCATCTCACCGGTGGTAGGAAAAACAATATTCTCAAAAATAACTTTTTGGTCCGGCGGCTTAGTGGGTTTTTGATAGGAACGGTTTTGAAAATGGTTAACTATTCGAAGGACATAACAAATGATACGTTGAATTTTTTATATGGAGGAATATTTGATAAGAAGCTGATCTAAGAAGTTGACATCAATTATCGCATTGCAACAGACTTTTGGCTTTTCCTCCAGATTAATATCTCCGAAATCAATCGGCATTTTTGGTTTATGAAAATCGGGCCATTCGTTTTCGGGAGACCACAAAAACGACGGTGCGTTCCACCACATATCATGTGACATGAGCTGTGAAGGGATGGCCCCTCGTGACGCAATATCGGCTGCATTCAAAGCAGAAGGAATGTAGCGCCACGAGTTTGAGGGAATGATTTCTTGGATTCTACTGACTCGATTTCCAACAAAGGTTTGCCAGCGATTAGGAGGGGATGAAAGCCAGTGCAATACGACTTGCGAATCGCAGAAAGTAACGATATTTGTAAAAGTTATTTTTCCTTCATAGCTAGATAAAACGAAGTCAATTAATTCGCTTAAAAGAAATGCGCCTAGGAGTTCTAGCCTAGCCAAAGTTTGTGACTTTATAGGCGCGACCCTAGATTTTGCAGATATGAGAGAAACATATTATAATTTAAATTTATGGTCATAATTCTAAACCTAATAATACTATAAATTAAAAAAAAAATATAAAAAAAAAATAAATAAATAAAATTCAAATGTCAAATGTAATAAATTTCACTCAAACCGGACTCTACGGGAATGGTACCAATTATGGAAGCAACGTTACCTCTTTGCACTGCCAAACTAATTTTTTGAGTGATGAAGCTAAGAGTTTTCTTGTTAGGAATTTTTGAACTAATTTCCCTAACAAGCATCTTAGCTTCATCACCCCAAGGACCAAATGTTTCCACACTGAATGGACAAAAATAAAATCTCTCAACAAGTTCCCGATATTTATTATTTTTTTGATTTTCTCCCATTTTTGCAGCCTCTCCTGACTTAATACAAGTTTTAGGAATATATGATGGAGCTACGGTGTCCCTACAAGTAGCATCCCAGAGCAAAGCCTTTCCTCTCTTCCAAGGAACCAGGGTCATGCCATCCGCTCTCTTTCCGTCATCTCGACACACTCCAGGTGGTTCTAAAATAGCTGGAAAACCTGCTGAAATAAGTGACCGTTTAATGATGTCGTTTATCATCCTGTGGCGAACCAAACGACCAGCACTTTTTGTGCAACTTAGTCCATGCAGACCATAAATATCAACTTGCTTGTTGCAAGTGCAGTCGTGGGGTTCACACACAGGTCGACCAAGTCTAAGCGATATCGATATACGGAAAGACGAGTCGTCTAGAAAATTCCCAAGATTTGAAGAAGGCAATGCTTTGAGCCAAGCTGAGCTTTCTGGCTCTTGTAGGGCGAGAAGACGTGCCTTAGATGTTAATGAAGTGGAGTGGGCAATTAACTTGTCACAATAGAATTTGCATAATTTTTTATCAAAATCTTTTTGATTTTCTAAGGTCGAAGTATCTGAAAAATGTCCCAAATTTTTATAATAAGTTAAAGCTTTAGCATAGTCCAAATCTTCATTTGAGAAAATGGATGGAGGAAGAATAGAAGAAATTAAATTTTGAACATTCGAAGAGCAACCAAGAAAAGCTGAAAAACAAAGTGAAGATAATTTTCTGATGCCTAAGCCGCCTAGATCAATAGATAAAGAGCATTGTGTCCAAGAAGTATCATCCAAAGTGCAGTTAAATATTGTTTCCAAACATTCTTTTAAAATTATATCAAATTTTTCTAAACTTTTTGGAGCATTCCAGCAAGGTGCGCAGCGAAGGAGATAAGTTAGCCTGGGAATAGCAAATGAATTTTTTAAAAGGAAATATGCTATATGAGAATCAATACTTTTTAGTTTTGCATAAATTCTTTTGAAAAAACACATTTTGTTTTCCAGAAATTTTTCAATTTCTTGAGCAAAAAAGGGGCAACCAAGAAGGGAAATATTTTGTATTTCTATTTTTGAAAATTTCTCAACAAATGGGTATTTTTGAAGTATATCCTTTGATAAATCTAAATAATTATCTGGATCCGAAACGACTGAAATTTCACATTTTTTAAAGTTTATATTTAGGCCAATTTCTGAGCAAGAACTGGCTAGAGTATTGAAATCTTCCAAAACAGTATCTGGATCTCCAGCAAGACAACCATCATCCAGATACCATAGGTTGATTTCAGATTTTAGAGTTTCTATAATTGGTTGTATAGCTAAACAAAATAAAGCGGGACCCAATGGGTCACCTTGTTGTACACCTCTCTGTGATAAGAGAAGGTTATTTCCAAAATATAAAAAGGAGTTTTCGCTGTAGCATTGAAAAATAAATTTATAAAAATTTGGGATGTATTCTTTCACTCTTAATAAAATTGTTGATCGGTTTATCATATTGAATGCATTAAAAAAGTCTATTTTGAGTATAGTTTTAGAGGTTAAATGTGGAAACGAAACATAACGTCTAACTGCATGAGTGACAGCTTCACATCCACTTCTTGTGCCAAATCCAAGTTGGTTAGGACGAAAAATAGAACCTAAAATATCGTTTATTGAAAAACAAACTAATTTAGCAGTTAGTCTTCTTAAAGATAGTCCAACTGCTATGGGACGTATCCCCCCGTCCTTTTTATTGAGTGCACATAGAGAAGCTCCAAAGAAAATGGGAGTTATATTTTTAGGTATGTTTCCTTCTAAAACAAATTTTATGAAATCTGAGAGAGAAACCAAGAGATCATTTGCAAAAATACCAATATTCTCAGAGATAAGGTCTTTTAAATGTTGAGGGCGTAGAGAATCGATGCCGCCCGCGGAGCCCGGTCTGAAAGAATAGACTGCTTTCCTAACATCTGAAACTGAAAAATTATGTGAATAACAATTGTTGCCTATATCTATGATACTATCTAAATTTTGTTTTAGTTCATGTTCGGGGTGTTTTTCTTGAAGTTTCTTTAACGTGTCTGGATCTTTTGGGGCGAGTTTATCATCTGAAGAGATAAGTCGAATGGCACCTTTCAAATCCCCGTCAGAAATCTTCGATTTTATTTTTCGGGACAGTGAATTTTTGTGTTGGACTTCATTCTTCTTAGGATTTTTATCTATTTTCGGAAAATTTTCGAAATGGCATAAGAATTGTTGTAAGGGTAGTTTTTTTAATTTAATCCAGGTTGATAAATTTTCTTTAATGATAGTTGTAAGGTATTTACTTTTATTTTTTTTGTTTTTATCTGGAAGTCTTAGTACTCCGTATGGAAAAATAAGTAAATGGCACCATGCTTCATCTGAATTTTTGTTTATGCAATTTTTTAAAATAAAACCGAATTCTTCTGCTATGTTTGGTCGAGCGCCTTTGGGAATACGTTTTATAATTGACACAGTTGATTTAAGTAAATCTAACAATTTATTAAGGTCTAATATATTTAGCCGAAAAAGGTTTTCTTCACCCAAGGTTTTGTCTTCAAAATTTTCTGTTCTATGTTTTTTCGTAATATGCTGGTTTAGTCCTTTTTGTCCTTTGTAAAAGTTTTTACAAATATTGCATTGTATTTTAGTCAAATTTAATTTTGGAGAAGCTATCGAAACATCTTGAGATGACTGACTGAAGGATAGATAACTGTTTGTGATTGAATTATTTAAAAAATCTTTGTTAATATTTTTATGAAATTTTCGTATATGAATTTTTAGTTCTTGTTTGGTTTTAAATATATCTTCACATTTAGAACACCAAAAAGTATCTTCGTCGCGGTCAGTTTCTATTGGAAAAATTAAATCAAAATGGCCTGCATCAAGACTCCCAGAAAAAAGTAAGTTAATCGATTGTATGTGTTCATTTCTACATATAATTTTTGGTGAATCACTAATTGATATATTCTTTGTCGTGTGTATTTTACTTGAGATAAAAATTTTAAATGTAATTTTGTATATTTCGGAAAGTGCCAAGCATTCAAATGTTGTTCCGTAAGAACCGTTTTTAGCCATTTGTGTAATATATTTATCTTTCGAAATATCTTCGTCTGTAAAATTTTGAAAATCATTCCAATTTTTTGAAATAAATTCCACAGATTCAGTTCGTAGTTTTTCATGAAAATTTTGGGTTTGATATAAAAAGTAACTCACAGCGCGAAATAAACAATTTCCATCTCCATCAATCAATATTCTTCTAAAAGTTTTCATAAAATCATATTATATTATATATTATTTTCCTCTTCTACACGAAAATATAATACGCCTGCGTAGCCTCGAATTGAAGCGTCACAGAAGCCGATGATTTGACAGGTATTGGTTTTTGACAGTTTGATTTGTCGGGGTAATTGAAAATTGGAAAGAAGCGGAAATTCAGAACGAAGTTTATTCCAAGAGTCGATGATAGAAGAATCTGGTTCTTCGTCCCAGCCTATTTTCGATATCCACAACTGTTGCAAAATAAATTTTGCTTGTAGCAACAAGGGACAAAGAAAACCTAAGGGATCGAAGATTGTTCCTATGATAGATAAAATAGAACGTTTGGTTGGGGGTTTGTCCTTCATTCGGCATTGATAAGAAAAAATGTCGTTTTTTGGATGCCATTGAAGTCCTAAAACTTTGATAAAGTGGGGTTCCTCCTTGTCGAAAGAGAGAGGCATTTGACGATCGGACTCTGGCAATGTTGCCAATAACTCAGGACAATTGCTTGCCCATTTTTTAAGTTCAAATCCTCCCGACTTCAACAAATCATTGAGTTCTGTTTGAAGGGAGAGAGCTTCAGAAAGCGAAGGGCTAGTTCCCAAGATATCGTCGATATAGATTGACGTTTTTAGAACAGTACTAGCCGTAGGAAAACGTTTCTTTTCTCTCTCTGCCAGCTCATTTAAGGTACGCATGGCTAGAAAAGGTGAGCATGTCATGCCAAAAGTGACAGTAGAAAGTTCCCACACTGAAAGTGGGTCATGTGGAGAAAACCTCCTCAATATCCTTTGATAACGACGGTGATAAGGATTGATAAGGACTTGACGGAACATCTGTTTGATATCAGCAATGTAGGCAATAGGATTAAGACGAAACGTAAGGAGTAAAGAAGCAATATCCTTTTGAAGTTTCGGTCCAGATAACAATGTGTCATTGAGACTAATATTTTTTGGGGTGACTGCCGAACAATCCCAGACTACCCTTAATTTTGTACTTAAGCTTTCCGGCTTTAGTACACAATGATGTGCTAAAAAACACGATACGTCGACCTTTGGTTGACTAGATAAAACTAAAATCATATGATTAGAATCGATATAGTCTTGCATGAAACTTGAATAGGCAGTGTACAGATCAGGATTTTTGATTAATCTATTTTCTAGAAGTAAAAATCTACGCTTGCGGATAAGTATTTCCTAGGTCAGGGTTTATTTTGTCTTTAAACGGAAGATCTACCATGAATCTACCGCTCGGTTGCCGTACTACACTAGCAGTAAAAATTGATTCTGCCTGTTTTTCTTCCTTTGATAAGATTTGTTTTTTAGGCAAATGTTCGATTTCCCAAAACCTAGGGAGAATGACCTCTAAAGGAGGTGAATGACTCGTTAAAAAACAACTGGTTCGTTCCGTAAGACTACCTACTTCGTCAACCTTTCCCATGACGACCCAGCCAAAGATAGTTTCAAGGGCTGAAGGCTGCCCTACCTGTCCAAGAACCCTGCCCTCCTTGAATATCTGTGCGAATAGCTCGCAACCAATAACCAGGTCCACAGGTCTAGATTTGAAATAAGATGGGTCGGCAAGTTTAAGGTCTTCCAAGTGTTTCCACTGATTATCATTCAAAGAGAATGTAGGCATATTGGAGCATAGTTGTGGAACAACAATTGCTTCGAAATTAAGTAAAGGAGTGACTTGTCCTTGTGGCTTAATGTGACATTGAACGAGCCCTTTGGAAGTAAAAGAAGACATCTGATTTAATCCGAATATTTCAGTGGTGTAACTTCGCCTAGGAAGATTAAGACGCTGAATACACTTTTCACTGATGAATCCTGTCTGTGATCCAGAATCAAGCAGTGCCCTTACAGGTTGAAAATTTCCGCAACCGTCCATAACATCTATTATGGCGGTGCATAAAATAAAGGTACCTGAAGGTCCTGAGGCATTTAATGACACATGAAGATTATTGACAGGTGGTGTGTGAATGACAGGACTAGTATATTGGCTTCCAGACTCTTGATTAGTTTCTAAGATATGAGTTAAAGTGTGGTGCCTTTTACTATTGCAAGTCCTGCATGAATATTTTGATTTGCACGTATCTACATCATGCAAGGGATGAAAACACGCTAGACATAATTTTTTCTGTTTGACGAAAGATAGGCGATCGATAGGTGAGAGATCAAGAAATGTTTGACATTTCGAAAGCACGTGACCTTGATTACACCGGAAACATTTTATTCCCGTACTTGAATTAGTTGAGGTGCCAGCCAGTCCTATAAAAGGCGAATTGGATGATTTATAGGTAGGCTTTTGCCCAAACTGACTTCGCATAGAATTTGAATTTTGATTAGGCTTTTGCCCAGACTGATTTTGCATAGAATTTGATTTTTGATAGATAGGCACCTTTTTGGGTGCTGCTGATTGAGGAAGTGATTCCAAAACTTTACATCTTTTTTCTAGAAATTGAAAGAGTGACTGAAAAGTGGGAATTTCGGTATTAGTATTGGCGTGACTCATTTCGAAATTTGAACGCGTTGGAATATCCAATTTTTCTAATAAAATGAAAAAAATAATAAAGTCCCAACTGTCAACGTCAAAGCTAAGTGATTTTAAAATTTCTAGGGATTCAGAAAAGGTGTCAATTAAATTACGCAATTCTTTAGCTGACACGTTTTTTAAGGTGAAGTTCATAATTGAGCTTAAAGCATCATTTGCGAGGTCTCGCTTGTTTTGATATCTATTGACTAATTTGTCGTAAGCAATTTTATAATTTTGATCAGATAAGCTAATCCCTGATATCAATTTTAAAGGCTCATCCTCGAGATATGAAAATAAATATTGAAGTTTTCGAACGTTACTTAGATTTTGATTTTGATCTATAATGTTATTAAAAAGATCGAAAAAGCTTGGCCATAATTTTTTATCACCTCGAAATATGGGAATACCTAACTCTTTGAGTTTTGGAGTTTCGTTTTGTCGAACATATGATCCCGAAAAGGATGGGGCCTCAACCGGAAATATTTTAGAGTAAACCCCCTTACACGCATAAAAATATTTACGAGCTTCTGAAAGGATCGCATCCTGTGTTTTAAACTCCTCATCGTTTGAGTCGTCTATCAACATAATGACGTCATTATGCGCCAGCATGCATTTATCGAAGGTTTCATCCAAATCGGAATACCTCACTTGAAACTCGTTTCTCGCTTTTTCATCCTTTGCCGCGGTCTGTGAAAACACATAACACTCGGTGATCGCAGATAAAAAACCCTTGCGTTTTTGTACGGCTTTTTTGACAGACATGATTTTACCTTTGAAATGACGAAATTGTCGGTAAATATACAATTAACGCTAAATTAATGCTTCTAAAATAGAAAAATGACGAATTGTCGAAAATATGCACTATGGTCCGTTTCGCCCTTTTGTATATAATTAATAATACTTTGGGAATATTTTAGAACTAACATTTTTTCTTTTTTTTGTTGTATTATTTTCATTACGTCGCTATGCAAGTAGAAAATACGCGATTTTATTTTAATAATGATTAAAAATTATTTACTTCATATATTACTAATTTAATTCCAATTAAGTAGAATTAATAACTACTTTGCTACTTTAGTTTTTATACAAGCTCGATGCTGCTCTCCTTTTCATCCATTACATGAACCCCCCATTTAACTCCTTTCCTACGCTTTTCCTGATTTCCTCACGCAGGAACACACGCCACCACTGGAGACGCGAGCGAGATGCGCGGCGGTTCTGCTGAGAAAGAGAGCACGAAGCATCGGAGAAGAGACTAATTCGCTGCTGCGAAAAGGCGACAATTTGTGTGCCGTGCGGTACAACCTAATCAATTATAATAATTAATTTACATTTTTGCGTTATAAAACACATGCGTGTTTGGACATTGAAGTGCTTTTCATGGAACAAGCGTGACTCTCCTACCATTGGATCTCCAAATACATTTGGTAAGTCGAGCTTGTTTTCTTTGCTTTTCTAATATTTAAATATTTTACGATTAATTATCATCCCCTTTCTGAGGGTTAAAACTCAAAACATAGGATTTGCCAGATGAATAAAACCCGCGCTCCCTACCCTTACAATTCATAGATAGAAATTATTTATTGGTCCTTCGAGCCGGATTTAGTTTCATTTGGCTTCAAAAAAATCCTGTTTTTGAGACATTGAAACTCATTGGGGTGGTTTTCTACTCGCAAAGTGTACTAGTATTAATGGGGAGTTAATAATTAAAAATAATATTTGCAATAAAATTATTTTATTCTCTACTTCGAGAATTTTTAATGCGTGCATAAAAAAAAACGTTCCATTAACGGTGTCTGTGAACGAACTTTTTTTGTTTACTTTTTTGCGGCTATACGGTCGACGTTTTTTGCTATTTATTTTTGGATATTTTCCGAAATCTTGTTGCTGACCTACTTGTCCAATTTTTATTTGCGACTTTTTTAAATTTTAATTAATTTTCATTAATAATAATTAATAATTATTAAAAATGCCTACTCTTGAAGAAAAGATTACACGGTCTACTGTGTTGCGTAATACTGCAATAGAGCAAATGAAGTATCTTTTTAATACTGCCACAGGAGCTAGAAATAATCGTGCTTTACATAATAAATTAAAAATCGGATTGAGGTCTTTAAAAAAGATTGAAAAAGACTTCGAAAAACACCACAATGCTATTTTAACTTTGATTGCCTCGGACTCAGCAAAGGTCACCGAGCAAAATACATTTTTCGAAGACTTTTTTCAAAAATCGCAAGACATTCAAACCATTCATTATGAAATATTTGAGAAACCCATGGAAGAACTCTCCATGGCGTCTCCCGATCATAATAGTACTTTCATGTGCCACTCGGAAAATCATATAATTCCAAAAATGAAGTTAGTGGTTTTTAAAGGTGATATGCAGCAATTTGCTACCTTTCAGCAAACTTTTAATACCATGGTGCATACTTCCAGAGCTACCAACCTTGAAAAATTTAATATTTTGGTATCATATTTGGAGGGACCACCCCTTGATTTAATCTCAGATATTCCTATCACCAATGAAAACTATCATCTTGCATACACTACCCTTTTTGAGCGTTACAATAATATACGTTTAAGGGCAGCTACTCACTGGAAAAAAATAGAAAATGTGACCCACCTTAAATCGGAAAACGCTACTGCTTTACGTAATCTTATCGATACTTTTACGAAAAATTTATCTGCTTTAAAAAATCTAAAATTGGATAATAATATCCTAGCTGATTTTATTTTTACTATGATGTTCTTAGACAAACTAGACCCCTCGACGAGAAAAGCTTTTTAGCGGGAGCATGCGTCCACTGAAATCCCTAAATACGAAATTGTCAAAGATTTTGTCATGAAACAATGCACCGCTCTAGAGGCCCTTCCTCAGAAGGAGCCCTCCATTTCTCAACCTAGTGGAAATCAATCTAAAGCCCCCCGTGGGCCCCTTAATCATAATCAATCTAACTATCAAGGTCACAAATACAGCCGTGCGGCTTCAGTATTTGCTGTAAATTCCGAAGACAAGGTTAAAAGTGGCAACAGCGCTTCTATTTCGTGCTTTTTTTGCAAAAACAATAAGCATCTTATTTATTAATGTCCTTTGTTTAAAAAAAAAATCCAAGTGAAAGATTTGACATAGTTAAAAATAAAAGAGCTTGTATCAACTGTTTGGCAACACTGCACACTCAAACACGCTCTACTAGCGAAAAACGGTGTCGTTATTGTTCTCAACCCCACCACTCATTATTATGCTTTGCTAATAACCCTCAGGGACCCAAATGCCCTTCTGCTTTTCACGGTCAAATGCCACCTTCTCAAATACCACCGGCACAACTGATGCCACAAATTAATTATGGCCAAATATCGCCTGCTCAAATGTTACCTTCTACTAATATTAATAATAACCCCTTTTCGCCGTCTATGGCGGGTCCCAGCAGTGCTTTTATGCAAAATCAAAATTTAATGTCCCAGTCACATTCTCAAAATTCTAACATGTCGGGGCAACCCTCCCGCTCAGATCAGCAGCACTCAAACGGCGCCAAAACCTCAACGGTAGCCATGTTGTTGAATGATCATGACGCCATGTTGTCCACTGTCCTGGTAAAAGTTAAAGATGCCTTTAATAGTTGGCACACTGGGCGGGGAATTTTGGATTCTGGGGCTGAAAGTAGCTTTATTACAAAGGGGTTTGCAAATAAATTAGGTTTACCTAGATTCAAAGTCGAATTGACTTTACAAGGACTCGAACATATGAGTTCTAACGTCAATTCTGGCGTAAACTGTACAATTGGTTCTTTAGTTGATCCTAAGTTTTGCCTTAATTCTAAATTTTACTTGGTTAATCAGATTTGCAAAGATAAACCCACTAGTGCTTATAATTTGAATGATTTGCCTTGCTTAGATAATCTGACTTTGGCCGATCCTGGTTTTAATAGTTGATCCAAAATTGATATGTTGCTTGGAAGTGACATTTACCCCTATGTTTTACAAGAAGGTATAATAAATAGCGGTCTTGATATGCCCGTATGCATTAATACGTCATTTGGTTGGACTTTGTTAGGCAAGGTCAGGGAAACCCCTTCTTACACCTCCGTAATCAGGAATTTTTTTACTTTATCGGAAAGCGAATCTTTAGATGCCACTTTGCAAAGATTTTGGCAGGTCGAAGAAGTGCCCGATAAAAAACATATTTCACCTGATGACGAATTTTGCGAAAACTACTTTCTAAAAACCACTAAACGGGAAGAGTCGGGTCGCTACATCGTATCGATGCCATTTAAAATAAATTCTCTTGATTTTGGGGATACTAGGACCTTAGCTTTAAGAAGGTTTTTCTCGCTGGAAAAACGTTTAATAAACAATAATTCTTATTATGCAACATATTCGGAAGTCATGCAAGACTATTTAGATCAAGGGCATATGACCAAAGTCGAAAAGCCCTTAGATTCTGATTTACATAATTTTTTCTATATTAGTCATCATGCTGTCTTTAAAAAAGAGTCAACGACCACGCCCTTAAGGGTAGTTTTTGACGCAACAAGTTTTGTGAATGACAAAATTTCTTTAAATTCCGCGGTCTATACGGGCCCAAAACTACAGCAAGACTTAGTTGGTATAATTTTAAAATTTAGACTGCATAAAATTTGCTTTACATGCGATTTAAGGCAAATGTATAGCAGAATCGGAATAGATAGTAGCCAACATAAATTCTAAAGAATTTTATGGCGGTTTTCACCCCAAGAACCACTTTCTGATTATGAAATAAATGTTATTCTCTTCGGTGTATCATGTTCGCCGTATCTTGCAATACGAACCTTGTTACAGCTTGCTAATGATTATTCTGATTCACCACTGGCTTCTAAAGCCTTACGAGAGTCTTGCTATATAGATGATGTGACATGCGGGAGCTTTGATCTGCCAAATGCGATTTTGTTAAAAAATCAGTTAATAGAGCTTTTAGGGCGGGGCAACTTTGAAGCGCGTAAATGGACAAGTAATGATCCCCGATTATTAGAGGGTTTGCCCGAATCGCACATTCATAATAATGCGTTATCTTTTGACCAAGATTCTGAAAATGTTCAAAAAATTTTAGGTTTAAAATGGAGCCCGGTCAAGGATAATTTTTTCTACTCCTTTAAACCTACGAAACACAATACGTGCACGAAAAGAACTATTTTGAGTGATCTAGCTAGAATGTACGATCCCTGCGGATTTTTGACCCCCGTCACTTTTTTAGGGAAAGCCCTAGTACAATACTGCTGGTCTATAGGCCTTAACTGGGACATTCCTGTACCTAACGAAATATTTTTAAAGTGGGAAAAGTTTAAACTTGCACTTTCAAATTTGCAAGATTTTTTCATACCGCGAGAAATTAATATTTCAAACTATAAAAATGCACAACTTGTTGGATTCAGTGACTCCAGTGAAATCGGATATTGTTGTGTTGTTTATATCCGCGGAGTTTATTCAGATAATTCCATAAACAACTTTTTTGTCGCAGGGAAATCCAAACTAGCGCCTTTACAGCGGCAGAGTATACCTCGATTAGAATCATGTGGCTGCGTTTTACTTTGCAAACTAATAAAATTTGTTTACGATACTTTGCACTCTGCAATTAATTTTGAAAATATTTACGCATTTTCGGACAGTCAATGTGCGTTAGACTGGATCAGAGGTTCTGCGCATACGTGGAAAACTTATGTTGCTAACCGGGTAGCCTACATTCAGGAAAAAATCAATCCAGAATGTTGGTTTTATGTATCCTCTGGAATCAACCCTGCCGACTGTGGGTCCAGGGGTATGTACACTGGAGAGTTTTTAAATATTACCCTTTGGAAACAGGGACCCGAGTTTTTGTATCAATCGCGAGATACTTGGTCATTCACTAAATACGATTTACCCGTTTGCGAGGAATCCCAAACGGAAAAAAGAAACTTGCTTAATAGTTTAAATCTTAATACAGCTTTAGTAGAAAAGAATTTTATAGAAATTCTTTTTGAACGCCATAGTTCTTTAATTAAAATTAAAAGAATCGTTGGCTATTTTTTGCGTGCTATTGATATTTTTAAAAATAAAAATAAAAATTATTTCTCGTACTTAACTAATGTTGAGCTACACCGTGCATTGCTTTTTATCATAAAACACGTGCAATCGATTTATTTTAAACAAGAAATTAATTTATTGCAAAAAAATAGACCAATGACCAATAAGGCCTTAATAAAATTGAATCCTTTCTTGGAAGCAAGCACAGGTCTTTCACGCGTCGGTGGACGTCTTACTTACTCAGATTTATCTTTTGATAAAAAATTTCCCTTGCTTTTACCAAACAATTGCTTGCTTACAACTTTGCTTATTAAAGAAATACATATTATTCACCTCCACTGTGGTATACAAACCACTATGTTCTTATTTTTCCAAAACTTTTGGATTGTTTGTGCCAAACGTACTATACGAAAAATATTGCATCATTGCTTAAATTGTTGGAAAACTAAGCCAGTTTCTTTTCAACCCCCCATGGGTAATCTACCCAAATTTCGATTGCTACAAGCCAAGCCCTTTTTGCATGTCGGAATGGACTTCTGTGGTCCATTTGAAATTAAAACGAGTAAATTGCGCAAGGCAAAAACTACTAAATCTTATGTTTGCTTATTTATTTGTTGCGTTGTGAAATGCGTCTATCTTGATTTAGTTTCCGAGATGTCTACAGACGCTTTTTTAGCCGCCCTTCGGCGCTTTATGGCCCGAAGAGGCCGGGTCCAACATTTTTATACTGACTGCGGCAGTAACTTTGTAGGCTCGAATAGGTACTTACGTAACATTTTAGAAGACTGTGCTAAGCAAGAGTCAATTATGTGGCATTTTAATCCCCCGGGAGCGCCTCATATGGGTGGCCTATGGGAATCTAATATAAAATCCACTAAAACTCATTTAACAAGGGTTATTGGCAAGCAAGTACTTACTTATGAAGAGTTGGCGACCGTGTTGACTCAGGTAGAGGCGATACTGAATTCACGTCCTTTGTGTGAAATTTCAAATGACCCTAATGACCTCGCTGTCTTAACGCCAGGGCATTTTTTATGTTTGGAGCCCCTGACGGCTCTGCCTGACCCTGACTTTACGGAAATCCAGTTAAATAAATTGGACAGGTGGCAACTTTTAGTGCGTTTGCAACAAGATTTCTGGAAGCGTTGGAAAGCTGAATACTTGCATACCTTGAGGAAAAGAGCCAAATGGCATACGGAAATGGGGTCTGTGACTGAAGGTACTCTAGTATTATTAAAAGATGAAAATTCACCTCCCTTGGAGTGGCCCCTTGGCCGTATAACTCAAGTAATTTACGGTGCCGACAAGGTGCCTCGGGTTGCGGTAGTAAAGACTACCAAGGGTGGTTATAAAAGGCCCTTGGTAAAGCTCTGCCCTTTGCCACCCCCAATTTCTAATGAATGAAATGCTTGGGCATTTCATGGGGGCGGGAATGGTCCGTTTTCGCCCTTTTGTATATAATTAATAATACTTTGGGAATATTTTAGAACTAACATTTTTTCTTTTTTTTGTTGTATTATTTTCATTACGTCGCTATGCAAGTAGAAAATACGCGATTTTATTTTAATAATGATTAAAAATTATTTACTTCATATATTACTAATTTAATTCCAATTAAGTAGAATTAATAACTACTTTGCTACTTTAGTTTTTGTACAAGCTCGATGCTGCTCTCCTTTTCATCCATTACATGAACCCCCCATTTAACTCCTTTCCTACGCTTTTCCTGATTTCCTCACGCAGGAACACACGCCACCACTGGAGACGCGAGCGAGATGCGCGGCGGTTCTGCTGAGAAAGAGAGCACGAAGCATCGGAGAAGAGACTAATTCGCTGCTGCGAAAAGGCGACAATTTGTGTGCCGTGCGGTACAACCTAATCAATTATAATAATTAATTTACATTTTTGCGTTATAAAACACATGCGTGTTTGGACATTGAAGTGCTTTTCATGGAACAAGCGTGACTCTCCTACCATTGGATCTCCAAATACATTTGGTAAGTCGAGCTTGTTTTCTTTGCTTTTCTAATATTTAAATATTTTACGATTAATTATCATCCCCTTTCTGAGGGTTAAAACTCAAAACATAGGATTTGCCAGATGAATAAAACCCGCGCTCCCTACCCTTACAATTTATAGATAGAAATTATTTACACTAATTTATCGCAATTGATGAAAATTGTTTTAAATATCGAAATGATATGAAACACCCTAACACATAAATGAGAAATGTTTTTGTTTGTTTTGTTTTGTGGTTCCTTCGCTTTGTTTACTGAATCGAGCACGCGAAAGACACGTGCACTGCACCGACGACTTTCTCGTTTCAAATACGATGCGAAAATTCAAGGCCGTCTTGTTTGGCTTGGCCACAGATTAGGTAAATAAGTGGCTTGGCGTGAAAATAATTATTAATACCGTCGTATGGATTTATTCTAAAAATAATTCGGCTCGAAAAGGACCACTTATGTTAGTCCAGGGTTAGAAAAACGTTAAATGCAATGGACTGTAAATATTTTAATTAATGAAAGCGCGAACCAACATAAATATTGATATGAATTTACGAAATAATCAATCGTCCATAGGTAAAATTATTTGCGCCACACAACGGTAATCAGAGACAAATGCACTCACCACTTTTGCAGCCAAATTCTCCACTTCCAAGGGGCCCCTGATTGGATCTAAGGATGTCACCACGTAGCTGAAGGGCTGAAGTTTCTAGTTTTATGCTTCAGTACACAAAAATCGAGCACTTTCAGGTGTAGATATTTGAAATAGTTGAAGAACGAAATTAACACGCCATTTTCTCTAGGCGATTGACAAGGATCTCACTGGTTGTTGATGCGCATGTCCAAATACGCGAAATGCGCTTTGCCCTTCATACAATTGTGTGGTTTTAGAAATATATAAACAACCGCGAAATTTAGCGGGAGCTAACATCTATCTTCATGGCTTTTTGCGTACTTTTTTATAGTCTCTGCTATAGTTTCGATTTTTGGATCTCGATGAAGGTCACTATTTCGAACGTACCAAGGTGCATTCACAATGTTTCTTAATACTTTATTTTGAAATCTCTGTACAACTAGAATGTTACTCTCTTTAGCACAACCCCATAGTTGAATACCATATGTCCATACTGGTTTCAGTATTTGTCTATAAAGCAGTAACTTATTATGAATTGTTAAATTGGACTTCCTTCCAATTAGCCAGTTCATTTTTCTATACCTTATCTCAAGTTCTTCTTTTTTTTCTTAACATGTGCTTTCCAGCGCAATTTGGCATCAAGTGTCATACCTAGATATTTTGCCTGATTCGAATATGGTACTGGAATGTTGTTAATTGTTATTTGTATGTGATTTATATTTTTGTTTGTAAAATCAACATGAATTGATTTGGTTTCATTTAATTTTATTCGCCACTTTGTGGTCCAACTGTGAACTTGGGTGACTGCATCCTGAAGTTTTTCTATGCATTTTTCAATAGATTTTTCTACCGTCAATAAACCAGTATCATCGGCAAATGTTGCTAAGTGACAATTTTCTTGCTTTGGGATATCACAAGTGAATAATAAGTATAGATAAGGGCCTAGTACGCTACCTGGGGCACGCCTGCTTGAATTTCTCTTAAATTTGAGAATGATTCTTCCTGTTTTACTCTAAAATGTCTATCAGATATGTATGATTCCAAAATATCCGAATATTGTTTTGGCAGAAACCGTTTTAGTTAAAATTAAGGCCTTCATGCCACACTTTGTCAAATGCTTGTGCTACATCTAGAAAAACTGCAGAACAAACTTTTCCCTCTTCTAGTGCTTTTTCTATTATATTAGTAATTCTGTGTACTTGATCTATCGTGGAATGCTTGTCTCAACAACCAAATTGATGAGATGGAATAATTTCTTGTCTTTCTATAATGAGGTTTATTCTTTTAAGCAATAATTTTTCATAGAGCTTGGATATAATTGGCAGCAAAGATATTGGCCTGTAAGATGACACGTCATGGAGTGGTTTTCCCGGTTTTGGAATCATGATAACTTCTGCAACTTTCCACAGTTTAGGT
The DNA here is from genome assembly GCA_963576565.1 of Aspidapion aeneum. Lineage (NCBI taxonomy): Eukaryota > Metazoa > Arthropoda > Insecta > Coleoptera > Brentidae > Aspidapion > Aspidapion aeneum. Next base: position 71,383,585 of record OY755043.1, read on the forward strand.
ACATACCTAAGCCTAAAAGACGCATTAATTAGGTTGCATAGTTTTACGATAGCTTTTCTGGGGAGTTGTTTTATGACTACCCCGTTAATAAGATCATACCCTAGGGGTTTTTTCGAATTAATATTTTTGATTTCTGTTAATATTTCTTTTGGTGATGTAAGCTTAATATGGTCCTCGATTTGATGGGGGTCATTGAAATGAAAGTGTTCATCTGGTGCCTCGTGGGGCTGAAATGTTTTTTCTAAATGACTTGCAAAAATATCTGCTTTTTCTTCGTTACTCCTTGCCCACTGGTTGTTAGATTTTCGTATGGGTGGAATTTGGATAATTGGTCTTTTAAAATCTTTGGTTGCTTTCCAAAGGGAATAGTCGGTATTTTTATCATCTGTAAGTTCATTAAGAAAATGGTTAATAGATTCATTTTTTATTACTAGAATTTCTCGCCTAATGCGCTGCGTCATGTTGTTGAGATTTGTTTTGTCCCGAGGATCACGGCTTTGCTGCCACTTTCTTCTTAGTTTCCTTTTTTCCAATATAAGGTCTCTAATTTCCTTTGGATAGTTTTTCCCTTAAAAATTCTCTTTGGTTTTGGACTGTTTTCCCAAGCTGCTTGTTGAATATTTGTAACAAAATATTCAACTTCTTTATCGATTTGTTCTGGCGTTTGCAATGGTACTGAGAGGTTTATTTTTTCTGACAGACTTTGTTTAAAACTAATCCAGTCAGTCAGTTTATTAACTAGTGAGATATTTGCTTCTTTCTTTATTATGTTTTTAATAAGAGTTAGAATAATAGGTGAATGATCTGAGTGTAAATCAAAACTTTCTTCTATATCTACAAAACTTAAAGATATATTTTTTACTATAAAAAAATCAATTAGATCTGGAATTTTTCCTGGATCTGTTGGATAGTATGTGGGCTTACCAGTTGATATCGGCTCACATTGATATTCACTTATAGCTTGCAAAAGTTCTTTTCCTTTAGAATTCGTCAGTCTAGATCCCCAGTAGGTATTTTTTGCATTAAAGTCACCTCCAATAATAAAACGGTTTCCTAATTTTCTGAGAAAATTAAGATATTGATTTTTCTTTAGTAAGTGCCTTGGTGGTATATAGACAGCACTTATGACTAATGTATATGTTTTGGTTTTTACACTTACTAACGTAGCTTGAATCTCTATGGTTTTATATCCCATCTCCTCATAGTGTGATATATTTTCTTTAATTATTACAGCACTTCCCTCATGTGCAGTATTGCTAGGGTGAGTTGTATGATACACTTTATAACCTTTAAATTTAATGTGAGACTGGTTAGTGAAATGCGTTTCTGACACAAGACAGACGTAAATTTTTTCTATGAACTAAAATAACCCTAACATACCACTCTTTGATAAGAATTATATCTTCCGGTATTATTTCAGATAGTCTGTTAGGATCAGAATCATGCTATAACACAGTATAGTCATCAGAAAACGCTGTAATCTTACCTTTTATGGGAAGGTGGCAGATATCGTAAAAAAATAATATTAAAAACAGAAGAGGTCCCAGAATTGATCTCTGCGGCACTCCCACGTTTACCGGTTCCGCAGGTGAACTCTCATCATTAAAAGTTACAGACTGAGTTCTCCCGGATAGGTACGACCTGAACAAATCGAAGGCCACACCTCTAATTCCATAAATTTTCGTCTTTTTCAACAGTATTCCATGATCCGCGCAGTCAAATGCTTTAGAGAGATCACAGAATACTGCTGAAGCTCTTTCCCCGGTATTCAACTTAATATTACAAATTTAGAATGGCATCATTGGTACTTTTCTGAATTTGAAATCCAAACTGATCAGAACTTAGGAGATTATGTTCACTTAAAAATGACACTAATCGTACTTGTACAAGCTTTTCAATGATTTTTGATAAAGTGGGAAATAGTGCGTTGGGCCGAAAATTTGAAGGAACATCATGATCACCACTCTTAAATAACGGGATAATTACTGCTTTTTTACGGCAAGTCGGGAATATTCCGCAACTAAAAGAATTATTAATGGCTCCAGCCAGTACATCCAATACAGAGTCTGGAAGTGCCTCAAAAACCCGAAGTGAAATGTTAGCCCACCCTGAAGACTTTTTATTCTTTAGCATTTTAAAAATTGTTTTTATCTCTGTAGCTGAAGTACCTGATAATATGAAGGTTTCAGTGACAAAAATGTGACTTAAGTAGTCAAGTGGATTTTTATTTGTTGAAATTTTACTGGAGAGTTTACTTGCTATACTACATTAATATGAGTTTAGTTCATTAGCCATTAGGCTGGAAGATGTGCCCGAATAGGTTTTACCTCTTAACTTATTTACTACTTTCCAGGATTCTCTATTTTTGTTGCTTGATTTTTCTATTTTATTTTTATAATATCCCCTTTTTGCCAATTTAATTAAGTTTTTGTAAATTTTACGATATGTTTTATAGTAATTCAAAAAGTTTTCATTTGCATCAGCGAACTTTTTAATATAATGTAAGGCCCTCATATTTGCTGCTGACACTTTTAAGTTCTTTGTGTACCAAGGGCTTCTCTTTTTTTGCGTGATATTGACAATAGGGAAAGAGTTAGCAAATTTGTTATTTATAAGAACATGAAAATGCTATAGTGAGTCTTCACTTGAAAATATTTTGTTCCAATTGGTTTGGCTTAAATTTGCGAAAATTTCTTTTTGTAAACAATCTACCTCTTTTAGCAATTTTTTTAACTTTAGTTAACTTAATAGGAAAGGAACAGTATATTGCCTCGTGATCAGATAGCCAAGCGTGAATTGTGTTACATTTGACTTTGTTTGGACTTATTGATGTGCATATATAGTCGATCAATGTAGAAGAAGTTGAGGTTCTTCTAGTTGGTTGATCTACATGCATTCAAAGATTTGAAGAACCAAAAATTCTATTTAAAGTTTCCACATTTTGAGAAGATTGTTGAAAAAAGTCTATATTAAAGTCACCCGTCAAAATAACAGTTGAATTTGTAGATATTTGTGACGTTATTAATTCTATCCTATCAAGAAATTGTTGCACATTCGCCTTTGGGGACCTATAAAAACCCAATACATACAAATTGAGATTCTGACAAAAGATTATTGAGAACTCGCATATTTTTTCCTCGAGGAGGTGATCGAATCTTGTTATTGGAGTAAACTCATAATTATTAATAAAATCCTTATATACTAATATTAAAGTACCCCCATATGTATTCACCTCCCTTGAAGACTTGCAAACTAAAAAGTAATTTGGAATAAAGATAGGCTCTGCTGGTCTAAGCCAGTGCTCTACAATAACAATGATTTTTGGAAAGTTAGAATCATCCAAAAATAGCAAAATGTCATCCAGTTTGTTTGGTAGCGATCTAATATTTATTAGCTTTAAGTTGCAAGTCCGAGTTGGTGTTGGTGGGCCAAAAAAGATCGATTGCTGCCCATCGGTTCTAAAACGTTTACAATGGTGCCATTTAAGAGAGTTTTTTTTACATAAATTAGGTCTTCTCGAGCTGGCGCACAGTTATAGCTATTATTACCGTTATCATTAACCCTATTACTACTATTCATAATATTATTCTCAGTACTAATATATAAAACATCATCATCGCTACTGTCAACAATCCGAGGCAAGTCCAATGAAGTTTGTAGGGAAATTTGTCTTAAATAGTTACATGATGGCGAGTGATCAAAGTGCAAAACCGATTTATTGAGGAAGTATGCCAACTTTTTAAGTCCTTTACTATTTAGAAAGAAACTTTTACTGTAATCTGAATATCTGAATTTGTTAAGTAAATCAAGAGTGTTAACATTCGTTGTGAATTGCCTAATATTGTTGACTGTGTTGACAATTTTTGAGTTAATATTTTCGATATTTCTATATGGCGCACACCCTTCATATTTAGCTGGTATAGTACACAAGATCAAGTTAGTAAAAAAACATAGATTTGTAAGAAGCGTTATATCATTTAACTTAATGTCCTGATTATTTAGACCAGCAAGCACTATTACATAGTCTGCATTTGTAAGTTCTGAAATGGATGATCCTTGACCTCGAATCACATCTATGAAAGTAGCATTGGGCTAACATATAACCTGTACTTGAAAACCTGGAGAGAATGTTTTGGTTAGAAAAGGAAGTAAGTACTTATCATACTAATCTGTAAGGAGCAATATTTTTTTTATTTGTAATCACGTTTAAATTATTAAAACTTACGTTGCTGTTAATGTCAGTGTTGTGGTTTTGTTTACTTTTGCTTTGCTCACTGATAACATGTTCATTAAAGGTATCATTTTATTTATTTGTATTAACTAGCGTCTTTTTCCCTTTCCATTCCTTACATGATTCCCTTAAGTGGTTGAGTTCCTTTTCATAGTTCATATTTTCCGTTTGTAAGTTCTTAATACTTTCCGCTAATTTCGCGTTCATCGCCTTCAACTCGTCAATTTCTAGTATGAGCAGATTTGGGACCGAATTTCGCTTTTCTAGTCTTGTTGAAAGCCTTAAAACTTCTTTCTTTAGATTATCTATTTTACTATCTTTTATGTTTATTATTTCCTTTATATTGGAATTTTCTAATCTGCTTAATTTTAATTCTTGAGAAATCGCCGATGCTTCAGATTCTAAGTTATTATTCCAAGAATCCATCCTCTGATTGCTGCCCTTTAAATCATTTAGCATTAAATTCTGTTGCTCACACTGAGTCTTCAATTCCTCTATTTTTTGTTGATTCAGATAGCTTTCCTCATTATATGTTTTTATTTCAATATGTAGTTTTTCAATAATTTTGTTTTGAGGATCAATTTTATGTTCTTTCTCTTCATCTTGGTTGCATACCATATCCTCAAAACTTCTGGAATGTCTCTGTAGTCGTACTATGTATTTATGTTTGTCATTTAGTTCGATTTTTAAAATATTACATTTTTTATGTAAAGTATCATATTGATTTTGAATTTCTTCTATATCTCTGTCTTTGTTATTCAGAGGTTCCAAGGATTTTTGATATGATTTCTTTAAATAACTTAACTCATCTTTAAAGTTTGTAATTTCCACTTTGCAGCTCGAAAAAAAAAGAAGAGTGTTTTCTGAATTAATAGTAAAGAGTCACATTCAGTAACGCTTAAATCTGTGCAATTTTTACAAAAAAACATTCTTACATAAGTCACAACTTGCCCCAAACAACTCTTTTGCCCGCCTTTTGAAAACACAAGTTTCATTACAACTGGTACACCTATTTATGTCACCATTCATTTTTGCAAATATTCTACTAGTTTGATGTTTAAATTTTAATTATTACTAGTAATTTTTTAAAGTCATTTATATTTTTTATTTTATTAGTCTATAATTCATATTTATTCTAAGACATTTAAATTGTTTGAGGGCGCTTAAAATTTATTGTTTATTTATTGTTTATCAATAAAGTTCGGTTTTATCAATCACCTGGATTTTTGTACACAACAAAAAAATCATTTAATTTATTTAATTTTTAATGTGCATTACTTAAAATTTGTCTGCTTTACATATTCAATAACTTTTTGGTTTTAAATTAATTCACAAAATAAAAGCTTATTTCGCTGGCTTTTTTTTGACACCACAATCGACATTTATTTTGCACGATATACCATACATTTCATAACAGTGTAGGTTGCCCAGCTGCCGCCAGATACGCCAATATTGTTCTGGCGTAAATAAGGCCGTCAGTGGTCTTACCCACAGGGCGCATCCACATGGTGTTGGTGGTCTTTCGGCAACGAGGAAATATCTTAAAAGTTCATATTCGTAGTGGATTATGGCTTTCCACAATGCCGGGACTGCGGCCGTGGGTCGAAGGTTCTCTCTGCGGAATGCACCGATGGAATTATCGACCTCCCACAGATGGTACAGTGCCATCCGGTTCAATAAATCTTTATAGTCCATATACCGCCGCTTTCTTCATTTAAAGTCAGCCGCTCCATCTCTATAAAAATTATTAACTTATACGGTTCTTGGCTGCACTTTGCTCTGGCAATAGGCAAGCGCTTACAGAATTGATCCTTACTTTCTTACAGTTAAGCGAACGTGTGGTTTAGATTACAATCCTATAGGCTTCTTAGTATGGCTATGATTATTTTCGGAGAGCCGCTACGGGTGCTGTGACTTATGGCATTTCATGCTTTTCATAGAGGCTCCATTGAACAGGTGGAATTTCTTGGGCTTCTTTGTGTAAAGTTACATAAGGACTGGCCATAGATTTCTGTAGTACATGCTTCAACATTCCTTGCTGTGGTTCATTAGATGTGTTTTTATCTTGACTAAGCTGTATTATGGTTTTAGGTTCTTCCATCATTAGTTCTCGATTTTCCGGATTATACCAATACGTTAATTTCTCATGAGGCACTTGTTCAGATGTTGCCTCGGATTTTTGCTGTTGTTTACGATGTAGGCTAAATAGAGTTAAAGTGTCCCAAAATGAGGCCAGAAGATGAAAACTGCACCCATTCATCTTGTGTAGTGCTACGGCGTTTAATAAATAAATAAATAAATAAATAAAAAGGGCTTTATTTTCAACTCAGCGAAGTTAAGCACAAGCTTCTGTTAACTGAGGGTTACATTATTTATCTTATTATATAACAATTAATATTCATAAAAACTAACAAATAATCAATAACAAAAAATATATACTAAAACTACAAATAAATGAATGAAATGAAAAAAACACACATAGAAATCAAAACGAATTTTATACTTCACACAAAGGTATGTGTAAAGAGTTGATTTTGGTTGTTTTCCTACTTACACAAGGATGCATCTCTAGACATACATTTCTGTGTGTTTCACGTCATCAGTAGAGAACAGCAAACCCAGGTAAGCCAATTTTAACCAAAACCAACTCCTATATATGAAATACTCGCGGCGGTGCAATGCGAGTAAATTACAAGTTGTTGCGCCATCTAGCGGACTGGCTCGAGAACTCGAAAGTTTAAACACACTGGCATCGTCTTGTCTGAGACGCCGAAGCGCCATCTATGACAAGTTTCGTCCATTAATGTGGTATTAAAACCACGTAATCACGTAGCAACTAAAAGGCTGTACTGCCCGAAGCATATGCAAAGAAGAAAGATGGAAAACGTGCTGTGTCTGGATCGATAAAAATCAAAACGAATTTTATATTTCACACAAAGGTATGTGTGCCTAACTTGCGAGTGTCAGAAGGAGAGGGAAGAGTTGATTTTGGTTGTTTTCCTACTTACACAAGGTTGCATCTCTAGACGTACGTTTCTGTGTGTTTCACGTCATCAGTAGAGAACAGCAAACCCAGGTAAGCCAATTTTAACCAAAACCAACTCCTATATATGAAATACTCACGGCGGTGCAATGCGAGTAAATTACAAGTTGTTGCGCCATCTAGCGGACTGGCTCGAGCACTCGAAAGTTTAAACACACTGGCATCGTCTTGTCTGAGACGCCGAAGCGCCATCTATGACAAGTTTCGTCCATTAATGTGGTATTAAAACCACGTAATCACGTAGCAACTAAAAGGCCGTACTGCCCGAAGCATATGCAAAGAAGAAAGATGGAAAACGTGCTGTGTGTGGATCGATAAAAATCAAAATGAATTTTATACTTCACACAAAGGTATATGTGCCTAACTTGCGAGTGTCAGAAGGAGAGGGAAGAGTTGATTTTGGTTGTTTTCCTACTTACACAAGGTTGCATCTCTAGACGTACGTTTCTGTGTAATTCACGTCATCAGTAGAGAACAGCAAACCCACGTTTTCCATCTTTCTTCTTTGCATATGCTTCGGGCAGTACGGCCTTTTAGTTGCTACGTGATTACGTGGTTTTAATACCACATTAATGGACGAAACTTGTCATAGATGGCGCTTCAGCGTCTCAGACAAGACGATGCCAGTGTGTTTAAACTTTAAACTTTCGAGTGCTCGAGCCAGTCCGCTAGATGGCGCAACAACTTGTAATTTACTCGCATTGCACCGCCGCGAGTATTTCATATATAGGAGTTGGTTTTGGTTAAAATTGGCTTACCTGGGTTTGCTGTTCTCTACTGATGACGTGAAACACACAGAAACGTACGTCTAGAGATGCAACCTTGTGTAAGTAGGAAAACAACCAAAATCAACTCTTCCCTCTCCTTCTGACACTCGCAAGTTAGGCACACATACCTTTGTGTGAAGTATAAAATTCGTTTTGATTTTTATCGATCCACACACAGCACGTTTTCCATCTTTCTTCTTTGCACACATAGAAATTCTTTTATGAAAATAAAATATTTGAATTAAATAAATATAAAATGAGGAAAAAATAACAGACCATGCAGTTTAATGATTTAAGTTAAGTAGGTATTTTTTATATTTATACTTAAAAGTTGTTGTTGTAAGGGCTAAACAAATTTTGTGTGGGACAGAGTTATAAATTTTTGCCGCATTGTAAGGCTTCAAATATAAATTTTATTAAACGGAACAAAACATATAATCCTATAACTCCACTGGAAACGCTCCCAAGTAGTTGAAAAGCTCCGTATATCTTTTTTATGGTGGAGTCAGCTAGTTTTTGCATTTCTTCTGAGTCAAATAGCGACAACGTGGAGAAACCTTGAGAATTTAAAAAGTATGTTGTTTAAAGCTGGTCTCTCCATTTGAAAAATCATCGTCGATTGGGCCTTTTCTATTTCTGTGTTAATTCTTATTTCATTTGATCCTGAATGGGGCTAAAAGTAATAGTTTCTTCGGTATCGGGTTGGAGTTGGGGTGGTCGGTGGCCGTAACCAGAATATGGATCAAATGAGACCCAACGGTCATCCAAATAGTATGTAGATGGAATAATTGAATTACAATCTACTTGTTCTCCATGTTCTGTTAAAATCTTTGTAATCGGGGAGACAAAATAACTTTTATTATAGGCAGTGACGGGTAGTTCTACGTAGCAGCTGGTTTCTCTACGTATTTCGACAATAATTGGGAAACATTTCATAATGTATAATATTTCTCCCATCATTTTAGCAGCGTACCCTAAAGTATTTTTAAGAATGGTGGCCACTAAATTCGGAGCCAAGGTAGCCATTACCAATCTATTTTTTAACACTTCTCTATGTAATATGCAGCGTCTATGCACTGTTTGGGCAAACATGGTATTCAAACTACGTTTAAAAGACTGTTCTACGTATAAAAATTTTGTATTTATATAGAGAATTAAATCGGCATCCGGGTTTAACACACTTTTATAGACCAGGGCGTTAATTGTTGTGGGTCCTTTTTTCAATTATTTGCAACCTGGGATGTTCGGACTCATATATTTCTACTCCACAAAGGTTATTCTTCTTTTGCAATTGAATTGCAACTACCTTGGTTCGATCTTCAATTACTACGTATTTGTTCCCGGAATTTATCTTTTCTTGGATAAAGGATGCTGGCCCTTCGAAAACTACACTGAACTGTTGACAGGTTTCAGGTGTCAAAATGGCTTTAGACATTACCTATCGAAACCGAATTAGGAGGATAATTTGCCGCTAATTAGTCGTGAATTAGTTGTGGAAAAATTAATTTTGTAGCTCACCCATCGCAAATCGAATCGCTACTAGGTGGATGATTTGTCGTTAATTAGTCGTGAATTAGTTGTGGAAAAATTAATTTTGTCGCTCTTATTTTTGACCGTTTTTTTGGGTGCTTCGCTAACTTCATATGAAGTTAGCGAAGCACCCCTGTAAAAAATGGCTTTAGACATGACCTATCGAAACCGAATATGGTGGATAATTTGCCGCTAATTAGTCGTGAATTAGTTGTGGAAATATTAATTTTGTCGCTCTTAATTCTGACCGTTTTTTAGGGTGCTTCGCTAACTTCATATGAAGTTGGCGAAGCACCCTTGTCAAAAATGGCTTTAGACATGACCTATCAAAATCGAATATGGTGGATAATTTGCCGCTAATTAGTCGTGAATTAGTTGTGGAAAAATTAATTTTGTCGCTCTTATTTTTGACCGTTTTTTTGGGTGCTTCGCTAACTTCATATTTTGGCACCCATCGCAAATCGAATCGCTACTAGGTGGATTATTTGCCGTTAATTAGTCGTGAATTAGTTGTGGAAAAATTAGTTTTGTCGCTCTTATTTTTGACCGTTTTTTTGGGTGCTTCGCTAACTTCATATAAAGTTAGCGAAGCACCCTTGTAAATAATGGCTTTAGACATGACCTATCGAAATCGAATATGGTGGATAATTTGCCGCTAATTAGTCGTGAATTAGTTGTGGATAAATTAATTTTGTCGCTCTTATTTTTGACTGTTTTTTTGGGTGCTTTGCTAACTTCATATGAATTTAGCGAAGCACCCAAAAAAAAACGGTCAAAAATAAGAGCGACAAATTTAATTTTTCCACAACTAATTCACGACTAAATAACAGCAAATTATCCACCTAGTCGCGATTCGATTTGCGATGGGTGCCAACATATAAAGTTAGCGAAGCACCGAAAAAACAGTCAAAAATAAGAGCGAAAAAAATTAATTTTTTCACAACTAATTAACGACTAATTAGCGGGAAATTATCCACCATATTCGATATCGATACGTCATGTCTAAAGCCATTTTTGACGACGGTGCCTCACTAATTTCATATAAATTTAGCGAAGCACCCAAAAAAACGGTCAAAAATAAGAGCGACAAAATTAAATTTTCCACAACTAATTAACGACTAGCTTGCGGCAAATTATCCACCATCTTCAATTTAGTTAGGTTATATCTAAAGGCATTTTTGACGAGGAACCCTCTATAACTTCATATGAATTTAGCGACGCAATCAAAAAACGGTCAAAAATAAGAGCGACAAAATAATTTTTTTCACAACTAATTAACGACTAATTAGTGGCAAATTATCTATCATATTCGATTTCGATAGGTTATGTCTAAAGCCATTTTTGACGAACTTCATACGAAGTTAGCGAAGCACCCAAAAAAACGGTCAAAAATAAGGGCGACAAAATTAATTTTTCCACAACTAATTCACGACTAATTATCCACCATATTCGGTTTTGATAGGTCATGCCTAAAGGTATCGAAGTACCCTAAAAACGGTCAAAAATATCAGCGACAAAATTAATTTCTCCACAACTAATTCACGACTAATTAGCGGCAAATTATCCACCATATTCGGATTTGATAGGTCATGTCTAAAGCCATTTTTGACAAGGGTGCTTTGTTAACTTCATATAAAGTTAGCGATGCATCCAAAAAAACGGTCAAAAATAAGAGCGACAAAATTAATTTTTCCATAACTAATTCACGACTAATTAACGGCAGATTATCTACCTAGTCGCGATTCGATTTGCGATGGGTACCAACATATGAAGTTAGCAAAGCACCCAAAAAACGGTCAAAAATAAGAGCGACAAAATAAATTTTTCCACAAGTAATTCACTACTAATTAGCGGCAAATTATCCACCATATTCGGTTTCGATAGGTCATGTCTAAAGCCATTTTATGACAAGGGTGCTTCGCTAACTTCATATGAAGTTAGCGAAGCACCCAAAAAAATGGTCAAAAATAAAAGCGACAAAATTAATTTTTCGACAACTAATTAGCGGCAAATTATCCACCATATTCGGTTTGTCTAAAGCCATTTTTGACAGGGGTGCTTCGCTAACTTCATATGAAGTTAGCGAAGCACCCTTAAAAACGGTCAAAAATAAGAGCGACAAAATTAATTTATCCACAACTAATTCACGACTAATTAACGGCAAATTATCCACCTAGTCACGATTCGATCTGCGATGGGTGCTTCGCTAATTTCATGCTCATACGATATTCTCTATAAGTATAAATTTTTTCAAACTTCAACGCTCCTACTTGGTGTAAAAAGTTTCCGTATCCATCTTCCACTGTAGAGGCATGTGAAAACGCACCACAGTGACTGATTAATCTTGTGACTTCTAAAAGGCAGGATTTGACTTGTATAAATTCATAGCTTCTTTTTTCTAGGACCTGCACAAATCCTCGTCCTACAATATAGCCTTCCTCTGGATCAGGGCAACCTCCAACGTCTCTCAAAGAGATGGCAGTGATATTTGTAGAAAGATTACGACAGTCATAAGCTATTAAGGCATGACCAATCTGTAGCATCATAAGGCTAATAACTATTTTTGACCACATGCTGAGCCTCTTGTTTCTTCGCTTTTCTTATCTGTTCTCTCTTTTTTATTTTTGTTTTTCTGTAACAAAATAGCATAAAGGTAATCTAATTAAAATCTAGTTCTGTTCAGGGAGTTGCCGGGTTTCCAAAAATTCATCAATTCTATCTTGAACCCATATTTCATCTTCAAGTTCTTGTGGAGGTTCCACTGGTCTATTGGTTCCGTAAGAATAGGTTCGCTAGTTGGCAGATCGCCGCGTTAATATAACTTAAGTCTTTCTGCGTGAACTAATCTTTCCTTTTTCTTATTAAGCTCTTTTATGATAAAATTCACAGGCCCAGTTTCCTTAATGATGCGATGTGGGCCTGACCATTTGCTGTAGAACTTGGTTGTATGCCCGCAGATAGAAAAACGATAACTGTGTGTGTGTGGACTGTATATATTTTATTAAATGAAAGCGCGAACAAACATAAATTAATTGATATGTAATCACGAAATAATCAAAGGTCCATAGGTTAAATGCTGTTACCACACAACGGGAATCAGAAACAAAGCACTCACCAGTTTGCAGTCAATTTCTCCACGTTCCAAGGGGCCCTTGTCTGGATCTAATGATGGCACCACGTAGATGAAGGGCTGAAGTTTCTAGTTCTATGCGTCAGTACACCAAAATCGAGCACTTTCAAGTGTAGAAATTTGTAATAGTTGGAGAAAGTAAATTAAAACGCTATTTTCTCGAGGCGGTAGAAAATGATCTCTCGGATTCTTCGTGCGCATGTCCAATGCGCGAAAAATGTACTCTGTCCGTTATCCAATTGTGTGGTTTTAAAATTTACAAACAACTGCAAAATTTAGCGGGAGCTAACACTTGGTTGCTAACTGTTTTCGTACTCCAGGTATGGCTGGAGTGTAAAGGTAAACAAGATCACCGATCTTGTACTCTCGTCGTGTCTTTCGCCTATTATGACGCGCGCAGCGATAGTCTACGCTTTTCTCTATATTCTGTCTCGCTGTATCATGCGCGATTTGCATTCGAGTGATCATTTCACTGGCATAATTCTCGTCGATGTCATATCCTACGTTATTATCCCTAGTTGTAAGATGGATTGGTACTTGCATATCTCGACCAAATATTAAAAAGAACGGTGTATCCAGAGTGGCGGAATTTATCTGGTTTCTATACGCCATCAAAGCATAAGGGAGGATTTGGTCACAACAATCATGGTTTTTAGGGTTCGATGAAATCGTTCTAGCAGATCATTGGTGCTAGGTCGGTAAGGAGTTGTTCGAACCCTTTTAACGCTCAAAATGTTGCTTATTTCAGAAAATAAATTGCCTACAAATTGCACACCCAAGTCTGTGAGAATTTCGGTTGGTATTCCACAAAGGCTCTGGCAACAGTGTCGGCTTTAATATATTTTAAAGGGATGCACTCCGGATACCTTGTCAAATGATCGACGCAAGTTAATAAATATTTGTTCCCATTATTAGTCATATTTAATGGCCCGACCAAGTCGAGTGAAATCCGATCCCATACCTTCGTGGCTACAGGCATCTTTTGTAATTTAGTTGGGAGCTGAGGGTGGGTTTTATGCAAATTACATGAGTGACATTTTTCAACAAAATATTTGACGTCCTTTTTAAGAGTTTGCCAATAAAAAATCTTGCTTTATACTTTCTTGAGTCCTTTTCTGTCCTGGGTGAGCACAGAAAATACTGCAATGGTACTATCTTATTAACTCTTGACGTATAGTTTGAGGTGCGAAAATTTGGTCGTTGCGTTCGTTACCTTGTCTTTTCCGTCGCAAAATATTGTCGGAGTCCAGGTAAAAAAAATCGTCTTCCATCAAACTGTCTCGAACTGGCAAAATCTGTTCATCTTTCAACTGTAGTTGTTTAAGTTCTTCCTTGCCCCATATAACCAAGGGCATTGGTAGCATATCTTCTGATTTTTCAGCTTTGACTATATTAATTTCTTTTCGCATTGGTTCAGGAGACTTTCCTCTTAATCGCGTCAAGCTGTCGGTTCATTCTACATTCTTATTCATTCGTCCTTCTCTGTATTCGATAGTAAAACTGTATTCCATTAGTTGAATCTGCCATCTTCCTAGTCTACTCGACGGATCTTTTATGTTAAGTAAGTATTTAAGGGCTCGGTGATCGGTGTAAATTAAAAAGTGTTGGCCGGTAAGATATACTTTAAACTTTTTTACTGCTTCAACAATCGCTAGCATCTCCCGTTCTATTGTACTATAACGCCTTTCAGTCGTGTTAAGGGTTCTGCTTGCATAATAAACAGGGAATTCTAATGAACCATACTTTTGGGATAGGATGGCGCCTATTGACATCGAGCTTGCATCGGTACTTAAAATAAATTGTTTTGTGAAGTCCGGGTATTTTAGAATCGGTGGCATTATAAGAGCAGTTTTCAGAGTATTGAATGCTTGCTGTTGTAATTCATCCCATTGATAGGGTACGTCTTTATTGGTAAGGTACGTCAACGGTTGACTAATTTCCGCAAAATTAGGTACAAATTTCCTGTAGAATGAACAGAGTCCCAAGAAGGCTCGAATTTCTTTGACGGTTTTGGGTCTTGGATAATTTTTAATCACGTCTGTTTTTGCAGGATGTAGACTGAACTCTCCAGCTCGCACTTGGTGACCTAAGTATTCAATTTCTTTTTTCAGAAAGTGACATTTTGTAGGGTTAAATTTTAAACATGATTCTCTCATTTTTTCAAAAACCTGTCTAAGTCGATTAACGTGGTCGTCGACATTGTCAGTACTGTATACTATTATGTCGACCAAAAATACCAAAAACGTGTCCTCCTGGTATCTTAGAAAATATATGGTGCATCATTCGACTCCAAGTTGCGGGAGCATTCTTCTTAGCTGCCCCCTGTAGACCGGTACGGAAGTATTAATGTATTTCCTCATTGGTTAGTTTGAAAACCGCGGGTTTTTTTTCCTCCAGTCTCGCAAACCGGAGTTAGTGATTTTTCGGTGAGAGCGTTTTTTTTATAAATAGGTTTGCATCCTTATTTGAATTTAACTGGGAAAGTTAGGTTGGTACTGTCCCCACCAGATTTACGAAACGATTTCCGGCAACTTCATTTTTTTTGTGTTCTCGACAAAGTGCCTTGTCTCTTTTCTAACGAATTTTGGCTGGGCTGGTGGCCGTCTATTGGTGTCGCCATTGTTTTTGTGGTTATTGGCACTTATTGGCACTGCAGTAGTTGCGGATTATACCAAAGACGGTTTACTGTGAGCCGTCGTTGTTTAGGCGAATCTAAGTGACGCTCACACCCTCTGAGAGGGATTTAAGGCGGCCTTCGCCAATTCTACGGGAAATAAGAGCGGTAAGTTCGATTTTTTTTTATTATTTTTTTTGAATTCTTCAAGACAATATTTGCCTCCCAAATTGTAATTATTTTTCGTGTGAAATGTACTTTTTCGACAAAAGACGTGGGGAATTTTTGGAGTTTTTTTATTTTTTTTTAAACCACGTTTTGGATAAAAACTATATATTGTTTTTCTCCTTTGTCTACAGCCCTGTCCATTCCATCGACGGGACAGTTGTGCTGGACGCTGGTGTGAAGCCGGATGTAGCACTGTAACCCTGGGAAAGGTACGTTAGGATTATTTTAGTTAATCTGTTTAAATCTACTTTATTTTATTGAGTCGACATGGGGTTCTTGATTTAAATTACTCGGTGTAGGGAAACTTCGTGCAAAATAGACGAATTTCAGGAAACTGAAACATTTCATTTTCCACAGGGTTTTTACGCTCGGGCAAGAACCCAGAACATTTTGACCACCATGTGCTGCCCTAGCACCATGTGCTAAGCAAGCACGAGGGGAGGCGCGGCAGAACGAGACCCGGAGTAGCAGGACTGTCTGGAAACAACACCAGGTTTACAAAATATTACTGCAACAACTATTAGATAAGAACAGGACCAAGGTAGGAGCAAGGATATTTTAGATATAATTTTTTTTTCCTATAATTTTCCATATAATTTTCTTTATTAAGTACAACTTTTGAGATTCTTGTAAACGCAAGATAAGGTATGACGTCATAACATTAGTTTTGCGGCATATTTACTAAATTGACTTGTTTTCCTTCATTTCATTTATTTAAGACAATTTCTCCTGTGAAATTTGGAGTGCCTTGCTATTTTGGCCCTGACTAGTTCTCAGGTTTTCACAATCAAAATACACAAGATGAACTAAATTTTTGCGTTATTTGTACAATCCCATGAACCAACTTTGCAGAGACAAAAGAGAGATGAGGTTATATTTTTTTTCAGTTTCCTTACATTGTTCTACCTCATGGGGTAGATCTCGGACTGGGTTGCTGTCTGTCTCATTCTACCCAACGTAGAATATTTGGTCCAGATCTCCCCTATGACGGAATAATTTTGGAAGTATATTTTTTTTTTACAATCATTTATATAACTGAGTCTCACACTACTGACTCAGATGTAGGTACACTATGACCTGTTAAAGGAGTCCATCTACCTGTAACGTGCCTCTAGTTTTGTCATCTTAATTCAATCTTTTACAATTTTATTTTGTTTATTAGTCAATTTGTTTGGTTATTCTTAATTACACAAATACTCTGGAAGCCTCGGAAGTAAGTAGAGTTTCATTGTTTGGCTACAACGTTTGGGTTGAACTGTATTTTAATTAAGATCTTCTTTGTAAAACATTGATATTAAAACACTGTGGCGCTTAAAATTTTCTTATTTCTGAACCCCCCTTCTCCACTGTATAAAAGTTACCGGGCATATCAATGTTTTACCTAGCTGGAAATACAGTTCTGCTTCCAGATATTTGATTAATTACTCAATAAATTTTTTTTAGTGTCACAAATTGGCATAGCGTTATTATTCTATTTACAGTGTCACAAAATGGCGGCAACGTATTTTAGTTGTTTAGCCACAAATGTCACCCAACGCATTTTAATTTGCCACAATTGGCGCCCTACGTGAGTTTTGGCTAGTTTTTTAACATCTGATGTAATTTTTTTTGGTTTTTTTTTAATTAAAAAAAAAAAGAAAAAATTATTTTTAAATTTTTAAAAAAATTTTTTTTTAGAGAAAATATTTTTTGTGGTACAGCCAAAGCCACGTTAAAGGCTTTCAGTGGCTGTCGGTGTTTTTTGACACCCAATCATTTTTTTAAATAAAAAACAACATCATTGGTTTTCGGAAATAACACTTTTTAAATATTTTTTGGTAATATTTGAGCGTTGATTTGGAATTCGTTTTGTGATTTTAGTAGTTCTCATAGTTTTTGTTAGCTTATCTTCACAGTTTTTTCTTGGAAAATAAAAGATTGAAGTGGATAAAAAGCATGGGAGTTTTTATTGAACGGAGTCCAACTCATGTCTTAATTCTTTAAAGTTTTTTTGTAGGAAAAACATGTTTTAATTTTTTTAAATTTTTTTTAAGAAAAATAAATACAGCAATGTAAATTTACTTAATTTTTTTTTTTGTTGATTTATAGGTGGATGGACCTCCAGACATGGTCTTTTTATGTTTTAAATATATGACATAGGTAGTGTTTTTTCTAACAATTTTTTTGCAGGTTCATTTATTTATATGTTATTATTTCCTGCTTGTAATAAGATTTTGAAATTGTTTCACCGATTATTTTTTAGTGCAGTCAGTTTATTTAGGTCAACAAGTTATTTTTTTTTTGGTGATTTTAATTTTTTGTGGGATATAACCACTTGGAAATTGGAATATTTTTACAGGGTTTCACACAAATTTTTCTTGGCTGGGTTGTTTTAAAGTAAATATAGCCTAACAGCTAGTAGATTTGTTTAGTTGAAAGTATTAATTAGTAAGGAAAGAAAAGGAAAATGAGTTTATTTTGCTTTGTCATTTTCTTTTCTTGTTTTTTTGGTGGTAACTGTTGATGACAATTAAGATCTTACGTCACTCAGTTACATCGGGTCAGAGGAGGGTACTACTACTATTTAGTGTCAGCTCAGGACGTTAGGAAACACAAGGCTAAAATTTGTTGATATAACAAAAGTTTATTTGGGGCCGGGAGGTTATTATGCTCTTTTAAAATTAATGTAATAGTTTTGGCTTCTTGATTTTTGTTGTCTGGTTTTTACGCAGGATTATTCCAAACTGTTTCATTTCAAAAGATCATTTATAGGTGACAGGGTCTCATTAGCCCTTGGACATTTGGTAATTTTTGCTTTGACTAATAGTTGTGGGAAGGGCCCAACTTAATTTTATATCTCGTGAACACCAGGAATAAGGATCTGAGAATGCATTAAGCAGTAAAAAATTTTTTTGATTAGATGTTGTGTGTAAAAACACTTGAGTAGGCAGATTTAGTTTTACAACTTCTTATAGTTGGACCTTGGAATTGTTTTCATAGTTGTTTTTCTGAAAGTGCACACAAGATAATTCTTTACGGAGTTGAGTGCAAAGTTTGAAACTTATAGTGGTACAGTAAATAAGTACTAACGTTGCTTATTTCCTTAAGTAATAATTTTAAACAAATACACTAACATCGTTTGTTTTTTTGGACTATAAATATTTTTTTTTCTTTTCCTAAACTGATTGTTTTTTTCAATTACGATTTTTATACCTTATGATTCTTAAGTAAATTTTATTTTCAATACTTTTTTTTCGTATAGTAAATTAATTTTTCTAGCTCATTCACTTTTCACATTCACACAGTTTTGGGAGAGGAAAGGAAATCTACAACTGTTTTTAAAGGAAAATAACAAAAACTGTTGCATGACATAACTCTATTAAGATTTTTCTAGTGCTAATTTTATTTTAATTCTTTTAAAATCGTTAATAGGAGCTCCAACCCCACTTAAACATTTTTAATTTTCTTTTGAAAATATTTTTTTAAATATTTTTTTTTAATATTTTTTTTTAAAAAGGTAAAATTGATTTTCTTGTTGGAAAAATTTTTTTTGGTGCATAGTAGTACCTTGCCCTACAATGATTTTACCAGTTTATTTAAATATTTTTTTTCTGAATTAAAATATAATTTCATTTCGAACCCTCGCGTTTTAACAACCTATCATCATTTGTTTTAATATTTTTTCTTCCTACTCCAAACCACCTATTAGGGTAGAGTAATATTTTGAAATTTTAGTGAGCCACTAATTAATTTTTTATTATTGGGCTACTGTGGTCAACACCAAAAATTAAAAAAAAACTTTTTCTTTTGGACACCTTTCGGTGCGATCCTAGGATCTTTTTGACCATGGTTTGCATCAATTTAGGTTAAATTTTGGGAATGTGATTTTAACGATTATTAGAGAGTTGCAGTCCTACCAAGACGTTATTTCTGTAAAATTTTTATTACCATCGGTAATTTTTTTTTAAATTTTCTTTAAATTTTTTTATTACACACAACATCCTTACTAGTCTAATTCAACGCAATTTTAGCGAGCGGATTTTTTTTTTAATTGAGCATATTTTACGATTTCTATAACATGAACATCTGTTCCGATGTTTATTGCGTTCACTTATATATTAAGGGATGATGTTGCTTTAAGCAATGCATGGTTCGTGTGACCTCAGGATAGGTAAGCAGGTTAAAGTGGGTTTTGATTCATTCTTTTGAGAAAAATCATTTTATACGGCGATACGGGTTTTTTTTGAGGAGTTTATTAGTGGAGCCGTTCTGCAATAGCAGGAGTATACCCTAGCGTTAACTGTGTACAACAGCTTTGGGATTTTTGTTATAGGTAGTCTGTTGTACGTTCCATTTAGGGATAAATTTACCTATTCGGTTGCTGAGGTAAACAAACATCACTTAACTTTAATTTTATTCCAGTTCAGCTAGGATAAGCGCAATTATTTTTTTTTGGTTTTACTCACGCAGGAGTGGAACATAAGACCTGAACACTGCCAAAGCTCTTGTCTCTCTTTTATTTTTTTAAACTTTTGTTATGGCTACTTGTTACTTTTAATTTAGGATTTAAGTGGTTATTTTTCTCTGCAAGGTTGGACGTCATAGTTGGTTGTACAAATAATTAATATAAACTATGATTACATTTTTAAATACAAATCAAGTTTATTTTCTTACTGCTCCGGTGTTTTTCGGTTTTGTTCGCGTCTGCCCGTATTTAAGTTTTATATTTTCTACATTTGTGAGAAAATTTATAGTGATTTTCACTAGTGAGTTTAAAGTGAACTTTGTGTTTGTTATTGCGTGGTTTAGTTTTATAATTGGGAGGTATAATTAAGAGTTTTAAACTTTAAAGTTTTAATATAAAAGGCACCATGGCTATTTCTTTGAGTCGGTTGTCGGACATAAGGTACTTAGTCAAGGACGAGTTAATCTACGAATTAACATGGAGAGGCATAGCCATTGGATCGGTGGAAGAGATGAAGCAACAGCTCATACTGATTAGACAGAGAGAAAGGACTGATGGAAGTATGAGATACCCTCCGTATCCCTTTAAATTTGGCCAGGATGCTTTTAGCTGCATGAAGAAGCTAGATAGTCTGGTATCGCTGGTAGAGAAGTTCTCTGGTACGAGCAAAGGGGGAGAGTTTAGGAAAATCGCTGTAAGGTTGGAACACGTGTTAGCCAGGATAAATACCATGAATCCGTCTAACTTTGAAGAAAGCCAAACGAAAGGCATACTGGTTGCGGAAACCTTGAGTTTGATTGGGAGGTTGCAAAGCCAAGCAACAGATTTACTAAGAGTTGGCGTTACCTTAGATGATGATGAAGCATCTGAAACCCAATCAACGAGTCGAAGCTCAGATCACTCGACAAATGTTGGCAACATTCCCAGCCAGTCTCAACTCCCGCAACCACAGCACTCGAGCACACAAAGAACAGCTCAACAGCCTACGAACCAACCGTCGGTAATTGCTCCAGTGCAAATGCTGCTAACGAACCCAACTCAAGGACCAATACAGGCACCACCCCCAATGCTAATTCAGAATGACGGTACATCAGCTTTTCATTATCAACAACCGTCCACCGTTCCTTTGAGTTTAGCTGCCCTTCAAAATAGCATAGCACCGATTGCTCAGTCACGACCATTTTCATGTTCGTCGCCAGTACCCATGTCAAGTGATTCTGGTACTTCATATCACGTTGCACCTGTACCTCCGCAGAAATGGAACCTTAAGTTTACAGGCGAGAGGGGTACAATCTCCGTCACCGCATTTTTTGAGAGAGTAGACGAGTTGAGTCGGGCTAGAGGAGTTAGCAAAAAGATTCTACTGAACTCAGGCATTGATCTTTTTGAAAAGTCAGCCTATACTTTTTATAAAGATGTTCGTAGAGAAGTCCATACATGGGAACAGCTGGAACAAAGGTTCATGACAGAATATCTTCCTTCTTCATATGGCGAGAAGCTATTGAAGGAAATACAAAAACGTAAGCAAGGCCCTGGAGAGTCTATAGGGACCTACATTGCTGTCATGAACACATACTTCCAAAGACTTGGCTGTCCTGTTTCTGAAGAGGCGAAATTAGCTATCGTCTTCAGAAATATCGCGGACATTTATAAGAAAGGGTTGATTGCTACTGAGGTCAATAGCCTATCAAATTTAAAAGATTTGTGTCGTAGAATAGACCAGAGATATGGGTTAGAGGAGGAAAATTTTACTCCTAGAAGAAACCAATCTATTGAACCTGACTTGGCCTACGTTGACGTAGAGAACGATATTGACGATTTTTCAACAGGGGTTGATGCAATTCAAATATCAAGTACCGGGACATCGAGCCAACAGAATTTAAATCATCCTGTTAATAGATTCGACAGAAATAGGCAGCAGCCAACAAGCAGTTCCTCTGCTAGAGCTGATAGAGAGAGACAACAACCAGCTAGTGGTCAGTCTAGCGTAAGTGACAGGGATGTACAACCACCACAGGGTGTTAGGTCTGGTAGGGCGAACAGGGACGTTGTTTGTTATAGATGCAACCAAACAGGGCACATGGCGATCGGGTGCGCATTACCTAGAGGTAAGCAGTGTTATTCGTGTGGTCAGGCAGGGGTAACAGTCAGAGAATGTCGAAATTGTAATCGTCAGGGAAACGGACCCAGGCGCTCATAGGCGGTCGACCTTCGAGTCAGCCTGAACAAGCATCGACCGATAGGCTAACGAACGTTTTAGATTATGTGATAAGTCAAACTCGTAAAGATGAGAGACCTTATTTAGAAGTGGATGGGCTCGGAAATAAGTTATTAGGTTTGTTGGATTCCGGGGCTTCACGTACCTTTTTAGGGAAACATGGTTGGTCAATAATCGAGAGGTTTGGTTTTTCACTCGATACGACAAAGAAGACGAGTTGTATTGTGGCAAATGGTCAAAGCACGAGTAGTATTGGGACAGTGCAGCTTCCTATGCGAGTTCAAGATAAATTTAGGTTAATAGAAGTCGTCGTCGTTCCTGAGTTGCCGCACACTTTGATTTTAGGATTAGATTTTTGGATTTCGATGGGTATGGTACCGAACTAAAGTACTAATGAGTGGCACTTTGCCGATAATAAAGATGTGATTTGTTCTTTAGAAACATCAGACCAACAAACAACTCTTACACCTTATGAATCAGAAGGACTAGAGGAATTGGTCGTTAAATATAAGACTATTATGGGTGACTCACTGGGATGTACAGACAGAGTAGAACATAAGATTACAACAGATGCAGCACCGATAAGACAACGTTCTTATAAGGTCTCACCGGTCATTCAAAAACTTATTAATGACGAGATCGACGATATGCTGAAAATGGATGTAATAGAACGTAGTAGTAGTTCATGGGCTTCACCAGTGGTAATGGTACAAAAGAAAAACACAAAGAAATATCGTTTCTATCTAGACTACCGCAAATTGAACTCAGTGACGGCGCGTGATAGTTATCCTTTACCACTCGTATCCGAGACTCTTGACAAGTTGAAAGATGCTAAATACTTGTCAACTTTAGATATCAAAAGGGCTTATTGGCAAATACCAATGGAAGAATCATCGAAGCCACTAACAGCATTCATCTGTCGACGAGGTCTCTTCCAATTTAAGCGTCTACCTTTTGGTCTTCACAATGCACCTGCAACTTGGCAGAGACTCATAGATAGCATCATAGGAAACGATTTAGACCCCTACGTGTACGTATATCTCGATGACCTCGTAATTGTCACACAGAGCTTTTCTGAACATCTTAGAATTCTTGAGGAAGTCCTACGAAGATTGCAGAATGCAAAGATAGACCGGTACGGAAGTATTAATGTATTTCCTCATTGGTTAGTTTGAAAACCGCGGGTTTTTTTTCCTCCAGTCTCGCAAACCGGAGTTAGTGATTTTTCGGTGAGAGCGTTTTTTTTATAAATAGGTTTGCATCCTTATTTGAATTTAACTGGGAAAGTTAGGTTGGTACTGTCCCCACCAGATTTACGAAACGATTTCCGGCAACTTCATTTTTTTTGTGTTCTCGACAAAGTGCCTTGTCTCTTTTCTAACGAATTTTGGCTGGGCTGGTGGCCGTCTATTGGTGTCGCCATTGTTTTTGTGGTTATTGGCACTTATTGGCACTGCAGTAGTTGCGGATTATACCAAAGACGGTTTACTGTGAGCCGTCGTTGTTTAGGCGAATCTAAGTGACGCTCACACCCTCTGAGAGGGATTTAAGGCGGCCTTCGCCAATTCTACGGGAAATAAGAGCGGTAAGTTCGATTTTTTTTTTTTATTTTTTTTTAATTCTTCAAGACAATATTTGCCTCCCAAATTGTAATTATTTTTCGTGTGAAATGTACTTTTTCGACAAAAGACGTGGGGAATTTTTGGAGTTTTTTTATTTTTTTTTAAACCACGTTTTGGATAAAAACTATATATTGTTTTTCTCCTTTGTCTACAGCCCTGTCCATTCCATCGACGGGACAGTTGTGCTGGACGCTGGTGTGAAGCCGGATGTAGCACTGTAACCCTGGGAAAGGTACGTTAGGATTATTTTAGTTAATCTGTTTAAATCTACTTTATTTTATTGAGTCGACATGGGGTTCTTGATTTAAATTACTCGGTGTAGGGAAACTTCGTGCAAAATAGACGAATTTCAGGAAACTGAAACATTTCATTTTCCACAGGGTTTTTACGCTCGGGCAAGAACCCAGAACATTTTGACCACCATGTGCTGCCCTAGCACCATGTGCTAAGCAAGCACGAGGGGAGGCGCGGCAGAACGAGACCCGGAGTAGCAGGACTGTCTGGAAACAACACCAGGTTTACAAAATATTACTGCAACAACTATTAGATAAGAACAGGACCAAGGTAGGAGCAAGGATATTTTAGATATAATTTTTTTTTCCTATAATTTTCCATATAATTTTCTTTATTAAGTACAACTTTTGAGATTCTTGTAAACGCAAGATAAGGTATGACGTCATAACATTAGTTTTGCGGCATATTTACTAAATTGACTTGTTTTCCTTCATTTCATTTATTTAAGACAATTTCTCCTGTGAAATTTGGAGTGCCTTGCTATTTTGGCCCTGACTAGTTCTCAGGTTTTCACAATCAAAATACACAAGATGAACTAAATTTTTGCGTTATTTGTACAATCCCATGAACCAACTTTGCAGAGACAAAAGAGAGATGAGGTTATATTTTTTTTCAGTTTCCTTACATTGTTCTACCTCATGGGGTAGATCTCGGACTGGGTTGCTGTCTGTCTCATTCTACCCAACGTAGAATATTTGGTCCAGATCTCCCCTATGACGGAATAATTTTGGAAGTATATTTTTTTTTTACAATCATTTATATAACTGAGTCTCACACTACTGACTCAGATGTAGGTACATTATGACCTGTTAAAGGAGTCCATCTACCTGTAACGTGCCTCTAGTTTTGTCATCTTAATTCAATCTTTTACAATTTTATTTTGTTTATTAGTCAATTTGTTTGGTTATTCTTAATTACACAAATACTCTGGAAGCCTCGGAAGTAAGTAGAGTTTCATTGTTTGGCTACAACGTTTGGGTTGAACTGTATTTTAATTAAGATCTTCTTTGTAAAACATTGATATTAAAACACTGTGGCGCTTAAAATTTTCTTATTTCTGAACCCCCCTTCTCCACTGTATAAAAGTTACCGGGCATATCAATGTTTTACCTAGCTGGAAATACAGTTCTGCTTCCAGATATTTGATTAATTACTCAATAAATTTTTTTTAGTGTCACAAATTGGCATAGCGTTATTATTCTATTTACAGTGTCACAAAATGGCGGCAACGTATTTTAGTTGTTTAGCCACAAATGTCACCCAACGCATTTTAATTTGCCACAATTGGCGCCCTACGTGAGTTTTGGCTAGTTTTTTAACATCTGATGTAATTTTTTTTGGTTTTTTTTTAATAAAAAAAAAAAAAGAAAAAATTATTTTTAAATTTTTAAAAAAATTTTTTTTTAGAGAAAATATTTTTTGTGGTACAGCCAAAGCCACGTTAAAGGCTTTCAGTGGCTGTCGGTGTTTTTTGACACCCAATCATTTTTTTAAATAAAAAACAACATCATTGGTTTTCGGAAATAACACTTTTTAAATATTTTTTGGTAATATTTGAGCGTTGATTTGGAATTCGTTTTGTGATTTTAGTAGTTCTCATAGTTTTTGTTAGCTTATCTTCACAGTTTTTTCTTGGAAAATAAAAGATTGAAGTGGATAAAAAGCATGGGAGTTTTTATTGAACGGAGTCCAACTCATGTCTTAATTCTTTTAAGTTTTTTTGTAGGAAAAACATGTTTTAATTTTTTTAAATTTTTTTTAAGAAAAATAAATACAGCAATGTAAATTTACTTAATTTTTTTTTTGTTGATTTATAGGTGGATGGACCTCCAGACATGGTCTTTTTATGTTTTAAATATATGACATAGGTAGTGTTTTTTCTAACAATTTTTTTGCAGGTTCATTTATTTATATGTTATTATTTCCTGCTTGTAATAAGATTTTGAAATTGTTTCACCGATTATTTTTTAGTGCAGTCAGTTTATTTAGGTCAACAAGTTATTTTTTTTTTGGTGATTTTAATTTTTTGTGGGATATAACCACTTGGAAATTGGAATATTTTTACAGGGTTTCACACAAATTTTTCTTGGCTGGGTTGTTTTAAAGTAAATATAGCCTAACAGCTAGTAGATTTGTTTAGTTGAAAGTATTAATTAGTAAGGAAAGAAAAGGAAAATGAGTTTATTTTGCTTTGTCATTTTCTTTTCTTGTTTTTTTGGTGGTAACTGTTGATGACAATTAAGATCTTACGTCACTCAGTTACATCGGGTCAGAGGAGGGTACTACTACTATTTAGTGTCAGCTCAGGACGTTAGGAAACACAAGGCTAAAATTTGTTGATATAACAAAAGTTTATTTGGGGCCGGGAGGTTATTATGCTCTTTTAAAATTAATGTAATAGTTTTGGCTTCTTGATTTTTGTTGTCTGGTTTTTACGCAGGATTATTCCAAACTGTTTCATTTCAAAAGATCATTTATAGGTGACAGGGTCTCATTAGCCCTTGGACATTTGGTAATTTTTGCTTTGACTAATAGTTGTGGGAAGGGCCCAACTTAATTTTATATCTCGTGAACACCAGGAATAAGGATCTGAGAATGCATTAAGCAGTAAAAAATTTTTTTGATTAGATGTTGTGTGTAAAAACACTTGAGTAGGCAGATTTAGTTTTACAACTTCTTATAGTTGGACCTTGGAATTGTTTTCATAGTTGTTTTTCTGAAAGTGCACACAAGATAATTCTTTACGGAGTTGAGTGCAAAGTTTGAAACTTATAGTGGTACAGTAAATAAGTACTAACGTTGCTTATTTCCTTAAGTGATAATTTTAAACAAATACACTAACATCGTTTGTTTTTTTGGAACATAAATATTTTTTTTTCTTTTCCTAAACTGATTGTTTTTTTCAATTACGATTTTTATACCTTATGATTCTTAAGTAAATTTTATTTTCAATACTTTTTTTTTCGTATAGTAAATTAATTTTTCTAGCTCATTCACTTTTCACATTCACACAGTTTTGGGAGAGGAAAGGAAATCTACAACTGTTTTTAAAGGAAAATAACAAAAACTGTTGCATGACATAACTCTATTAAGATTTTTCTAGTGCTAATTTTATTTTAATTCTTTTAAAATCGTTAATAGGAGCTCCAACCCCACTTAAACATTTTTAATTTTCTTTTGAAAATATTTTTTTAAATATTTTTTTTAATATTTTTTTTTAAAAAGGTAAAATTGATTTTCTTGTTGGAAAAATTTTTTTTGGTGCATAGTAGTACCTTGCCCTACAATGATTTTACCAGTTTATTTAAATATTTTTTTTCTGAATTAAAATATAATTTCATTTCGAACCCTCGCGTTTTAACAACCTATCATCATTTGTTTTAATATTTTTTCTTCCTACTCCAAACCACCTATTAGGGTAGAGTAATATTTTGAAATTTTAGTGAGCCACTAATTAATTTTTTATTATTGGGCTACTGTGGTCAACACCAAAAATTAAAAAAAAACTTTTTTTTTTGGACACCTTTCGGTGCGATCCTAGGATCTTTTTGACCATGGTTTGCATCAATTTAGGTTAAATTTTGGGAATGTGATTTTAACGATTATTAGAGAGTTGCAGTCCTACCAAGACGTTATTTCTGTAAAATTTTTATTACCATCGGTAATTTTTTTTTAAATTTTCTTTAAATTTTTTTATTACACACAACATCCTTACTAGTCTAATTCAACGCAATTTTAGCGAGCGGATTTTTTTTTTAATTGAGCATATTTTACGATTTCTATAACATGAACATCTGTTCCGATGTTTATTGCGTTCACTTATATATTAAGGGATGATGTTGCTTTAAGCAATGCATGGTTCGTGTGACCTCAGGATAGGTAAGCAGGTTAAAGTGGGTTTTGATTTATTCTTTTGAGAAAAATCATTTTATACGGCGATACGGGTTTTTTTTGAGGAGTTTATTAGTGGAGCCGTTCTGCAATAGCAGGAGATACCCTAGCGTTAACTGTGTACAACAGCTTTGGGATTTTTGTTATAGGTAGTCTGTTGTACGTTCCATTTAGGGATAAATTTACCTATTCGGTTGCTGAGGTAAACAAACATCACTTAACTTTAATTTTATTCCAGTTCAGCTAGGATAAGCGCAATTATTTTTTTTTGGTTTTACTCACGCAGGAGTGGAACATAAGACCTGAACACTGCCAAAGCTCTTGTCTCTCTTTTATTTTTTTAAACTTTTGTTATGGCTACTTGTTACTTTTAATTTAGGATTTAAGTGGTTATTTTTCTCTGCAAGGTTGGACGTCATAGTTGGTTGTACAAATAATTAATATAAACTATGATTACATTTTTAAATACAAATCAAGTTTATTTTCTTACTGCTCCGGTGTTTTTCGGTTTTGTTCGCGTCTGCCCGTATTTAAGTTTTATATTTTCTACATTTGTGAGAAAATTTATAGTGATTTTCACTAGTGAGTTTAAAGTGAACTTTGTGTTTGTTATTGCGTGGTTTAGTTTTATAATTGGGAGGTATAATTAAGAGTTTTAAACTTTAAAGTTTTAATATAAAAGGCACCATGGCTATTTCTTTGAGTCGGTTGTCGGACATAAGGTACTTAGTCAAGGACGAGTTAATCTACGAATTAACATGGAGAGGCATAGCCATTGGATCGGTGGAAGAGATGAAGCAACAGCTCATACTGATTAGACAGAGAGAAAGGACTGATGGAAGTATGAGATACCCTCCGTATCCCTTTAAATTTGGCCAGGATGCTTTTAGCTGCATGAAGAAGCTAGATAGTCTGGTATCGCTGGTAGAGAAGTTCTCTGGTACGAGCAAAGGGGGAGAGTTTAGGAAAATCGCTGTAAGGTTGGAACACGTGTTAGCCAGGATAAATACCATGAATCCGTCTAACTTTGAAGAAAGCCAAACGAAAGGCATACTGGTTGCGGAAACCTTGAGTTTGATTGGGAGGTTGCAAAGCCAAGCAACAGATTTACTAAGAGTTGGCGTTACCTTAGATGATGATGAAGCATCTGAAACCCAATCAACGAGTCGAAGCTCAGATCACTCGACAAATGTTGGCAACATTCCCAGCCAGTCTCAACTCCCGCAACCACAGCACTCGAGCACACAAAGAACAGCTCAACAGCCTACGAACCAACCGTCGGTAATTGCTCCAGTGCAAATGCTGCTAACGAACCCAACTCAAGGACCAATACAGGCACCACCCCCAATGCTAATTCAGAATGACGGTACATCAGCTTTTCATTATCAACAACCGTCCACCGTTCCTTTGAGTTTAGCTGCCCTTCAAAATAGCATAGCACCGATTGCTCAGTCACGACCATTTTCATGTTCGTCGCCAGTACCCATGTCAAGTGATTCTGGTACTTCATATCACGTTGCACCTGTACCTCCGCAGAAATGGAACCTTAAGTTTACAGGCGAGAGGGGTACAATCTCCGTCACCGCATTTTTTGAGAGAGTAGACGAGTTGAGTCGGGCTAGAGGAGTTAGCAAAAAGATTCTACTGAACTCAGGCATTGATCTTTTTGAAAAGTCAGCCTATACTTTTTATAAAGATGTTCGTAGAGAAGTCCATACATGGGAACAGCTGGAACAAAGGTTCATGACAGAATATCTTCCTTCTTCATATGGCGAGAAGCTATTGAAGGAAATACAAAAACGTAAGCAAGGCCCTGGAGAGTCTATAGGGACCTACATTGCTGTCATGAACACATACTTCCAAAGACTTGGCTGTCCTGTTTCTGAAGAGGCGAAATTAGCTATCGTCTTCAGAAATATCGCGGACATTTATAAGAAAGGGTTGATTGCTACTGAGGTCAATAGCCTATCAAATTTAAAAGATTTGTGTCGTAGAATAGACCAGAGATATGGGTTAGAGGAGGAAAATTTTACTCCTAGAAGAAACCAATCTATTGAACCTGACTTGGCCTACGTTGACGTAGAGAACGATATTGACGATTTTTCAACAGGGGTTGATGCAATTCAAATATCAAGTACCGGGACATCGAGCCAACAGAATTTAAATCATCCTGTTAATAGATTCGACAGAAATAGGCAGCAGCCAACAAGCAGTTCCTCTGCTAGAGCTGATAGAGAGAGACAACAACCAGCTAGTGGTCAGTCTAGCGTAAGTGACAGGGATGTACAACCACCACAGGGTGTTAGGTCTGGTAGGGCGAACAGGGACGTTGTTTGTTATAGATGCAACCAAACAGGGCACATGGCGATCGGGTGCGCATTACCTAGAGGTAAGCAGTGTTATTCGTGTGGTCAGGCAGGGGTAACAGTCAGAGAATGTCGAAATTGTAATCGTCAGGGAAACGGACCCAGGCGCTCATAGGCGGTCGACCTTCGAGTCAGCCTGAACAAGCATCGACCGATAGGCTAACGAACGTTTTAGATTATGTGATAAGTCAAACTCGTAAAGATGAGAGACCTTATTTAGAAGTGGATGGGCTCGGAAATAAGTTATTAGGTTTGTTGGATTCCGGGGCTTCACGTACCTTTTTAGGGAAACATGGTTGGTCAATAATCGAGAGGTTTGGTTTTTCACTTGATACGACAAAGAATACGAGTTGTATTGTGGCAAATGGTCAAAGCACGAGTAGTATTGGGACAGTGCAGCTTCCTATGCGAGTTCAAGATAAATTTAGGTTAATAGAAGTCGTCGTCGTTCCTGAGTTGCCGCACACTTTGATTTTAGGATTAGATTTTTGGATTTCGATGGGTATGGTACCGAACTAAAGTACTAATGAGTGGCACTTTGCCGATAATAAAGATGTGATTTGTTCTTTAGAAACATCAGACCAACAAACAACTCTTACACCTTATGAATCAGAAGGACTAGAGGAATTGGTCGTTAAATATAAGACTATTATGGGTGACTCACTGGGATGTACAGACAGAGTAGAACATAAGATTACAACAGATGCAGCACCGATAAGACAACGTTCTTATAAGGTCTCACCGGTCATTCAAAAACTTATTAATGACGAGATCGACGATATGCTGAAAATGGATGTAATAGAACGTAGTAGTAGTTCATGGGCTTCACCAGTGGTAATGGTACAAAAGAAAAACACAAAGAAATATCGTTTCTGTCTAGACTACCACAAATTGAACTCAGTGACGGCGCGTGATAGTTATCCTTTACCACTCGTATCCGAGACTCTTGACAAGTTGAAAGATGCTAAATACTTGTCAACTTTAGATATCAAAAGGGCTTATTGGCAAATACCAATGGAAGAATCATCGAAGCCACTAACAGCATTCATCTGTCGACGAGGTCTCTTCCAATTTAAGCGTCTACCTTTTGGTCTTCACAATGCACCTGCAACTTGGCAGAGACTCATAGATAGCATCATAGGAAACGATTTAGACCCCTACGTGTACGTATATCTCGATGACCTCGTAATTGTCACACAGAGCTTTTCTGAACATCTTAGAATTCTTGAGGAAGTCCTACGAAGATTGCAGAATGCAAAGATAACGGTAAGTTGGGAGAAATGCCAACTGTGTAGGCCAGAAATGACTTATTTAGGATTCGTAGTGGACCGTCGAGGCATCCGAGTTGACCCTAATAAAATTAAAGCCATGTTAGATCTCCAGAGGCCAAGAACTGTCAGAGAAGTCCGTAGAGTTGTAGGTACAATTTCATAGTATAGACATTTCATAGAGAATTTTTGAGCGATAATAGCTCCGATTACAGCTCTAACTAAGAAAAATCAAAAGTTCGATTGGACTCATAGCTTGAAAGAGCCCAGTAGAAGACTTGCTCGTTGGTCTGTAAAACTGCAGCAATATGAATTAGAAGTAATCCATCGGAAAGGGAAAGATTTAGTTGTCCCGGACATGTTGTCTCGTGCAGTACCCATGATTGATACAATTTCGGAGCCCAGAGACGCTTCATCAGCAATTATAGATCGATGGTACTAAAAGATGGTAAAGAGGGTTGTAGAATCACCGTTAAAATTTATGAATTGGAGATACACTGATAATAAGTTGTATAAATATGTCAAACAAGAATACCCTCAACTTTCACCATCTAACGAATATTGGAAAGAGGTAGTCCCCAAAGATCATAGGCGTAGAATTATTGGAGAAGCTCACGATCCTCCTACCGCAGGACATATGGGTGTGTATAAAACCTTCCACAGACTGGCAGAAAAATATTATTGGCCAAAAATGCGCCAGGACGTGGCAACTTTTGTAAAGAAATGCTTTGTCTGTGCAGCTCATAAAGGTGATACATAAGGTGTATCTGATCAGATGATATCTCACCCAAAACCAACTCGTCCTTGGGAAATTATTTCGACGGATTTATGTGGACCTCTACCTCGTTCGACAAAGGGTAATTGCTGGATTCTCATCGTTACGGACTATTTGAGTAAGTTTTCCCTGGTTTTTCCACTGCGAACAGCCCCTACTCAAGCAATTGTCAAGCATCTTGAGGAGCAAGGATTTATGGTTTCGGAGTACCCCGTTTGATACTTTGTGATAATGGCCCTCAGTACAAAAGTAACGAGTTTAAGCGTTTTGCTGAGAGTTATCAGGTTAAAATAAGGTATACTCCGTATTATCACCCCAGAGCGAATTCAACAGAAAGGACGAATCGTACGTTAAAAACCATGTTATGTTGTTATGTGAAAGACAACCACAGGAAGTGGGACGAACAAATACATAAACTTGCATGCGCGATTCGTACTGCAACCCATGAGACAACCAGAATGTCTCCTTTCTTTGTTAATTTTGGTAGGAATATGTGTCTGTCAGGAAAAGATTACTCCAACACAGTTTTGTTATCTGAAGAGAATGGTGTACAAACTGCAGCTGAAAGTAAGAACGAAGGTTTCCGGAAGCTCTATGCGGATGTTAAGAGAAGGTTAGAGGTGGCGGGAGAGAAAAACGTAGTTCAGTATAATTTGCGTACAAGGGTACCCAACTTTGTTGTGGGTCAGCGTGTTTGGAAGAAGAATTATGTGTTGTCAGATGCTGCGAAGTTTTTCTCGAAGAAGTTAGCACCGAAATTCGTTGGCCCTTATGTGATTAGGAATAAAATTTCTCGATGGGTATTTGAGCTTCAGGAACCATCGGGTAAAGTACTTGCCAAAGACCTTAAGTCGGCAGCGGATCTCTCCGATTAACCTTTTTAGGTTAATCTTCTTGAAGTTGGGGGGGGATTATGTAACGTGTCATTTTTACGTTTAAGGCAACGTTACATATTTGCTTATTTAGGTAAATAATCAAGGCTCTTCGACTCGTTTTTCTGTACACAAATTAAAGGTATTTTATAGAGCTAGGTTTGGAGCTTATATAGTGTCCAGAAAGTTACCTGAAAGTTAAAGGAGGCATTCCATCGAAATACTGTGGACACTGCACATCGTATTATTTGGGCATTCCAATCGGAATTTAAGATCACAGGTTTCGGGAAAAATCACATTAAAACTTTTGATTGTTTTGTTTATCTGTGGAATTTCGTGGTTTTCTTTGACGTTCATGAAAATAAACAGCTGATCTGCTGGGGAATGGCGGCGTTGCCGCATCACAAATGGTTTCAGTAACAGGAAGAAAACATTTAGATGAACATTTCATTCGCTTATGTTTATTTTCGAGGATATTGGCCCACTTTGATATCTTTATTAATTTGATAAGGAGAGGATAAAATAAATACGAGTTATGCACTTTTGTAAATGGGAGATAAACGATGAATAAAAACCAGGACTAAAAGAATAAACAAAATCGTATTTTTATATTATATAAATTTATATATAATCATAGTTAAATAAAGTTAATAACTAACTCAGTCGGATTGAAGGGTTGTGTAGGGCTGGATAGATCTGAACACTCTTAGGCCGGGTTTGAGCAGTAGTTCAATGTGTATTTTAGGTTCAAGTTCAGAAACAACTTTATTAATGTAGAAATGTTTTACAAAAATGGCGCCAAACCATATGAATCTTAGAGAAAACATATATAAAGAGCAAAGGAAACTTTTGATTAAAACTGTAACTAAAATACAACTAAATTCTACACTTAGTATAGCTTTATTCATATGGGAATTGGTTGAGTGTTCGAATATTCCTGGGTTTGCTGCATGCTCTGATCTCCAGTAATTGAATTTACAGTTGATGGTTTCAATGCTGAGCTTCTTATAGTCCGGCTGGTTATTTTCCTCCTACTTGCTATGCTCGCGGGGGTCCGGTAGGCAAATGTTCGGTCTATGTATGGAGGGTGTCTCGATGTCCTTGTTATGAAAATTTCACCCGTGGAAATAGATCCGACAACACCTCAATGTGCGTTTTACGTATTTTCAATATCCCCTTGGTCGATGCTGCCCCCTGTAGACCGGTACGGAAGTATTAATGTATTTCCTCATTGGTTAGTTTGAAAACCGCGGGTTTTTTCCTCCAGTCTCGCAATCCGGAGTTAGTGATTTTTCGGTGAGAGCGTTTTTTTTATAAATAGGTTTGCATCCTTATTTGAATTTAACCGGGAAAATTAGGTTGGTACTGTCCCCACCAGATTTACGAAACGATTTCCGGCAACTTTTTGTGTTCTCGACAAAGTGCCTTGTCTCTTTCCTAGCGAATTTTGGCTGGGCTGGTGGCCGTCTATTGGTGTCGCCATTGTTTTTGTGGTGGCACTTATTGGCACTGCAGTAGTTGCGGATTCTACCAAAGACGGCTTACTGTGAGCCGTCGTTGTCTAGGCGAATCTAAGTGACGCTCACACCCTCTGAGACGGCTTTAAGGCGGCCTACGCCATTTCTACGGGAAATAAGAGCGGTAAGTTCGATTTTTTTTTATTTTTTTTTTGAATTCTTCAAGACAATATTTGCCTCCCAAATTGTAATTATTTTTCGTGTGAAATGTACTTTTTCGACAAAAGACGTGGGGAATTTTTGGAGTATTTTAATTTTTTTTAAAACCACGTTTTGGATAAAAACTATATATTGTTTTTCTCCTTTATCTACAGCCCTGTCCATTCCATCGACGGGACAGTTGTGCTGGACGCTGGTGTTAAGCCGGGTGTAGCACTGTAACCCTGGGAAAGGTACGTTAGGATTATTTTAGTTCATCTGTTTAAATCTACTTTATTTTATTGAGTCGACATGGGGTTCTTGATTTAAATTACTCGGTGTAGGGGAACTTCGTGCAAAATAGACGAATTCCAGGAAACTGAAACAGTTCATTTTCCACAGCGTTTTTACGCTCGGGCAAGAACCCAGAACTTTTTGACCAGCATGTGCTGCCCTAGCACTATGTGCTAAGCAAGCATGAGGGGAGGCGCGGCAGAACGAGACCCGGAGTAGCAGGACTGTCTGGAAACAACACCAGGTTTACAAAATATTACTTCAACAACTATTAGATAAGAACAGGACCAAGGTAGGAGCAAGGATATTTTAGATATAATTTTTTTTCCTAAAATTTTCCATATAATTTTCTTTATTAAGTACAACTTTTGAAATTCTTGTAAACGCAAGATAAGGTATGACGTCATAACCCTAGTTTTGCGGCATATTTATTAAATTGACTTGTTTTCCTTCATTTCATTTATTTAAGACAATTTCTCCTGTGAAATTTGGAGTGCCTTGCTATTTTGGCCCTGACTAGTTTGATATTTTTTTTTCTCAGGTTTTCACAATCAAAATACACAAGATGAACTTAATTTTTGCGTTATTTGTACAATCCCATGAACCAACTTTGCAGAGACAAAAGAGAGATAAGGTTATATTTTTTTTTCGGTTTCCTTACATTGTTCTACCTCATGGGGTAGATCTCGGACTGGGTTGCTGTCTGTCTCATTCTACCCAACGTCTCACACTACTGACTCAGATGTAGGTACACTATGACCTGTTAAAGGAGTCCATCTACCTGTAACGTGCCTCTAGTTTTGTCATCTTAATCTTTTACAATTTTATTTTGTTTATTAGTCAATTTTTTTGGTTATTCTTAATTACACAAATACTCTGGAAGCCTCGGAAGTAAGTATAGTTTCATTGTTTGGCTACAACGTTTGGGTTGAACTGTATTTTAATTAAGATCTTCTTTGTAAAACATTGATATTAAAACACTGTGGCGCTTAAAATTTTCATATTTCTGAACCCCCCTTCTCCACTGTATAAAAGTTAACAGGCATATCAATGTTTTACCTAGCTGGAAAATACAGTTCTTCTTCCAGATATTTGTTTAATTACTCAATAATTTTTTTTTAGTGTCACAAATTGGCATAGCGTTATTATTCTATTTACAGTGTCACAAAATGGCGGCAACGTATTTAGTTTGCCACAAATGTCACCCAATGCATTTTAATTGGCCACACCTGCAAGTTTCCCCTGTACGATGTCGACATTCTATAAAATTCTGTATCGCGGATCCACGTACATGTTGCCTAACAAATTGAGCCCGTAGTGCCTTCTTTAGGTCAGTCCAGCTGGTGGTTGGTGTTTTTAATTATGGTTCACTGTCGAGGTATTGCTTGGCTTTAAAGCGTAACTTTAAACGTGCTACACTGACCTTTTGTTGTTCTGTCCATGATCCTAAAGTGGCTGTTTCGTCGATTATTGATAAAAATTCGTCTATGCTGGTTTGACCATCGTAGGTAAGTATAGAATCGATTCCTACTTGTACATGTTGTGGTACTTGTATGTTAATAGGTGTTAGGGATGTTGGTGCGTTACCTTCTTGTGCCATGTTCGCGTCAAAACTATACAGTGTCTATTGCGACCTAGAACTATTCGGCAATATAGTAATAATTGGTATGATAACTCTTCTCGTCTTCTATCTGTGCTTCTTTGTCTATATCACTATATCTACCAAAAATCCATCCTACCGACTGCGCCAAATGTAAAGCCCGCATTTAGGCTGGTTAAGTCGAGCCGAGAATTTCATCTTTTGCCTATTTGCGGTTACATTAAATTTATTTTGAGGCAGGCGTTCTAGAGTGATTAGCTCAGACGAAAAATGATATTAAAAGGCACATTAAATTCTGTTACAAATACCTATATTTTCATTTCAAAACTTTAGTACAAAATTCGCAAAAACAAAGCAATGTCAATAGAATGTTTTCAATAATAACATCAATTAAAAATATAAAACATTTAAACACAATTTTTTCTAGAGTCTAACCACAATATAGTTTTTTTACTTTGGGTCTAGCACATAATTATTCAATTCAAGTTTAAAAGGCATCTTATTTCCCTTTAAACACCAAACACTGGTATTATAGTCTGGGTTTTACAAGTTCCTATAAAAAATTACCTTACCAAATATTGTCTAGGAGCCACCATAACAATTAATATTTCTTATATCTAAGGCACCATTTTACCTTTCAGCACCAATTTTCTTGCTCCATAAAAATAATGTCTCTTTTATGATTTATATGTATATTCTCTACTAAAAGTTTTATGCAATTCCACAACTTGCATCTTGTTACATAAAATACTGATTTTTAACTTTTTACTAAATTACTTCACTACTACGAGTTTTTAATTAAACAGTTTAACTTTGGTTTTGATACTCATTTTTTAATATTAATATTTTCACTTTTTATAGATTATTTCACCAACTAGGTGTTATCTTTCTTTATGTTAATTGTTTCACGCATTTTTTATGACTGATTTTTAATAAGCGCGAATCGTCTTTTATATTAAAAATTGGTTGTGTTTTAAGACGCATGTTCAAAACTATTTAGGAAAATTTGAACAACAAGGTAATAAATTTTAATCTGGGTGACAGGTTTAACCTATATCTCCAGAAGTGTGCTTATTTAATTTCTTATTTTGTGCTTTGGGCTCCAAGAAAAGAGGTCAATAATTAAAAATTATTTAATATTTAATATTTCGGCGCATTCCAATGCTGGCTCAGTGTTATTTTCGGTAACCTACTTTACTAATTGTTTAATTGTAAAATTAAACAGATTTCTTTTTTTAATATTTTAGGTAAATCCAAATTTAAATTATTATAATCATTTGTTTTAGTTAATATTTAAACACAGGTGATCTTGAAAAATTAGGTTTTAATAACATAAACTAACCTTCTCAAGTTTACCTATTTAAATTATATAAATTATTTAGTTTATAAAACAACACATTATATGGAATTTTATATTTTCTAATTTATCACGAACCATAACAATTTTCGAATATAAAAAGAGAGGATTTATTTCAATAAAGCAGATTCAACATTTGATAGTTGTTCTCACTATACCTACTTAGTTTAGTGTACCATAAGACTTCTTGGTCATTGCAGGGAGTGAGGCTGCTCCCTGACAGTAAACTTTTTACTTTAATTCCGTTGCTTAACCAAGCCGAGTTAAGCAAGTGTAATTGTCAAGCACAGCTTGCACATTGGTCCTTCGAGCCGGATAAATACATTGGTTCTTCAAAGAAAGAAACCACCGCCGACGCTCGTAAGAAGAACACCACTACAGCCCAACCGTCCACTAGAGCTACCTTCCACCTACGAGAAAGTCCGTCCACCTGCCCGTACGACTGTCCGTACACTTGTCCTGTCCGAAACCACTACGCAAGAGAGCTTCAACCAAAGCAACCTTCCACGAGAAAGTCCATCCATTCTACAAGCGTCAGAAAAACTGTCCACCTGCCCGTACGACTGTCCGTACACTTGTCCTGTCCGAAGCTACTACTCAAGAGAGCTTCAACCAGAGCGACCTTCCACGAGAAAGTCCATCCATTCTACAAGCTTCAAAAAGCCGTCCACCTGACAGTACGACTATCCGTACACTTGTCCACCCAAGCCACTATTCAAGAGAGCTTCAACCAGAGCCACCTTCCACGAGAAAGTCCGACCATTCTACAAGCTTCAAAAAGCCGTCCACCTGACAGTACGACTATCCGTACACTTGTCCGAAGACACTGTTCAAGAGAGCTTCAACCAGAGCGACCTTCCACGAGAAAGTCTGTCCATTTTACAAGCTGCAGAAAGCCGTCCACCTGACAGTACGACTATCCGTACACTTGTCCGAAGCCACTTTTTAAAAGAGCTTCAACCAGAGCGACCTTCCACGAGAAAGTCCGTCCATTTTACAAGCTGCAAAAAGCCGTCCGTCCGTACTAACAGTACGACTACCCGTACACTTGTCCGAAACCAATATTTAAGAGAGCTTCAACCAGAGCGACCTTCCACAAGAAAGTCCGATCATCCGCCAGTCAGTCCGAAACAACTATCCGTCATTTCTACGGAAGCCCAAATGAAAGATCTAGTTCGAAAACAAGAAAATCAGGGACAAAAGCTAGTTCAACTCTTAAGTAACAGCCAAAAAGACTCAGCCACAATAAAAACTGAATCCTATATCAAAAATCGTTTCGCCGAATTAGAAGATATATGGAAGAATATCCAAGCCAATGAAATTGAAATAAAAGAAAGGCTTTCGCGGCCATCGTCCAATGGTGGGTGTGCTTTCGGGCTGTTCGGCCGTCGTCGTTGGAAATTCGTTCTCGACGTTTCGCCATCTCGAGTGGATGGCATCTTCAGGAGATGTTGACTGTTTGTCGGCTTCTCGAAGACTGGTGGTTAGTCTGTCGCGGGCGCAGGTTATATACGCTATGATGGGCGGGGCGTATATCAGAGCTGGTCGGTGATTGGTCACTTTCCCCAGATTGAGTTTTGTTGCTATAAGCGAGCCGTTTAGTGTTTTTAAGAACCGGTACCCATGTTCTGTTAATTTTAAGAGTTTCTTCAGATCTGTTGAAGTTCTGCTGGTGTTTATGAATTTCGATTGCTTCTCTATAGAGTCTTGGATAGTATGAAGAGGAGGCGCAGAGAACTTGTGTGTCTTCGAATTTTATTCGGTGGTCTTCATTGTTTAGTGTGTGGTCTGCAACTGCGGATTTTTCCGTATGTCCGAGTCGACAGTTGGCTTTGTGTTCTTTGATTCTTGTGTTTACGGACCGTTTGGTTGTTCCGATGTAGACACTTCCACAGGTACAGGGAATGCGGTATACCCCCGAAGAACTTAGTGGGTTCCTTATATCCTTCGCAGATCTGAGGTGGTTCTCGATCTTCTTAGATGGCTTGAAGATCGTTTTTATATTGTGTTTTCCCAGAATACGTCCGATCCTATCCGTCACTCTAGGGATGTAGGGCAGAAAGGCTCTTGAAGTAACTTCGCGGCTGCTCAGTCCACCGCTACTGTTACTTCTAGTGCTCGGCTTTGGTCGTATACATTTATCTATGTCGCTTTGAGTGTATCCATTTGCTACGAGGGCGTTTTTAAGATGGTTTAATTCTTTGTCTAGATGTTCTGGTTCGCAGATTCTTTTCGCCCTCTCTACCAATGTTCTTATTACCCCTTTTCGTTGGCACGGGTGGTGGTTAGATGTGTTGTTTAGGTAGCGGTCTGTGTGAGTAGGTTTTCTGTATACGGTATGTCCTAGTCGTCCCTCTTTCCTCGTTACTAGTACGTCAAGGAATGCTAATTCTCTGTTGTTCTCTGTTTCCATTGTAAATTGTATACTGGGGTGTATGCTGTTAATGTGGTTGAGAAATTCATTAAGGCTGTCTCTACCATAAGGCCAAACGACAAAAGTGTCATCTACATATCGAAACCAGACTTTGGGTTTATGAGGGGCATTATTCAACGCCTTCTCTTCCAGTTTCTCCATGAAAAAGTTCGCAATCACTGGCGATAAAGGGCTACCCATTGATACTCCATCGATCTGTTCATAAATTTGTTCATTAAAGGTGAAATATGATGTCGTTAGGCAGATTTTAAACAGGTCGGTGATGTCCTTTGGAAATATGTGTTCCACTTCCCTCATTGCCTCGGCCAAAGGTACCTTCGTGAACAAAGACACAACATCAAAGCTAACTAAGATGTCTTTCTCGTCCATGACGATGTTTTTGATCTTCTCAATGAAGTGGGTGGAGTCTCTTACATACGAATCCGTTAGTCCGATGTGGGGTTGCAAGAGGGAAGCAAGATGTTTCGCAAGTTTGTATGTTGGTGAGCCTATAGTACTGACAATGGGACGAAGAGGCACATCGTTTTTGTGGATTTTCGGTAGTCCATACAATCTCGGAGTCAGGGCTTCACTTTGGCATAGCATCTTCTTGACTGGGTCCTCCAATGAAGAAATCTTAATTAAGTGATTCACTTTTTTAATTGCGGGTTGTGTAGGATCTCTTTTTAGCTTCTTGTATGTTGAGTTTGTTTGTTGTGTTAGTTTGTTTGTTGAGTTTGTGTTGTTGTTAGAA
This sequence comes from Aspidapion aeneum, assembly GCA_963576565.1. Classification (NCBI taxonomy): domain Eukaryota; kingdom Metazoa; phylum Arthropoda; class Insecta; order Coleoptera; family Brentidae; genus Aspidapion; species Aspidapion aeneum. The sequence goes on from OY755043.1 coordinate 71,424,951, forward strand.
CCCTCAACACACAAGAAGCTAAAAAGAGATCCTACACAACCCGCAATTAAAAAAGTGAATCACTTAATTAAGATTTCTTCATTGGAGGACCCAGTCAAGAAGATGCTATGCCAAAGTGAAGCCCTGACTCCGAGATTGTATGGACTACCGAAAATCCACAAAAACGATGTGCCTCTTCGTCCCATTGTCAGTACTATAGGCTCACCAACATACAAACTTGCGAAACATCTTGCTTCCCTCTTGCAACCCCACATCGGACTAACGGATTCGTATGTAAGAGACTCCACCCACTTCATTGAGAAGATCAAAAACATCGTCATGGACGAGAAAGACATCTTAGTTAGCTTTGATGTTGTGTCTTTGTTCACGAAGGTACCTTTGGCCGAGGCAATGAGGGAAGTGGAACACATATTTCCAAAGGACATCACCGACCTGTTTAAAATCTGCCTAACGACATCATATTTCACCTTTAATGAACAAATTTATGAACAGATCGATGGAGTATCAATGGGTAGCCCTTTATCGCCAGTGATTGCGAACTTTTTCATGGAGAAACTGGAAGAGAAGGCATTGAATAATGCCCCTCATAAACCCAAAGTCTGGTTTCGATATGTAGATGACACTTTTGTCGTTTGGCCTTATGGTAGAGACAGCCTTAATGAATTTCTCAACCACATTAACAGCATACACCCCAGTATACAATTTACAATGGAAACAGAGAACAACAGAGAATTAGCATTCCTTGACGTACTAGTAACGAGGAAAGAGGGACGACTAGGACATACCGTATACAGAAAACCTACTCACACAGACCGCTACCTAAACAACACATCTAACCACCACCCGTGCCAACGAAAAGGGGTAATAAGAACATTGGTAGAGAGGGCGAAAAGAATCTGCGAACCAGAACATCTAGACAAAGAATTAAACCATCTTAAAAACGCCCTCGTAACAAAAGGATACACTCAAAGCGACATAGATAAATGTATACGACCAAAGCCGAGCACTAGAAGTAACAGTAGCGGTGGACTGAGCAGCCGCGAAGTTACTTCAAGAGCCTTTCTGCCCTACATCCCTAGAGTGACGGATAGGATCGGACGTATTCTGGGAAAACTCAATATAAAAACGATCTTCAAGCCATCTAAGAAGATCGAGAACCACCTCAGATCTGCGAAGGATATAAGGAACCCACTAAGTTCTTCGGGGGTATACCGCATTCCCTGTACCTGTGGAAGTGTCTACATCGGAACAACCAAACGGTCCGTAAACACAAGAATCAAAGAACACAAAGCCAACTGTCGTCTCGGACATACGGAAAAATCCGCAGTTGCAGACCACACACTAAACAATGAAGACCACCGAATAAAATTCGAAGACACACAAGTTCTCTGCGCCTCCTCTTCATACTATCCAAGACTCTATAGAGAAGCAATCGAAATTCATAAACACCAGCAGAACTTCAACAGATCTGAAGAAACTCTTAAAATTAACAGAACATGGGTACCGGTTCTTAAAAACACTAAACGGCTCGCTTATAGCAACAAAACTCAATCTGGGGAAAGTGACCAATCACCGACCAGCTCTGATATACGCCCCGCCCATCATAGCGTATATAACCTGCGCCCGCGACAGACTAACCACCAGTCTTCGAGAAGCCGACAAACAGTCAACATCTCCTGAAGATGCCATCCACTCGAGATGGCGAAACGTCGAGAACGAATTTCCAACGACGACGGCCGAACAGCCCGAAAGCACACCCACCATTGAAATAAAAGATTTAGAGATCAGTGATCATGCATATCACACCAAGAAATATTGTCATCAATTGAAAATCAAATACGAAGAAATCAAGATCTACCTAGAGATATGTCCAAAAGCTGCACCGCTACTAAAGGACAATAATGCCCAATCAGTCGCTGAAACAAGTGGTCAACTTTCAACAGCCAGTAACAATGAACAAGAGCAACGCTTCAAAGCACAGAAATACCATCTGCGACAACTAGAAAAAATCCTACATCAAGTTGAAATCGAACTATGTCAAGAAACAACCACGACCCGCTATGAATATCAGATGGAACAAATCAAGAAGAAATGGGCTACAATCCAGAAACTTGACGAGGAAATTTCGATTAATGAAGAAACAAATACCAACGAGTACTTTACAGAAGATGCATATACTGAAGCCCAAAGTCAATGCGAAGATATCATTGAAAGAATAGCTCAAAAGATCAAACAACAAAACGCTCCAACCAACCAAGCCCTTATACATCAGCCAAGCCAAAATTTGTCATTTCCAAAAATCCTGATATCAATCTTTTACGGTGGATATGAAAACTGGTTAACATTCTTTGACATTTTCAAAAAAGTAATCCATGAGAACCAAACTCTATCAAAAGCTGAAAAGATGCATTATTTAAAAACACACACAAGAGGAGAAGCAAGTAAACTAATTCAACATGTAGAAACAATTAAAACCAATTACGATACAGCCTGGACCTTGCTACAAAGTCGATACCAAAATAAAAGATTGCTCATTTTCAAACTCCTTGATAAAATTTTGGATTTACCAACCGTACCAAAAGAAAACGCACAAAAATTGAAGCAACTACACGATGTCACTAGCGAATGTCTTCAAGCATTAAAAAATCTAGAAATAGAAGCGAACACTTGGGGACCTATGATAATTCGCTTAATTATCAGAAAATTGGATTCTGAGACCAATCGCTTATACGAGCAAAATCTCCAAAGCCCTCACGATGTTCCAGATCTAAAAGAATTTATGAGCTTCTTGGAAAGACGTTTCCAATCACTAGAGACAGTTTCAAGCTCAGAACAAAAGTCAAGCCAAGACCGAAGAATTAATCAAACCTACTGCCTGTGTAACGTGTCATTTTTACGTTTAAGACAACGTTACATATTTGTTTATTTAGGTAAATAATCAAGGCTCTTTGATTCGTCTTTCTGTACACAAAGTACACAAAGGGTATTTTATAGAGCTGGGTTTGGAGGTTATATAGTGTCTAGGAAGTTACATTAAAAGGAGGCATTCCATCGAATTACTGTGGACACTACGCACATCGCATTATCTGGACATCGTAATTGGAATTTAAGATCACAGGCTTCGGGAAAATCACATAAAAATGTTGATTGTTTTGTTTTTATCTGTGGAATTTTGTGATTCTCTTGTCGTCATGAAATTAAACAGCTGGGAAATGGCGGCGTTGCCGCATCACAAATGGTTTCAGTAACAGGAAGGAAACATTTAGATAAACATTTCATTCCCTTACGTTTATTTTTGAGGATATTGGGACAATCCGAACCTCATATCCTTCACGGATTGGCTAGCTTTGATAGTACGAAAACATATTTGAGTCGACCAGGAACAACCGAGGCTCCGCCACTTTGATATCTTTATTAATTTGATAGGGAAAGGATAAAATAAATACGAGTTATGCACTTTTGTAAATGGGAGATGGACGAGGGATAAAAACCAAGACTGGGGGAATAGACGAAATCGTGTGGGTTGGCATCTGAACACTCTTGTGCCTTTAAGCAGTAGTTCAGTGCGTATTTTTGGGTTCAGGTTCAGAAACAACTTTATTACTGTAGAAATGTTTTACAAAAATGGCGATTAAACCATATGAATATTAGAGAAAACATTTATAAAGAGCGAAGGAAACTTTTGACTAAGACTGTAACTGGAGTGCAACTAATTTCTGCGCTCAGTATAGCTTTACTCATATGGGAATTGGTTGAGTGTTCGAATATTCCTGGGTTTGATGCATGCCCTGGTCTTCAGTAATTGATTTTACAATTGATGGTTTCAATGCTGAGCTTCTTACAGTCCGGTAAGCAAATGTACGGTCTATGTATGGAGGGTGTCTCGACGTCCTTGTTATAAAAATTTCAACCGTGGAAATAGATCCGACAACACCTCAATGCACGTTTTACATACTTTCAATGTCCCCTTGGTCAGTGCTGGCCAGTACATAGCGGTATGGAACTATTGCTGTATTTCCTCATTGGTTAGTTTGAAAACCGCGGGTCTTTTCTTCCAGTCTCGTGTTACTGTCCCCACTCCCCACCACATTTGAAAAACGGTTTCCGGCGACTTCATTTTTTGTGTTCTGCCTGGTCTGTGGCTAACAAATTTTGGCTGGGTCGACAACAGTTTCTGGGAGCGCCTTTGTTTTTGGTTTTTGGCACTGCAGCGAATTGCAGGAGATATCCCAGAAACTGTAGAAGTGAGTCCGTCGTGTCTAGGCGTAATCTAGAGTGACGCTTGCACCCTTTTGAGGGGATTTTAAGTGGGCCTACGCCATTTGTACGGGGAAGAGCATTGGTATGTTCAATTTTATTTTTTTATTATTTGAGGACTCTTCAAGATAATATTTGCCTCCCAAATTGTAATTATTTTTCGTGTGAAAGGTACTTTTTTTTCTGACAAAAGACGTGGGGAATTTTTGGCGTTTTTATATTTTTCTTTTAACCACGTGTTGGATAAAAACTATATATTGTTTTTCTCCTTTGTCTACAGCCCTGTCCATTCCATTGACAGCGGTGCTGGACGCTGGTGGGAAGCCGGACGAGCCAGTTGTAACCCTGGGAAAGGTACGTAGGGTTATTTTAGTTCATCTGTTTAAATCTGCTGTATTTTATTGAGTCGACATGGGGTTCTCCAGGAAACTGAAACATTTCATTTTCCACAGGGTTTTACGCTCGGGCAAGAAGCCAACAACCTTTTGACCACCATGTGCTGCCCTAGCACCATGTGCTAAGCGAGCATGAGGGGAGACGCGGGCAAACCAGGAGCAGCAGTAGCAGTGAGGAGGTGTCTGGACAACTCCAGGTTTACAAACTAGAACACACATTTATACATAAAATAATCAAGGACCAAGGTAGGAGCAAGCCTTAACTATAATTTTTTTTCATATATAATTTTCACAATATGATTTAGACATAATCTTTTCTAATATAATTTTTACAGTATAATTTAACACCTCTTGTAAACGCAAGATAAGGTATGACGTCATAACCTTAGTTTTGCGGCATATTTACTACATTGACTTGTTTCCTTCATTTCATTTATTTAAGATAATTTTACTGTCAAATTTAAAGTGCCTTGCTATTTTGGCCCTATTTAAAGTGCCTTGCTATTTTGTCCCTGACTTGTTTGGTATTTTTCTCAGGTTTTACAATCAAAATATACAAGATGAACTAAATCTTTGCGTTATTTGTACAAGATGAGATTACATGTTTTAGCGGTTTCTTTACACTGTTTTACCTCATGGGGTAGATCTCGGACTGGGTTGCTGTCTGTCTCATTCTGCCTAGCGTAGAATGATGACAGCGGATATTTGGTCCAGATCTCCCCTATGACGGAATAATTTTGGAAGTATATATATATTTTTTTAACAATCATTTATATAATTGAGTCTCACACTACTGACTCAGATGTAGGTACACTATGACCTGTTAAAGGAGTCCATCTACCTGTAAAGTGCTTCTAGTTTTGTCATTTTGATTCATTTGGAAATCTTTTAAATTTTATTTTGTTTATTAGTCAATTTTTTTTTGGTTTTTTTTTATTACACAAGTACTCTGTAAGCCTCGGAAGTAGGTAGAGTTTCATTGTTTAGCTACAACGTTTGGGTTGAACTGTATTTTATTTAAAATCTTCTTTGTAAAACATTGGTATTAAATAATGTGGCGCACTTAAAATTTTCTTATTTCTTATTTCTCCACTGTATAAAAGTTACCGGGCATATCAATGTTTTACCTAGCTGGGAAATACAGTTCTGCTTCCAGATATTTGTTTAATTATTCAGTGGTTTTGTTGTGTCACAAGCTGGCAAATTGGTATTATTCAAATTACAGTGTCACAAATGGCACACAACGCATTTTAATAAGGCCACAAATTGGCGCCCTACGTGTGTTTTGGCTAGTTTTTTAACATCTGACGTAATTTTTTTGTTCTTTTTTTTAATTTGGAAAAAAAAAGAAAAAAACTTTTTTTTTGAATTTTTTGGAATTTTTTTTTTTAAGCCAAAGCCAGGTTAAAGGCTTTCAGTGGCTGTGGGTGGTTTTGACACTCAATAATTTTTTTTTCATAAAAAACAAGATCATTGGTTTTTGGAAATAACACTTTTTTAAATATTTTTTAGTAATATTTGAACGTTGATTTGGAACTCGGTTTGTTGTTTTAGTAATCCTCTTAGTTTTTTATTAGCTTATCTTCACAAGTTTTTTCTTGGAAAATAAAAGATTCATTTTTATTTATTAAGGAAGAATAAGTGGATAAAAAAACATAGGAGTTTTTATTGAACAGCGTCCAAATCATGTTCTTAATTCTTTAAAGTTTTTTTGTAGGAAAAACGTGTTTTAATTTTTTAAAATTTTTTTAAAGAAAAGTAATGTAAATTTACTTCAATTTTTTGTTGATTTATAGGTGGATGGACCTCCAGACATGGTATTTTTATGTTTTAAATATATGACATAGGTACTGTGTTTTTTTCTAACAATTTTTTTCTGCAGGTTCATTTATTTATATTTTATTATTTCCTGCTTGTGATAAGATAGAAATTGTTTCACAGATTATTTTTTAGTGCAGTCAATTTATTTAGGTCAACAAGTTATTTTTTTTGGTGATTTTAATTTTTTGTGGGATATCACACCTTGAAAATTGGGATATTTTTACAGGGTTTCACACAAATTTTTCTTGGCTGAGTTGTTTTAAAGTAAATATAGCTTAACAGCTGGTAGCTTTGTTTAGTTGAAAGTATAAATTAGTAATGAAAGAAAAGGAAAATGAGTTTATTCTGCTTCGTCATTTTCTTTTCTTGTTTTTTGTTGGTGGTAACTGTTGGATGACAATTAAGATCTTACGTCACTCAGTTACATCGGGTCAGAGGAGGGTACTACTACTTATAGTTAGCTCGGAAGTTTAGGGAACACAAGGCTAAAACTCCTAGAGCAACATATTGGCTGAAGATCAACGCCAGAGGTCCAGTTGGCATTTTTTTTTGGGGTATTTTTTTTGAAAGACAGTTTTTAGGTCTTTGGTTTAGTTGTCTAGTTGTGTTTCGTGACTGGTCAATTTTTTTGGTAGAAAATACAGCGTTGGGCTTTGGAGTGCATTTTTTAAAAAATGACCTACGGGTATTTCTATCAATTAAAGTTTTTCTGGTTCACTATAATTTTTTTTTCTGTAGTTTTTTCTGCGTTTAGGTCATAGCTTGGTCATGGCCATTGGAGAGCAAACATTTATGTTTGAGCCTTGAGAAGTTTTGCCTGCTCCGGATTGAATACAGGGAAAATGAATTTGAAGCCCAACTAGATATAATACCACAAAAGAAATGTTTAGCTGAGATATAGATATAAGTTTTTTTGATTTTTTTTTTAGTTCATTTGTAAAGTTCAGTAATTTTTTAAATAATGTCATTGTGAGGCCGCGAAACTGGTCAGTAAATTTAAGAGAGACTTTCAACTAAATATAAATGCTAGGCGGGGGTAATTGGTAAAAATATTTCAAAATTTTACTACTTTTTTAAATAATTTGGTTTTCTTAAAAAGATAATTTTTTCTCGGTAAACATAACTTCTCGAATTCTTGTTTGGTCTAAACGGTTTGTATAGTGGTCGTAGTTTTAAAGGGTGACCAGACAGGTTATATTTTTTTGGGGGACCAAACAGGAATTTCTTGAGTTACAAAAGGTGAACTTTTTTTTTGTCTTAGTTGATCAGGCAGGAATAAATAAATCTTTTTATTTCCGAATCATAATTTTAAATAACAAGATTTATTGGTTAAGTGTTTGGGTCTTATATAATGAAAAACGTTTTGTTTTTGAGGATACTGATATGATATGAAATTATTTTAATTTCATGCCAAATGTTGGTTGACGGCAGATATGCTAGTCTTCAGCTTTTTCGTTAGTTTGCATTTCAGGACAGTGGCGTGTACTTAAGGGGGCCTGTCATCTGCGCCCATTGTAAAGCAACTTCCAACTTACTTGCTTAGCTTTTTCACTTAATCTTCGTTTTGTTGCTTCTGAAATTAAAGCGTTATGTTGGATAACGATGGATGGTGTTAGACTGAGAAAGTACCTAGGTATTTAGGGATGAAAACTTGGAAGTTGTGGACAATTGGGAAATAATTTTTTTTTATTTCATTTTTTTTTAATTTTAAAATAATTTCATACTGGTGACCTCAAATAATGAAGCAAATTTTTAAATTACAATACACTGTTGTGGAATAAATGGGAAAGTGTTCAGGTTAAACAATAAATGTAAGATCATTGATTTCTAAAAAAAAAGAGATTCCAACCTAAGAATAAATTTAAAAACAATAGGTTTTCTTTGATGCGACTAAACAATGATGAGGGCATATATTTTTTGTTATGCATATTATGATAGTAGTACCTTTTGTATTGCAATAATTAGGGGTTTTCCTCCCGCGAGCTGGGTGGAAATGGAAGAAATGTTTGGTTCGGAGTGTAGAAATCGAGGAACGAGGACTTCCTGCTAATCTTTTTAGGATTTCGCAACTTCGATTTTCGCTAAATTAAAATACATCCAAATTTGGCCTACAGGCTGAATCTCGCATTTTCCAGGACCTTGCAGATTCGCGGAGAAAGACAATTTTTGTGATCTGTTTAGTTATGATAGGAATTAATAGTAACATGCACATGAGGGAACTAGATATATTTAGGTTAAAAAGTAGTAAGAACACTGATCCGAACAATTTTCCATAATAGTGTCCTATTTTCACAGGGTGCTTCAAAATATCTTCACCCTTTCTTTGAAATAAGATATTGTTTCGCCTGTGGGTGTTTAACCGTTGGAAAATATATAGGGTCCAGATGGGATTGGAATGGAAATCACAAGTTTTTGGGTTTTATTGACATTATACTTAGGGAATAGGGGAAATGTCTAATAAAAAGTTTTTGGTTTTAGGCCGAGTTTTGTTGAGATAACAAAAATTTAATTGGGGCCGGGAGGTTATTATGCTCTTTTAAAATTAATGTAATAGTTTTGGCTTCTTGATTTTTGTTGTCTGGTTTTTACGCAGGATTATTCCCAACTGTTTCACTTCAAAATATTATTTGTTGGTGATAGGGTCTCATTAGCCCTTGGACATTTGGTAATTTTGCTTTAACTAATAGCTGTGGAAAGGGCCCAACTTAATTTTATATCTCGTGAACTCCAGGAATAAGGATCTGAGAATGCATTAAGCAGTAACTTTTTTTTTGATTAGATGTTATGTGTAAAGACACTTGAGTAGGCAGATTTAGTTTTACAACGTTCTTATAGGTGAACCTTGAAATTGTTTCCATATTTGTTTTTGTGAAAGGGCACACAAGATAATTCTTTACGGGGTTGAGTGCAAAGTTTAAAACTTAGTTTCACATTATTATAGTGGTACAGTAAATGAGTACTCACGTTGTTTGTTTCCTTTAGTAATAATTTTAAACAAATATACTAACATCGTTTGTTTTTTTGTAACATAAATATTTTTTTAACTTTTCCCAAACTGATTTTTTTTTTGCAATTACGATTTTTATACCTTATGATTCTTAAGTAAATTTAATTTTCAACATTTTTTTTTGTATAGTAAATTAATTTTTCTAGCTCATTTACTTTTCACATTGCCACAGTTTTGGGAGAGGAAAGGGAATTGACAACTGTTTTTTAAAGGAAAAGAACAAAAACTGTTGCATGACAACTCGAATAAGATTTTTCTGGTGTTGATTTTATTTAATTTTTTTTTTAGGTTCACTAATAGGAGCTGCAACCCCACTTAAACATTTTTAATTTTTTTTTGAAAATATTTTTTTAAATATTTTTTTTTTAATTTTTTTTTAAGAAAGGAAACTTGATTTTTTTGTTGGAAAATTTTTTTTTTTTGGTGCATAGTAGTACCTTGCCCATACAATGGTTTGACCAGTTTATTTAAATATTTTTTTTTGCTGAATTAAATATAATTTTATTTCGAACCCTCACGTTTTAACAACCTATCATCATTTGTTTTAATTTTTTTTCTCCCTACTCCAAACCACCTATCAGGGTAGAGTAATATTTTGAAAATTGTAGTGAGCCACTAATTAATCTTTTTTTGATTATTAGACTACTGTGGTCGACACCAAAAATTTTTTTTTTTTTAATTTTTTTGTTTGGACACCTTTCGGTACGATCCTAGGGTCTTCTTGACCATGGGTTGATGCATCAATTTAGTTAAAGTTTTGGGAATTTCATTTTAACGATTATTAGAGAGTTGCAGTCCTACCAAGACGTTATTTCTGTAAATTTTTTAATAACATCGGTAATTTTTTTTAAATTTTTTTAATTACACACAACATTCTTACTAGTCTAATTCAGCGCAATTTCAGCGAGCGGATTTTTTTTTGTTAATTAAGCATATTTTACGATTTCTATAACATGAACATCTGTTCCGATGTTTATTGCGTTCACTTATATATTAAGGGATGATGTGACCTTAAGCAATGCATGTTTCGTGTAAACTCAGAGTAGGTAAGCAGGTTAAAGTGGGTTTTGATTTATTCTTTTTAGAAAAATCATTGTATACGGCGATTTGGGTTTTTTTTGAGGAGTTTATTTGTGGAGCCGTTCTGCAATAGCAGGAGTATACCCTAGCGTTAACTGTGTACAACAGCTTTGGGATTTTTGTTATAGGTAGTTATAGTTGTACGTTCCATTTAGGGATTAATTTACCTATTCGGTTGCTGAGGTAAACAAACATCACTTAACTTTAATTTTAATCCAGTTCAGCTAGGATAAGCGCAATTATTTTTTTTTGGTTTTACTTACGCAGGAGTGGAGCATAAGACCTAAACACTGCCAAAACACTTGTCTCTCTTTTATTTTTTTGACTTTTTTTTTGATGGCTACTTGTTAACTCTAATTTAGGATTTAAGTAGTTATTTCTCTCTGCAAGGTTGGACGTCATAGTTGGTTGCACAAATACTTAACATAAATTATGATTACATTTTTAAATGCAAATAAATTTTATTTTCTTACTGCTCCGGTGTTTTTCGGTTTTGTTCGCGTCTGCCCGTATTTAAGTTTTATATTTTCTACATTTGTGAGAAAATTTATAGTGATTTTCACTAGTGAGTTTAAAGTGAACTTTGTGTTTGTTATTGCGTGGTTTAGTTTTTATAATTGGGAGGTTAATTAACAGTTTTAATTAAAGTTTAAAGTTTGAATATAAAAGGCACTATGGCTGTTTCTGTGAGTCGGTTGTCTGACATAAGGTACTTAGTCAAGGACGAATTAATCTATGAGTTAACATGGAGAGGCATAGCCATTGGATCGGTGGAAGAAATGAAACAACAGCTTATGCTGATTAAGCAAAGAGAAAAGACTGATACAAGTATGAGATACCCTCCGTATCCCTTTAAATTTGGCCAGGATGCTTTTAGCTGCATGAAGAAGCTAGATAGTCTAGTACCGCTGGTAGAGAAGTTCTCTGGTACGAGCAAAGGGGGAGAGTTTAGGAAAATCGCTGTAAGGTTGGAACATGTGTTAGCCAGGATAAATAACATGAATCCGTCTAACTTTGAAGAAAGTCAAACCAAAGGCATACTGGTTGCGGAAACCTTGAGTTTGATTGGGAGGTTGCAGAGCCAATCAACAGACTTATTAAGAGTTGGCGTGACCTCAGATGATGATGAAGCATCTGAAACCCAATCAACGAGTCGAAGCTCAGATCACTCGACAAATGTTGGCAACATTCCCAGCCAGTCTCAACTCCCGCAACCACAGCACTCGAGCACACAAAGAACAGCTCAACAGCCCACAAATCAACCGTCGGTCATTACTCCATTGCAAATGCAAGTGCTTACAAACCCAACTCAAACATCAGTACAAGCACCACTCCCTATGCCGATTGAGAATTACGGTACAACAGCTTTTCAGTATCAACAACCGTCTACCGTTCCTTTGAGTTTAGCTGCCCTCCAAAGTAGCGCACCAATTGCTCAGTCACGACCATTTTCATGTTCGTCGCCAGTACCAATGTCACGTGATCCTGGTACCGCATATCATGTTGCACCTGTACCACCGCATAAGTGGAACTTAAAGTTTACAGGTGAGAGGGGTACAATCTCCGTCACCGCATTTTTCGAGAGAGTGGACGAGTTGAGTCAGGCTAGAGGAGTCAGCAAAAAGGTTTTACTGAATTCGGGCATTGATCTTTTTGAAAAGTCAGCCTATACTTTTTATAAAGATGTTCGAAGGGAAGTCCATACATGGGAACAGCTGGAACAGAGGTTCATGGCAGAGTATCTTCCTTCTTCATATGGCGAGAAGCTATTGAAGGAAATTCAAAAACGTAAACAAGGCCCTGGAGAGTCTATAGGGACCTATATTGCTGTCATGAACACATACTTCCAAAGACTTGGCTGTCCTGTTTCTGAAGAGGCGAAATTAGCCATCGTCTTCAGAAATATCGCGGACATCTATAAAAATGGGTTAATTGCTACTGAGGTCATTAGCCTAACACATTTAAAAGATCTGTGTCGTAGAATAGACCAGAGATATGGTTTAGAGGAAGAAAATTTTACACCTAAAAGAAACCAATCAATCGAACATGACTTGGCCTACGTTGACGTAGAGAGCGACAGTGACGATTTTTCTACAGGGGTTGATGCAATTCAAATATCAGGTGCCGGGACATCGAACCAACAGAATTTAAATCATCCTGCTAATAGATTCGACAGAAATAGGCAGCAGCCAGCAAGCAGTTTCTCTGCTAGGGCTGATAGAGAGAGACAACAACCACCTAGTGGTCAGTCTAGCGTAAGTGACAGGGATGTACAACCACCACAGGGTGTTGGTTCTGGTAGGGCGAATAGAGACGTTGTTTGTTATAGATGCAACCAAACAGGGCACATGGCGATCGGGTGCGCATTACCTAGAGGCAAACAGTGCTATTCGTGTGGACAGGCAGGGGTTACAGTAAGAGAATGTCGTAATTGTAATCGTCAAGGAAACGCCCCCAGGCGCTCGTAGGTGGTCGACCTTCAAGTCAGCCTAAACAAGCATCGACCGATAGGCTAACGTACGTTTTAGATTATGTGATAAGTCATGCTCGTAATGATGAGAGACCTTATTTAGAAGTGGATTTGCTCGGAAATAAGTTATTAGGTTTGTTGGATTCCGGGGCTTCACGTACCTTTTTAGGGAGTCATGGTTGGTCAATCATCGAGAGGTTTGGTTTTTCACTTGATACGACAAAGAAGACGAGTTATATTGTTGCAAATGGTCAAAGCACGAGTAGTATTGGGACAGTGCAGCTTCCTATGCGAGTTCAGGATAAATTTAGGTTAATAGAGGTCGTCGTCGTTCCTGAGTTGCCGCACACTTTGATTTTAGGATTAGATTTTTGGATTTCGATGGGGATAGTACCGAACTTAAGTACTAATGAGTGGCACTTTACCGATAATAAAGATGTGATTTGTTCTTTAGAAACATCAGACCAACAAACTACTCTTACGCCTTATGAATCAGAACGACTAGAGGAAATGGTCGATAAATATAAAACTATTATGGGTGACTCACTAGGATGTACAGACAGGGTAGAGCATAAGATTACAACAGATGCAGCACCGATAAGACAACGTTCATATAAGGTCTCACCGGTCATTCAGAAACTTATTTTTTATTTTTTTTTATTTGTCAAACACACTGTGTTTTTTTTTATTACAATCTAGTCAGTAAGACTAATTAGCAATTTTGTTTTAACTTAATTTACTAGAAAAGTCAGATTTAAACTTAGGGTTCACTCAACAGTTCTCCCCGCTTTGTTTAGTCTGTAACTCACAATTGTGTTGTGTTTATAGCATTATTTTGTTTTATGTGTAATTCACTTAGTTTACTAGCTCAAACGGCTTCACTCTTTTTAGTCGTCGAACTAGCATAGTTTTGTCTAGAAGCTGAATTGCTTCCACATTCACATGCCGATGGAGTCTATCTTCATGGCTTTTTGCGTACTTTTTTATAGTCTCTGCTACAGTTTCGATTTTTAGATCTCGATGAAGGTCACTATTTCGAACGTACCAAGGTGCATTCACAATGTTTCTTAATACTTTATTTTGAAACCTCTGTACAACTAGAATGTTACTCTCTTTAGCACAACCCCATAGTTGAATACCATATGTCCATACTGGTTTCAGTATTTGTCTATAAAGCAGTAACTTATTATGAATTGTTAAATTGGACTTCCTTCCAATTAGCCAGTACATTTTTCTATACCTTATCTCAAGTTCTTCTTTTTTTTTCTTAACATGTGCTTTCCAGCGCAATTTGGCATCAAGTGTCATACCTAGATATTTTGCCTGATTCGAATATGGTACTGGAATGTTGTTAATTGTTATTTGTATGTGATTTATATTTTTGTTTGTAAAATCAACATGAATTGATTTGGTTTAATTTAATTTTATTCGCCACTTTGTGGTCCAACTGTGAATTTGGGTGACTGCATCCTGAAGTTTTTCTATGCATTTTTCAATAGATTTTTCTACCGTCAATAAACCAGTATCATCGGCAAATGTTGCTAAGTGACAATTTTCTGGCTTTGGGATGTCACAAGTGAATAATAAGTATAGATAAGGGCCTAGTACGCTACCCTGGGGCACGCCTGCTTGAATTTCTCTTAAATTTGAGTATGAGTCTTCCTGTCTTACTCTAAAATGTCTATCAGATATGTATGATTCCAAAATATCCGAATATTGTTTTGGCAGAAACCTTTTTAGTTTAAAATTAAGGCCTTCATGCCATACTTTGTGAAATGCTTGTGCTACATCTAGAAAAACTGCAGAACAAACTTTTCCCTCTTCTAGTGCTTTTTCTATTATATTAGTAATTCTGTGTACTTGATCTATCGTGGAATGCTTGTCTCGAAAACCAAATTGATGAGATGGAATAATTTCTTGTCTTTCTATGATGGGTTTTATTCTTTTAAGCAATAATTTTTCATAGAGCTTGGATATAATTGGCAGCAAAGATATTGGCCTGTAAGATGACACGTCATGGAGTGGTTTTCCCGGTTTTGGAATCATGATAACTTCTGCAACTTTCCACAGTTTAGGTACATACCTAAGCCTAAAAGACGCATTAATTAGGTTGCATAGTTTTACGATAGCTTTTCTGGGGAGTTGTTTTATGACTACCCCGTTAATAAGATCATACCCTGGGGCTTTTTTCGAATTAATATTTTTGATTTCTGTTAATATTTCTTTTGGTGATGTAAGCTTAATATGGTCCTCGATTTGATGGGGTTCATTTAAATGAAAGTGTTCATCTGGTGCTTCGTGGGGCTGAAATGTTTTTTCTAAATGACTTGCAAAAATATCTGCTTTTTCTTCGTTACTCCTTGCCCACTGGTTGTTAGATTTTCGTATGGGTGGAATTTGGATAATTGGTCTTTTAAAATCTTTGGTTGCTTTCCAAAGGGAATAGTCGGTATTTTTATCATCTGTAAGTTCATTAAGAAAATGGTTAATAGATTCATTTTTTATTACTAGAATTTCTCGCCTAATGCGCTGCGTCATGTT
This sequence comes from Aspidapion aeneum, assembly GCA_963576565.1. NCBI lineage: Eukaryota > Metazoa > Arthropoda > Insecta > Coleoptera > Brentidae > Aspidapion > Aspidapion aeneum. The sequence goes on from OY755043.1 coordinate 71,440,522, forward strand.
GTTGAGATTTGTTTTGTCCCAAGGATCACGGCTTTGTTGCCACTTTCTTCTTAGTTTCCTTTTTTCCAATATAAGGTCTCTAATTTCCTTTGGATAGTTTTTTCCCTTAAAAATTCTCTTTGGTTTTGGACTGTTTTCCCAAGCTGCTTGTTGAATATTTGTAACAAAATAATCAACTTCTTTATCGATTTGTTCTGGCGTTTGCAATGGTACTGATAGGTTTATTTTTTCTGACAGACTTTGTTTAAAACTAATCCAGTCAGTCAGTTTATTAACTAGTGAGATATTTGCTACTTTCTTTATTATGTTTTGACTAAGAGTTAGAATAATAGGTGAATGATCTGAGTGTAAATCAAAACTTTCTTCTATATCTACAAAACTTAAAGATATATTTTTTACTACAAAAAAATCAATTAGATCTGGAATTTTTCCTGGATCTGTTGGATAGTATGTGGGCTTACCAGTTGATATCGGCTCACATTGATATTCACTAATAGCTTGCAAAAGTTCTTTTCCTCTAGAATTCGTCAGTCTAGATCCCCAGTAGGTATTTTTTGCATTAAAGTCACCTCCAATTATAAAACGGTTTCCTAATTTTCTGAGAAAATTAAGATATTGATTTTTCTTTAGTAAGTGCCTTGGTGGTATATAGACAGCACTTATGACTAATGTATATGTTTTGGTTTTTACACTTACTAATGTAGCTTGAATCTCTATGGTTTTATATCCCATCTCCTCATAGTGCGATATATTTTCTTTAATTATTACAGCACTTCCCCCATGTGCAGTATTGCTAGGGTGAGTTGTACGATACACTTTATAACCTTTAAATTTAATGTGAGACTGGTTAGTGAAATGCGTTTCTGACACAAGACAGACGTCAATTTTTTCTATGTCTAGAATAACTTGCAAGTCTTGCTGATGTTGCAAGAGACCATTGGCATTCCAAGCTAGGATTCTAAGATTACTGACCATTTTGAGGCATATTGGTAGCTCCGTTATTGCTACTTTCTAGTTTAGTTAATCGCTCATCAAGTTTGTTCAATTTCTCCAAAATTAATTGTAGTGTTTGTTCCATAGTATTTTGACTACTGATATTAATATCAGGTATAGTAGCTGTTGCTGCTACTTGGCTGTATGTCCTTGTCACAGAGTTTTGTGTGACTGTGTTTCTTGTCTGTTGGTTTTGTCTATTTGTACTCACGTTTGGTATGAGATTCGGTTTCTTTGGTTTATTTTTCAATTTTTGTATTTCCTTAGCAACAAGGCATCCTCTGTAGTTAGCAGGATGCTTGCCTCCACAGTGGATGCATTTTGGCTCAGATTCTTTTGGTTTGGGGCATTCTACAAGATGTTTCCCCGTGCATTTTACGCAACGTGGTTCTTTAGCGCAATATTTTTGCGTGTGTACATAAGATTGACATCTTTTGCATTGAGGGACTAACTTTGAGGTTTTTAGTGCTTTTATTTCCACTTCAATCCCAAGGATACTGGAAATTTCAAAAATTTTGTTGATATTTTATCGTGGCTAAATGTGAGCATAAACATGTTAAGAGGTTGTCTTGTTCTCCATTTAAGTTTGTTGCTGGCCTCCAGTGCCTTAAAACCTTTTTTTTGTAGATCAGCTACAATTTTTTGTGGGTCACATGAGAAGTGTAGCCTATTCGCTATTACTGTAATTGGCCTTATTTGTTTGTTTTCGTATGAGTGCCATTGATGCTTTATTTCATTAAGCATTTTAGTAACCAGCCGATAGCTCTCTGCGTCTTGTACATTTATTTTAATATTTTCGTTATTTAAAACTTTTATTTTAACTCCTTGTATGATATTTAACTTTTCATAAATATCATTAAAATTATTTACGCCATTTACCATAATCGGTGGAGGTAATGGAGCTTTTTTAACCTTAGTTGGGGGTTCTTCATTTTGTGTTTTATTGGAGGGCTCTCCAGTGCCCGAGCTTTGTTGTGGTGGTGAGAGTGAAGTATCCATTCGACGTTTTTTCCAACCTTTTCCTTTTTGTCTGATCCACTCAGTTTCTCTTGCCAGATCGTCCTCATCAGTAATGTAGTCCATGTCAGACTTCTTTTTTAGTGACTTTTGTCTCTAAATCTGCAAATTTTCTTTGCATACTTTCCAGTTGACTTCGGAGATAATCCACTTGTACACTAAGTGAATTTTTTTCGTTTTGGGATTTTTTCCGTTCGCTATATAAAACTTCTTCATTTTGTGTTCTAGCATGGCTATCCTGAAATAATTCGGCATTATCCATTTTTTCTTGATTTTGTTTGGGCTTTTCGCTAATTTTTAAAACAAGTTTCACAGGTGATGGTACACTTTTTTTGCTTTTAAACATGATATATTGTTTATAATACACATTGTATATAGATTTTTAACACAGGTATTTCGCGCGCGAGATTTATTGTAAACAAAACAAACTTCGACTTTGACCTCGTTAGTACTATCATGCAGGTACGATGCAATATAACCGTACTGAACTGAATTCAGAAATTTATTGATGACGAAATCGACGAAATGCTGAAAATGGATGTGATAGAACGTAGTAGTAGTTCATGGGCTTCACCAGTGGTAATGGTTCAAAAGAAAAACACAAAGAAATATCGTTTCTGTGTAGACTACCGCAAATTGAACTCAGTGACGGCGCGTGATAGTTATCCTTTACCACTCGTATCCGAGACTCTTGACAAGTTGAAAGATGCTAAATACTTGTCAACTTTAGATATCAAATGTGCTTATTGGCAAGTACCAATGGAAGAATCATCGAAGCCACTAACAGCATTCATCTGTCGACGAGGTCTCTTCCAATTTAAGCGGTTACCATTTCGTCCTCATAATGCACCTGCAACTTGGCAAAGACTCATAGATAGCATCATAGGGAACGATTTAGACCCCTACGTGTACGTATATCTCGATGACCTCGTAATTGTCACACAGAGCTTTTCTGAACATCTTAGAATTCTTGAGGAAGTCCTACGAAGATTGCAGAATGCAAAGATAACGGTAAGTTGGGAAAAATGCCAACTGTGTAGGCCAGAAATGACTTATTTAGGATTCGTAGTGGACCGTCGAGGCATCCGAGTTGACCCTAATAAAATTAAAGCCATGTTAGAGCTCCAGAGGCCAAGAACTGTCAGAGAAGTTCGTAGAGTTGTAGGTACAATTTCCTGGTATAGACGTTTCATAGAGAATTTTTCAGCGATAATAGCTCCAATTACAGCTCTGACTAAGAAAAATCAAAAGTTCGATTGGACTCCGGACTGCGAAAAAGCATTTATTAAGATTAAGGAACTTTTAGTGACTGCACCGATTCTTACATGTCCAGATTATACCAAAGAATTTGTCATTCAAACAGATGCATCAGGATATGGAATAGGAGCATGTTTAACGCAACCTTATCCTGAAGGAGACAAGGTCATGCTATTTGAGTCGATCTTTGACTAAGCAAGAACGTGTTTACACGACCACCGAGCGAGAATGTTTGGCATTGGTTTGGGCGATAGAGAAGCTCCGGCCTTATATTGAGGGGATCTCATTTAAGGTCATAACAGATCATTTTAGCTTAAAATGGCTTCATAGCTTAAAAGAGCCCAGTGGAAGACTTGCTCGTTGGTCTGTAAAACTGCAGCAATATGATTTTGAAGTAATCCATCGGAAAGGGAAAGATTTAGTTGTCCCGGACATGTTGTCTCGTGCAGTACCCATGATTGATACAATTTCGAAGCCCAGAGACGTTTCAGCAGCAATAAAAGATCGATGGTACCAAAAGATGGTAAAGAGGGTCGTAGAATCACCGTTAAAATTTATGAATTGGAGATACACTGATAATAAGTTGTATAAATATGTCAAACAAGAATACCCTCAACTTTCACCATCTAACGAATATTGGAAAGAGGTAGTCCCCAAAGATCATAGGCGTAGAATTATAGGAGAAGCTCACGATCCTCCTACCGCAGGACATATGGGTGTGTATAAAACCTTCCACAGACTGGCAGAAAAATATTATTGGCCAAAAATGCGCCAGGACGTGGCAACTTTTGTAAAGAAATGCTTTGTCTGTGCGGCTCATAAAGGTGATACACAAGGTGTCTCTGATCAGATGATATCTCACCCAAAACCAACTCGTCCTTGGGAAATTATTTCGACGGATTTATGTGGACCTCTACCTCGTTCGACAAAGGGTAATTGCTGGATTCTCGTCGTGACGGACTATTTAAGTGAGTTTTCCTTAGTTTTTCCAATGCGAACAGCCCCTACTCAAGCTGTTGTCAAGCATCTTGAGGAGCAAGTATTTATGGTCTTCGGAGTACCCCGTTTGATACTTTGTGATAATGGCCCTCAGTACAAAAGTAACGAGTTTAAACGTTTTGCTGAGAGTTATCAGGTTAAAATTCAGTATAATCCGTATTATCACCCCAGAGCGAATCCAACAGAAAGGACGAATCGTACGTTAAAAACCATGTTATGTTGTTATGTGAAAGTCAACCACAGGAAGTGGGACGAACAAATACATAAACTTGCCTGCGCGATTCGTACTGCAACCCATGAGACAACCAGGATGTCTCCTTTCTTTGTTAATTTTGGTAGGAATATGTGTTTATCAGGAAAAGATTACTCCAACCCAGTGTTGTTATCTGAAGAGAATGGTGTACAATCCGCAGCTGAAAGTAAGAACGAAGGTTTCCGGAAGCTCTATGCTGATGCTAAGAGAAGGTTAGAGGTGGCTGGAGAGAAAAACGTAGTTCAGTATAATTTGCGTACGAGGGTACCCAACTTTGTTGTGGGTCAGCGTGTTTGGAAGAAGAATTATGTGTTGTCAGATGCTGCGAAGTTTTTCTCGAAGAAGTTAGCACCGAAATTTGTTGGTCCTTATGTGATTAGGAATAACATTTCTCCTTGGATATTTGAGCTTCAGGAACCATCGGGTAGAGTACTACCAGGGAGTTGGCATGCCAAAGACCTTAAGTCGGCAGCGGACCTCTCCGATTAACCTTTTTAGGTTAATTGTCTTGAAGTTGGGGGGGGATTATGTAACGTGTCATTTTTTCGTTTAAGACAACGTTACATATTTGTTTATTTAGGTAAATAATCAAGGCTCTTTGATTCGTCTTTCTGTACACAAAGTAAGGGTATTTTATAGAGCTAGGTTTGGAGGTTATATAGTGTCTAGGAAGTAACCTTAAAAGGAGGCATTCCATCGAATTACTGTGGACACTACGCACATCGCATTATCTGGACATCGTAATTGGAATTTAAGATCACAGGCTTCGGGAAAATCACATAAAAATTTTGATTGTTTTGTTTTTATCTGTGGAATTTTGTGATTCTCTTGTCGTCATGAAATTAAACAGCTGGGAAATGGCGGCGTTGCCGCATCACAAATGGTTTCAGTAACAGGAAGGAAACATTTAGATGAACATTTCATTCCCCTACGTTTATTTTCGAGGATATTGGGACAATCCGAACCTCATATCCTTCACGGATTGGTTAGCTTTGATAGTACGAAAACATATTTGGGTCGACCAGGAACAACAGAGGCTCCGCCACTTTGATATCTTTATTAATTTGATAGGGAAAGGATAAAATAAATACGAGTTATGCACTTTTGTAAATGGGAGATGGACGAGGGATAAAAACCAAGACTGGGGGAATAGACGAAATCGTGTGGGTTGGCATCTGAACACTCTTGTGCCTTTAAGCAGTAGTTCAGTGCGTATTTTTGGGTTCAGGTTCAGAAACAACTTTATTACTGTAGAAATGTTTTACAAAAATGGCGATTAAACCATATGAATATTAGAGAAAACATTTATAAAGAGCGAAGGAAACTTTTGACTAAGACTGTAACTGGAGTGCAACTAAATTCTGCGCTCAGTATAGCTTTACTCATATGGGAATTGGTTGAGTGTTCGAATATTCCTGGGTTTGATGCATGCCCTGGTCTTCAGTAATTGATTTTACAGTTGATGGCTTCAATGCTGATCTTCTTACAGTCCGGTAAGCAAATGTTCGGTCTATGTATGGAGGGTGTCTCGACGTCCTTGTTATAAATATTTCAACCGTGGAAATAGATCCGACAACACCTCAATGCACGTTTTACATACTTTCAATGTCCCCTTGGTCAGTGCTGGCCCCTACATACCGGTATGGAACTATTGCTGTATTTCCTCATTGGTTAGTTTGAAAACCGCGGGTCTTTTCTTCCAGTCTCGTGTTACTGTCCCCACTCCCCACCACATTTGAATAACGGTTTCCGGCGACTTCATTTTTTGTGTTCTGCCTGGTCTGTGGCTAACAAATTTTGGCTGGGTCGACAACAGTTTCTGGGATCGCCTTTGTTTTTGGATTTTGGCACTGCAGCGAATTGCAGGAGATATCCCAGAAACTGTAGAAGTGAGTCCGTCGTGTCTAGGCGTAATCTAGAGTGACGCTTGCACCCTTTTGAGGGGATTTTAAGTCGGCCTACGCCATTTGTACGGGGAAGAGCATTGGTAAGTTCGATTTTATTTTTTTATTATTTGAGGACTCTTCAAGATAATATTTGCCTCCCAAATTGTAATTATTTTTCGTGTGAAAGGTACTTTTTTTTCTGACAAAAGACGTGGGGAATTTTTGGCGTTTTTATATTTTTCTTTTAACCACGTGTTGGATAAAAACTATGTATTGTTTTTCTCCTTTGTCTACAGTCCTGTCCATTCCATCGACAGCGGTGCTGGACGCTGGTGGGAAGCCGGACGAGCCAGTTGTAACCCTGGGAAAGGTACGTAGGGTTATTTTAGTTCATCTGTTTAAATCTGCTGTATTTTATTGAGTCGACATGGGGTTCTCCAGGAAACTGAAACATTTCATTTTCCACAGGGTTTTACGCTCGGGCAAGAAGCCAACAACCTTTTGACCACCATGTGCTGCCCTAGCACCATGTGCTAAGCGAGCATGAGGGGAGACGCGGGCAAACCAGGAGCAGCAGTAGCAGTGAGGAGGTGTCTGGACAACTCCAGGTTTACAAACTAGAACACACATTTATACATAAAATAATCAAGGACCAAAGTAGGAGCAAGCCTTAACTATAATTTTTTTTCATATATAATTTTCACAATATGATTTAGACATAATCTTTTCTAATATAATTTTTGCAGTATAATTTAACACCTCTTGTAAACGCAAGATAAGGTATGACGTCATAACCCTAGTTTTGCGGCATATTTACTACATTGACTTGTTTCCTTCATTTCATTTATTTAAGATAATTTTACTGTCAAATATAAAGTGCCTTGCTATTTTGGCCCTATTTAAAGTGCCTTGCTATTTTGTCCCTGACTTGTTTGGTATTTTTCTCAGGTTTTACAATCAAAATATACAAGATGAACTAAATCTTTGCGTTATTTGTACAACCCAATGACCAACTTTGCGGAGACAAAAGAGAGATGAGATTACATGTTTTAGCGGTTTCTTTACACTGTTTTACCTCATGGGGTAGATCTCGGACTGGGTTGCTGTCTGTCTCATTCTACCTAGCGTAGAATGATGACAGCGGATATTTGGTCCAGATCTCCCCTATGACGGAATAATTTTGGAAGTATATATATATTTTTTTTAACAATCATTTATATAATTGAGTCTCACACTACTGACTCAGATGTAGGTACACTATGACCTGTTAAAGGAGTCCATCTACCTGTAAAGTGCTTCTAGTTTTGTCATTTTGATTCATTTGGAAATCTTTTAAATTTTATTTTGTTTATTAGTCAATTTTTTTTTGGTTTTTTTTATAACACAAATACTCTGGAAGCCTCGGAAGTAGGTAGAGTTTCATTGTTTAGCTACAACGTTTGGGTTGAACTGTATTTTATTTAAGATCTTCTTTGTAAAACATTGGTATTAAATAATGTGGCGCACTTAAAATTTTCTTATTTCTGAACTCCCCTTCTCCACTGTAAGTTACCGGGCATATCAATGTTTTACCTAGCTGGAAAATACAGTTCTGCTTCCAGATATTTGTTTAATTATTCAGTGGTTTTGTTGTGTCACAAGCTGGCAAATTGGTATTATTCTAATTACAGTATCACAAATGGCACACAACGCATTTTAATAGGCCACACCTGTTTTGTCACGAGAACAAGCACACGATTTACCATTGCCTAAAATGTAAAGCAATATCAACGCAAGAGAGAAACAAATTTATTCAAGAAAATCACATTTGCCACAACTGCCTAAGTGATAACGTCATTAAGAAATGCTTCAGCCAAACAAAATGCAACATTTGCAGTCGTCAACACCATACTCTTCTTCACCAGGAGAGATACCAGCAACGCCAAAATCAACCAAATGATTACCAAAGACGAAGTTCTCCACCAAACCATCAGCAGAGAAATCCTCAATACAACTCTTCCACAAGAAGAGCAAACGAACAAGCTCCACCAAATTGATACAGCTCCACAAATCACGCAAGTCAAAAAGAAGAAAACGTTTTACTAGAAACAGCTCTTATAGAAGTCTCATCTTCAAATTCACTACATTTACTGAGAATCTTAATTGACCAAGGCTCACAAACATCCTTTATTACCGAAGAGGCCGCTCAACGCCTAAGACTACCCCGACGCCATATTAGAGCAGAAATATCTGGCGTTGGAGATGGAGAACCAAAAGCTTCAAAATGGTCAATAAACGCCCATATCAAGCCACGATTTGAAAGTGCATTTTCTATGGAAATAGACATGATAGTCCTGCCAAAACTAACGCAGTCAATGCCCAAACAACATTTACAGATACAGAGTATAGATAGCTGGAAAAACGAAGTTCTAGCAGATCCCACTTTTATGACACCTGGAGCCATACACGGCATATTAGGAGCCAAAGAATATGCAACCGTTATTCCAAGTGGCCTTCAAAAAACCCAAGAAGGACCTAAAACAAAACACTGAACTAGGATAATTTGTCTCTGGGCCAATTATCGCTGGACCGAAATCTATTCAGGTCATCAGCATGATCGCTCAATGTGAGGAAGACAAACAACTAACAAAGTTCTGGGAGCTAGAAGAAATATTACCTGCCCATCAGCTTACTAACGATGAACAACCGTGCGAAGAGTTTTATGAAAAAACAACAACACGAGACACAGATGGAAGATTCATAGTTAAAATTCCATTCAAGCAGCCTCCAGAATCATTAGGCCATTCAAAACCAAGAGCAGCAGCGCGACTTGCAAAGATTGAAAAGAAATTGCAGCAAGATGCTAATTTACAACAACAATATGCAGCCTTTATGAAAGAATACGCTGACTTGGGCCACATGAGAACAGTATACCGCCATGAAGTTAATCAGGGAAAATACTACATCCCTCACCAAGCTGTCATTCGAGACACAAGCACAACAACCCGGTTAAGAGTTGTTTTTGACGCTTCTTGTAAAACCTCAACCAGCATTAGCCTTAACGACATTATGCACGTTGGGCCAAGACTACAATAAAGCATTGCAGAAATACTCGTCCGCTGGAGAAGGCACGAACTTGCATTTTGTGCAGACATAGAAAAAATGTACAGACAAATCAAAATTCATCCTGATGACCAACCGTGCCAAAGAATTTTATGGAGAGATAATTCCACACAACCAATGTTTGAATATGAACTTTCCACGGTCACTTATGGCACGGCATCAGCTTCTTATCTAGCCATAAAAACATTACAAAAACTAGCACTTGAAGAAGCAGAAAGGTTTCCAGCCGCCAGTCAAGCAACGTTGCGTGATTTCTACGTTGACGATATTTTATCAGGAGCAAAAAATCTCGAAGAAGCCTTAGAATTGCAAAACCGACTACTACAAATGCTTAGCTCTGCCGGATTTAATTTAAGAAAATGGTCAAGCAACTCGTCAGCATTACTCCAGTCCATTCCTGAACAATTTAGGGACCAGAAGCTACAAGAATTACCCCAAGATAACGCTAAAAAGTCGCTAGGGGTACTATGGTCACCTGTAGATGATACATTCAAATTCCAAGTAGAAGTTTCCCAAATCAACATGCTTACAAAAAGAAACATATTGTCAGAAATATCCAAATTATTTGACCCTCTGGGATGGTTAGCTCCAGTCGTCATTCAAGCTAAACTAATAATCCAAGATCTATGGCTACGAAAATTAACCTGGGACGAGCCAGTTGATGAAGAAATGGCTATAAGATGGCAAAGACTTCAAAGTAATATCAAAGAAATAGAAAAAATTAAAATTTCAAGATGGATACACTACCGAAATTACCAGATAGAGCTACATGGGTTTTGTGACGCATCAGAAAAGGCGTACGGCGCAGTAATTTATAGCCGTATAACAAATAGAAAGAAATAAACTATCACGCTTCTACAAGCCAAGTCAAAGGTTGCGCCAGCAAAAAACAGAACCACATTGCCTCGTTTAGAGCTATGTGCTGCAGTTCTGCTAGCCAAGCTAATAGAGAAAACTAGATCAGCCCTTCAGCTAGACGAAATGCAAACATTTGCCTGGACCGATTCCATGATCACTCTGGGCTGGATAAGAGGAGACCCCTACACGATGGCGAACATTCGTAGCTAATAGAGTTTGCGAAATACACAGATACACGCCTCAAGTCTCCTGGAATCACGTCAGATCCCAAGAAAACCCAGCAGATATAATTTCTAGAGGAGTAGATCCTGACAAGCTTAATTCAATTGACCTTTGGTGGAAAGGCCCTCATTGGCTCAACTCGTTATACGAACTCCCTATTACACAAAATATTCTGAAAGTCCGAGAACAAATCAAAATTTTGTGCAACAAAGCTGAAATAACAATAAAAAGTTATATATGGGAACGTTTCTCAGACCTCACACGAATGCTTCGAGTACAATCCTATTGCAAGAGGTTTATCAAACGACAAGAAAATATTATCCTCTCCGTCGAAGAAATTCAGGAGACCTTCTTCAGAATCATCAAAATTGTACAAAACCAAGAATTTGCAGAAGAATACAATTCCTTGCAAAAAAACAATACGATTGAAAAAACAAGCAAGCTCAAAAGCCTAAATCCATACCTAGATAGCCACGGCCTCATTCGAGTTGGAGGAAGACTAGAAAACTCCAGCCTATCATACGAGCAGAAACACCCAGTGATTCTTCCATACCACAGCTACCTGTCTAGACTAATTATAAGAGACGCCCACAAGAAAACCCTTCATGGCGCCAACCAAGCAACTTTATCATACACTAGAAACCAATTCTGGATAATAAATGACAAAATAGCTGTCAAGACCCTTTTAAAAAATTGCATTATTTGTGTCCGACACAAGGCAAAAACCGCCGAACAGTTAATGGGACAACTTCCAAAATCAAGAGTAAATCCAACACCACCATTTAGCAATTCAGGAGTAGATTACGTTGGACCTATTCAAGTCAGAGCAACCAAGGAAAGAGGACACAAATCCTACAAAGGATACATATCGGTATTTGTCTGTCTAGCTACCAAGGCAATCCACTTAGAACTAGTCAGTGATATGAGCACAGAGGCTTTTTTAGCAGCATTTCGAAGATTTACCGCCAGGAGAGGCCATTGCACGCATATGTACAGCGACAATGGAACCACCTTTGTAGGGGCCTCTAAGCAATTTGAAGATGAGGTCAGAAGAATAATCCAAGAACCAACATTGAAAAACGCTATTGTAAACCAAGGCACACCCCGTTAAATTTCATCCCACCCGCTGCCCCACACTTTGGAGGCATATGGGAAGCGGGAGTTAAATCAATGAAGCATCACCTCAAAAGAATCATTGGTGAAACAACGTTGACCTATGAAGAATTAACAACCTTATTACACCAGATCGAAGCTTGTTTAAACTCAAGACCACTTTGCCCTCTAACAGAAGATCCAGACGACCTGAATATATTAACTCCTGGGCACTTTCTGACAGGAAGGCAATTACTGGCCCCTCCAGACCTTAATTCTATAAAGACCTATAGCTTGTCACAACGATGGAGGTTAGTTCAGAAAATGAAAAATATCTTCTGGAATGTATGGTGCACTGAATACTTGGCAAGACTTCAGCCAGCAAAGATACAAATGGACAAGCGAAACCGAAAATTTAAAAAGAGGCACCATGGTTCTTGTTAAAGAAGAGAATATCAATCCTAATCAATGGCCCTTAGCGAACATAACAGAGACCCATCCAGGTCAAGATGGTGCTGTTCGAGTTGTAATTCCTTTGCCAATAGAGGAAATAAACCAAGAAACATCTACGAAATTTAATAGCCACACAGCAACAGAAAAAATTCACTCACGCAGACAAGAAAATAATACAAAGAAAACATCAAAATCAAGCCTGCTATACTTCATTGCAGCCGTATTTATTGTCTCCGCCGTAACAGCAGAAACAAAAGTTAAAATCAAATATCCTCAACAAGGCATTTATGTAGAACATCTGGGATCCGCCAGAATCGATAGAGGAGTATTAAGAATAGAAATAACTCATCCAAAAATTAGAGGCAGAACAGATATCAAAAATATATCCAACGTTGTTAACCAATTTAAAGGCCTTTGTAGTAAATCGAAGGAACTTACGAATAAAGTCAAATGTACATCCTTAATCCATCACTTAGAAGAACTGGAAGCCTATACCAAATGGATGTTTACGACACTCAACGATATTCACCCTAGAATCAAAAGAGGAATTTTTGGCAATTTTTTAACTGCAGTCTTTGGCGTAAACGATGAAGTGTACCAAGAAATTGATGAATTACATAAAAATCAAGAAGAACTAATATGAGCATCTAATCATCAAACCAAATTCATGGTTTCCAGAATTACAAAGTTTAATGAAACAGAAACCAGGATTACAACCAAACTAAAACATTTCCAGAAACGACTAAACCAAGGAATCGAAGCAATAAATAAAATGCAAAGCTGGTACAAACAAGTAGATACAAATGCATTAAATATTCACCTATTAAGTGCATATCAAATAGCAACTAACTTCATTACTGAAACTAACGAATACTACGAAAAATTGTTAAATATATATTTTAACAGAGGATCAGATTACGATATAATTTCTTCAGTTTATATCCACGCTGTTATTAAAGAATCAAATCAGAAATTTCCCAACAACCTAAAGATCATGTCATTATCAAGTCTGCCTACCAGAATAACAGCTAACGATACTCATCTAAATATATATGTATATTTTCCCATAACAGAGATTACCGATTTCATATTAATAAAAGCAACACCGATTCCACTAAAAGTAAAAAATGGATCCTACTGGACTCTCGATATTACGGATGAGTATACAGCTATAGATTACAATACACAGACATACTTTCAGCTTAATAAAAGTGAGCTAAAACAATGTATAAAATCCGATATTCATCATTTCATATGTGCTCCATCTTCAGTAAGAAATATTCAAACCAACCCATCATGCATAATCGACGAAATATATGAACGGCCAAAACCAAGATATTGCACTATCCAAAAACATAAAATCAAAGACGTTCAATGGAAACAACTGTATACGCCAAATACCTGGATGTTTATCGCAGACTCGGCAGCAAAAGTAGCCGTGATATGTAACGGTGCACGGGAAGATATTATATCACAAGAGTGTATAATCCAGACGAAGCAAAACATCTTAACACCTATAAGAACTAGTACAACTACGGTCTTAGGTAGCTACTCCAAGACAGTCCCAATAGTACTTAACAGCACGTTCGACATAGAAGCCCTAGAAAACATACCCACAGAGTCTGTTTTTCGCCCGACAGAAGGCTTTGGAAAGTTAATTAAGGACGAAGAGAACTTAAAAGAAAATCTTCACAACATAATAGGCGAAAGATCCAATACCATTCTTCAGCCATTAGCAGCATCACCACCCTGGTTATCGTCAGCATTATTATAGCTGGTTGGAAAATGACTCGAACAATTTCAACATACCGTCAAAAAAGACGAAACCAAAGGACAACACAAGAAGACGAATTTGAACTGAGGTCCCTCGGATCATCTATTCTGAAGAGACCGGAAAATGTTTAATTGTAAAATTAAACAGATTTCTTTTTTTAATATTTTAGGTAAATCCAAATTTAAATTATTATAATCATTAGTTTTAGTTATTATTTAAACACAGGTGATCTTGAGAAATTAGGTTTTAATAACATAAACTAACCTTCTCAAGTTTACCTATTTAAATTATATAAATTATTTAGTTTATAAAACAACACATTATATGGAATTTTATATTTTCTAATTTATCACGAACCATAACAATTTTTGAATATAAAAAGAGAGGATTTGTTTCAATAAAGCAGATTTAACATTTGATAGTTGTTCTCACTATACCTACTTAGTTTACTGTACGATAAGCCTTCTTGTCATTGCAGGGAGTGAGGCTGCTCCCTGGCAGTAAACTTTTTACTTTAATCCCGCTGCTTAACCAAGTCGAGTTAAGCAAGTGTAATTGTCAAGCACAGCTTGCACATTAATTTAAAAGGAATTTTGTTGTTTAAAAACATCTTGGATCTATTTAGTTTATGCAGGTGTTTCTTAAATTTGAGCACCAACTTGGTTTAATAAAATGAATTTCAATTTTAGTTTTAAACGGGCTCGCGCTATGATCAGATCGGTGGTCTAAAGTGTGCGCCAGATAAATAGTGACTTGTTCTTTGTTAATATATAATACTTAAAGTGTTTGCTATCGCACAATGATTTGAACATTTATACATAGTCAAAGGTTAGTTTTATTTTTCTTTTAAATAAGTTCGACATTTTACCTTGTTGATAAACAGTTTTTTTTATTTTTATATTTATTTTAGAGATTTGATTTCTTATTGCTTCTTTTTAAAACAATTTATGATGTTTCGTTTTCGGTTAAATAAGGTCTATGTGCTGCCGGTTAAAACTTTGAAACCCTCTTAATTTTGAGTTTTTTACAATATGCATGTTCCTTTTTTTAATTTTTTTGCATTACTTCAATAAACGAACGCCGCTGGAGAGTTTGTCTCTGGTCATACCCCACTGACTTGTATATCGTTGAATTGTCTACAATAAAGGTAATTATATATTTTTGAATAAGAAGCTAAGTTTTTGAGAAAATTTAAAGAAAACCTAAAAATTTTAAGTTTTGGGGGTTCTAGGGGGTTTTTGCAGCTAAAATTTAAAAAACTAAGATAATTTCATTTTTAGGTTAGGTCCATTTTTGGTTCATTTCTCTGTCATTGGGGCATCAACATAGGTAAATCTTAAAAAATTCGAACACGACTATAAGAGGAGGGGAAATCAAAAAAATTGGACCAAAACCTGGCTTGGCAACATCCAGATCGTTAATCTGTGACCTATTCTCAGCAAAAATCCACTGTCAAAGTGCGGTGCTCATATTTTGCATACTAAACTACCTACAGCGCCTGCACTATTATCAGAGTGGTTCTACGCGGCTCTGCTACAGAATAGCGCCCTATAAAATAGCGCTGCTTCAAAATAGCACTGCCACAAAATAGCGCTGCTACGAAATGGCGCTGCTACAAAATGGCGCATACAAAATTGCGTGCATCAAAATAGCGCCTTACAAAATAGCGCTGCTACAGAATAGCGCCTTACAAAATTGCGCTGCTACAAAATGGTGCTGCCACAAAATAACGCCGCTACAAAATAGCGCTACTACAAAATAACGCGCATTAAAATAGCGCCTTACAAAATAGCGCGCATGAAAATACCGCTGCTACAAAATAGCGCAATCACAAAATAGCTCGCATTAAAAACGCGCTGCGGTAAAATAGCGACATCTGATAAAAACAGCGAAATTAAAAAAAGCATCATTAAAAACAGTAACTGTTTGACTAAGGGGTCTCTTTCTAACATATTTTTTCAAAAAAAACTTTCCTGACTTCTTTCGCGGGATCCTAGCGGGTTTGAAACAGAACTAAACCGAACCGAACTGAACCGAATCGAAGTATCGGTTTAGTTCGGTTTGGTTTCACAACCTCTAGGATGCCGGTTCGGTTCGATTTCACATCCTCTAGGATCCTGGGAAAAAGTCAGTGAAGTATTTTTTTTGAAAATAAATGTTAGAATGAGGTTACCGGGAGTGGTAAGTCACAAGACGCTATTTTGTAGCAGCGCTATTTTGAAGCAGTGCCATTTTGATGCGCGCTATTTTGTGGCAGCGTTATTTTGAAAGGCGCTATTTTGATGCTCGCTATTTTGTAGCAGCGCTATTTTGAGGCAGCGCCATTTTGATGCACGCGATTTTGTATCAGCGCCATTTTGTAAGGCGCTATTTTGTACCAGCGTTGTTTTGATGCGCGCTATTTTGTTGGCACTATTTTAATGCACGTTATATTGTAGCAGCGCTATTTTGTGGCAGGGCCATTATTGCTAAACCCCACCAGCGCTACACACCCGTTTTTGATTAAAAATAACTAATCTTACTGTCACGTGGATCACGTACATCAGTTGATTTATTTAACATTTATTTTTTTACAATTTTGTGGAACAATTTTATTTAAAACTTAGGTTGGATCTCATTTTAGCTGACACGGAAATTTAATCTAATTCATCATACTATGTAGTATGAGCAAAATTTTAGCTCACACGTATACGATAAGTAGCGTGAGCTATGGTGATCATGTCAAAAATTTGGAAAGAAAAGTTGCTCCGATTTCAAAAATTTTTATATATCTTTGCAATTCAGATGAAACTTCTTTGTCGCGCCGTCTGTCTGTATGTCTGTAAACACCAACGCGCATAACTCAAAAACTACTTGTCCGATTTTAATGAAATTTCGTACCTAGGGTGGGGTTTGACTCTAAATGGTCCCATTTAAAAATGAAAAAATCCACTTGACACAAGCCGACAAAAAGGGTGGGGGTAGATAAAAAAAATTTGGGTTCTGGTAAAAATATTACTGGTGTGCTACTATATTAAAGGTAGCATGGAGCATGAAAAAAAACTACA
This sequence comes from Aspidapion aeneum, assembly GCA_963576565.1. NCBI lineage: Eukaryota > Metazoa > Arthropoda > Insecta > Coleoptera > Brentidae > Aspidapion > Aspidapion aeneum. The sequence goes on from OY755043.1 coordinate 71,457,475, forward strand.
TTATAGTATGATTTATTCAGTGATGTTAACCTGGGAGGGGGGAATCTTCAATTGAATCTCGGGTGGCGGATAGTGGGTTATTTACGCGAACCAAAAAAGGTAAAAATTACAATATACATTAATCGTGTGAGCTTAGGTACCCATAGATTGGCGGAGTATTCTATATTTATGCGTTTCAGATGATTTTGAAACATTTTTGTCGCGATGTCTGTCTGTCTGTAACAACCAACGCCCATAATTCAAAAGCTACTTGCTCAATTTTAATGAAATTTGGTACCTAGATTGGGCTTTGGCTCGAGAGACATTTAAAAATGAACCATACCATATTAGAAGTAACTGTGCATAAAGATAACAAACATACATTATGTAATATCTTTTATTATCATTTGATGCCTTTATACTTTTGATAAATAAAACACAATAATTTTATAGTACAACATAATGTATTAACAGCCAAGTATAAAGTAAATACATAGGTTATAAAAACCCAAGAAAACAACTGACTTGAAGCAACATGCGTTTAGGAGCATGCGCTATATGCAGTGCCAGAAACACCATCAAAACAGGCGGCAAATACACACATTATAGTTTCTTTTGTTCCGTGGAGCAACACTGGGCGGGGGAATCTTCAATCGGACGCGTCCCCGGGTGGCGGATTAAGGGTTATTTTCGTGGACCAAAATAGGTAACAATTAAATTATGCATTAATCGTGTGAGCTTAGGTGCCCAGAAATTGGCAGGGTATTTTATTATATATTTCCAAAAAAGAAATTGGCAAATAATAAAACTTTTTGGAAGTTTTAATTAAAAATATACCAAAATAAAACTAGATCAAACGATTCATAAAAATAATAAAAAATCAAAATTTAAATAACAATGGATCTATCTATCTATCTATCTATCTATGATGATCGGTCTCAGCTTCAAAAGTAGTTCCATAAAGATAAAAATAAAATCTTTCACATCCAAAAACTAATCCAAGTAGTTCTTTTTCTATGTGGTTATAACGCCTCTGTGTGGGTGTTAAAGAAACTGACGCATATTCAACTGGCCACCCTTCTTGCGAGATTGTCGCACCAAGCCCATAGGGACTAGCATCTACCGATAGCACTGTTTTATTATTTGGATCAAAATAGCGAAATGTAGTTGCTGATAAGACATGTGATTTAATTTTGTCAAAGCAAGCTTGATCTGTTGATGTCCATTGCCACACATTTTTTTCACTAAGCAGTCGCCTCAAAGAGCTTGTTTGGTTTGATAAATTTTTAATGAATTTGGCTAAATAAACAATTATTCCTAAAAAACTCCTTTTTATTCTGTGGAGGAGACATTTCAGAAATAGCCTTAGTTTTATTAGTATCTGGAGAGATTCCTAAATGACTGATTTTGTGACATAAAAATGTTTTAATTTCTTGAAGGCAAAATTTGGATTTTTCTAAATTTAGCGTAAGACCGCTATTTTTTCTAAAACAACCTCTAAGTTAGAGCTATGCTCTTCCACTGAAGCCCCAAACATTAAAATATCATTAAAATATGTAATTTGACCAGGTCAGTTGTCTAAAAGTTGATGCATAAACCTTTGAAAAAATTCTGGAGCACATTTAAGGCCATACGCTAATGCAAATAGCGAAATCTTCCAAATGGGATAGTAAATGTGCATAATAGAGAGCTTTCGTAGTCCAATGGCAACTGTAAGAAAGCGGATGACGCATCTAATAACGAAAAATATTTCGCGCTAGCAAGTTTCGTAAATAAAATGTCCTGCGTAGGCATAGGGAATCGTTCACGTTTAATGTATTTATTCAAAAAAACCGGATCAATACATATACGAATATGCGCCCCGTTATTTTTCGGCACTACAGCAATCGGGTTTTGCCAGTCTGTAGGTTCACTGACCGGAACAATCAAATTATTTTTTACCATGTCCTCAAGTTTTTCCTTAACTTTGTCTCTAAGTGCTAAGGGTATTTTTCGCGTACCGCTTATAAACGGAACGGCATTTTCAGTTAACGTAATCGTGAAGCACTTGTTAACTTTGCCGATACCCGAGAATACACAATTATATTTTTGCAATATATTTTGTAAGTCCATATTTTTAACTTCATTTATTGTAAAATTTTGATTATCGTTGACTACTTAAACTTTTGCGCACCCGTGAATCCTAATATTGATTTTGAAAAGTCATTGGCCAAAATAAAAATTAACAATTCATGTTTAATATTTTTAAAATCGCACTTTTAAAATAATTGTCCTAAAACATCGATTTTATGGCCTGTATAATTCGACAAGGTACTCGACGCGGGTAATAGTTTTTACAATCTATTTTTAGTTTTTTAAAGTCCGACAAGTTCAAAATATTTACTTGACTACCTGTATCGATTTTTAAATTAATAGCACAGTCAAAAATTTTTCGAACCGGTCTATCGAATCAACACGAGAGTCTTTTTGAATTGTCCAAACCAAATTTTTATCATGGTTTTCAATTTCCGTATGATCACGTTCACTGTCAGAGCTAGAGTCCTCATAGATTTCATGTACGTAGCCTTTTCTAGGACAAAATTTACGGTAATGCCCTTTCAGATGACATGAAGAACAATATGCCCTTTTCATGCTGATAACCGCATCGATAACAAGGGATTTTTTTAAACTTTTTGATCCTGCTGTACTCTACCACTCTTATATTCTGAATACTGACCAGTGGGACCTGCTGCTTGATATCCAGAGTATACTGTATTTTTCGAAAATTTATCATTCGAATTTTTTACGTAACTGTAGTCTACATTTTGCCAATATTTGTCACTCGACTTTTTACCGTAGTCTATTTTTCTTACGACGTTCACTTCTTTCGCGATTTCCCGCTGCGTAAAAACACTACTTTCCAATGACCTACAGATATCCAATGCCTGATTTAACTCTAAAGTGGAGTTTTTCTTGAATTCAAGGGTCGCGTACACCCAAAACAATTCTATCTAAAATCAAAACATCGCTCTCTTTAAATTCAAAAGTGTTTTCAAGTTGTTTTAAAGTCGTCACGAACTGGTCTATAGTTTCACCAGGTAGCTGGTCTAGTTTAAAAAACTTAAAATGCTCATAAATTAAATTTTTTCGAGGGCTGCAATAATTATCAAACATTCCCAATACTATAGAGTACTTTTTTTCATCGCCGTCGTTTTCATAATCAAAGGTGTTAAATATTTTTAACCCTTCATCCCCTAGACAATTTAAGAGTATAGCGATTTTAACTTTATCATCTTTAGAGGGTTTCCCTGTAGCCAATAAGTAAAATTCGAATTTTTGTTTCCAAAATGTCCAGCTGTTAGCAATATTATTTCCCTCAAACGAGAAAGGCTCCGGAGTTCTATCTACAGACATCGTAAAATTTTTCACGCACTAGTGTACTTTAAAAAATTAGAAACAATTTTTATTTAAAGCCACGCACTATTTACGTATTATTTTACTATGAAATTTTTTTTCCCACGCACTAGTTTGCCTTACAAAAATATTTTTATTTATAAGCACGCACTAATTACGTACTATTTTACACAAAATCAGCTATTTCAGGTTTTGTCTAGGATAGATTTTTCCTCCGCGCGAGTCTCTACCAACAACAACCCATTAAAAATCCCCGTATTGTATTGCCCATGTGTAGGTATATCCCTGTATGCAGTCCTGCAAAACCGCTCGAAAAATTTTCGAACCGGCATGGCACAAAAACCACTATTTATCTGCAAGTTTTTTCGCTCCCACCATATGAAATACTTGTTTGTTTTATCACTTGATAATGTAAGAAAGGATTGTAAATAATTACGAGGCACAATACATATATTATCATAAATAGGTATTCTTAGACGAGAGGCGAAATTCACGATACATGCAGTATCACATTTTGGTATAGACTAAATTGCAATGTTGAGACTTCTTATATTATAAAATTAGTTACAAATAATACATACGTTGCCATATGTTACACAAATGAAACCAAACGTATGGCTTGGATAAATTCAAGGTACTGATAATGGGTGCCGCGCTCTCAACGTCATCCTTTTCTAAGCTTTTAATTTGTTTAAAAACAAGCCAATAAAGAAGCAGCTGCATCAACTCAAGATAATATCTTTGTTCTAAAATTTCCAAAATTCAAAAAACTTTCGTCAATTTAAATAAAAAGTGAAACCAAAATTTTGACGTCAAATCACCTCATTGGCAAATTGTCAACGTCATTTGAAAGCAGTCTTTTTCAAATTTTATTAAAAACGTGTGCTTTTTTAAGCCATACGTTTGGGTGCAATTGAATCAAATATGGCGGAACGCTTGTAGCAGTCATTTTCCGTTAATGGTTTTAATAGTCCGGAGCCTAAGCCACTTTTGTCTGAATTATTGCGTACCGTAATGAAACTTGATTGATGATATTGTATTGTACACTATAGTATTATTTTACGAAGTGGTGCTTATCCCAAACCCAGTGCAGAGCAAAGATACAGAGTGTTTTATTTTTATCTATCTCATTAAAAGTCTGTATAAAATTTAAATGTAAAGCTAGAGGAATGAAACTTGGCACCAATTGTAAGGACATACGTTTTTATTTAAAGCAATATAAAAATTATATTGTTGAATTTTCTTCCAAGAAATAAAAAATAATAATTTTGTTTTTGAAAAATTTATGGTGTGGGTGTTGAGTAGAAAAAACATTCCAGGAGGTTAGTTATGTAAGATAACTTGCTAAAATTTACTGTGAGCATTAAGAAATTGTTTCTCTTTAAAACAAGTATTGCTGGACTGGTGTGACTTATACAGGGTCGGAGAACAGGGGGATTTTAATTAATAATTGAAAATTGGAAAAATCTAAAAAGATAGAAAAGTATGTGGATTTCTAAGACGTAACGATATTTTCAAAAAATATATACCAAGTAAGAGATACTTAGCGTTTATTTATATTTTATGAAAAGAAAATAAAAATTTTGTTGAGCTGTTAAAAATACAGGCTGTTTTTAAAAATAGGTAACATTTTTATTATCAATTTAAGTAGTTTTTTTATGGCGACTTTACAAATCACTATGGAAAACTCAAAGTCAGTGCGTTACAACAATACTATAATATCATTCATTGTCGGGGCCTTCTTTGCATTTCTTATATTCAATGGCCTATATCATCCCTCGCATTCCAAAGAAGACAAGCTTTGCTTAGCACGGCATGCGCTTTGATTGGTGGAGATCGACATCACCTGATGCTGGCGCTTTGATTTTGGTAATGTAACCGTACGGGACGTAGGTGGGGACATTCGCTCGACAAAGCCACATAAAGAAGGGTCGTAGACGTTGCTACAATTAATTACCTATTTAAAATCATTTTATTGTCAATATTACAGTCCATTATCTCAATACAAAGCTATTACAAATAAACCTCATCTGTCATTATTACGATACCTGAAACGACGAGTTCAGCATTAACCATTTTGGACCTTCGAACCAAATATTTGGACAAGTGGACAACAGTCAGTAAATCAACGGGTAAATTGCAAAAAATACTATTTTTGTGACGTATCCCAAAATGCAAAAAAGACTATTTTTGTATTAAAACAAAGAAAATTTACGGGAAAAAGACTATTTTCGCGTAAAAACTAAACAAAGTTTTGGAAAAAAGATTATTTTTGCGTAAAACAGCACAGAAAAGTTACGGGAAAAAGACTATTTTCGCGTAAACACCACAGACTAGTTTCGTAATAAATTAGTGACAACTTAACAAAAATTAGTGACAACTCAACAAATATTTAGTGACAACTAAATAAATAAACAAAGATTAGTGACAACTAAACAAACAATAAATTAGTGACAACTAAAAATACAAAAATCAACTGAACAAAGTAAAACCAGAAGTCAAGGTGTTAAAGAACACTGGACAAAAGCTTATAAACTGTAAGTCTATTCCATGCTTTCAAGTACTTTCCGAATGTGAATCTCTCCTCCTTCTAAAAATATTCCTTTTAACCAAGTTTAACCAAATCGGGTTTACTTACAACTAAAGCAGTTCATTTAATGCAATTGGGAGGTTAGCTGCGCATATTTGACTACTTTTCTTTTAAAGTTAGTAATTTTAAGTCATTTTAATTAAAATTTTTAAATCGCAGTCATGGCCAACGAAGGGGACTGTACAAAAAATCCTGGATTTAAAATCTAGTAGACGCACTTTCAAAGGGCAACTGACACGTTTTACAAAGTTCGTAGACAGTTTTTATTTACAATCAGATAATATCGAGGAGTTAGAGACACGCATAGACAGGATTGACAGTGTGTATAATAACTTTAATTCAATTCAGACAGAATTAGAGCTTTTAGACGAGGCTAATTTAAATGCGGATGAGACAGAAAGAGAATTATTCAAATCAACTTTTTCGCCAAAAAATCTCTACCTTCGGTGGCAAGACTGGAAGAAAAACCCGCGGTTTTCAAACTAACCAATGAGGAAATACACCAATAGTTCTATACCGGTATATAGGGGCCAGCACCGACCAAGGGAATAGAAAGTACGTAAAACGCGCATTGAGGTGTTGTCGGATCTATTTCCACGGTTGGAATTTTTATAACAAGAACGTCGAGACACCCTCCATACATAGACCGAACATTTGCCTACCGGAACCCCGCCAACATATCAAGTCGGAGAAGAATAACCCGACGGACTATAAGAAGCTCAGCATTGAAACTATCAACTGTAAAATCAATTACTGGAGATCAGAGCTTGCATCAAACCTAGGAATATTTGAACATTCAACCAATTCCCATATGAGTAAAGCTATACTAAGTGTAGAATTTAGTTGTATTTTAGTTACAGTTTTAGTCAAAAGTTTCCTTTGCTCTTTATAAATGTTTTCTCTAAGATTCATATGGTTTGACGCCATTTTTGTAAAACATTTCTACATTAATAAAGTTGTTTCTGAACCTGAACCTAAAAATACACACTGAACTACTGCTTAAACTCGGCACAAGTGTGTTCAGATGTTAACTCACACGATTTCGTTTATTCTTTTAGTCTTGGTTTTTTATCCCTCGTTCATCTCCCATTTACAAAAGTGCATAACTCGTATTTATTTTATCCTTTCCCTATCAAATAATTAAAGATATCAAAGTGGGCGGAGCCTCGGTTGTTACTGGTCAAACCGTGAACCTAAATATGTTTTCGTGCTATCAAAACTAGCTAATCCGTGAAGGATATGAGGTTCGGATTGTCCCAATATCCTCGAAAATAAACGTAAGGGAATGAAATGTTCATCTAAATGTTTCCTTCCTGTTACTGAAACCATTTGTGATGCGGCAACGCCGCTATTCCCCAGCTGTTTATTCTCGTGAGCGACAAAGCAATCACAAAATTCCACAGATAAAAACAAAACAATCAAAAGTTTTTATGTGATTTTCCCGAAACCTGTGATCTTAAATTCCAATTACGATGTCGAGATAATGCGATGTGCGTAGTGTCCACAGTAATTCGATGGAATGTCTCCTTTATAAGGTAACTTTTTGGACACTATATAACCTCCAAACCTAGCTCTATAAAATACCCTTAATTTGTATACAGAAAGACGAGTCAAAGAGCCTTGATTATTTACCTGAATAAACAAATATGTAACGTTGCCTTAAACGTAAAAATGACACGTTACATAATCCCCCCCCAACTTCAAGACGATTAACCTAAAAAGGTTAATCGGAGAGGTCCGCTGCCGACTTAAGGTCTTTGGCATGCCAACTCCCTGGCAGTACTTTACTCGATGGTTCCTGAAGCTCAAATATCCATGGAGAAATTTTATTCCTAATCACATAAGGACCAACGAATTTCGGTGCTAACTTCTTCGAGAAAAATTTCGCAGCATCTGACAACACATAATTCTTCTTCCAAACACGCTGACCCACAACAAAGTTGGGTACCCTTGTACGCAAATTATACTGAACTACGTTTTTCTCTCCTGCCACCTCTAACCTTCTCTTAACATCCGCATAGAGCTTCCGGAAACCTTCGTTCTTACTTTCAGCTGCAGATTGTACACCATTCTCTTCAGATAACAACACTGTGTTGGAGTAATCGTTTCCTGACAGACACATCTTTCTACCAAAATTAACAAAGAAAGGAGACATCCTGGTTGTCTCATAGGTTGCAGTACGAATCGCGCAGGCAAGTTTATGTATTTGTTCGTCCCACTTCCTGTGGTTGTCTTTCACATAGCAACATAACATGGTTTTTAACGTACGATTTGTCCTTTCTGTTGGATTTGCTCTGGGGTGATAATACGGATTATACTGAATTTTAACCTGATAACTCTCAGCAAAATGCTTAAACTCGTTACTTTTGTACTGAGGGCCATTATCACAAAGTATCAAACGGGGTACTCCGAAGACCATAAATACTTGCTCCTCAAGATGCTTGACAACAGCTTGAGTAGGGGCTGTTCGCATTGGAAAAACTAAGGAATATATATATATTTATCGGTTTCACAACGTTCTACGTCTTCCGATACCCAATCTCCACTCGTTTCTGTTTGCCCATAATTCATCATCTAGGGCTCTTATTCTTATTTTACTATCTATTCCTTCTCTCAAGCTTCTTCCTTGGTCTTCCTCGTTTTCTTCGGCCAGTTGGTTTCCATTGTAATATTTGTTTAGGTAGTCTTCCATCATCCATTCTTTGTACATGTCCGTACCACACCAGTTGTTTTGTTCTTATATCATCCACTAGAGTACGTTCACCCACTGTCATAATTTCTCTTATTCTTTGATTGGTAACTCTTTCTCTTTTTGATTTCCCTGCTGCTCTTCTCCAATAGTCCATCTCCGTAGCGGAAAGCATTTTTTCTGTTCTATCTTTGATTGGCCACACCTCTGAGCCGTATGTAATAATACTCTTTACAATTGTGTTATATATAAGCTTTTTGTTATGTTTTGATATACTTTGGTCCCAAATTATTCCATTTAATAAAGTTATTGCTCTTCTTCCTTGTACGTTTCTATCTTTTATAGCTTTGTCTAGTGTTCCGTCAGCTGTAATTTTCAGACCCAAGTATTTATACTCATCACAGGACTGAATTCGCTGCCCAGTATTTAAGATTAGATCCTGTTTCGTTCCACCAATACACATATACTCTGTCTTATTGATATTAACCTCTAGTCCCCACTTATTGTACTCTTCTATTTTACTATGATAAAACTAAGGAAAACTTACTCAAATAGTCCGTAACGACGAGAATCCAGCAATTACCCTTTGTCGAACGAGGTAGAGGTCCACATAAATCTGTTGAAATAATTTCCCAAGGACGAGTTGGTTTTGGGTGAGATATCATCTGATCAGATACACCTTGTGTATCACCTTTATGAGCTGCACAGACAAAGCATTTCTTTACAAAAGTTGCCACGTCCTGGCGCATTTTTGGCCAATAATATTTTTCTGCCAGTCTGTGAAATGTTTTATAAACACCCATATATCCTGCGGTAGGAGGATCGTGATCTTCTCCAATAATTCTACGCCTATGATCTTTGGGGACTACCTCTTTCCAGTATTCGTTAGATGGTGAAAGTTGAGGGTATTCTTGTTTGACATATTTATACAACTTATTATCAGTGTATCTCCAATTCATAAATTTTAACGGTGATTCTACGACCCTCTTTACCATCTTTTGGTACCATCGATCTTTAATTGTTGTTGAAACGTCTCTAGGCTGCGAAATTGTATCAATCATAGGTACTGCGCGAGACAACATGTCCGGGACAACTAAATCTTTCCCTTTCCGATGGATTACTTCAAAATCATATTGCTGCAGTTTTACAGACCAACGAGCAAGTCTTCCACTGGGCTCTTTTAAGCTATGAAGCCATTTTAAGCTAAAATGATCTGTTATGACCTTAAATGAGATTCCCTCAATATAAGGCCGGAGCTTCTCTATCGCCCAAACCAATGCCAAACATTCTCGCTCGGTGGTCGTGTAAACACGTTCTTGCTTGGTCAAAGATCGACTCAAATAGCATATGACCTTGTCTCCTTCAGGATAAGGTTGCGTTAAACATGCTCCTATTCCATATCCTGATGCATCTGTTTGAATGACAAATTCTTTGGTATAATCTAGACATGTAAGAATCGGTGCAGTCACTAAAAGTTCCTTAATCTTAATAAATGCTTTTTCGCAGTCTGGAGTCCAATCGAACTTTTGATTTTTCTTAGTCAGAGCTGTAATTGGAGCTATTATCGCTGAAAAATTCTCTATGAAACGTCTATACCAGGATATTGTACCTACAACTCTACGAACTTCTCTGACAGTTCTTGGCCTCTGGAGCTCTAACATGGCTTTAATTTTATTAGGGTCAACTCGGATGCCTCGACGGTCCACTACGAAACCTAAATAAGTCATTTCTGGCCTACACAGTTGGCATTTCTCCCAACTTACCGTTATCCTTGCATTCTGTAATCTTCGTAGGACTTCCTCAAGGATTCTAAGATGTTCAGAAAAGCTCTGTGTGACAATTACGAGGTCATCGAGATATACGTACACGTAGGGGTCTAAATCGTTCCCTATGATGCTATCTATGAGTCTTTGCCAAGTTGCAGGTGCATTATGAAGACCAAATGGTAACCGCTTAAATTGGAAGAGACCTCGTCGACAGATGAATGCTGTTAGTGGCTTCGATGATTCTTCCATTGGTACTTGCCAATAAGCACTCTTGATATCTAAAGTTGACAAGTATTTAGCATCTTTCAACTTGTCAAGAGTCTCGGATACGAGTGGTAAAGGATAACTATCACGCGCCGTCACTGAGTTCAATTTGCGGTAGTCTACACAGAAACGATATTTCTTTGTGTTTTTCTTTTGAACCATTACCACTGGTGAAGCCCATGAACTACTACTACGTTCTATCACATCCATTTTCAGCATTTCGTCGATTTCGTCATCAATAAGTTTCTGAATGACCGGTGAGACCATATATGAACGTTGTCTTATCGGTGCTGCATCTGTTGTAATCTTATGCTCTACCCTGTCTGTACATCCTAGTGAGTCACCCATAGCAGTCTTATATTTATCGACCAATTCCTCTAGTCGTTCTGATTCATAAGGCGTAAGAGTAGTTTGTTGGTCTGATGTTTCTAAAGAACAAATCACATCTTTATTATCGGCAAAGTGCCACTCATTAGTACTTAAGTTCGGTACTATCCCCATCGAAATCCAAAAATCTAATCCTAAAATCAAAGTGTGCGGCAACTTAGGAACGACGACGACCTCTATTAACCTAAATTTATCCTGAACTCGCATAGGAAGCTGCACTGTCCCAATACTACTCGTGCTTTGACCATTTGCCACAATACAACTCGTCTTCTTGGTCGTATCAAGTGAAACACCAAACCTCTCGATGATTGACCAACCATGATTCCCTAAAAAGGTACGTGAAGCCCCGGAATCCAACAAACTTAATAACTTATTTCCGAGCACATCCACTTCTAAATAAGGCCTCTCATCTTTACGAGCATGACTTATCACATAATCTAAAACGTACGTTAGCCTATCGTACACATAATCTAAAACGTACGTTAGCCTACGAGCGCCTGGGTCTGTTTCCCTGACGATTACAATTACGACATTCTCTTACTGTAACCCCTGCCTGTCCACACGAATAACATTGCTTACCTCTAGATAATGCGCACCCGATTGCCATGTGCCCTGTTTGGTTGCATCTATAACAAACAACGTCCCTATTCGCCCTACCAGGTCTAACACCCTGTGGTGGTTGTACATCTCTGTCATTTACACTAGACTGACCACTAGCTGGTTGTTGTCTATCTCTATCAGCTCTAGCAGCGAAACTGCTTGCTGACTGTTGCCTATCTCTGTTAAATCTATTATCAGGAATATTCAAATTCTGTTGATTTGATGTCCCGGCACCTGATATTTGAATTGCATCAACCCCTGTTGGAAAATCGTCAAAATCGCTCTCTACGTCAACGTAGGCCAAGTCAGGTTCAATAGATTGGTTTCTTCTAGGAGTAAAGTTCTTCTCCTCTAACCCATATCTCTGGTCTATTCTACGACACAAATCTTTTAAATATGATAGGCTATTGACCTCAGTAGCAATCAACCCTTTCTTATAAATGTCCGCGATATTTCTGAAGACGATAGCTAATTTCGCCTCTTCGGAAACAGGACAGCCAAGTCTTTGGAAATATGTGTTCATGACAGCAATATAGGTCCCTATAGACTCTCCAGGGCCTTGTTTACGTTTTTGGATCTCCTTCAATAGCTTCTCGCTATATGAAGAAGGAAGATACTCTGCCATGAACCTCTGTTCCAGCTGTTCCCATGTATGAACTTCTCTACGTACATCTTTGTAAAAAGTATAAGCTGACTTTTCAAAAAGATCAATGCCCGAATTCAGTAAAACCTTTTTGCTGACTCCTCTAGCCTGATTCAACTCGTCCACTCTCTCGAAAAATGCGGTGACGGAGATTGTACCCCTCTCACCTGTAAACTTTAAGTTCCACTTATGCGGTGGTACAGGTGCAACATGATATGAGGTACCAGGATCACTTGACATTGGTACTGGCGACGAACATGAAAATGGTCGTGACTGAGCAATTGGTGCAATGCTACTTTGGAGGGCAGCTAAACTCAAAGGAACGGTAGACGGTTGTTGATACTGAAAAGCTGTTGTACCGTAATTCTCAATCGGCATAGCGAGTGGTGCTTGTACTGATGTTTGAGTTGGATTTGTAAGCACTTGCATTTGCAATGGAGCAATGACCGACGGTTGATTTGTGGGCTGTTGAGCTGTTCTTTGTGTGCTCGAGTGCTGTGGTTGCGGGAAATGAGACTGGTTAGGTGTGTTGCCAGCATTTGTTGAGTGGTCTGAGCTTCTACTCGTTGATTGGGTTTCAGATGCTTCATCATCATCTAAGGTCACGCCAACTCTTAATAAATCTGTTGCTTGGCTCTGCAACCTCCCAAACAAACTCAAGGTTTCCGCAACCAGTATGCCTTTGGTTTGACTTTCTTCAAAGTTAGACGGATTCATGTTATTTATCCTGGCTAACACGTGTTCCAGCCTTACAGCGATTTTCCTAAACTCTCCCCCTTTGCTCGTACCAGAGAACTTCTCTACCAGCGGTACTAGACTATCTAGCTTCTTCATGCAGCTAAAAGCATCCTGGCCAAATTTAAAGGGATACGGAGGGTATCTCATACTTCCATCGGTCCTTTCTCTCTGTCTAATCAGTATGAGCTGTTGCTTCATCTCTTCCACCGATCCAATGGCTATACCTCTCCATGTTAATTCGTAGATTAACTCGTCCTTGACTAAGTACCTGATGTCCGACAACCGACTCAAAGAAATAGCCATGGTGCCTTTTATATTCAAACTTTAAACTTTAAAACTCTTAATTTTACCTCCCAATTATAAAACTAAACCACGTAATAACACACACAAAGTTCACTTTAAACTCACTAGTGAAAATCACTATAAATTTTCTCACAAATGTAGAAAATATAAAACTTAAATACGGGCAGACGCGAACAAAACCGAAAAACACTGGAGCAGTAAGAAAAAAAAAATTATTTGCATTTAAAAATGTAATCATAATTTATATTAAGTATTTGTACAACCAACTATGACGTCCAACCCTGCAGAGAGAAATAACTACTTAAATCCTAAATTAGAATTAACAAGTAGCCATAACAAAAGTTTAAAAAAAAATAAAAGAGAGACAAGAGTTTTGGCAGTGTTTAGGTCTTATGTTTCACTCCTGCGTGAGTAAAACCAAAAAAAAAATAATTGCGCTTATCCTAGCTGAACTGGATTAAAATTAAAGTTAAGTGATGTTTGTTTACCTCAGCAACCGAATAGGTAAATTTATCCCTAAATGGAACGTACAACAGACTACCTATAACAAAAGAAATCCAAAAGCTGTTGTACACAGTCAAAGCTAGGGTATACTCCTGCTATTGCAGAACGGCTCCACTAATAAACTCCTCAAAAAAAACCCAAATCGCCGTATACAATGATTTTTCTAAAAAGAAAAATCAAAACCCACTTTAACCTGCTTACCTACTCTGAGTTTACACGAAACATGCATTGCTTAAGGTCACATCATCCCTTAATATATAAGTGAACGCAATAAACGTCGGAACAGATGTTCATGTTATAGAAATCGTAAAATATGCTCAATTAAAAAAATTCCACTCGCTGAAATTGCGTCGAATTAGACTAGTAAGGATGTTGTGTGTAATTAAAAAAAATTAAAAAAAAAATACCGAGGTTATTAAAAAATTTACAGAAATAACGTCTTGGTAGGACTGCAACTCTCTAATCTTCATTAAAATGAAATTCCCAAAACTTAAACTAAATTGATGCAAACCATGGTCATGGTCAAAAAGACCCTAGGATCGTACCGAAAGGTGTCCAAAAAAAAAATAAAAAAAATTTTTTTGGTGTCGACCACAGTAGTTCAATAGTCAAAAAAATTAATTAGTAACTCACTAAAATTTTCAAAAATTACTCCACTCTGATAGGTGGTTTGGAGTAGGGAAAAGAAAAAAAATTTAAAAATATAAAAATGTAATCATAGTTTATATTAAGTATTTGTACAACCAACTATGACGTCCAACCCTGCAGAGAGAAATAACTACTTAATTCCTAAATTAGAATTAACAAGTAGCCATAAAAAAAGTTTAAAAAAAAATAAAAGAGAGACAAGAGTTTTGGCAGTGTTTAGGTCTTATGTTCTCTCTTGCGTGAGTAAAACCAAAAAAAAAATAATTGCGCTTATCCTAGCTGAACTGGATTAAAATTAAAGTTAAGTGATGTTTGTTTACCTCAGCAACCGAATAGGTAAATTTATCCCTAAATGGAACGTACAACAGACTACCTATAACAAAAATCCCAAAGCTGTTGTACACAGTTAACGCTAGGGTATACTCCTGCTATTGCAGAACGGCTCCACTAATAACTCCTCAAAAAAAAACCCAAATCGCCGTATACAATGATTTTTCTAAAAATAATAAATCAAAACCCACTTTAACCTGCTTACCTACTCTGAGTTTACACGAAACATGCATTGCTTAAGGTCACATCATCCCTTAATACATAAGTGAACGCAATAAACATCGGAACAGATGTTCATGTTATAGAAATCGTAACATATGCTCAATTAAAAAAAAAATCCGCTCGCTGAAATTGCGTTGAATTGACTAGTAAGGATGTTGTGTGTAATTAAAAAAAATTAAAAGAAAATTTTTAAAAAAATTACCGATGGTAAAAAAAAAATTACACAAATAACGTCTTGGTAGGACTGCAACTCTCTCATAATCGTTAAAATGAAATTCCCAAAATTTCAACTAAATTGATGCATCAACCATGGTCATGGTCAAAAAAAATTAATTAGTGACTCACTAAAATTTTCAAAAATTACTCCACTCTGATAGTTTGGAGTAGGGAGAAGAAAAAAAAAATTTAAAACAAATGATGATAGGTTGTTAAAACGTGAGGGTTCGAAATAAAATTATATTTTAATTCAGCAAAAAAAAATATTTAAATAAACTGGTCAAACCATTGTAGGGGCAAGGTACTACTATGCACCAAGGAAAAAATGTCCAACAAGAAAATCAAGTTTCCCTTTAAAAAAAAAATATTTAAAGAAAGATATTTAAAAAATATTTTCAAAAAAAATTAAAAATGTTTAAGTGGGGTTGCAGCTCCTATAAGTGAACCTTAAAAAAAATTTAATAAAACCAACACCAGAAAAATCTTATTCGAGTTGTCATGCAACAGTTTTTGTTCTTTTCCTTTAAAAAAACAGTTGTCAATTCCCTTTCCTCTCCCAAAACTGTGGCAATGTGAAAAGTAAATGAGCTAGAAAAATTAATTTACTATAAAAAAAAATGTTGAAAATTAAATTTACTTAAGAATCGTAAGGTATAAAAATCGTAATTGAAAAAAAACCCATCAGTTTAGGAAAAGTTTAAAAAAAATGTTTATGTTACAAAAAAACAAATGATGTTAGTATATTTGTTTAAAATTATTACTAAAGGAAACAAACAACGTGAGTACTCATTTACTGTACCCCTATATTAATGTGAACCTAAGTCTTAAACTTTGCACTCAACCCCGTAAAGAATTATCCCGTGTGCCCTTTCAAAAAACAAATATGGAAACAATTTCACGGTTCACCTATAAGAACGTTGTAAAACTAAATCTGCCTACTCAAGTGTCTTTACACACAACATCTAATAAAAAAAAAAATTACTGCTTAATGCATTCTCAGATCCCTATTCCTGGTGTTTACGAGATATAAAATTAAGTTGGGCCCCCTCCACAACCGTTATTCAAAGCAAAATTACCAAATGTACAAGGGCTAATGAGATCCTATCATTTACAAATGTCATTTTGAAATGAAACAGTTGGGAATAATCCTGCGTAAAACCCAGAAAACAAAAATCAAGAACCAAAAACTATTACATTAATTTTAAAAGAGCATAATAAAACTCCCGGCCCCAATTAAAATTTTGTTATCTCAACAAAACTAGGCCTAAACCCAAAAAAACTTTTTATTAGACATTTCCCCTATTTCCTAAGTATAATGTCAATAAACCCAAAAACTTGTGATTTCCATTCCAATCCTATCTGGACCCTATATATTTTTCAAACGGTCAAGCACCCACAGGCGAAACAATATCTTATTTCAAAGAAAGGGTGAAGATATTTTGAAGCACCCTGTGAAAATAGGACACTATTATGGAAAATTTTTCAGATCAGTGTTCTTACTACTTTTTAACCTAAATATATCTAGTTCCCTCATGTGCATGTTACTATTTTAATTCCTATCATAACTAAACAGATCACAAAAAATGTCTTTCTCCGCAAATCTGCAAGGTCCTGGAAGATGTGAGATTCAGCCTGTAGGCCAAATTTGGATGTATTTTAATTTAGCGAAAACCGAAGTTGCGAAATCCTAAAAAGATTAGCAGGAAGTCCTAGTTCCTCGATTTCTACACTCCGAACCAAACATTTCTTCCATTTCCACCCAGCTCGCGGGAGGAAAACCCCTAATTATTGCAATACAAAAGGTACTACTATCATATTATGCATAACAAAAGCAAGTATATGCCCTCATCATTGTTTAGCCGCATCAAAGAAAACTTATTGTTTTTAAATTTATTCTTAGGTTGAAATCTTTTTTTAGAAATCAATGATCTTAAATTTATTGTTTAACCTGAACACTCCCATTTATTCCACAAAATTTGCTTCATTATTTGAGGTCACCAGTATGAAATCATTTTAAAATTCAAAAAATGAAATAAAAAAAATTATTTCCCAATTGTCCACAACTTCCAAGTTTTCATCCCTAAATACCTAGGTCCTTTCTCAGTCTAACACCATCCATCGTTATCCAACATAACGCTTTAATTTCAGAAGCAACAAAACGAAGATTAAGTGAAAAAGCTAAGCAAGTAAGTTGGAAGTTGCTTTACAATGGGCGCAGATGACAGGCCCCCTTAAGTACACGCCACTGTCCTGAAATGCAAACTAACGAAAAAACTGAAGACTAGCATATCTGCCGTCAACCAACATTTGGCATGAAATTAAAATAATTTCATATCATACCAGTATCCTCAAAAACAAAACGTTTTTCATTATATAAGACCCAAACACTTAACCAATAAATCTTGTTATTTAAAATTATGATTCGGAAGTAAAAAGATTTATTTATTCCTGCCTGATCAACTAAGACAAAAAAAGTTCACCTTTTGTAACTCAAGAAATTCCTGTTTGGTCCCCCAAAAAAAATATAACCTTTCTGGTCACCCTTTAAAACTACGACCACTATACAAACCGTTTTGACCAAAACAAGAATTCGAGAAGTTATGTTAACAGAAACGAAATAATCTTTTACGAAAAATTAAATTATTTAAAAAAAGAAGCAAAATTTGGAAATATTTTTACCAATTACCCCCGCCTAGCATTTATATTTAGTTAAAAGTCTCTCTTAAATTCACTGACCAATTTTCGGCCTCAAAATGACATTACTTAAGAAATTCCTAAACTTTACAAATGAACTAAAAAAACCAAAAAAACTTATATCTATATCTGTCTCAGTTAAACATTTCTTTTGTGGTATTATATCTAGTTGGGCTTCAAATTCATTTTCTCTGTATTCAATCCGGAGCAGGCAAAACTTCTCAAGGCCCAAACATAAATGTTTGCCCTCCATTGGCCATGACCAAGCTATGACCTGAACGCAGAAAAAAATACAGAAAAAAAGTAATTGTGAACCAGAAAAACTTTAATTGATAGAAATACCCGTAGGTCATTTTTAAAAAATGCACTCCAAAGCCCAACGCTGTATTTTCTACCAAAAAAAAATTTGACCAGTCACGAAAACACAACTAGACAACTAAACCAAAGACCTAAAAACTGTCTTTCAAAAAAAAATACCCCAAAAAAAATGCCAACTGGACCTCTGGCGTTGATGTTCAGCCAATATGCTCTAGGAATTTTAGCCTTGTGTTCCCTAAACTTCCGAGCTAACTATAAGTAGTACCCTCCTCTGACTCGATGTAACTGAGTGACGTAAGGTCTTAATTGTCATCAACAGTTACCACCAAAAAAAACAAGAAAAGAAAATGACAAAGCAAAATAAACTCATTTTCCTTTTCTTTCATTACTAATTAATACTTTCAACTAAACAAATCTACTAGCTGTTAAGCTATATTTACTTTAAAACAACCCAGCCAAGAAAATTTGTGTGAAACCCTGTATAAATATTCCAATTTCCAAGTGGTGATATCCCACAAAAAATGAAAATCACCAAAAAAAATAACTTGTTGACCTAAATAAACTGACCACTAAAAATTAATCGGTGAAACAATTTCTATCTTATCACAAGCAGGAAATAATAACATATTAGTAGTAGGCAACCTGCAAAAAAAATTGTTAGAAAAAACACACTACCTATGTCATATATTTAAAGCATAAAAAGACCATGTCTGGAGGTCCATCCACCTATAAATCAACAAAAAAATTAAAGTAAATTTACATTGTTGTATTTATTTTTCTTAAAAAAAAATTGTGAGCCGTCGTATTTTAGGCGTAATCTGAAGTGACGCTCACACCCTGTTCCTGTCCATTTCTACGGAAAGAGCAGCGGTAAGTTCGATTTTATTTTTTTCATTTTTTTTACTATTTGAGGACTCTTCAAGATAATATTTGCCTCCCAAATTGTAATTATTTTTCGGGTGAAATGTACTTTTTTTGACAAAAGACGTGGGGAATTTTTGGCTTTTTATATCTTTCTTTTAACCACGTGTTGGATAAAAACTATATATTGTTTTTCTCCTTTGTCTACAGCCCTGTCCATTCCATCGATAGCTGTGCTGGACGCTGGTGGGAAGCCGGACGAGCCAGTTGTAATCCTGGGAAAGGTACGTTAGGGTTATTTTAGTTCATCTGTTTAAATCTGCTGTATTTTATTGAGTCGACATGGGGTTCTCCAGGAAACTGAAACATTTCATTTTCCACAGGGTTTTTATGCTCGGGCAAGAATCAACAACAGTTTGACCACCATGTGCTGCCCTAGCATCACGTGCTAGGAGATCCTCAGGGTGGACGTGAACAGGACAGGACCCGGTGCAGTGGTGAGGAGATGTCTGGACAACAGGACTCCAGGTTTACAAAATAAAATAAGTTTTTTTATTTACTCATTCCATAAACCAGGACCAAGGTAGGAGCAAGTACACCCTTAGATATAATATTGGTTTTTATATATATATAATTTTCACCATATAATTTCAACATTTTTTGTAAACGCAAGATAAGGTATGACGTCATAACCCCAGTTTTGCGGCATAATTAAGCTAAGTTTAAACTGCTATTGCGTGCCATTCTGGCTCTGACTTGGTTTCCTTATTACACTCATTTATTTTAAGCATGTTTCCAATATTAACTTTAACTTCAACCTTCATAATAAACAAGATGAACTAAATCTTTGCGTTATTTGTACAACCCAATGACTGACTTTGCAGAGACAAAAGAGAGATGAGGTTATATTTTTTGTAGCGGTTTCCTTACATTGTTCTACTTCATGGGGTGGATCTCGGACTGGGTTGCTGTCTGTCTCATTCTACCCAACGTAGAATGATGACAGCAGATATTTGGTCCCGATCTCTCTATGATGGGAATGATTTTGTAAGTGTATATTTCTTTTTTTTTATCGTTTATATAACTGAGTCTCACACTACTGACTCAGATGTAGGTACACTATGACCTGTTAAAGGAGTCCATCTACCTGTAAAGTGCTTCTATTTTTGTCATCTTAATTCAATCTTTTAGAATTTTTATTTTGTCTATTAGTCGATTTTTTTTGGTCCTTTTTAATTACACAAATATTCTGGAAGCCTCGGAAGTAGGTAGACTTTTATTGTTTGGCTACAACGCTTGGGTTGAACTGTATTTTATTTAAGAACTTCTTTGTAAAACATTGGTATTAGATAATGTGGCGCACTTAAAATTTTCTTATTTCTGAACCCCCCCTTCTCCACTGTATAAAAGTTACCGGGCATATCAATGTTTTAACTAACTGGAAAATACAGTTCTGCTTCCAGATATTTGTTTAATTATTCAGTTTTAATAGGCCACAACTACTATGTCGGTTTAGAACGCTTTTCTACGTTGTCCGACGCCTATTCTCCACCTCCTTCGATCCTGACAGTCATCTTCCGTCAGGTTTTTTTGACTCATTGATTTTTGGATTGACTGTTGCCATTCCAGTTTAGGACGCCCTCTTCTTCTGCGCCCTATTGGTTGCCATTCTAGGACCTGCTTTGGTAATCTTTCATCGCTCATCCATTATACATGGCCGTACTATATCAGTTGCCTTTTAGTGATAGTCATTCGTTATGCTTCCCTCGATTACCATTCTTTATTTTATGATCTCATTTCTTATATGATCTGTTTTAGATATTCTCATTGATCTTCTTATTGCATCCATTTCGACACTTTCCATTTTGCTTTGTATTTTTCTGTTACGCGACAAGTCTCTATTCCATACAACAGCGTGCTTTTCACCATTGTTTCATATATGTTAAATTTTACATTCTTTTTTATCTCTCTGCTCCATAAAATACTATTAAGACAACCAATAACCTTTTTGCTTTTATTATTCTTTTTTCCAGTTCTTTACAGTCTGTTCCCGTCTTATCAAATGTGACACCCAAGTGTACATACTCATTACATGGAGATATTGTTTGTCCATTTTCTAGTTCTAATTCACTTGGTTCGTTTCCAATACATAAGTACTGTGTCTTGTACACGTTCACTGTTAACCCCCACTTTTGGTATTCTTCCGTTAACTTTTTCATCATATACTCTTCTTTATCATTAGCTACAATTACTTGGTCGTCAGCAAACTGTAGTGTGTATATGGTAAATCGGTCTTTAAACTGTATTCCCATGCCGTGTACTTTGCGTTTCCAGTTTTTTAGAGCTACTGCGATATACATTTTAAAAAGAGTTGGAGAGATACAACATCCCTGTCTTAAGCCTTTCGTTACCAGGAATTCTTTTGAAAGTCGATTTCCAGTTTTAATTTTAGTTTTTGACCCTGTGTATAGTTCTTTTATCGCTTTTATGTATGTATGATTGATATTAGTCTGCTCTAACACTGTCCATAATTTCTCTACTGGAACGGTATCATATGCTTTTTGTAGGTCCACAAAGGTAACATGAGGCTCTATATTTCTGGCGCTCCTTTTCTCAATTACTTGTTTAAGACAAAAAACATTATCACTACAAGATCTGCCTGCACGAAACCCACTTTGCTCTTTTTCTTGTTCATGAAAATCATTCTCTATTAGATCTCTAAGAATCCTACCGTACAATCTACTTAGAGTACTGGTTACTGAAATTCCTCTGTAATTGTTGCAATCCAGCTTGTTTCCTTTTTTATGTATTGAGGATATGAATGCAATTTTTCAATCATCAGGTACTGGATGTTCATTTATGCATTGATTGATAATATATGTGAGATTTTCGAATAGTTGCTCTGATCCATATTTGAGCATTTCAGCATATATTCCCCCAGGTCCGCTAGATTTTCCGGATTTAAACTTTTTAATACCATTCCTTATCATTTCTTTTTCGATGATTACTTCCTCTCCATGTACTTCTATGTCTCTCCTCGGAGAGGCTGCCAGATATTCGGTTCTCCTCTCCTGCAGCAGTCCCTTATAGTGTTCTGTCCATTGTTCTGGTTTGATGATCTGGATGTTTACTTTTTCTTTTGTTGGATTTTTTACTGTAGAAATGAATTTCCATACTTCAGAACTCTGCCTACCTACTACGTGTGTATTTATATCGTGGCATTTACGCTCGACCATTTCATTCTTTTCTGTGCGTATCAAATTTCTTAGCTGTCTTCTGGTATGCCTGTATATTTCTAGGTCTCTTTGCTCTTTAGTACTGAGCCATTTCAAGTATGTGCGTTTTTTCTCCTTGACCGTTTTCTGTATTTCTTCCGTCCACCACATCTTATTGTTATTTCTATTATCTTGGTATCCAACAGCTTCTTTGCTTGCTTCCTTCAAGCCTTTTACTATGTGTTTATTAATTTTTCATCTAATCGGTTCTGATACAATCTTTGAGTACTTTCGATTTCTAGACTTCTAAAGTTGTATTTTTGATTGTCTTCGATGCACTCTAGATTTTCATTTTCTCTAATACTTTCGTCCTTATTTGTTTTTCTTACAGGGAATAATATTTCAATTGAAACAAATCCGTTTGAGTTTCCGACTTGTGACCAATTAATTACATTTTTGTCAACAAAATGCCAATTATTGGAGGTATTAGACAACTTAAGTAGTTTACAACCTCAAAATCAAAACAAAAAATTCGAAAATAAAAAACCGTTTAAAAAAGGTATGTCATTTTCTAATTTATCAACAAATAAAATGTTAGCATGTTATTTTTGTAAAGGTTCACATTTTATTTTCAATTGTAAAGATTTCTTAAAATTAAATACAAAAGATCGCGAATCAAAAGTAATAAAACTAAAGTTATGCATTAATTGTTTTAAGCCAGACCATACCGATGTAAACAAATGCACGTCGAACAAATGCAAGCCATGTTTTAAAGCACACAACACACTGGTTCACAGAGACAATTATACTTTGCTGAGCACCCAAGCAGCAGAGAAAAACTCTGGTGCAAATGTACGCAAAGACGCGCAAGCCGTTTCGGAGTCACCCGAGAACAGCAAACCAAATCAATCGATTACGACAGCGTACACTGGATCTAGTTATATTACCCTCCCTAACAATAAAACGGAATTAAATAAATAGCAAACAATTCTTTCAACAGGTTTAATTTATTTACGTGGTAAAAACGGGCAGCAGGTAAAATGCAGGGCTGTACTAGACTCCGGGTGCATGAGTAATTTTGTAACTACGAATATTGCCAAACACTTAGGGCTTAATAGAAATGTCACACACGCCAGTGGCGGGTGTCAGTGGATTTTCTACTAATATTCGTGGGCAGGTTAGCGCGATAATGCAATCTACACAAAACAAAAGTCAATTTGATTTAGATTTTTTGGTAGTTGATAAAATTACAGGAAAAATTCCGGTAATGTCATTTTCATTAACAGATTTAGACCTGCCCAGACACATAAAGTTGGCAGATTCCTCGTGCAACGTTTCGTCAGAAATCGATGCGCTTTTGGGGGCAGACATATTTTATCAACTTTTGGGCAATCATAAAATCAGTTTAAGTAAAACACAACCTGTTTTATGCCAAACAAAATTAGGCTATATCCTTTCGGGTTCTTTGTTAATGGCTCTCGAAGATTGTCATAACTCAGAGTCATTTTGTAACCTAATGATAAATTCTGACGTTCAAGAACAATTATAAGAGTTTTGGCATATAGAAGAGTGTCCATCGGTCAAGTTATTTTCAAATGAGGAAAAACAAGTTAAAAACATTTCGTGGAAAATACTACGCGTAACGAAAACGGAAAATTCGTAGTTAAATTTCCGTTGCGTGATAATTACACGGAACTTGGTAACTCCTATGATATGGAGATGCTATTCACGGAGACTAATTAAAGACACGGAATTAAAAAGGCTTTATACTGAGTTTATGACCGAATATGCCGATTTAGGTCATATGACCTACCGCATCACGGAGTTTTGAAAGTTTCGAGTTTAACCACTAAGCTTCGTACTGTCTTTGATGGTAGTGCGGTCAGCAGCTCAGGTCTTTTATTAAATGATGTCCTCAAGGTAGGTCCGGTCATTCAAGACGACTTATTTTCTATTTTATCTCGATTTCGAAAACATAATTACGTGATTACTGGGGACGTTGCTAAAATTTTTCGCTGCGTAATACTCGACGAAAGTCAACGCGATTTACAGCGGATTTTTTGGCGCGCAAATCCTTTCGATCCAATTCAAATTTTTAGGTTAAACACAGTGACATATGGACAAGCTTGCTCTTCCTTCTTGGCAATAAGGTGTTTATACCAAGTAGTCTTAGATAACGAGAAAAAGTTTCCGGAAGCTGCAAGAGCCATTATGCGCGACTGTTATTGTGACGATTTACTCACGAGATCGGACACAATTGACAACTGTATTAAGCTACGAAAGCAAATTTCAGAATTATTGGGCGACGCTGATTTTCTTTTACGAAAGTGGTCCTCTAATAATAAGACTATTCTACAAGACTTACGTAAAAATAATGAAATTTGCCAATACATTATTACTGACAACCATGAAACAAAGACATTGGGCATTTTGTGGGATACCAGATGTTTTGGGATTTACAGTAAATTTTTAAATTAAAAATTTGTCAAATATAACAAAACGTTCAATTTTAAGCTTAATTAGTAAATTATTTGACCCACTTGGTTTAGCAGGACCCGCACTGATTCATGCAAAAATAATGCTTCAAAATATTTGGAAATTAAATCTTTCATGGGACGACAAAGTACCAAACGAGACACAAAAATATTTTAAAATATTTTATCAAGAGTTAAAATTATTGGCAATTACCAAAATACCGTGACATGCTATACTTAAAAATCATGTTGAATTACAAGTTCACGGTTTTTGTGACAGTAGCGAAAAGGCGTATGGCGCATGCGTATACTTACGTTCCATAGATTCAATAAGCCAATGCAACGTTACGCTTTTATGTGCCAAAGCTCGCGTCACTCCGCTTAAAATACAAACGTTACCCAGACTGGAATTACTTGGAAGTGTCGTTTTAAGCAAATTAGTTGACAAAACAATTCGAGCGTTGGAAATTGACATTTCTAATATTTGGTACTGGACAGACTTAACCATTGTGTTAGGCTGGCTCAACTCTGAACCCTCGACTTTAAATTGTTTCGTTGCTAATTGTGTTGCAGAGGTTCAAAGGCTAACAGACATAAAACAGTGGCGTCACGTCCAATCCGAAGATAACTCTGCTGAAGTCATATCACGGGGGGCGAGTCCTGGAGCTCTGTTGGATAGTCAGATGTGGTGGCACGGGCCTCCGTGGCTAACTTTGTCAACAAACAATTGGCCGTTTACAGAATTTTCAAAAAGCAATCACGTCGAATTGCCGGAAAGAAAAAATCTTGAAAAACAGTCATTATTAGCAACATTTGACGATTTTGATCTTTTAGAGAAATTTTCTTCACTCAGCAAATTACAACGGATTTTTGCATATGTTTTGCGTTTCGTGAACAATTGCAAAATACCGCAAGCACGTCAGGCTGAAAGACAAGGGGGTTTCTTAACAAATTTAGAGTTTAAAAATTCTTTAAATAAATTAACTTTTGTAGCTCAAGCTCAGATGTTTTCAAAAGACATAGATTGTTTAGTTTAAATCCATTTTTGGACAATTCTGGTTTACTCCATGAAGAATAAAAAACAGTAAAGTTAGCTATGACAAAAGGTTTCCTTTACTCATTAAAGACAAGCATCCGTTCGCGGTTCTTATTATTCGTTATGAACATATAACATATTTTCATGCTGGTATTCAAGCAATTTTAGCCGCGATACGATTTAGATTTTGGTTAATAAACGGGAGACATGCAGTGCGATATTATATGAGAAATTGCATAACTTGTTGTAAAACAAATCCCACTGCAAATGTCATAACTCAAATGGGAAATCTACCGAGTGATAGAGTACGACCAGCGCGCCCATTTTTAAAGAGTGGTGTTGATTTCGCTGGCCCATTTTTAATAAAAAATAGCAAACTGCGTAACATCAATTTCTGATGTCAGACAACGGAACTAACTTCGTTGGTGCACGTCATGAACTTCGTGAAATGTATCAGTTTTTGCGTGAATTACACAAAAACGACACCGTGATAGATTTTCTCAGGGAAAATAATATCGAGTGGAATTTAATTCCCCCGCGGGCAACACATTTCGGCGGCATGTGGGAAAGTGCAGTTAAATCGGCAAAGCATCACCTGAAACGAATTGCAGCAAATGCACACTTAACCTATGAAATGTTTTATACATTGGTGGTTGAAGTAGAGTAGATTTTAAATTCCCGTCCGGTTACCCCAATAAGTTCCGATGCAAACGATCTCCAATTTTTAACCCCTGCTCATTTCCTAATTGGAGACACTTTAAGAAAACCACCAGAACAAGATTATGTTGCAATTCCACTCAATAGCCATTACCAGCAAGTTCAGAAGATGTTCCAGTAGTTTTGGCTAGATGGAAGAATGAATACAAACTTGCAGCAGCGTTCAAAATGGCAATTTTCAAATAAACAGTCAGTTTTGCCTGGAGCCATGGTTATTATCAAAGTGGATAATATTATTCCACTACAATGGCCAATGGGCAGAATAATAAAGGCCTATCCAGGTGACGACGGCAACGTTCGACTCGTAGATGTTAAAATAAAATCTGGCATAGTTAGTAGACCAGTTTCGAAACTATGCATCCTCCCTATATTAGATAAGCTACCCAATTGTGACAACCAATTGCAGCAATAGTCAATGTTAAAAGTTATTAAGAGCTTTCAAGGGGGCGAGATATGTCGGGGCTTTGCATTTCTTATATTCAATGGCCTATATCATCCCTCGCATTCCAAAGAAGACAAGCTTCGCTTAGCGCGGCACGCGCTCTGATTGGTGGAGATCGACATCACCTGCTGGCGCTTTGATTTTGGTAATGTAACCGTACGAGACGTAGATGGGGACATTCGCTCGACAATAGATAGTTTAAGTTGTGCTACGTATTTTTACGTAAAACTGCACGTTAAGCCCTCTACGTTTTGTTCCAAATTTGAGTTTAAGTTGAATGTTTTTACGTTACCATAACAAGTCTACTAATAGCAGAGAATATGGAATTCGGCACTGTTCTTTTTTGATGTTACAATCTTGTTTTTTGTCTTTTCAACTACAGTAGGAATATATTTGCAAAGAATCGTTTGTACTGGAAGCGGAAATTATCGTCTAGGCCACATTTTTCGATCCATCAATCAACCAATTCTATTCTTTGGTAACGTTAAGGTGCCCGCAGACTGCCGTAAGCTAACGTAAATACGTAGGCTCCTAACGTGACCTTGACGACGGTGTGACGAAGTGCGCTTGCGTAACTGTCAAATCTCATGCTTACGTAAAAATACGTAGCACAACTTAAACTATCTATTACCATACAAAGAGGGTCGTAGACGTTGCTACAATTAGGCGCTGACTCGTGACGTCACTAAAAAACTACGCCCCGACATAAAATTTAATTTTGGAACATACTCATCTGCATCTCTTTTTAAAGCACAGCTAATTTTTTTATTGCTGTCCAACTCATGGAGCTGCACAATGGGCTCCCGGACCTAATTTTTTACCAAAATTAGAAAAATGGGTTTTGTAACAATATTTTGTTTCAAATTGAGAAAAAAATCAATCAAGATGCGGATCCAAAATGACGAAGTTTCTTTCCTATTTATGAACCAATAAGTATGAAATTTAGAACTTTGGAGTGTTAATAGTCGCTAAATATTATTTTTGACTTAAATTTAAAAAAAACTCATTTACCAAGAGGTATCAAATTTAGAACTTTGGCGTGTCTAAAGTCGCTGATTATAATTATAAACTCAAACTTTAAAAAAATTACATGGCAGATCCAAAAAGCAGAGTTTTCTATTTATGAACCGATATATATTAAAATTGGAACTTTGGAGTGTATAAAGCTGATAATTAGGATTTGACTCAAACCTAAAAAAAAATATCATGACGGATCCGAAATGGAGCACGTTTATATTTATGAACCGATATGTACTAAATTTGGAACTCTACGGTATTTAACGTCGCTTAATATAATTTTTTACTCAAACAAACAAAATTGGCACAACAGACCCAAAATCCTTATCTAATAGACTATCCTATTTTTAGACCGATTTGTGTCAAACTTGGTACTTTGGGTTGTTTAAGGTTAAATTGAGCTCATAGTGTAATGCATTGGAAAGGATGAAAAGTTTCCATAATAATAAATTTAAAACCAAACTAAAAATTTGAAATATTAAAAAGGGTTAAACAATATTGTTCTTTGGCTGTACCAAAAACTAGAAAATAATACGACCGTAGCCCTGACTTTGTAGCGGATAAGAACCTGCAGGTTTAACAACTGCATAATAAATTCAGAATATTTTTCTAGAAAAATTTGTTCAGTCCACGGTTTTATATTAGTTTATTAAAAATTAGGTTTAGTAAACTGCTGATGATTTAAAATAGAACCGTTTACCTTAAAAGTTTTTTTAACTTTTTCTTTTCATAAACAATCCACCTGTTAAAGTTAACTCTATTAATCTAAGAGTTAACTTTATCTGTAATTTTTGGTTTTTGAGATTTCTTAGTTTGTATTTTTTATAGAGTGACCTTCTTTTTATTTGATTTTCGATCATTTCAATTTTTTTTATTTTTTACTTTTTATTTTTTGAATATTCTTTACATTATTTGTATTTTTTATTAATATATAATTTGTTTATATTTATTTGTTTAAGTTAGCCTAAAGTGTTTTAAAAATAATAAACAAGCACTTTTGTTTAGACTGGCTATATAATAATATCATTCATATGGGCAACTTGTGGCAGCAGATTTTGAAATATAATTTTTAAAAGATATCTACTCTTTAAGAAAATAAATTTTTTAAAGAAAACGGTTGAAGACTGAAGCAAAATTTTTGTTCAACATTTATAAGAAATCTATATTTTTAAAGAATTTCAGAAATCCCAAGCAAAAACCATTACCATTCCTGTCTATACATCAAAATTGAAATCAAAATGTACAGGAATAAAATCTACTTACCTCCCTCTACAAGATTTATTTTATGAGAATTTTATACAACATAAAATATTGTCGCAAAATGGCTTTAAATCTGGATCAAATCGCCATGCAAATATGGTACTTGGACGCGTTCCGTTGAAAGGAAACAAGACACTTCTGAAAGTTGCATCAATCAA
This sequence comes from Aspidapion aeneum, assembly GCA_963576565.1. Lineage (NCBI taxonomy): Eukaryota > Metazoa > Arthropoda > Insecta > Coleoptera > Brentidae > Aspidapion > Aspidapion aeneum. Next base: position 71,486,939 of record OY755043.1, read on the forward strand.
ATAATAGTTTTTTCAAGGCCTACTGGACTATTTACTCTTTTGTAGTAAAGATGTTCAGAAGTTTCAGTATGTATTTAGTTTAACCGTTTTTAGCGAAAAATCAGGTCCGCGAGCCCACTGTGTGCTGATGGAAGAACGTCGATTGACATTGATTGTCAAAATGACATTTTATAAATACTTCTATTTGCAAACTAATCTCAAGACTGTTTTTAAATTGGGTGCGCCCGTCCCACTAATTTGAGTTAAAAAGAGAGAGTAAGTAGCTGAATGACAATGTGTGAGTTTGGTAAATAAAACGAGTAGACCACTGTATGTTTATTGATATCATGATTGTTTAAGAGTATAAACGCCCTTACTAATACATTAATTTAAAAAGAGATGGTAAACAATCGGATAATAATATGTAAGTTCAGTCAATGACACAATTAGGCGCTGATTCGTGACGTAGGTTGACATTAGCACCCCATTAGCACCCCGACATAAATTGTAGTTTTGGAACATACTCATTTGCATCTCTTTTTAATGCACAGTATATTCATTTTATTGCTGTCTAACTCATAGCGCTGCTGGAAGACGGGTTGTCAAAAATTTGGCAAAATGGATGCCATTAGATAATTTTTGTTCAATACAGAATGTTTTTAAAAGTTTATTTCGACTGTGTTAATTGTGAAAACAATCTTTTAGTAACTTGATGCAAAGCTTACCCGCTATCTAGAAAGGTAAGCTTTATTTAGTTTATAGTATTAAAAGGGTGAAATTGACAAAAAAAAATTGCTCTCAATTTTATAGCCATAATGTAAGCAAATAAAAACTTTAATTTTTTGCCTAAAATCACACTAAAGGAAGCGAAAACATGATAAAATACTAAAAATATAAAAAAGGAGGAATTTTAAATAACACTTTGTGTCATCTAGTATAAGTAAAGGCTGATTTATTTAGAAATGCAATGGACATAATATAAGCTTGTTGTTTTCCACCTATGTAGTAATGGTACTTAAGACCTTCCTATTTTATAAACATGTTCATATATTTTTTCAGACTTCATAAAACTCCATATTTTTAGAAAAACCTTCATATTTTTCATATTTCCCCAATGAAGAAACTTCATTCAAAGTCATAGAATAAGTGTGGAAATTTTCAATATTTTTCCTAGTCTTGAATTTTGAGTTCCTTTTAGTTTGTTATTAGTTTGTTGCCTTTGAGAAAGTCTGAATAAAGTAGGGCTTTTTTGCCTTCTATTTTATTATTGTTATGGTTGTTGCATTTTTTATGTTAATTAGTGGTTTTGGACATCCGTGGTTAGTTCTAAAAAAGTCTAATTGTAATGTTGAGTTTTTTTTTAATGTTTGAGCTCGGAATAGGGGTTTAAAGTATACCAAGTATATCATCAAGTATACTTAAGTGTTCTGTGTTACTAGATGTACAGGGTGTTTTAATATATTTCCAAAAAGGTCTACTGCACTTATTTCAAGAGATAGAAAATAGGGTACCTATTTTCAAGAAATGTAGATTAGGTGCCAAACTGCTAGAAATTGTAGATGCTAATATTTTAACAGTGGCTTTACCAAATGGCAGTTTATCATATATTTTTGAGTTTAGAAAGAAAATATCTATTTTTTTAAAAGTTGGATCATAAACATATTAATTTGTAGGATATTCCGTAAGAGATTTACAATGTTTGGGGTTTTTTATAACTTTTTTTGATGGTATAGGATAACGCCTACAACTTCTGCATTTATAATTTTGTTCTATTTCTTTGAATAATTCCAGTAAACCTTGGTTTAAAAATACGGAAACACCTTATACCTTGTTGTAAAATATGCTTTAAAAAATATGCCTTGTTTTCGTTTGGTCATACCCCATCCAGGCCTAATTCAACTTGAAAATGTTTGATAATACTTTTCTTAATAAATAAAATTAAGAAATATATATTTTTGCTTAATAAATGAGTTTTCCTAAAAAAAAGTTGGGTTTGACATAACAAGCCATTTGGTAGAGGACCCAAAAAGAAACTAAATTTTTATTCATAATTCCTTCATATTTTGTTTTCTTAATTTCATAATTTTATTAAAAAGTTATTATTTATCATATTATTTTGCTGTTTATCTGTTAAGAGTCCTGAAAGTTCACTGGGTAAAACATGAAAGCACTTAAATTAGGGCACATCCTTAAATTATTTAACTCAAAAATTCAGTATTTTCGACCTCCTTCTCCTCCCCCCTGATAAGGTATTTTTGTAAAAAATACATTAAAAAAACATTTAGTGTAACACAAGGTTAGGTTAAACCTCCCTCCCTGTGGCATTACATAATTTAAGAATGGTCCCTTACATTGTTGAGTAAATTAGGCATAAGGCGTAGATACTTACATACTGAGGCTATCAATAAAATCTAGAAAATAATAAAAAAGACATAATCATACTACAGAGACAATACATATGCTCAAATTTTGGTTAGTGAAAAGCTTAGACTAAATTATTATTTTGATGGCTTCAGTGAAAAGGTTCTTATTAATTGTTTGGATGTATTCCAGAGGAGAAAGCTTTTCCCCAATCGCTGTGGTAGTTTATGTATTCCCATATTATGTTTCACAAAGACTAATTATTATTTTGATGGCCTCAATGTAAAAGTTCTTACTTGGAATATTTTCATCCCTTTTATTATATACACATTCAAAACTAGGAAACAAAATTTGTTTCTAGGTTTTTGCCTAATAATGTATAACTTACATAATTTAACTAATTTTATTCTTACTTATTTTAAATTATACTTACCGTAATGTTATAAGAACTATGTTCATTTTTCTCTTTTTGTTATGTACAAAAGTACCAATCAAAATAGTTTTATAAAAATCCACTATTTTATGCTTTTAGTGTTTCCGGCACAGTTTCCTGATATATGTGACATAAATACTAAAAAGAAATCTACTGAATTTAGGGAAGATAAAAACATGTATTGACAAAACTTTGATGAGCATTTGGACAAAAAAGGCTGGAAAACCATCAAACTCATACATACTTTAGCAACTGGAACAATTACATGATACTATAGATTAACTGGACTGGTTTAAACAGAAAAAAAAGGTAGATTTTATCAATCAGTAATAAAAATTAATAGTTAAGGTATTTTGGTTTATACATTTTTTAAACTTTTTATGAAGTTTTGTTCTTATATACAATATTTTATATTTATAATTGGTAAATCTAACCAGAACTACAAAAACTATTTCCAATCACTTAATATAATAAGTCCCCTAGGACGTTGAGGGGTTCAAATTAAAATTCGTACCTATAGATAATTAATCCTAGTAACTTCTATATACAAATTTTAATATTAGTATCTATGCCATTTCCCATTAGTATCTATGCCATTTTCCCCAGGGGGAAAGGGTGGTGCTTGGGTAACCTTAGAGAGGTAACTAAGTAAACGAACAAACCTTTTATTGTACCTAGACCTTTTTAGTGATTGGATTTAACAAATATTGAACAATAAACTTTAAATTCATAAGAAATTAAGTTTTAACCTCGGTTTTAACACCAACATAATGAGTGATACCTTGTTTAAAAGGTCTTTTAAAGACCTTTTAAATGATGTATAGCATGACACATTTTAAAAATAAATATATTTTTTTAAAAATTTTAAAAATTAAAAAAAAAAATGATTTTTTTGGAAGAATACCATTTTAAATTTTTCCAAAAAAATATATAATTTTTTTCAATGTTTTACTAAGACACTCACCAAATTTCAAGATGGAGAAATGATGGGTTCCATATGAAAAAATAAAACAATATTCAAACATGTAAAAAATGGTAGCTTTTTCAAGTAAGACATATAAGAATCAAAGATAAATGCTATAATATAGGAAAAAATAATATTTTATAAGTAATAAGCACGCCTCTCAAAGTTTCAAGTAAATTAAATATTTTTTAAATTATTTTTATTTCCAAAATTTGTAGGTCTAACCTGTAGCGGTAATGGGTTAAACTTTTCTTCAAATCATTTTTCTTTTAATAATTAAAATATTTGCTTTAGGTTTAGGGTAATAAATAGAGAAGGCTGACCCGTTTGGGTGCAAAAAACTCACATTTACTTCATTTGTCTAAAATAATTTGAAAATTGAATAAAAAATGATTTTTGTAATATCCATGAGTATATGACCCATATAGAGTGGCAACTGGCAAGCTTCGCAACAGTGAAGGGTAGATGGCGCTGAAATAAATTCGTCTAGTACGGTATTGGTAATATTTAAAACTTTCTGTATAGTTTTGTAAAAAAAGTAAAAATTAAAACTTACCCAGCTTCAGGGGATTCAGCATTTTTTTAAGACTTCATGTACTTTAGCGTACACCCAGTGACGGACCCACGAATATGTCTTGGGGGGTCCCGAGGCCTCGTAGAGGGGAACGCGAAGCCTTATGATGTCAAAGCTATTTTTTGTGTTTTTTCATGAAATATGTGGAAAATATGTTAAAAACTCTAAGGCTTGGGGGGGGGGGCCCGGTTCGGTTGTTTGTTTTTATTTTTAAAATGTGTCATGTGACACATTATTTAAAAGGTCTTTCAAATACCTTTTTGACAAGGTATGACTTATAGATTGCTGTAAAGTAGTTTTATAGATATTCCTATTTTTCTTTACCTATGTAGGAGCAAAACTTGCTAATCTTTTAATTTTAAAAATAAACTACTGGGCTAAAAATTTTCAAGATTTAATTTGAAATGACCCAATGGGTAACATCATTTTTAGTTATTACATTTTTTGCACCTTTACAATACATTATTACATTTCCACTTAAAATCCTTAGAATGAAAAGTTATGGCTAGACATGGCTACGCTCGTGGTACAAAATTTTCGTCTCGGGATAAGAAGTGTCACTTTTATTTAAAGTTTTTAATCCTTGTAGGATTAAAAGTACAAAAATTTAAGGCATTTCCCATGTCAAAAGGTTCAAGGTATTTATTTTTTGCCAAACCTCTTGGCAATAATACCAGTAGCCATGTCATAATAAAAAAATAATTTTCACTAATAGGCCAGTCATTAGAGCATAAAAGTTGGTGTGGTGACGATTTTGACATATGTTTACATTGGACGCCTTATAAAAAAATTAAGTTTTTTACCTTGGCGTAGGGGGGCGGCTCACCCCTTCATCTTGGATTTAGTGTGAACAAAAGTGATTGTTTAAAAATTATCTTTTTCCTGTACATTCTAGAAAAAAATTAGTTTTAAACAAAAGTCGAAGACAATAAAATTTTCTACAAAAGCGCTTATATACACTTTTTCGACAGACAAATGGTTTTCGAGTTATGAGGCTAAACATTTCGCCGCAATTTTGTATGTTAGCCAATTTTTGTATAAAATAAAGATTAATTAACAGCATATAAAAGGAGACATTACTGAATGGCCTGGGTAGTACCCTTGCCGAGATACGAACCTTGATGTGGTAGCAGTACACTCGTTTTCTATGTATTTCCATAGTGTATGCAAAATAAACCCCTAAATCATTAATATTTGTCATTTTCTCAAAAGTTAAGCATTTTACAGAAAATATGTAAAAAAGTTTATTGTAGGAAACTAAATTATCTTTTAAACAATGTATCACTTAGATGGGCCAATTCCACGATTAGCACTTAACTGACATCTAAAAACATTTTAGGAAAAAACACCCTTTTCAAAAAAAATAAATTGTACTTTTAAACAGCGTACCACAAAGTGGTGTGAAAGCTATTACTCACCCTCCGCGTCCGCATATTAACGTTATTTTTTATTTAATATTTTTTTTTTGTTTTAATTAATTTTCTTAAAAACTAAGCTTTTCACAAATTCCCGTTTTACTCTATAATAATGCAGCTTAACACAAATGCAAATTTAGTTTGCTGCATTGAATATAAAATGTACATTTTTTAAAAATTAGTAAATTTTGTATAAATTTATAATAATAAAGAATCTTGAATCTTGAATCTATATTTTTGAAAATAAAATAATCTTTAAAGTGATATATATCTAGTAGTTTCTGTTAACGGAGGACACTTAAGAAACATACGCATATTTGGTTTTTTTTAATTTAAAAAAAATTATCATGTGTTTTATCAATTTTTTTTTAAAGCAAGCTCTATCGGCAAAAAGTTTTACTTTGTACTATAGACAATTAAATTTTCTTTCAAACAGTGTGTATATTTATAACATTAGGGCAACCGTTAATACCCCAGGGGCGTATAAAAACTGAATTGAAAAAAAAATCACCAAACATGCGTATATTCCTTGAGTGTTCCCCGATTACAAAAACCCACTAAATTCATATTGTTTTAAAAATAATTTTATTTTTAATAATACAGAGTAAAACTAAACTTTTCGATAAACTTAGTTTTTAAAAAAATAAAAAATTAAATTAAATTTTATAAAATAACATTTGTGTTTTAAAATTTTTGCCAAAAATGCTTGGTTTTCTTGAAACCTGAATTAAACCTAAAAAAAAACATTTTTTTTTTCATGACTTAAAAAATAACCTCATTTTTGGGATGGCATATTAAGTGGTAACCGTGAAATTGAACTATTCAATACACCGTTTAAAAGATAATTTAATTTTCTACAAAAAAGTACTTAGCTTAGCTTACATATTCTCAGTCAAATGCTTACCTTTTACGAAAATGAGATAAAACTTAATAAGTTCGGTTTATTTTGCATATACTTAGGAAACGGGTGTACCGCTAACACTTCAGAGTTCATATCTCAGCAAGGGTAATAACCAGATTTAGTTAGTCTTTATTTCATGTTTTTCTCAAAATTAAGCAGTTTTTAAGATAAAGGCCACTAAAAAAGAAAATTGGTCAATACCCATATTGGCGGCAATATGTTTAGCCTCATAACTCGAAAACCATTCGTCTGACGAAAATACTTATACAAACGTTTTTATAGGAACTTTTGTTATCATCTATTTTGTCATTAACTATTATTTTTCTAAAATGCACAGTAACTAAATAATTAATAATAATAAATACCTCAATTTTTTTAGGACTCCAATGTGAACAACATATGTCAAAATCGCGATCACACCACGTTTTGCAAGCTAAAATTCTATAATGACTGGACTATAAGTCTTAGCAAAAATAATATTTGAAAACTTGATGCAGCAAATAAATTATCATGTTAGTAGTATATTAGTTAGTAGGATATTACATTTATTCTTTGTATGGTGAAGTTATAAACAGTTTTAAAAAAAAGAATAAAATAATACAATTTCTAAATTTGTTATTAATTTAAAAATTTCATAAAACTTATTAAATGTTTACACATGCCAAAATCCTGCGTGATATATTACAGATTTTTTTAAATATATTTCTATCTGAGATATCAAACAACCAATACCAGATCAGATTTCATAAAATACAGATTCAACTTTATTCATTTAGGTAGGGAAATGGACTGGCTTACGAAATCTTGTAAAACGCTATAAATAGGATCACTATCGTTTATTTAGTCAAAAACAACTAATACAATACAATATTTATCTAAATTAAGTAAGAAGTTGTAAATATAAGAATAATAACATTATTTAATAATAAAGATAACACAACAGCTGCAAAATAAAAAGATACCATTTACCAAAAGCATAATAATAATACTAAAAATAAAATAATCTGTGACAAAACAAATAAAAAGCCACATACCTACATATGTTTTTTTTCTTTTAAGTTTAAAATATAGAATAAATAAAAAGTTAATACTTAAAAAAAGAAAACAAAATAAAATATCTATTAACACAATATAGCATTTAAAAAAGTTAAGTATTTTTTACTATAGGAACTCGCCAACTTTTATAATAGTTTGGACTCTATTCGCTTAGAGGCCTTCATGCACTTTTGATGAGGGGTTGAAAGCCCTTACAATTGGGGAATACAATTACACGACGTCTGTCAAACTTATGCAAAATACAATATGGCAGCTAAAAAGTGAAAAATAGAAGAATTTTGGTAAATTTACAATTTTTTTATTTCTTAACCTAATTTTTTTAAAATTTATTTTATTTTATTTGGATTATATTGCATTTTATAAAAAACTATTAATCACTTGCATTTTTAATGTTTTTGAGTCTCAAAAAAAATATATTTCTCAACATCATGTTTTTTTTTGTGTTTTTTGCGTTTTATAGAAAAACTGCTGATTTTACAAAAAAAAATCACAAGATACAAAAAAATTGTTTCCTGACAAGTTGTATCCACAGTTAGAAAATTTTCGAGGTATGCTCAAAAAACTACGAAGTTGGCCTGAGGGTACCCCTAGACACCAAAATTTTACTTTTTCATAAAACTTTCAACAGGGAAAAAATGCTTCAAGAATTAAAAAATAACGTAAGCTAATTTATAATTTTTTTACTCTATATTCTGTCAAATATGATATGTCGTCCTACCTACGATTTTGAACCAATGTTTTCCCGACTAATTTTTATATCTATAAACCTAAAAGGAACATCGGTGGAAAGGTAATTTAAAGCTCTACAAAAACTAATAAACCATTTTTCTACTAAAATTACAAATTTGGTCAAAAATCTAAAAAACTTCATATCATCATCATCATCATAGTCGGTTCGTGACCTCTGTTATTTTAACGTGTAAATGCAAATTTGATGACAGACGCCAAAAGCCTTTGCTTTTTGTAACGCCATTCGACTTATTCGACAGATGTCAAACTCATGCCAAATACAAGAAACATCTCAAAAATGAAAAAAACAACAATTTTGGAAATTCATAACTTTGTTATTTGTGAACAGATTTTTTAGATTTTTGACGAAAGCTGTCATTTTAAAAGCAAAATGGTTTAGTAGCTTTTTGTAAAGCTTTAAATTACCTCTCCACCAATGTGTCCTTTGGGTTCCTAGATGTTGCCGTAGGGTATAAAAAAATAGTCGGAAGACATTGGTGCAAAATCGTGGTCATTATGTAAGCCGTCATATTGACAGAATATAGACTACAAAAAAATAAAAACTTAGCTAACGTTATTTAAAATGGTAGAGCCTTTTGATTTTTAAAGCATTTTTTCCAGGTTTTTTTATTTTTTTTATTTTAGATTAAGGCGCTTTGACCACATAGGGTCATTAGCGCAAATTAACGTTTGTTTAACATGATATAACCTTATTATTTAAATACATTGCAAAATCTTACAGTCTTTTAAATAGGCTAGGACACTAGTTTGAATTTTTTGTTTCATTGTTTAATAGAACACCAATGTTTGCTATTAATTTATGTTTTTGTCTTTTGTTTCTGTAAGCTACACAATCAATTAAAATGTGTTTGACCGTAATAGGTTCTCGGCACTGTGTACATACGGGAGGATTTGTTTTGTTAAAAATATGTTCATGTGTAATTTTCGTATGACCTATTCTAAGCCTAGACAAGTAAACTTGCACTTTTCTTGAGTTGGATAAAAATGGCCACGATTTAACAGAGGTCTTAATTGTGCGTAATTTAGAGTTTGATGTATTCCACTGGTCTTGTCATATGTTTAGCACTTTACATTTAATGAACACTTTAAAGTCACTATATACAATTTCGTTGATAGGTGTAGAGTCAATATAGTCACTGAGTGCCAGTTTGGCCTGTTGGTCAGCCCGCGATACCGACATGTGATGGAATCCACATAAAAATTACTTTAAGTGAGAGTTCTTGCATCTTGTATAGTATGTCTTTAATCATATGAATTATGGGATGTTTTGAATAGACTAAGCAAATGACTGGATAGAACTTAGGGAGTCTGATAAAATTAAAGTTGATTTTAGTCTTTTGTTAAGTGTATATTTCAGTCCTTCATAGATCGCATAAAGTTCTGCTGTGTACACACTGGTTGTGCTTTGTCAGTTGAAACTTGAGTATTTCAGTATCTTTTATTACGACCGCTGCTCAACCCCCTCTAAAGTTTTTGATGCATCAGTGTATATTTTGACATGGTTCTTCATAGTTTCTGTTATAGTTGCTAGTTCATTTCTAATTAGTTCTGGGTTATTGCTGGTCTTATCAAATTTTGTCATTGAAAAAATGCATTCTGGGGTCTCAACTAGCCATGGTGGATACTTTTCTTCGTATGTGAGAAAGTTAGGAAAAACACTTCCTACTTCGGCTCATAGAAAGATGGTGTTATGTTTAGTCTTTGTTGGTAGATACGACTGAAATCATGTTTTTGGAGATTTTGTTTGACTGGGTTTGAATTATTATTTAGGGCATTGGCTGCGTAAGAGAGACTAAGGTATATTCTTCTAAGGGATAAAGAGGGTTCTCCTGCTTCGCACAAAAGGCTTTCTACAGGACTCGTATGGTATGATCCCAGAACAATACGGAGGCTGGAGTTTGAATGGTATTTAGCATCTGTAATAACGAGGGCGACGTGGAAGCATATGCTACGCACCCGTATTCGATTTTAGATCTTATTAAACTTCTGTAGATGAACATCAAGGTTGTTGTGTCTGCACCCCAGGATCTATGTGCTAGTATTTTTAGTAAGTTTATATTCTTTTGGCATTTTTTAACTATATATTTTATGTGTAGATTCCAACTGAGTTTTCTATCAAATATCATTCCCAAGAACTTTGTTGATTCTATACATTCAAGTACCGTTCCGTATAGCTGAAGATTGGGGTTTTCAAGTCTTATACGTTTTTTGGAAAATAGCATAACTTTGGTCTTTTCTGTTGAGAAGATGAACCCTGAATTGTTTGACCATTCCTCCAGTCTATGAATTTGAGTTTGTAAAATTATCTCTATTGATTTGGTACATTTCCCTTTCAGTTTTAAGACAAGGTCATCAGCAAAAAGTCGAGCCTTAACCGGTGCTTTAATTTTTTTAAGTATGTCATTTATGGATGCTAGGAATAAGGTTGCACTTATGACTGATCCTTGCGGCGTACCGTTTTCTTAAATGACTTCGTTTGAAAGGGTGTTATTTACCTTTACTTGAAATATTCTGTTTTGCAGAAAATTTTGAATAAAAAATGCCATGTTGCCACCGATATTCCATTCTTTAATTTGTTGAAAAATTTTGTATCTCCATGCAGTATCAAAAGCCTTTTTGATATCGAAAAAAATTGCAATCAGGTTTTGGTAATTAGCGAATGCATCATGTATTTCTGACTCCAATTCTACTATATTATCTTGTGTCGATCTGTTTTGACGAAAACCACTTTGATAAGAAGCCAGTAGGTTGTTGTTTTCTAGGAACCAGCACAAGCGTCGGTTTATAATTTTTTCCAAAAGTTTGCACATGACGCAAATTAGAGAAATTGGTCTATAGGACTCTGGATCAGTTTCAGATTTGCCTTCTTTTAGAATAGGTATTATTAATGCTTTAGACCATAGGGTAGGAAATTGATGTTGGGTCCAGATGATATTGAAAAAGCGTAGCAGTACATCTTTAAAACTTTCTGGAAGGTTAATGATTAGTAGCGCTGGTATATTGTCTGGTCCTGGTGATGAATTTTTTAGTCCGTTTAGAGTTTCTGTAAATTCCATTTTCGTGATTGGAATGTTTAAAGAAACATTTTCTGCATTGATTACCAAGGGTTCCAGTTCTGTTTGTAGTTTGTAGTTTAGAAACTGTGGGTTTAGACTTTTGTTGGATGAAGCAAGATGGTAGGTTTCTGCTAGTACATTACCAATGCTTTTACTGTCTGTGACCATTTGATTTCCAAGTGACAACTTTCTGACTTTTGAATCATAGCCTTTCCCTTCGATGTTCCTTACTTTATTCCATACTTCTGTACTAGGGGTGTTTGAATTTAGCAGTGTTAAATAGTTTTGGAAGGAATCCTTTTCCTTTTTTTGACAATAAATCGGGACTTAGCTCTAAGTTTTTTAAAAACAATCAAATTTTGTTGACTTGGGTGGCGTTTAAATCTATTAAATGCATTTTTGCACTGCTGGATTGCAACAGCGCAATCTTTATTCCACCAAGAAACATGATTTCTATTCTTAGGATACGTTTTTTTGCCAACAGCTATCTCAGCACATTCATTGATTATTTTATTAATGTTTTCTACTGTTATATCTATGTTATTATCTAGAAATGTTGGTTTAGACCTTTGTTCTATAAGTTGTGTATATAAGGTGCAGTTAGCATTTTTAAAGTTCCAATTTTCGTTCGAGTGTGACTCATAAGAGTCGCTAAGGTTGGTAATTTTTATTGGAAAATGGTCACTCTGATAGAGGTGTGGTAATACTTCCCATTTTAAGGATGTAGCTGTAGTCGGGTCACTAAGTGTAAGGTCAATAGCAGAGAAGTCACGATTGTATGCATTAAAACGAGTATAAGATCCATCATTCATAAGCACTAGATTTGAGTTTTCTAAGGCTTCCAAAAAAGTTTTTCCCCTAGGTTTATTGGATTTACAGCCCCAAGAAATATGATGACTGTTAAGATATCCAGTAATAATTTGAGGACAGCTCACTTGCAAGAAAAGGTTGTTTAGTTCTTGTTGATTAAAATCCCTGTCAGGTGGTATGTATATATTGCATATAGTCGTTTTGTTTTTCAATTCCACAGATACTGACAAGGCTTCAAAATCTGTTCTTAGTACATTTTCTTTCGCTTTGATAGATTTATGGACGAGTATTGCTACTCCTCCGCTTGCTTTTTCTTGATTTTGGCGACTAAGATAAAAACCATTATATTTCTTTGGGCAGTATTCTTTGCCGGGCTTAAAATGGGTTTCTTGAAGGCAAATTATGAAGGGTTTTATTTCCTGTATTAAAATTTGGAGCATTTCTAGGTAAAGTGAATATCCGTTTAAATTCCACTGTAAGATTAAATGTTGATTTTTAACCATTTTTAATGCTATGATATTAATACTAATTTATTACATTGTTAATTTTAATCGGCCTTGGGGTCTTGCGACGCGTCGCTGGTAGCATCGTCGCTAAAGTCAAAGTGCTTGGCAATCTTAGAGAGAGTTCCGTTATTTTGGATTTCGCGCTTCTTGCTGTAACATGTAGATAAACCTCTTTTATCATTTTATTTAATTCGAATAGATCCTTTGTGTATTCCAAGGCAATTGGGATGGGGTCTGATGATCCATGTATGTTTATAAATAGATCCTTGAGTTCGTCGTATTTAAGTGGAAATTCAGGCTTATGTGAGTCAATAAAGTTTTTTGCAGGTAAAAAAATATTTTCCGCAGATTCGGAGCTTAGAAAGTCGCTAGTTTTTCTAGGTTTTTTGATTCCTTTTGCCGTGTTGGTTTTGTAAAAATATTATTGCCTTGTTGGGAAAATTCTATGGGTAGAGTCTCTATTTCTTCGAAATTTCTCTTCTGTTGGTTCCTTGTCGGTTCTTCTGATGTTAGAGTCTGATGGTTCCCTGCCGGTTTTTCTAATGAAAGAGTTTGTTGCGAGGCTTCAATTTGATTGGTCGATGCATTTTCTGATTCTTGTGGATTGTTGGGGCAGCAATGTGTCCTGGAGATTTGCATTTGAAGCATGACATTCCATCTGTAGATAAAAATACTCGATAGGATTGGTTTTCGTGGTCAACTATGATAGAGCTGGTTAAAGTTATGTTTTCCGGAGGCATTATGAAAGCTTGACGACGAAAACTCAAAATATGATTATATTCGGCCTTGGTTACTCCTACTTTGAGGAATGTTATTGGTGAAACCAGTTTAATACCGAGAGAAGTAAGTTTTTCTTCAAGTAACTTGTGAGGAATTGTAGGGCATACATTTGATAAAACTAATCGCTGTGATGGTGTGATAAGTCTTCTTACTTGAATGGCCTCTTGATCGATTTTTATTGAACCATACTCTTGCATAACTTTGTCAACGAGCTCTTTGCTTGACAAGTAGGTGGTAGACGCTTTTTACTCATTGGGCGTCGACCGGTGAGATACCACCATGCCAGAACAGAGTAGCGCTAAGTGGTATCACCACGTTTCGCTACTGCGCTGGCAGTCCGGTTCCAACAATGAGTAACAGATAGCATGATGGCGCCTCCAGGTTCAAAATATTCCGGAGGTAAAATACCTGACCACTCGGATCTCCGGGCGTCGGGTGATCCTGGGGGTCCTTCATGCAAAGATATTAAAGAAGACCAAAAACTCAACTCAGAATTGATTTTAGCAATATAAGAGGATTAAGTACCAACATGAATTCAGTTCACCAACACCTTGAAGAACAAAGACCTGACATCCTTGTTCTCACTGAAACTAAAATCAGTTCTGCAACACCTATTGTGAACTATCTTTATCCCGGCTATGACCTACACCACCGATTTCGACATAATTTTGGGATCTGTGCGTACATTAAAAACGACCTTTCATGTCATCGAGAGGAGAAGCTAGAACCAGCGAACCTCGATATCATATGGCTGAAATTCACCTTAAAGTCATCGACCAAGTTCATTTGCTGCCTCTACCGACCGCCAAGTAACACCGAGTATCAAAACTTTTTTGCGACATTATCCGAAAACTGTGATAGTATACAGTCTAACTATCCACATGCGGAAATTGTTTTTTTAGGCGATTTCAACGTCCACAATATACCCTGGCTAAAACACCATAACAAAACAGATAATGAAGGCAAGGAAGCAGAAGCTTTTGCCATAAGTTGTGGTCTAACGCAGCTTGTCGATGAACCTACCCGTATCTCAGAAAGGGGTGAATTTGCAGCGCTTTTAAACTTGTTCCTAACTACAAATCCTGACTTGTACACAATTCAAGTAGATCCCCCACTTGGTTCATCCGATCATAAACTTATAAGAACAAAGTGGGAAATGTTCATACCGCCAAGCCAACAATCACTTCCTCGTAAAATGTGGCAATATAAATCGGCAAAATGGAATGACCTTAAACAGTTTTACCTGGATTTTCCATGGCAAGAGGCTTGCTTTAAAACAGCTGATCCCACTATTTGCTGTAATGAAATAACAAAAGTATTCTTATCTGGAATGGATCCCTATATCCCACATACAATAAAACGCAGAGCTAGTGCAAAACCTTGGTTCAACAGCCAGTGTCAAACGGCTGTACAGAAAAAACACAGAGCATATAACCTTTGGAAAAGACAACAAACCGCTCAAACCACACAGAATTTATAGAAGCCCGAAATAGTTGCAAAATTACTATTGACACCGCCAAAGAAACATACAATCAAAGAATAAAAAACAGGTTGCTGAATTGTCCAAGTAGTTCTAGGTCCTTTTGGTCTCTTGCAAAAGTCGTTGGATCAAAATTCACCAAGTTATCCATACCACCACTTACAGATAAAAATACTCACTTAGCCACAACATCAGAGGAAAAAGCCAATATGCTGGCCAAAATCTTTTCCTCCAACTCAAACCTAACAGTGCCAAATGGAAAAACTCCACCGTTCATTGAAAGGGTTTCCCACAGCATGCCAGAGGTACCCTTTTGTCACAGATAAATACGAAAATCCCTTAAAAAGTTGGATACAAACAAAGCAATGGGTCCAGATGGCATTCCCGCGATAGTACTCAAAAATTGTGCTAGCGAACTCACCCCAACTTTCGCAAAATTATTCAATTTATCTTATAGACAAGGAGTATATCCATCATCATGGAAGTCTGCCGCAGTACAACCCATTCCAAAGAAAGGAAAAAAGACAGATCCGTTAAACTATAGACCAATTGCTTTACTTCCGGTGATATCAAAAGTAATGGAAAGAGTTGTGAACAATCACCTAACCAAGTACTTGGAAAAGTACAAAATTATCAACGACAAGCAATACGGATTTCGAAAATATAGGTCAACTGGCGATTTACTTACATACGTCACTCACTTATGGCAAAAAGCGATTGAGTTGCGAGGTGAAACAAGAACAATTGCCTTAGATATATCTAAAGCATTCGATAAAGTCTGGCATGAAAATCTGCTCAACAAGCTCAAAGCAACGGGATTGTCGCCGAGACTTTGCACTTGGTTTGAAAGTTACCTTAAGGATAGATCCATTTATGTTGCACTGGATGGCCGGAACTCCAACTCTTACCAAATAAATGCTGGTGTGCCACAGGGAGCAATCCTTTCGCCAACACTTTTTCTGATTTACATAAATGACCTCATAGATAAAACAGTAAATCCACTTTATTGCTTTGCAGATGATGGCAATGTAGTCTCCTCAGTCATACCACCCACATGTCTCTTCGCACGTGAATTCCATTACCTTACTTGGAGATAATAGAGGACTGGGGCAACAAAAACCTTGTACAGTTCAACGCGCAGAAAACCCAAGCAGCCCTGTTTTCAAAAAAGACCAGCACCGGTGAGCCAAACATCATGCTATCTGGAAGTGCTGTCGCATTGCAGAGCCAGTTGAACATCTTAGGAGTCACTGCAGAGACCAACATGTCTTGGCACAGTCACGTGGCAGATATAGCTAAAAGGGCGTCCCAAAAGCTTGGGTGCTATTTCGTACAAGACATCTGTATACACCAAGCCAACTGCTGACACTCTACAAAGCCCAGATTCGACCAACTATGGAGTACTGCTCACATATATGGAGTGCGGCACCCAAACATACCTTAATGCTTTTGAACACCGTGCAAAAACGAGCTATCAAGCTGATCAATGACCCCGCATTTACCCGTAGCTTGGATAGTCTCGAACATCAAAGAACTGTGGGCGATCTATCTCTCTTCTACAGGTATTATCACGGAAAATGCTCTGAAGAGTTGGCACGTATGATCCCCCCGGGAGTAGCACCTACTAGGCGAACACGTCAAACAGACGGTAACCATCAATTTATTGTCAAAATAGAGGCACCAAGAACCTCATTATATCAGAATTCATATCTCCGGAGAACAGCATCGCTGTGGAATAAACTCCCTGCGACAGTTTTCCCTGCAGGTTACAACGTGAACCGTTTCAAAACCAACACATACCAACATTTCCGCGCACTTGCCGCTTCCCGAGCGTGATAGGGATCTCCTTGCGAGTGCGCATACCCGTAAAAAAAAAAGTAGATGCAGATTCTGTTGTTAGAGATGCGTGATGAAAATATATTTTTTGGTTCAATTTTGTCTCCGGTTGCGAAAATGTATTCCTGCAAAGCAACATTATTTAGCGCTGGTAAAAGAATGGCTTGTTCTTTTGTGGGAAACAATTGCTGTGAGGCTACAGTTGAGTATGATTTAACGCTGAAAGTAGAAGCTGTGGTGTTGGTATTCAGAACGATAGAGGGGGTGTTTGAGTCCATGTACTCATGAACTCCATCAGATGTTAAACTCATTTTGTGTTACTTTGGATGTTTCCGCTTCATTGAAATAATTTTAGTACGGTCCTGTTCGACGACGAGTGTTTTGCACGGGTGTCGCCTAGCTATCTACCAAGATCAGACAACTGTACGCGCGCAACCTTGATGTTGTGGATGCTAAAAACGATCGATTTAATCGCTTATGAGTTAAAATTGGTGTACTCACTGCGTTTTTAAATCACTTGTGTCTTGCTCTTTAATAAAACACCTTTTTTTAAAAAAATGTAAACGTTATTTTACTTGAAAAATCACTATAAAGTCGGACCTAACTTTCAGCAGGTGGTAGACGCTTTTTACTCATTGGGCGTCGACCGGTGAGATACCACCATGTCAGAAATGAGTAGCGCTAAGTGGTATCACCACGTTCCGCTACTGCGCTGGCAGTCCGGTTCCAACAATGAGTAACAGATAGCATGATGGCGCCTCCAGGTTCAAAATATTCCGGAGGTAAAATACCTGACCACTCGGATCTCCGGGCGTCGGGTGATCCTGGGGGTCCTTCATGCAAAGATATTAAAAGAAGACCAAAAACTCAACTCAGAATTGATTTTAGCAATATAAGAGGATTAAGTACCAACATGAATTCAGTTCACCAACATCTTGAAGAACAAAGACCTGACATCCTTGTTCTCACTGAAACTAAAATCAGTTCTGCAACACCTATTGTGAACTATCTTTATCCCGGCTATGACCTACACCACCGATTTCGACATAATTTTGGGATCTGTGCGTACATTAAAAACGACCTTTCATGTCATCGAGAGGAGAAGCTAGAACCAGCGAACCTCGATATCATATGGCTGAAATTCACCTTAAAGTCATCGACCAAGTTCATTTGCTGCCTCTACCGACC
This sequence comes from Aspidapion aeneum, assembly GCA_963576565.1. Classification (NCBI taxonomy): domain Eukaryota; kingdom Metazoa; phylum Arthropoda; class Insecta; order Coleoptera; family Brentidae; genus Aspidapion; species Aspidapion aeneum. The sequence goes on from OY755043.1 coordinate 71,505,028, forward strand.
GCCAAGTAACACCGAGTATCAAAACTTTTTTGCGACATTATCCGAAAACTGTGATAGTATACAGTCTAACTATCCACATGCGGAAATTGTTTTTTTAGGCGATTTCAACGTCCACAATATACCCTGGCTAAAACTCCATAACAAAACAGATAATGAAGGCAAGGAAGCAGAAGCTTTTGCCATAAGTTGTGGTCTAACGCAGCTTGTCGATGAACCTACCCGTATCTCAGAAAGGGGTGAATTTGCAGCGCTTTTAAACTTGTTCCTAACTACAAATCCTGACTTGTACACAATTCAAGTAGATCCCCCACTTGGTTCATCCGATCATAAACTTATAAGAACAAAGTGGGAAATGTTCATACCGCCAAGCCAACAATCACTTCCTCGTAAAATGTGGCAATATAAATCGGCAAAATGGAATGACCTTAAACAGTTTTACCTGGATTTTCCATGGCAAGAGGCTTGCTTTAAAACAGCTGATCCCACTATTTGCTGTAATGAAATAACAAAAGTATTCTTATCTGGAATGGATCCCTATATCCCACATACAATAAAACGCAGAGCTAGTGCAAAACCTTGGTTCAACAGCCAGTGTCAAACGGCTGTACAGAAAAAACACAGAGCATATAACCTTTGGAAAAGACAACAAACCGCTCAAACCACACAGAATTTATAGAAGCCCGAAATAGTTGCAAAATTACTATTGACACCGCCAAAGAAACATACAATCAAAGAATAAAAAACAGGTTGCTGAATTGTCCAAGTAGTTCTAGGTCCTTTTGGTCTCTTGCAAAAGTCGTTGGATCAAACTTCACCAAGTCATCCATACCACCACTTACAGATAAAAATACTCACTCAGCCACAACATCAGAGGAAAAAGCCAATATGCCGGCCAAAATCTTTTCCTCCAACTCAAACCTAACAGTGCCAAATGGAAAAACTCCACCGTTCATTGAAAGGGTTTCCCACAGCATGCCAGAGGTACCCTTTTGTCACAGAGAAATACGAAAATCCCTTAAAAAGTTGGATACAAACAAAGCAATGGGTCCAGATGGCATTCCCGCGATAGTACTCAAAAATTGTGCTAGCGAACTCACCCCAACTTTCGCAAAATTATTCAGTTTATCTTATAGACAAGGAGTGTATCCATCATCATGGAAGTCTGCCGCAGTACAACCCATTCCAAAGAAAGGAAAAAAGACAGATCCATTAAACTATAGACCAATTGCTTTACTTCCGGTGATATCAAAAGTAATGGAAAGAGTTGTGAACAATCACCTAACCAAGTACTTGGAAAAGTACAAAATTATCAACGACAAGCAATACGGATTTCGAAAATATAGGTCAACTGGCGATTTACTTACATACGTCACTCACTTATGGCAAAAAGCGATTGAGTTGCGAGATGAAACAAGAACAATTGCCTTAGATATATCTAAAGCATTCGATAAAGTCTGGCATGAAAATCTGCTCAACAAGCTCAAAGCAACGGGATTGTCGCCGAGACTTTGCACTTGGTTTGAAAGTTACCTTAAGGATAGATCCATTTATGTTGCACTGGATGGCCGGAACTCCAACTCTTACCATATAAATGCTGGTGTACCACAGGGAGCAATCCTTTCGCCAACACTTTTTCTGATTTACATAAATGACCTCATAGATAAAACAGTAAATCCACTTTATTGCTTTGCAGATGATGGCAATGTAGTCTCCTCAGTCATACCACCCACATGTCTCTCCGCACGTGAATTCCATTACCTTAGACTCACTGAAATATCACAGATAAATAACGACTTGGAGATAATAGAGGACTGGGGCAACAAAAACCTTGTACAGTTCAACGCGCAGAAAACCCAAGCAGCCCTGTTTTCAAAAAAGACAAGCACCGGTGAGCCAAACATCATGCTATCTGGAAGTGCTGTCGCATTGCAGAGCCAGTTGAACATCTTAGGAGTCACTGCAGAGACCAACATGTCTTGTCACAGTCACGTGGCAGATATAGCTAAAAGGGCGTCCCAAAAGCTTGGGGTGCTATTTCGTACAAGACATCTATATACACCAAGCCAACTGCTGACACTCTACAAAGCCCAGATTCGACCAACTATGGAGTACTGCTCACATATATGGAGTGCGGCACCCAAACATATCTTAATGCTTTTAAACACCGTGCAAAAACGAGCTATCAAGCTGATCAATGACCCCGCACTTACCCGTAGCTTGGATAGTCTCGAACATCGAAGAACTGTGGGCGATCTATCTCTCTTCTACAGGTATTATCACGGAAAATGCTCTGAAGAGTTGGCACGTATGATCCCCCCGGGAGTAGCACCTACTAGGCGAACACGTCAAACAGACGGTAACCATCAATTTATTGTCAAAATAGAGGCACCAAGAACCTCATTATATCAGAATTCATATATCTGGAGAACAGCATCGCTGTGGAATAAACTCCCTGCGACAGTTTTCCCTGCAGGTTACAACCTGAACCGTTTTAAAACCAACACACACCAACATGTCCGCGCACTTGCCGCTTCTCGAGCGTGATAGGGATCTCCTTGCGAGTGCGCACACCCGTAAAAAAAAAAAAAGTCACGTGAAACTCATGAAAATGTGAAATTTTGGTGTCTAGAGGTACACTCCAATATCGTAGTTTTTGAGCATACCTCGAAAAGTTTAACTCATGGTGAAAATGTGAAAACAACTTTTTAATACACATCTTTTTTGTATCTTGTGATTTTTTGTAAAATCGCAGTTTCTCTATAAAACACAAACAACACGAAAAAAAGACATGATGTTGAGGAATTAATTTTTTTTTTTTTTAAACCAGAAACAATAAAAATGCATGTGATTAATAGTTTTTATAAAAGTGCACTATAATCCAAATAAAACAAAATTTAATTTAAGAAATAAAAAAGTTGTGAATTTTCCAAAATTATCCTGTTCTTCATATTGCTAAGCGAATAGACTATTAGATAATATTTACTATAGTTAATGAGAGTAGCAACACTCTTAGTGTTATGTAACCCTGACGGGGGTGGCACCCCACTTAAATGTGCCTCTTGACAGTTTTTTGTTAATAACTGAAAAACTCAAATTTTAAAAAAATATATTTTTGAAATCATTTTTCGACAAAACCTCCTTTCCAATGATGTACATGGCCATCCCTGGAAGCAGTGGGGCACGTTTTTGGGAAAAACAATGTGTGAAGGATAAAAAATACCACAAGAAAAACTAACACTTGTACGACAGCTTTCGAGTTATTAGCAAAAAACTGTTAAGAGGGAACAATCAACCTTGCCAGGGTGGGGGTGGTTTACCTTCTGGAAATGTTCGGAAGAGTATGTTGCTTCTCTAATTCAATGCAGTTTTTAGCTCAAATCTCATATATAAGGCTTGAACGAAAGTATTAGGGACTTATTGCAATAAAGCCGGACACAAATTGTGCCGGGCACTATTCTGACAGTTTCCCATTGAAAACTGACAGTTGATCTTTCAAAATTGATATACCAATGTCGAATTTATAAATGTAGTCATTTATTTTCCATTAATAGTGGCGTCACAATTAATTCCGGCTCTTATAATACACAAAGTCCTAATGTTGAAAGAAGATAGCTGTTGTTATAATGGGAAACTGTCAGAATAGTGCCCGGCACAATTTGTACCTGGCTTTATTGTAACTATTATGTACAAAAAATAAGTAAGAACATAAATAGGGTTACTGGTATTGAGTTTGCTTAGTAGCAAAAAAACTGTACATTTATATACATACATATATATTTCCCCTCCGAAAAATGTTTGGGGTAGTCTCATATTTATCCATCCCAAATGTGTTGCTTCTCTAATTCAACGCAGTTTTTAGCTTAACTCTCATATATAAGGAACTAAAATATTATGTACAAAAAACAATTAAGAGCATAAATATGGTTACTGGTAATTGTTACGGGTCAGACGACCCACACTTCCTTCTTACAAATTTTTCATAGAAGAAATAAGTTTTGTTTACCTATTTGTGTTTTTCCAAAACCTTACCTGAAAATATTCTGGTCTGATCAACGCTAAATTGTAAAGCAGCCAAAACACCCTGTGTATTTAAGACATCTAAGCCTCCTAGGATGGGACTTTCTTCTATTCATGGAAATAAATAGGCATTCTTTAAGGTACAATAAACGGAGACACTGGAAAATAAGTCTTAGACCTTTATTTTGTAAAAATACCTAAGGTTTACATTTCACCGAACTAGGTAAACAAACCCAAAAATATCCCTTTTCACGAAAGTCTTAAATCACTTTGTCAGAAAAACATTGGACATTGATTCACCTTTTGACCTCATTTCAGCCCTCACTTCCCCTCATGAACTCTAAAAATGTTCATATATTTCACTTAATTTTTATTAAAATTTTGTAAACAAACACAAATAACTGTCAAGGTCAAGGTGAAACCTAGGGAATTTTGGTGCCAGGCCATGTGAATTTTAAAACTGATCTTTTAACCTCTTTTTGAGTTTTTCCTTGGTAGGAAATCAAAAACAGGAAAGCATTTTTGCTGATTATACCTAAGAGAATTTTCTTTAAGTTGATTTATAGTGGCGACTTTAATGTTTATAAAGTCCACAGGCTGATTTGCCATATTCTGTTATTTCTAAAGAATATATTCTCTTAAAATCTCAACACCCCGAGATGAATACTCGGTGCAACACTAAGGCCAAACTTCAACCGGTAAGTCCAATGCTTTTATAACTTTAATTTCACTTAACCATATTTGCACTGGTTTCTTTTAGCATGTAGCAATATTATTTAATATTTCAATGACTACTTTATTTCACCGCTTTAATGCATGGCTATTTTTCTCGCTTGTAGAGGCCTTCTTTTCCCGGACAAGATCCTGCTCTTGCCCATCTCTAACATATACCTCTGATTTGCCTCAACTGGAGTGATTTTGCCCAGCAGTCCTGCATGTAAGGAAATCTAACTTCTTGAGTGATTTCTGGAGGTTCATTTGCAACTGGTGAGACCGATGGACATAGGATGCAGCTAAGTAGTGACTGAAACAAACAGTACAAATAAAGACACCATTGAATAAGCCTATATTATTCTTAAACAGCCAGGATAAGTTGTATTTATTCTTATTATTACTTACCTAGTTCATTTATTTGGAACTGTATCCTTGCAGCAATGTGAATGTCTGTGAGTGGGTGTACATTAAGGGACTAAACTACCGTCTTAACAACAAATAATCCTAATTACACTGTAAACTGTGGTGCACCCCAGGTATTAGAATTTATTTTTACCATTATGAATAGACACTATGAACTCCTATTTTAGGACCTTTTTTTTTCAGCCCTAATAATGTAAATAAATAAGGTTTGGTTACAAAAACACAAGGTGGTTTTTATTCTGCTTGAACTGTGCCAAATTAGCTTGTCTAACGAACTGTCACGATCAGCTGTTTTTCGATCCAAGATGGTTGCCATAGGATAAACAAAGCGTTTTCCCATAAGCCGCAATGTTAACAAAAACGTAATTTTTAAAAAAAGTGAAAGGATTTAATTTACAACAAAGATGCTGTTTTAAGTATTGATCCTTTGTACACATGGGAAAAATGCGTTTTTCTTAAAAAAAAATCAAATAAAAGGGACCATGTTTTGTACAAAAAGTCAGGTTATGTTTTTATTTACTTTTGTTTTTTTTTAAATTTTTTCTAGTTTTTTACTTAGTTTGAATAATTATTATTAGTTTCTGTGGTGTTATGAATTGTGGTAGCTGGGGAGATCTTGATAATGTTAGTTTTGATGGAATGCCAAGTATTTTGACCCTAAAAAATCATCTTGATTAAAAAATCATCTTGATTTAAATGAACTAGGTATCAGCTCAAGGAAGGGAAAAGAAAGTGGATAAGTGCTCTATTGCCTGACTTAACAGAGGATAAATTGAAATATTCGAAAGGTTTTTGTCAGGTTTGTTTTGGATAAATATGTAACTGCCATTTTGGCAACATTTTCTATTGGGATCTTTTTTTGTGCTCGAGTGGACCTTTTGCAGAAGTGTAACATAGAATTGTGTTAAACTGTAAGAAATACTTCACTATGATTTTGTTACTATTCTAGGCAAGCAACTTTCAAAACTAGAATACAGCAATGATCCTGACTGGGTCTCTCCTGAATGGATTATTGTTTCAAAACGGTTGAAAAATTAAAAAAATTTTGGTTGAAAAAAGGGTCTAGAGAAGAAAGAAAAGGAAAACAATATGAGGTTAAAGTGTGGGTAATGAGCTGAACCAAATTTGTACACCATCCTACAGAACTCTTAAATAAACTCTTGGTAGTGTAGCGTCCTGTATAGTGTCCAGTGGAGTCCTGTATCACCAAAGTTTCTTTTTCTTTAATAACTATTTATTTTACAGACCTCAAAACAGTTTAGAATAAACTGGTGAATTTGACAATCTCCCTAACTCAAACCTCTTTTTATCTTAAACTATTTTGGTGCAAATTTTCCTTTATTTCCATGCTTTTTGACACCTAAAACTTGTACACCATAAAATTTGTATAGCATCTGACTGGATCTACTATGAGTCCTGGTGTGAAATGTCTACGGTACTGTTCTGAGATTATTACCAAAAAAAAATTTTTATTGTATCAAAAAATAGATGGAAAAAAAAGTAATCTTTGTTGACTTTGAGGACCACAAGAAAAACAAATAAGTTCTCTCAGATTTTTTTTTCAATTTCTCTCAAAAAAACTTGGGTCCTAATGGGTCATATGCTGTTACGCCGAATTGTAGTGTAGAGTATATATTTATTTGCATAAACTTTTAGATACATAATTGAGCAAATATTGTTACAAAAAAACAGTAATAAAAGTAATAGTAGTAATACAACGGCGAATATTGTACTGTTGTAAAATTTGAACAGTACTGTTGTGAGCTGATGAACCATAGGTTTGACTGTACTTAGGCCCTATGTATTATAGTTCATGGAAAATCATATGGTGATGTACAGTGTGTGAGGCCAATGACAAGGAAAAACTGTATTTTAATTTTGCAAGTTTTTTTTTATATTACCTATGTTTACTTATATTTTTTAAAATAAACATATTTTGTAAACTACTTATTAGAAGTTTGCTTGACCAACCTCGGTTGGAACTCATAGTGTATATTGGACTGACCTACCTATAAGTTGTGCCTCTTTTTCATGTCACTACTGGAGGGTTAACATGATTAAACTTTGTCTAAACCGAAAAATCATAGTGAAATATTTTTCACAGTTTAACGCTATAGAAGGCCTATTACTTAGCAAAAGGTTTATCTGAATCTGATGAGAAAAGTTTAGTCTATTTCAATTTTGTCTCTAAGTGAGCCTTGAAGTGAGCTCTTTGAATAGAACTACTTATCCACTTCCCCCTACCTTGGGCTGATAGTTCATTGATTCATTGGTCAAAAAACTTCAAATTCAATGAAAACTAATATTATCATTACTTCCTCCGCTGCCACAATTCACAACAGCAAAAAAACTTGACATAATAATCAGTGGTGCACCCAGAAATATGTCTTGGGGGGACCCGAAACCTTTGAGGGCCCGATATCTTTGGGGGCCCCCAGAGGTCCCATGATGTTGTACTTTATGCTATTTTTTCTGTTTATTCATGAAATATATGGAAAATATCTAAAAAATATGTGGTTTGGGGGGTCTGGGCCCCTAGCCCCCCGCCCCCTTGGTGCGCCCATGTAATAATTCAAAATAAGTAAAAAAACTAGAAATTAAAAAAAAACAAAATAAACAAAAACATAACCTACTTTTTTGTAGATTGATGGTCCCATTTATTTCAGATTTTCTCACTTTGGTTTAATATTTTTAAGAAAAACGCATTTTTGCCATATGCACAAAGGATCCGTTCTTAAAACTGATTAATTTTTAAGCCTGAAGCTCTTGTCGTTTTTTGTGAAATTTACGTTTTTGTTAACATTACGGCTTATGGAGGGTTTGTTTGTCCTATGGAAGACATCTTGGATTTGATCATATGTTTTGTTAGACAGCCCTATTATAAATATAACCCTAACTGTCCTGGATGCACAGCATCAATACAAACAAAGAAATTAGATCAAACTAGAGTAGACTTAGCGTGGGACCGACCCTTACGGGTTGTCCACAAACATTTACATCCACTCCCTGTGAGCTTATATTGTTTTTGTTGTCTAGGGGTGCTTGGCCTTTACAAGTTTTAGGTCAATGTCAGCGGTGCAGGCACCACGTATATATTTTGATCGAGTATTTTGTGGTCAAATTTCACTATTTTTAGATGAAATTAATTATTAAAAAATAGTACCATAGTATTTTTAGCTGCCAGTTGTTATGTGTTTGTGTTATTAAAACCTAAATATGTGTAGTTTTTTAGTTTTGCGATAAGCAATACCGGTACAGCGCGTTTTTTGTAATTTTTACAGTTGTGTTTTTGGTGCATGAGCAGCAAGTGACATATTTTTAGCGCCGGTACTTGCCTCCAAGTGATAACGGTACCATTGTGATCGGTAAGTTCTTCGGTTGGCAACATGGCAAATCGCGACATTATTTTTAAGGAGCTTGATAAGCTTAGAAAACAAGAGCTTATCGAGATAATAATTACTAGAAAAGTAAAAAGTGAATACAAACTTAGTGAAGCAGTAAAGCAACAAATTGAAATAGAAAATAATGATTTCTTTGACGCTAGTGAGGTAACTTCACATGATAGCAATGTTGAGGTTATGTTACTTAAAAAAGATGTTTATTGTTTAACGACTCAAGTGGAAAATTCCAAGCGTTTATTAAGTGAGATGGAGCGCACAATTTCCAAATAAGAATTGATAATTAACTTGATGAAAAATGAAAACACCATTTTAACCTCCCCAGAGACTGTCAATAATTTTAAAAATCCCGGCCCCGTACCATCTGGCCAGCAGGGGGCGCTACAATCAAGTTCCAACCCTAGAAAAGGGCAACGATCAAAAAATGAACAAAATGTAAGAAAGGAACAAAATGTAAGTAAAGAACAGGTCTCGGGAGCAATTTTATTAGCTGAAACTGCTACGAAATGTGACAAATATATAAATATCCTAAATGACAAACGGAAGGAAAGCGAGGATCAGGGATGGAAACAGGTCAAGGGCAAAAAGAAAAGAAATAACATGGTAGTCGGAAGTAGTTCCCAAAACCAATTACAAGGAGTTCCAGGTAAAATAGATTTGCATGTATACAGACTTGCCCCAAACACAACTTCAGATAATCTGACTCAATATTTAAAGAACTCGTTTCCTGAGGTAAGTTGTGAAACACTTACACCAAGATTTCCAGAACTGTATTCGTCATTTAAAGTCACTATATATCAAAACAATTTTAAAAAGGCTATGGATGCAAGTTTGTGGCCTGAAAATGCATGTGTAAGGCGTTTTTTCCTACCGCGAAAGAAAAACCTGGTTGTAACATAAACTGGTTTAATCCCAATTTGTTTTTTATTAACGCACAATATTTAAACTATGACAAAGTTAATGAACTTAATGTAGAAATCAGTAATTATAAAAACTTAGATTTTTTTGTGATTTAACGAGTCAGCTGTCAATGCTGATTACTTAAATTCCTTTGTTTTCTATGGTTTTCATTTGACGTCCTACTTTTGTAGGTCAAGCACCACAGGGGGCGGAGTTGCTATTTGGACAAGGAAAAATTTGGTTGTCGAATGCCTAAATCTTGATAAATATTGTGTGGAAGGCCACATTGAAATGTGTGGTATATCCTATAGTAGTAAAAATAAGTTTTATATAATAGTGAACTGCTACAGACCATCAACATCTTTAGATTTGGATTTATTTTTTAATGGTCTCTTAAATGCTTTGAGTCATATATACAAGCCAAAAGCTAACATTATCTTATGTGGAGACATCAACCTTAACTCATATAATATCGATATCAAATTTAAAAAATTATGTACTGAACTCAAATTGTTTAATTTAAAGCCACTTATTTTTTGGCCCACCAGGGTAACTACAGAGTCTATTAGATCAATAGACCAAATTTTTATAAATTTTCAAAACAATGGGGTTTCCTGTGTTTTGGATAGCACGGTATCTGATCACAGGTACGTTCTACTCGAATTAGATTTACCAAAAAATTGTAGTGACACAAAAATTATCTTAAAAAGAAATTTTTCAGAAAATAATATCGAACAGTTTGACCTGGATTTGTGCAGTGAGAACTGGACCTCAGTATATAATACACAGGATGCTGACATGGCCTTCGATATCTTTTACCAAAAATTTAATTATCATTTTCAGACAAATTTTCCATTAAAAAAATACTACCCTAAAAATGATCACACAAAATCTTGGGTAAATGCTCATGTTAAGCAGTCTAGTTTAAATTTAAAAAATCTGCATTTTTACAGAAACTGTAGTAACGGTTTTAAGAATCTATATGCTACAGGGAAGAAAAAACACAAAAAACTAGTTTTTGAAACCAAAAGATCATTCTATCAAAAAAGAATAAATAACTCAAAAAATAAGGTGAAAGAGTCATGGAAGGTGGTTTCAGAGTTAACTAGCAAGTCCAGGTCTCACAAAAATATTGTTTTAATGGACGAGGAGACTACGATTGAAGATCCTAGTCAGATTTCAAACATGTTCAATAATTTTTTTAAAGAAGCTCCTTTAGAAATTTTAGAAAAAATTGGATCAGTAAATAACATTTTTCCTATATCGAGCAGTAGTGCCAGTGAGGAGCAGATGTCACTTTACCCTTTTTTAGAAGAGGACTTTTATAATTTAATATTAAGAAAATTGTCAAATAAATCTTCTGCAGGAGCAGATGATGTACCTAGTTTCTTGGTAAGAAAAATTTTACATATTATTACAAAACCTCTAGTTTATATTATTAATTTGTCATTTTGCAGTGGTGTCTTTCCTCAAAAACTTAGAATAGGAAAAGTAACTCCCATTTACAAAAAATCTGATAGGACAAATCTTACAAATTATAGGCCAGTCACAGTGCCATCTACATTTTCCAAAATATTAGAATATTGCTTTCTGGATAGACTTGATAATTATTTAAATAGCTTTGATCTTTTTCCGAAAAACCAACATGGGTATGTAAAAGGGAGATCAACCACCACAGCAATATATTCATTTTATGAAAAAATTATACAGTACATAGAGGCTGGAGAGTGTCCTGCCGGAATATTTTGTGATCTAAGCAGGGCATTCGACTGTGTGTCCCATGGGGTCTTGACCAAAAAACTTGACTTATTAGGAGTTAGGAATATTTCTCTTCTTTGGGTGGAGTCATTTTTGTCCCACAGAAAGCAATATGTTACAATAACTCATTCTGATGAAAAATACAGCAAAACATATAATTCTGAGCTAACCGGTATTAATACAGGTGTTCCTCAAGGGTCAATCTTAGGACCAACATTATTTATTCTGTATATTCATGACATTGATAAAATACTGCCTGTGGACTGCAGTAGTTACTTTTATTGCGATGATGGGACATTAACGACATCTGACAGAACTGAAAATGTTCTAGAATTAAAGTGCCAAAATGTAATGAATGGTTTGAATGATTGGTTTGCTGAACATTCTTTGTACTTAAATGCGGAAAAAACGCAAATAATTCGATTTCACTCTTATCAAAATAATGCAAATCAATTAGGTATTAAACTTAATGGTGTGGATGTTCCTAAAGGAGGAAATGTAAAAATTTTGGGGGTAACCTTTGATTAGACTTTGAATTGGAGGGATCACTGTCAGAGTCTCATATCTAAATTAAACTCTGTTGCATATCAGTTTAGAAACTTGAGGCAAGTTCTAAATGAAAAAGAATTGCTTTCAGTGTATTATGCAAACTGTGAATCTCGTCTGAGGTATGGTGTGGGACTTTGGGGGTGGTCTACCAAGTCACAGGATTTCTTTATCTCACAAAAGAATGTTCTAAAAAGTATGTTAGGATTAAGTTACACCGACTCATGTAGAGCACATTTTCAAAGATTGAGCATTTTAACCCTGCCTGGCCTCTTTGTATTTGAACTATGTGTGTACGTTTTTAGTAATAAGAATAAATTTATGTCTACCGAATGTGTCCATAGTGTAAATACACGTCAAAAAGGAAATCTGCGCGAGAAATCGTTTCGGCTTGAAATAACTAAAAAAAGTCCAAATTATTTAAGTGTTGAAATGTATAACAGTTTACCAAAGAAAATTAAAGAATGTGATAGTATAAATAGTTTTAAAAGGGTTTTAAAGTGCTATTTGTGTGAAAAAACATTGTATGATGTTAAGGACTTTGTGCAATGGGCATCCTAATTTTTATTGTTCGTATTAATATTTTTATTATTATCTTTTTTTCGACTCTCCGAGAGTCAAACTTCTCTTCTTTAAAATACATTGTGTTTAGAAGAGATTGTAAAAATTTTGACGTGTCCTACACAATTTGTAAATTGTTTTAAAGGAAATAATTTTTTTTTTACGGTTAAGCGCACTCGCAAGGTGGTCCCTATCACGCTCGAGAAGCGGCCAGTGCGCGGAAATGTTGGTGTGTGTTGGTTTTGAAACGGTTCAGGTTGTAACCTGCAGGGAAAACTGTCGCAGGGAGTTTATTCCACAGCGATGCTGTTCTCCAGAGATATGAATTCTGATATAATGAGGTTCTTGGTGCCTCTATTTTGACAGTAAATTGATGGTTACCGTCTGTTTGACGTGTTCGCCTAGTAGGTGCTACTCCCGGGGGGATCATACGTGCCAACTCTTCAGAGCATTTTCCGTGATAATACCTGTAGAAGAGAGATAGATCGCCCACAGTTCTTCGATGTTCGAGACTATCCAAACTACGGGTAAGTGCGGGGTCATTGATCAGCTTGATAGCTCGTTTTTGCACGGTGTTCAAAAGCATTAAGGTATGTTTGGGTGCCGCACTCCATATATGTAAGCAGTACTCCATAGTTGGTCGAATCTGGGCCTTGTAGAGTGCCAGCAGTTGGCTTGGTGTATACAGATGTCTTGTACGAAATAGCACCCCAAGCTTTTGGGACGCCCTTTTAGCTATATCTGCCACGTGACTGTGCCAAGACATGTTGGTCTCCGCAGTGACTCCTAAGATGTTCAACTGGCTCTGCAATGTGACAGCACTTCCAGATAGCATGATGTTTGGCTCACCGGTGCTGGTCTTTTTTGAAAACAGGGCTGCTTGGGTTTTCTGCGCGTTGAACTGTACAAGGTTTTTGTTGCCCCAGTCCTCTATTATCTCCAGGTCGTTATTTATCTGCGATGTTTGAGTTTGTCTAAGATGATGGAATTCACGTGCGGATAGACACTGAGTGGGTGGTATGACTGAGGAGACTACATTGCCATCATCTGCAAAGCAATAAAGTGGATTTACTGTTTTATCTATGAGGTCATTTATGTAAATCAGAAAAAGTGTTGGCGAAAGGATTGCTCCCTGTGGCACACCAGCATTTATTTGGTAAGAGTTGGAGTTCCGGCCATCCAGTGCAACATAAATGGATCTATCCTTAAGGTAACTTTCAAACCAAGTGCAAAGTTTCGGCGACAATCCCATTGCTTTAAGCTTGTTGAGCAGATTTTCATGCCAGAATGCTTTTGATATATCTAAGGCAATTGTTCTTGTTTCGCCCCGTAACTCAATCGCTTTTTGCCATAAATGAGTGACGTATGTAAGTAAATCGCCAGTTGACCTATATTTTCGAAATCCGTATTGCTTGTCGTTGATAAGTTTGTACTTTTCCAAGTACTTGGTTAGGTGATTGTTCACAACTCTTTCCATTACTTTTGATATCACCGGAAGTAGAGCAATTGGTCTATAGTTTAACGGATCGGTCTTTTTTCCTTTCTTTGGAATAGGTTGTACTGCGGCAGACTTCCATGTTGATGGATATACTCCTTGCCTGTAAGATAAATTGAATAATTTAGCGAAAGTTGGGGTGAGTTCGTTAGCACAATTTTTGAGTACTATCGCGGGAATGCCATCTAGACCCATTGCTTTGTTTGTATCCAACTTTTTAAGGGATTTTCGTATTTCTCTGTGACAAAAGGGTACCTCTGGCATACTGTGGGAAACCCTTTCAATGAACGGTGGAGTTTTTCCATTTGGCACTGTTAGGTTTGAGTTGGAGGAAAAGATTTTGGCCAGCATATTGGCTTTTTCCTCTGATGTTGTGGCTGAGTGAGTATTTTTATCTGTAAGTGGTGGTATGGATGACTTGGTGAAGTTTGATCCAACGGCTTTTGCAAGAGACCAAAAGGACCTAGAACTACTTGGACAATTCAGCAACCTGTTTTTTATTCTTTGATTGTATGTTTCTTTCGCGGCGTCAATAGTAATTTTGCAACTATTTCTGGCTTCTATAAATTCTGTGTGGTTTTGAGCGGTTTGTTGTCGTTTCCAAAGGTTATATGCTCTGTGTTTTTTCTGTACAGCCGTTTGACACTGGCTGTTGAACCAAGGTTTTGCATTAGCTCTGCTTTTTATTGTATGTGGGATATATGCATCCATTCCAGATAAGATTACTTTTGTTATTTCATTACAGCAAATAGTGGGATCAGCTGTTTTAAAGCAAACTTCTTGCCATGGAAAATCCAGGCAAAACTGTTTAAGGTCATTCCATTTTGCCGATTTATAGTGCCACATTTTACGAGGAAGTGATTGTTGGCTTGGCGGTATGAACATTTCGCACTTTGTTCTTATAAGTTTATGATCGGATGAACCAAGTGGGGGCTCTACTTGAATTGTGTACAAGTCAGGATTCGTAGTTAGGAACAAGTCTAAAAGCGCTGCAAATTCACCCCTTTCTGAGATACGGGTAGGTTCATCGACAAGCTGCGTTAGACCACAACTTATGGCAAAAGCTTCTGCTTCCCTGCCTTCATTATCTGTTTTGTTGTGGTGTTTTAGCCAGGGTATATTGTGGACGTTAAAATCGCCTAAAAAAACAATTTCCGCATGTGGATAGTTAGACTGTATATTATCACAGTTTTCGGATAATGTCGCAAAAAAGTTTTGATACTCGGTGTTTTCAGCCATATGATATCGAGGTTCGCTGGTTCTAGCTTCTCCTCTCGATGACATGAAAGGTCATTTTTAATGTACACACAGATCCCAAAATATGTCGAAATCGGTGGTGTAGGTCATAGCCGGGATAAAGATAGTTCACAATAGGTGTTGCAGAAATGTATCTTATCTTATCTTATCTTATTAAGTTAACAAATAAGTACCCCGATGGTACTGCACTGGGTGGCATTCTACATAGATTTAGTCGTTTGTGCGATAGACCGCCCAGGGCGGTATCATAATGAGTCTGCTTTATATGGGGTTCGAATCAGTAATGTCACTTTCGTTAATCTTAACAATAAAAACTAAAAAACTCTCACCAGCATTTGAAAAAGAATCACTGTTTTTTTTTTAAACTCATTACTAAAGGACAGTGTCAGACTGGGACCCTAATGGAGTAGAGTACAAGGGGATCATTTCAGTTTTAAGAGGGGTCTACCAAAATTTACAAGGGTTTGTCCGACAATTCGAAAAAATAAAGTATTATAAGGCTTTATTCATTGCTCGTTAATAAATAGAAAACTAATTATATTATTATTGTCAATATAGGCATTTTTTTAGGATAACACATTTAATTCGTAAAAATTGTTTACTTATTTCCAAATAAAATGTGATATATAATGCCCGAAGTTTTTTACTGCCATCACTTTGAATATCGCCTGAAATCAGTTTTTTTAACTCTTATCTTACACCATATTAAAAACTCTTTGGTGATAAAGAACTTGTATGTACTCTCTCTTATGACTATTATGTTATTATCACATTCTATCGATTTTTGAAATATTTTTAACTATTTTACAATATTTGCTGTAGATAGAGCTTATAAACTATATTACAAAAGAGTCCCTTCAGCACGCGATTGGTTGATTAAGACCTTAGTTTTTCAAGATTGGTTCTGTTCAAATACTATTGCCTTGTAAAGGCAAATCAATCGTGGCCAACCAAATTATTGATTAACCAATCGCATGCTGGGGGGCGGGCTCCAGATACAAAGTCGCACTTAACTTCGCTGTGGTTAGTATTTAAATTATATACATAACTATTCTGGTAATGAATTTTTAATTTAATTTTCCTTAAAACTAAAAGCTATGCCGGCAAGCATAGTCCTTTTAAACACTTTAGGGGTCTGTAAACTGGTACTATTTTTAAGATTACAAAGGACCCCAATTTAAGGATGGCAATGGAGTGCCCACCATAAATTTGAGTCAAGGTTACGTAATAATTTCAGTTTATAATAATAAATAACTTTATTGGCAATATTGTTATTTAATACCACTTTGTGATACATTTTTTACAACAAAATTATATTTTTTAAAGTGTTTCAGAAAATTTTATAAAACCTATACATTTAGAGACTGCAAAGGCACTAGCCAGTCAACTTCTAATAATAAGTATTTTATAGGTAATTCATTCAGTTTTATTTTATGCTTTTAAATATTTTTGCAAAACTATAAAAAACTTAAAACTTTTTCCTATAAATCCTACCGCAACGATTTAAGGTGTCATACTTTTAAGATGGCAGCCGCTCGAGGTCACAAACTTACAGGAGTAGTAAGATTACCAACCTTCTAATCGTGTTTCCAAACTTTCATATTTTTTGTACTAACACAGCTTTATATATATCTCTAATAATTGGACTACAAGCCCACTGGTGGTGACATATGTGCAGTGCACTTTTGATCCTCTTATTTTAAAGAATATCCTCTTTGGATCTTAAAGTTGATTTTCTAAAAAGAAAAACACATAAACCGAACAGTGTTATATACTTGTTTATACACATACACACATTTACATAACACTCAAAGGGGGTTTGTTTTTTCTTAAAATGTCTTATAAAGGGGGTGGTCAAAAATCCTAAATTTTTGTGTTACCTAATTTCCTAACATTATTTATATTGATATTTTAACAGTCCAAGTCATTTTTTTTATGTACAAAATCAAATAAATATTGTTCTCAATTATGTTAATGAAAAAGTTTAATACACCAACCTTATAGCTTTTTTATGTCTTAAAGGATTGGAATGCAAGATAGGAACATGCTTATAGCCCTCTGGTGTTGATTCATAAATTGTGTACTTCTGGTCCTCTGATTTTAAAGAATGTAGTCTTTGGGTCTTAAAGTTGCTTCTCTAAAAAAATATCACAAACTGAAAGAGTTATACACTTGTTTATACACAAAATATTGACATCTTTTCTTCATTTTCAACATCAAATAATTATTTTTGACAAATTAAATTATATTTGTCTCTCTTTTTTGATTTTAAAAAAGCACGGATCACCTTAACAAAGTTTTTGGTGAAACAAAATTGTCTTCAATTATTTGTGATTTTTTTGTTTACAGGGTGTCTCATAACTTAGGGGCTATAGGCCAACTGGTGATAGTGGTCATGTCTGATAAAAAAGTTCCTATAATGCATGAGTCAAAACTCTTTCTTTGTCGAGATACAGAGAATCAAATTTGGCGATTTTTTTAACTTTTTTGATAACGTTTTAAAAAAACGCAGTAAAAATATGAAATTGGGCAGAGTGTTGTAATAGAACAAGAGCAATAAATAGAAATAAAAATTATTTTGAAAAAAATTAGTCGGTCAATTATTTTTCAGAAAAAACATTTTTTTTGGTATAAACTTTTATAAATGGCATATAATGCAATGTTTTTTTATATTTTTTGTTGATAATAACAAGTCTCTAGCAAGATATAATAATAACATTTTATTGATATTTTTTAAAAGAAAGAGGAAGCAAAACATTTTTTAAAAAATATTATTTTTTCTATGTTTTTGGAGGTTATTTTGACAGCCCTGTATCTCCTCAACTTGTAATTTTATCAAAAAAAGGAATACCACATTTTTGAATAACAATTAGCCGGGTATTCAGGTGGCTATGACAGATTTTCTTTTTTTTGTAAAACACTTTTCCCCCCCCACTCCTCTAACTTTAAACATCCTATATCTTAAAAGATGTGTGTTGACATTGTTATATAAACTTTTTTCTCGTAAATAACCTCCTCTATCACCTGCTGCACTATGGCCCTTAAGTTATGGGACACCGTGTATAATTTAAATCGCGTGTTTTGGCTTATTCTGGGGGGGTTTATCAGATTAATACTAAATTATAGGTTAGAGACTCCTTTTGTAATTTTATAAAAATTTTGGTGAAACAAAATTATCTTCAATATTTTGTGATTTTTTTTGCTGTAAATACTGTAAATCATGTGTTTTGGTTTATTCTGCTAGACTATCAGGGGGGTTTGGGGTAAGGACACTCATTGTAAAGGTAAGCTTTATAGGAAACGATTTTCTATTTTTTGTTTAATTTTTTTTATTTATTTATTTAAAGATGTTGTTTTACACAGTACAAAGGTGTCTAAACTATACAGGGTGTTTTAAAATTCAATAACATAATTTTAATCTTAATTTCCTTGAGTGATTTCAAGACAAAAAGTTCGTATAAACATAGGTCCACAAACGCTTAGTTTTCAAGATACAGAGTGTTAAAATTTTGTTTTTTTATAGCTCTTACAGTTTTTAAGATATTTAGCTCAAATTTGGCACGTATATTTACTTATAGGTACTACAATATTAGGCATGCCAAATAAGTTTTAATTAATTTTATTTTGATATACTTGTGATGCCATACTGGCACATTTTTTTATTTTATAATAGGAGCCTTTCGTGAAACAGCAACTTTCTCTAAAACAGTTAAAGATGCAAAAAAATTGCAAAAAACAAAAAAGTTTGCAAATAAAACAAGGATTTTATTTCTTGTCTTAACTACCTAGTTCTGCCTACCAGTGGCTTACAAGGAAAAAAAATCTGGGGAAAAGGCGACATGAGCCCTGAAAAGTATCACTCTGTAGATTTTTACTATTTTTTGGCATGTCTGATAGTGTAGTGTCTATAGCTTAATACATATGCCAAATTTGAAATATCTCAAAAACTGCAAGAAACTATAAACAAGAAAATATATAAAAAACTAAACTTTAACACCCTGTATCTCGAAAATAAGATGTATGAGGACCTATGTTTATATGTGTTTGCACAATATGAAAATTTTGTCTTGAAATCACTTAAGGAATTGAACATTAAAATTATGACACTGAATTTTGAAACACCCTATATATATTTATGTTTTTAAAAATAAAATGTTATGCTTCAAACTATCTTGAAACTCTGTTATTATTAAATAGATCTTTAGACTGTGATTTAACCACATTTTTAAAATAAGAATGAGCCAGCAACCAATTCGAACCGAGGAAAACATTTCAAAAATAATAACCAAATAATATAAATTCATTGTCAGGCTTCGCTACCTATAAAGCTTGCTTTACGATGAGTGACCTTTGGGGAGCAGATTATTTTTAAATTATATCTTTGACACTCTTTTTTTATTTTTATTTTATAGTAATTTTTTCTACAAACATCAG
This sequence comes from Aspidapion aeneum, assembly GCA_963576565.1. NCBI lineage: Eukaryota > Metazoa > Arthropoda > Insecta > Coleoptera > Brentidae > Aspidapion > Aspidapion aeneum. The sequence goes on from OY755043.1 coordinate 71,524,531, forward strand.
TGGCGCACCCAGAAATGTCTTGGAGGGGGCCCAAGGCCTCTGGGGGGGCCCGAAGCCTTGTGATGTCATATTTTAAGCAATTTTTTGTGTTTAGGCTAGCCCCCCCACTGGGTGCGCCCATGTAAACATCATGAAATACCTAGCACTGTTTGTCTGACTGTAAAATTCTTGTTGCTGGCCAGCAAGCTAGCTTCCCAGGGGCAGAAAAAGTTATAATTATTTGCACAACACAAAATAAAAAGTGCACTCTGTTACACAAAATGATACATACCTGTCTTTTTTTAAATTTATTTCCTCTTGGCACAAAAACTGAATCACTGTCAAGGTTAATTCTGTTTTATGATCTGCATAAGGAACTTTTACATTATTTTTACAGCCTGTAATGAGATAATTAACGAAACACAACGTATTTCTTATAAAAATTCAAGAAAAAAAATAAATAAACATAACCCCATAAATTTGACTTCTCGAATACCTTTCTTACTAAAATAATCCCATGGATGTTTTAGACTGATGTGCGCCCGCCCCACTACATTGAATTAAAAAGAGAGGGTAAATAGCTGGTTGATAATGTGTGAGTTTCGTAAATAAAACGAGTCAACCACTGTTTAAACACTGATGTCATGGTTGCTTTAGATTTTATGCGCCCTTACTAGTACATTACTTTAAAAAAAGACAGTGAATAATCGGATGATAATGAGTGACTTCAGTCAATGAAACTATTAGTACGTTCCAGAATCATATTTTGTGTCGATTTTGTATCGGGGTGCTCGTGACGTCATCGGGGTGCTAGCCTACGTCACAGTCAGCGCCTTATTAGATTAGATGGTGGTATGTTCGAGAATCCTATTTTGTGTCGGGGTGCCGTGCTACGTCACAGTCAGCGCCTTATTAATTACCTATTTAAAATCATTTTATTGTCAATATTACAGTCCATTATCTCAATACAAAGCTATTACAAATAAACCTCATCTGTCATTATTACGATACCTGAAACGCCGAGTTCAAGATCACCCATTCATTTTCTTAAATAAAAACTTTCGTACAGAGTGTTAAAAAGTAACTAGACAATAAAGTATTTTCCTAATTTTTTATTTTAGTGCTAATTCTAGATTAGGTCAAATAAACATCTCATTGCAATCACTATATTCTATTTTATAAACCATTTATCGTACTCTATTTTTGTGATAAGCGCTACATCATTATTTTTTTTCTGAATGTATATACTGGGCGACAACAACTGTGCTGTCATTATTACTGTTTTTTACATTATTTATTTTAGCTACTGCAATGAAACTTGGCACGATTTGTCGGCTTATTACAAGCTATGACACAAAATGTTAACGTTTGTGAAATTTTGGAATATGCTGAAAGATACAAGGTGATATTAAAAAAAAAATATGTAAAAAGTAGTAGTCTCAAACTTTGGATCATAACGGTTATGCAGTTTAAAATACTTTCTAAATTTTACAACTTTTTAAAACTAAAAGAACGCCTTTCTCACACGGTGTACCTTGTTTAATATAGCTTTGTAATTGTAAGAAAGTACAGGGTGTTTCTTTTGTCAATATATAATTTTTTTTAATACGTAAAACATTATTTCCAGCACTTATAAAGTTAGAAAATATACAGTAGAGAGTTAAAATGTTAATCACCTATGTAGCTGTTAGTTAGAGACTTTAAAACATACAGGGTATTCAAATTAAAGTCGGTAATATTGTTAACTTTGTTATTATCAAAAAGGTCGGTTAAGTTATTAGGCAAAATTTTAATATTTTTTCCACACTAAATTGGTGGAACAAGAATAAAATTAAACGACGCGTGGTGAGTTACGGTAGAAAAAATTATTTTTAAAAGATACACATAGTATATAGTACCAGCAATCGAAATTGTTTTTTATATATAAATAAAAGTTGTCTTATAACTTTTTCTTTTTAAGTAAAAAGTTAATAATGAAAAATATAGTAACTTTAATTTTATAAAAAATATTTGTTACATAATGTGCATTATCATTATTTCTCAAATACCTATTTAATTATCACTTCCGATAAGCAATCTTAAACAGGATGCAATTATGTAATTTTATTAAAAGTGTATGCTTTGGTGCCCAAGAAATGGCAGATTATGTTAAAAATTCAAAATTCTAGATACTTAATTCCACGTTTACTCAAGTTTATCAATTTTTATTAAGGCTTGGTCAGGTATTTTTAATAATCCCCGGCGTAAAACCTGAGAATAGTTGGTGGCTCTTCTCGGGTAAAATCAGATTAAGGTGTCAGTTTTGACATATCATGTGAACAGTGTGACTTATTGACTCAAATAATATTTATTTTGGTTTAGAATACTAAATTACCTAGAAATCGATACCCCACACGACCACTTTAGAAGAAATAAGATTTGAACAATTTATCCTCCTGCCATTTGCTCCCCCTCTCCTAAAAAAACGTTTAATTTTAATTGATTTTTTTTCAATTTATAAGCTACAAAGCTATAAGCTTAAAGAAACAAAAAGTGTTCGCGGAAATAGTTTTCTATTTAATTTATTAATTTTTCCTTTCCCATCTCAAGTACGCCCCTGTATCTTGGCCCTGCATTGGGTTCCATCCGAGCACCACTTCTAGAATGGCATTCCTAGGTGTATGGCACCTCTGTCCCAAATTTCGTCACGGTACGCGAAAATGCAGACAAGCCCCTAAATTTGCGGCTTAGGCCCCGAACTATAATATGGTCTAGGACAACTAGGCGCCGCCAACAGGGGCCGGGCCTACTCAGCGCTGAACTAAAACAATATACTTTTCCATTTATGAAACGGTATGTATCAAATTTGGAACGGTGTTTTAAGCTGTTAATTATGATTTTTGACTCAAACTAAAAAAAAAAATAAAATGGCGGATTTTCTTATTTATAAACCATTTTTTCTCAAACTTGACAGTTTGCAGTGCTTGAGATCATTTAATACAGCTTTTTCATCAAAAATAAAAAAATTTGAATGACTAATTTTCCCATTTATGAATCGGTATGTATGAAATTTAGAGGTGCTTTAAGTCGCTGATTAAGATTTTTGACCCAAACTCATAAAATATTTTTTATACGACTGTCTTGTAAAAGGGGGTTTTGCGCACGGAGAACACGATCTGAAAATGGCATTTTGCGCACGCTGTGTGCAAAACGTTTTACACACGTTTATGTCATTTTTGCGCACGCCTATGTCATTTCTGCATACGGGTCTCCCGTCATTGTGATTTTTGTTGTTGCCACCCATCAATATAAGTTGGCTTAGTTCCGTAGCAACCGTAACTGCTCGTATGTTTTGTTGATTAGATACGTCAAAAAATTGTTGAATTTTTAAAGTTTTGTTGTAAAAATGTCGGAAATAAAAACAAGTTAAATTAAAATTTGATTTTTCTTTCTTTATTAGCAGTCGTATAAAAAATATTGTAAAGAAACTCGTTTGAAAACCTCTTTGCACACTCCCTCGACTTGTAGACCTCGCCTTCGGCTCGGTCTACCAAACTGTCTCGATCGTGTGCAAAGAGTCGTTTTCAAACCTTGTTGTTTAAATAACTATTATGCGTTAGGTTTTCGTCCAGGATTGTAGTAATAAAAGGTAGTTTTCAGCTTTTTTGGACTTTTATTTTAAATTTCTAATTCAAGAGCCAACGTTTCGACGCCTTCCGCGTCATCCTCAGGGCCAGAATATTAGAGTTATATAAGATATTTAAAATGCGATATATTTTACAAAATTTTTTAAAAACAGTGTCTAACTAGTTGTCAGCCGTGATAAGTGAGTACTAATATTCTGGCCCTGAGGATGACGCGGAAGGCGTCGACTTTGGCTGTTGAATTAGAAATTTAAAATAAAAGTCCAAAAAAGCTGAAAACTACCTTTTATTCTCATAAAATATAATATAATAAACCGAAACTCCGCCATTTTGCATCCAGCATTTTGATTTTTATAGGTTTCAGTCATAAATTGTATTAAATGACCTTAGGCAGTGCAATCTTTTAAATTTGAGATAAATGGGTTAGTAAATAAGAAATTCCACCATTTTGAATTTTTTATGAGTGTGACTTACAAGCATAACCAGCGACTTGAAATATCGCCAAGTTCCGTATTTGGGACATATCGGTTTATAAATAAGACAATTTTTTTAAGTTTGAGGATAAAACTCTATTAAGTGATCTCAAGCACTGAAAACTTTCAAGTTTGAGACAACTTGGTTTAAACATTTTGGATCTGGCATGTTTGTAATAAAAAACGTAAATTCTAGTGTTACCAGAACACTATACCTATAGAAAATTGCATAAAGGATTTTTTAATGATGTTTTCGTATAAATAATATTCAATTTTGTTTTTCATGTGCACATTTAATCGGAAAAAAAATATTTTAGTAAGGCTCCAAATTGGTTCGGCGCCCAATTGGCGGCGCCGAGTGTGCGGCGCATTTCAGTTTTAATACGCTGTAGCAGTAGAGATATATTTAAGACGTACGCGGTCACGTCAAACAAAATCATATGTCATATTAAATATGTCACATTGTGAGCTTTGCCAGATTAAGACATATTTCATGAAAAAAATTTCTGGAAATATGTGCAGTTTTTTTGTACAACGGTTACTTAGGGAAGTCGAACCAATTAAATTTTATTGTCCAGAAGAAATTTTCGAGTTATAAAATATAAAAATATAGCCAAGCCTTGTTTGAAGCAATTATTTTTAAGTGTTTTAAGATTACAAAATAGAGAAATTGAAAAAACATATGAAATTGTTTAGAAACATTATCCGCTCTGTGGATTAAATCTGGTTCAACTCATGGGTGAACCTAGTCAGGGTTAGAGACCAAAGTTGGAAACAAAAATGAGATTGAGACCCTTTTGTGTCTCTGTGTAAAAAATCGACTCCCAGGATCGACCATTAAAAGCAACCGCCGTAACCCGCCGTACATTGTCATATCAAGGTCAAAAAGACCACCCACACTGTTTGCCTCCACAGACAAAAGACAAAGACCCACTCGCACCTACACACAAAAGGCAAAGACCCACATAACTTTACAATTTCATATCAGTGTCAAAAAGACCACCCACACTGTTTGCCTCTGCAAACAAAATGTAATAGCCTTCGCAACTATGCGATATCATATCAGGGTCAAAACGACCACTATTCGCCTCCACATAGAAAATACAAAGACCCACTCGCACCTGCACACTGAATACAAAGTGGACCAAGAAGTAAGGCACAAGGAACAATAAACTATCCTTTAAACATGCTGACGTTCATAGTTGACAGAAATAATTATATAAGCTACAAAGCATGTTAATTTCTTACCTTACTTTACGGAACTATCAACCCTCTTTAGCATTTTTCCGGTTGTAATTTTATTAAAGTAAATGATGTTTTGAAGAAATATAAAACAAGATTTTTTATTTAATCCGGGGGCACTTATCCTTTTGTTGTATGGTACAGAACATAAATTATCAAAAAATGTTGACAACATTTCTTTTTTTGATAAAAATGCTACCAAAATTAAAAAAAAAACTCAAAACTTACACTTAAGTGGTAGAAACTCTAGCACTTACACTAAGTAGAAGAAATGTCAACTTAACAGCATCTGCAAGTCCTTAAGTCAAACTAAGTGGAACTTAGGAATTAAGTGCTAGGTGAGAAAGTGGACCTTGGGGTCATTGTAAAGGTTAGATCTATTTAAAACATTAAGTTTAAAATTTAATAAAAAATATGTGTCAATCCTTTATTTCCTAGTAACAAAGCAATAAACCACAAAAAACGTATATTTGTGCAATAACGTCTTTGATCAATATTTAGTACTTGTTTCATTCAGTAACTTATCCAGGGGCAAGCGAAAGGGCTTTCTGAACTATAGCTGATATTTTTCGTAATAAAATATAGCGAATGCATAAAACTGCAATTTTTATATTTATTATTACTTTATTTAAAAAATATATATTTTATATGCATATATTGTTAAACTTTAAAGATCAGACTTAATAAAAATGAAACATATATTTTTTGGTTTTTGCTTCCTTCATGTCCCTTTCCCTCGGGCATCCTGGATCCGTCACTGGTTTTAATCATTAAATCTCTTCTAACCTACCTTTACACATTGTGATTTTTGTTGTTGTCACCCATCAATATAAGTTGGCTTGGTACCGTAGCAACCGTAACTGCTCGTATGTTTTGTTGATTAGATACGTCAAAAAATTGTTGAATTTTTAAAGTTTTGTTGTAAAAATGTCGGAAATAAAAACAAGTTAAATTAAAATTTGATTTTTCTTTCTTTATTAGCAGTCGTATAAAAAATATTGTAAAAAAACTCGTTTGAAAACCTCTTTGCACACTCCCTCGACTTGTAGACCTCGCCTTCGGCTCGGTCTACCAAACTGTCTCGATCGTGTGCAAAGAGTCGTTTTCAAACCTTGTTGTTTAAATAACTATTATGCGTTAGGTTTTCGTCCAGGATTGTAGTAATAAAAGGTAGTTTTCAGCTTTTTTGGACTTTTATTTTAAATTTCTAATTCAAGAGCCAACGTTTCGACGCCTTCCGCGTCATCCTCAGGGCCAGAATATTAGAGTTATATAAGATATTTAAAATGCGATATATTTAAAAAAATTTTTTAAAAACAGCGTCTAACTAGCTGTCAGCCGTGATGAGTGAGTACTAATATTCTGGCCCTGAGGATGACGCGGAAGGCGTCGACTTTGGCTGTTGAATTAGAAATTTAAAATAAAAGTCCAAAAATGCTGAAAACTACCTTTTATTCTCATAAAATATAATATAATAAACCGAACCTCCGCCATTTTGCATCCAGCATTTTGATTTTTATAGGTTTCAGTCATAAATTGTATTAAATGACCTTAGGCAGTGCAATCTTTTAAATTTGAGATAAATGCGAGGGGTATTTCGGTGGTGTAATTTGGTGTACAGGCAAGTTGTAATCAGGTGTAATCAGGTGTAATCAGGCGTAATCAGTTGTAATCAGTTGTAATCAGTTGTAATCAGTTGTAATCAAGTTGCAATCAGGTGTAATCAGGTGTAATCAGGTGTAATCAGGTGTAATCAGGTGTAATCAGGTGTAATCAGGTGTAATCAAGTTGTAATCATGTTGTAATCAAGTGGCAATTTTTGAAAATTTTGGTTATTGCGCATGCGTACAGTCATGCGCAATTAAAGTGTTTATTTTAAGATTTATTTTTTATGTGTGAACCTTAGCCGACGCGACGGTAGGGTCAAAGAGTGAAATGTTTATTGAAGGGTAAGTAACATTCGAATAAAACAATAGAAGAAACTTGCATGCAATTATTTGCTTTTGTATGTAAAACTAATCTAGAAATTTCATAACACCCTTAGGGTCAATTCATACTCATAAGACAGCAAGCCGAGATTTTTTATGCGGTAAAAAATCTGCGCACTTTGTATTAAGTTGATCTAAGTTGCGAGCATGATTTGACCTTTAAGCATGTGTGCTCTGCTCCTAGCTATGCTACCCAGACAGCACAAAAACGTCCAATGGACGTCCAATTACCGTCCATGTCTGGACATTCTGGACGTCCATTGTTAGTCCATAACACAGCAGTGGACGTCCAATGGACGTCCAATGGACGATACATATTGGACACTTTTGTCCGTTCAATGGACGTCCATTTCTGGACATAAAGGGACGTCCATTGGACGTCCATTGGACATCCACTGGACATCCTTTGTATTGTAGTTTTACATTACTGCAGCAATCCATGGATTGTAAAAATGCATATCTGCCATCCTAAAAGAACCAAGAGTCCAATAGGTATTTACGTTACTAGACCGGAAAATGGAACTTTACAGGTAGACACAGAATGTTTACAGGGCTTGCCGCAGGCGAGACCTGTAAATCTGTGGAGACCTGTAAAGTGAGTTTCCGGTCATGTACATCGAACTTTATTTTTTTTTTCAACCCACAAACCTGTTAACAGGTTTGTGTTTCAACCAAAATATTAATGCTGGTGGGTGGTAGGGGAAGTTTAAAATGTTTCAAGGGCGAGGGGGGTCAAAATTTGATAGAAATAATGTTTCATAAATAAAAGTAAAAAAAAAATTGAGACGAAAATTTAAAAACCCCTAAACGTAATCTCTGCTTTTAATGAAGGTCTACATATTATTTTCGATAGAAAAAACAGATATATTAAAAAAAAACAGTTGACTAAATTATAATGGACGTCCATTGTACGATCATACCATGTCCATTGGTTTGTCCGAATTTGGACGTCCAATGGACGTCCATTTAATGTCCTGGACGTCCTGGACCTGGGATGGACTTAAACTGGACGTCCATTGGACGACGTGTGCTGTCTGGGTATGATGTCAATCGGTTTTTGCCAGATTAAAAATGCGGAGAGATTAAGTACCCTGATCCTAGAGCAAGCTCGTTCATTTTTGACTTTTTTTTCCTCGCTCTTATCATTGGCGGCTCGTTATTATTTTCAATAGTTTGTTTTCTTGTCAAACGATTTAAATTAACCTTTTGTTTAAATAGTCCTATGGTAGTGGTAAAGAAAGTGGAAGTTTAAATTCGATTCCTTGTGTGTTTGCTTGCCTGGGTGTGTCACATTGTACTTGTGTGTCCCATTTTATATCCGAAATTAGTAAAAAAATATAGCGATCTCCCTGAAGACGCCATATTGGTTTTACATAGGAATTTCCAGAACGTTGAACTTTTTGATTGGCTAGAGCTTATGCTATGCTATGCTATGCACTATGCGTTTCTCTGTGTGATGGGCTTTATAGTTACTGTATAAAAGTTTTATATAGGTATCTTTAAGGAAAAATGTACTCCTAAATGTTTTGTACTATACAAAAATGTATTAGTTTAATGGCCAATTGCACCAACCAGATAAGTTGCTGCTCAGTTAAGTCGAGCGAATAGAATGTGACTTTCCAAATTTGGGCGAGTTGCGGCAAGCCACATTCTAACCGCTTGACCAAACTGGGCCGCGACTTAACTGGTTGGTGCATTTGACAATAAGTTTTTTACTCGATTTTTAAGCAAATGAGCTTTGACATAGGATGAATTTCCTTATTAAAAGTTTTATCTAGATAAGAAAAAAAGGTTTTCTACCTCGTTTTCTACTCAGTTTTCTTGGATGTTATTTACCTTGACAAATTTTATAATAAGATTTAATGTTTTTTTTTTCAGGTTTAGGAAATAAATGTTTGTATTTTTAACAGTACCTATATGTTGTTTTTCTTAAGATCCCAAGAGAACATTGAAACTGAGACTTGATGAATACCTTTGACAGTTTGTTGGAATGTCCAATGGTTAAAATGTGAATTTTAATATATTTGTTTTTTTCACGATAACCCATAAAAAATCAAGAAACACTAAGAAAGGTTTGCTAACAAAAGATATTCAATTTCCCTTTTCCAAAATGAAGTGATTCAGGAATGAATGAAGAAACTCAAATTATTCTCGAAACTCGCTTTATGCGTACTCAAACAATTGTGTAAATATAATATGAAAACCTTAAAAAAACGTTTAATATGTTAATAGATTCCAACAAAGCAACGCAAAGCAAACTAAAGTATACCATTTACCTCAGCAACTTTTTTCCTACTGATAGTGTCTTGTTAAAAAAAATAGTAGTCACAGTCAACCAATGTCACGATGCGACAGAACTGCATACCATTTTTTTTTTGGTCGTCACAATATCGGGTCTGACCCATATCACTAGGTCAAAGGCCGACATAAATTCCTGGGCGCGCCGCTGCAAATAATGTGGTTAACATTTTATAAACATGTGTAATTAGTTGTACTCATGTGCAATCATGTTGTAATCATGTATAATCATGTGTAATCATGTTGTAATCATGTATAATCATGTTGTAATCATGTGAAATCATGTGCAATCATGTGTAATCATGTTGTAATCAGGTGTAATCAGGAGTAATCAGGTGTAATCAGGGGAAATTAGGTGTAATAGTTGTAATCCGAAGTGTAAAATATTGTAATCATGTGTAATCTTTGGCATGAAAGTGTAATCGGTGTACAAAAAATGAGTACCGAAATACCCCTCGGATAAATGGGTTAGTAAATAAGAAATTCCACCATTTTGAATTTTTTATGAGTGTGACTCACAAGCATAACCAGCGACTTGAAATATCGCCAAGTTCCGTATTTGGGACATATCGGTTTATAAATAAGACAATTTTTTTAAGTTTGAGGATAAAACTCTATTAAGTGATCTCAAGCACTGAAAACTTTCAAGTTTGAGACAAATTGGTTTAAACATTTTGGATCTGGCATGTTTGTAATAAAAAACGTAAATTCTAGTGTTACCAGAACACTATACCTATAGAAAATTGCATAAAGGATTTTTTAATGATGTTTTCGTATTGTTACAGGCTCACAACGACAAATTAAAACTCGCAATTGTTGAAAACGATACGTCAATTTATTTCGACAAATTATGTACAAAAACACGCACTTAAACTTACTAATAACTTGCTAACAATTCACTACTTTAATACGCCTATTAATTTCGCGTTAACATCTAGCGATCACTACCGTTGGTTATCTTTGACTGCCCGATGCACGACGTCCGGCCCTATATATGAGGGTCTGCCTACAATTCGAGAATTTTCCATCTTTGTTCGATTCCGAATCATTCCGCCCTTTTCTGGAGCCGGACCGTTCACATACCAGTTCTTCACAGATAATGCAACTAAAACCTAGATTAAGAATACAACCATGAAATACGTCAACCTAATACTACACTAAACCTAAATAAATTCTAACTATAAAATTTAAATAACTTAAATTTGTAACACTATCCTCCTCTTCAGGTTTGATCGTCTCGATCAACATTTCCCAGGTAAGGTTTTAGTCTGTCTAGATGAACAACTTTCATCTTGGACTTCGGGCTTTTCTGGATTTGGTAGACTACATCATTAATTCTCTTAACAAATTTATAAGGCCCTTCCCATGGTGGTGTCAACTTAGGTGATCTTCCTTTCTTGCGTTGAGGATTGTATAGCCAGACTTGATCATTCTCTTTGAACCCTGAAGAGTTTGCTTTCAGGTCATACCTCGCTTTCATGCGGTCACTGGCTATTTCTATTCGCTCTCTAACCACTTCATGGATATCGTGCAGCTTTTGCCTTAAACGTTCGACATAGTCATTAACCTCTAAGTGTTCTTCTTCAGGTGAACCAAACATGATATCACATGGTAAACGCAGTTCTCTACCAAACAGGATACTAGATGGAGTAGCTCCTGTCGTATTGTGAATGGCGGTTCTATAGGCCATCAAAAACAATGGAATATATTGGTCCCAATCTGTTTGGTGCTCATCAATTACTTTGCAAAGATGTTCTTCTATTATTTTATTAAATCTTTCAACCATGCCATCTGACTGCGGATGTAAAGCAGTAGTCCGTGTTTTATGTATTCCTAAAAGGTCACAGAGATTTTGGAAGAGCTTTGATTCAAAGTTTCTTCCTTGATCTGAATGTAGTTCCAAAGGAATGCCAAATCGGCTGAAAACATCATTTACCAGAACTTCTGCAACTGTAGCGGCCTCTTGGTTAGGCAAAGCAAAAAGCAAAAACTTCTGGCCATTTGCTAAAGTAATCCATGACATCAAGGATGTATTTGTTGCCCCTTTTAGTTTCTGGAAATGGTCCGGCCACATCAATAGCAATGCGTTCGAATGGCAGACCTACGTTATATTGTTTCATTTGACCTCTGGACCTTGTTTTGGGACCTTGGCTGGCTGCACAAGTCGAACATCGGCGGCACCAGTTTTTCACATCTTGAAAGTAATTGACCCAATAAAATCGGTTTCGAATTTTGTCCATGGTTTTATTTATGCCTAGGTGCGCGCCTGATTTTCCACCATGGCATTCGGCCATTATATTGTCTACCATGCTCCTAGGAACCCCTACTTGATTAATCACAGTAAGGCCATCGGCACTTTCCCAGGCACGTTTAAGGATGTTCTCTTCTACTATCAGTGAATCCCATTGTGCCCACAGTGATTTGAATATCACCCCTTGGTTTGCGATATCTTGCCATGATGGTCGTGGCTTGTTCTCTTCTTTCAATCGCAAGATAGGTCCTACATCTTTGTCGTCAAGTTGTGTGGTTCTAATTGAAGCCGACATCCATTCTTCATCTGGTTCTAATTTTATCTGACGCACGTAGTTAATTCCCTCTTTCTGGTCAATTTTCCTGCAATGTTTACAATCCTCAGGGCAAGGTCTTCTGGACAATGCATCCGCATTATTATGCACCCTTCCCGCTCGGTGCTTAATTTGATAATGGTATTGTTGTAGATTTTCTATCCATCTCGCGACTTGCCCCTCAGGTTGTTTCATTTTCATGAGCCACTGTAACGCAGCATGATCCGTTCTAATCAGAAACTCTTGTCCATAGAGATATTTGTGAAAGTGATCTACGGATTTAATGATGGCTAGGAGCTCCTTTCTGGTAACACAATAATTTCTCTCTGGTTTGGATAGCTTTTGCTGAAAAATTCGATGACACGTTCTTCTCCATCTTGTACTTGGGAGAGTACTGCTCCTATGCCATCGTTGCTCGCATCAGTATCCAATATGAATTTACCTTTTGGAATAGGGTATGCGAGAATCGGACTAGAACATAATGCTGCCTTCAGTCTTCTAAATGCTTGGTCACATTCAGTATTCCATCTGTAAGAAGCTTTATCTTCTGTAAGTCTATGTAATGGAGACGCTATTTTGGCGAATCCTTCTACAAATCGTCTGTAGTATGTACACAGACCCAAAAAGCTTCTCAATTCATGTTTGTCACGAGGTTGAGGCCATTCTTTTATTGCTTGTAACTTTTTTTCGTCGGTATGGATGCCTTCTCGGGAAACGACGTGACCAAAGAACTCAACTTTTTCTTGGAACAGAAAACACTTTTTTGAGTTTAGTTTAAGATTTGCGTTCCTGATTCTTGAAAATACTTCTCGTAAATTGTCTAGATGATCTTCAAATGATTTTCCCATTACTATGACATCATCCAAATAGACTAAGCATGTTTTCCAAGTAAGGCCTCGTAGAACGACTTCCCTAGTCTTTCAAATGTAGCTGGGCATTGCACAGGCCAAATGGCATCACATTAAACTGATAAAGTCCACTTCCAGCAGAGAATGCAGTCTTCTCTTTATCTCTTTCAAAGATTCCTATTTGCCAATACCCACTTTTCAGGTCAAGAGTAGAAAACCAATATGATCCTGCCAACGTTGTTAATGTGTCGTCTATTCTTGGCAGTGGGTAACTATCTTTCTTGGTCACATCGTTAAGTTTCCTGTAGTCGACACAAAATCTAGTACTTCCATCCTTTTTAGTGACCAACACCACAGGAGATGACCAAGGACTTGATGACTCTTCAATAACACTGTCGCTGAGCATTTTATTAATGAGATTGTGAACTTCTTCTTGCTTGGCCATTGGTAGTCTTGGGGGCTGTCTTATCGGTTGGGCATCGCCAGTGTTGATAGCATGTTGAATGAGGTTTGTGCGTCCCAAACTACTCCTAGTTTCGAAGATATTACTTTGTTCTTCTATAAACTCTCTCGCTTTACTAAATTCTTCTGGAGTTAGATGTTGCCAAGTTGACTCAAATTGCTGAAGTACCTCCATTGGTAACTTGCTTGTATCCTCGGAAGTTGGCTCTTCACATCTTGTTACTTTCTGTACTGGTTCAAATAATGCTACCACCTCCCCCTTATTAATTTTGACACTATTTGGGAAAATATTGGCGACTCTAATCGGGATGTCTTTATCGGTTTTAACTAGTGATTTTGCAACGAGGTAGGTGTTGGGTGTGTTTTGTTGACTTATAAGTCCAACGCAGCTTGATGTTTTACTTTCTAGCCTCCCAAAAATTATGGTCTCACTGTTACCGACTAGTCTTGTTCTGCATACTGCCACCACCTTTATTGGTTCTTTATTGATGTGACTATTTGACAAAATGAACTCTTCGTTCCCAAATCTTAGGGTATTAAGTTTATTATCAAACGCAAATCCATGTTTACTTATCAGGTCCATTCCCAAAATAAATTCGTCTTCTATGCCTGCAACTAATACCGAGTGGCGAATCTTCAACCTCCCCAGCTGTAGGTCTATGTCTGTCTGCCCCAACACGTCGGCGGATTCTCCAGTCACAGTCTTAAGTGTTATTTTCTTTTCTGTTGGTCGAATTTTATATCTCGTTGCAATTTTGAACTTAAGCAATGATATGGCAGCACCAGTGTCTACTGTTATATTAACTTTTCTTCCATTAATAAGTCCGTCGATGTTAAGACTGTCAGCAGTATGTTTTAAGCTCTTGATAGAGTAAATTTTGGGGGCTAAATTCTCATTAGCCAACACCCGCCCCTCTGCGTTGACTAGTTTTAGTTTTCCTGATCTCTTCTTTGGTACTCTGTCCCACTAGATGGTGAGCGAGACCTCATTTGGACACGACAATCGCGTTGAATATGCCCTGTACGTCCGCATCTGAAACACTTTACATTTAGAGATCGTCTGCTTTCTTTCAAAGAGTCAAGCTTCTCTATCAGTGATTGAAACAGTTAGTTTAGCGTTTTTAAGTTGACCTCATCTCCAGTGCTCATTTCTTCTCCCTCCTGAATTGAAACACCTCTTACTTTTGGCCTGGACATATTATTTGATGATTCAATTTCAAGGGCTCGAATCAACACTTCACTGCTGTTATGGAAGCGTTCTCGACGTAGTAATTTTGCTAAGTCCGTGTCTCGCAAGCCGTTAATAAAGCGATCTACCGTGAAGGGATCTCTGTAATTTTCTGGCATTTCCGGGTAAGCCAAGTACATCAGCCTCCTGATATCCGCTTCATACTCTTGTAATGACTCCCCTGCTCTTTGTTGACGAACATTTAATTCTGACCAATGTAAATTTCGCAAGTGTTCGTCTCCATACCTTCTTTCTAGCGCTGCCACTAAAGCGTTATAATTCTGTTTTTGTTCGACTGGAATGGACCGTAAAAGTCCCAGAGCAGGTTCTCGCAGAGCTACTAACAAAGCTCTAGCTTTTTCGTCATCATCCCAACCATTTGCAGCAGCGGCAGCTTCAAACTGTTGTTTTTAAGTAGACCAGGAAGACGTACCATCAAAATTTGGAGGCTTAATGTTTTGGTTGGAATTTACAACACATCCTTGAGCTTTTATTTTGTTGTGTTCTTTCTGAAGCTGTATAAACTGTTTTGACATGTCCTGGAATTTTTCTTCCATGGTTTGAAAAACTTCTTCCCTAACATTCTGTAGTTTGGTCTCCACTTTTTCTTCAACATTCTGCAATTTGTTTTGTACCTTTTCTTCTACATTCTGCAATTTATTTTGTACCTTTTGTTCCACACTATGCATTCTTTGAGTTATTTCTTCCTTAAGATCTTCGGTTGCAGTCTTGAGCTCTTTTCTCAGCTGTTCGGAGTTGCTCTTTATTTGATCGAAGTTTTCTTGAATGCCATCTAATCTTTGCTCAAATGTCTGTTTCATATCGTTCTGGTTTTGTTCAATGGTCTGTCTCATATTGTTTTGGTTTTGTTCCATGGTCTGTTTCATATCGTCCTGGTTTTGAGCCATTTTAGCTGCTAGAGCCTGCATCATTTTAGTTAGATCTTCCATCTTTGCCGATCCTTGTCTGGTAAGCATCAACTTTCTGATAAATCACTTAAAATGTTTATTTTAGGGCTATAAAGCGAATGTCGAAATCGGTTTTTCAATATCTCTTCCAATTCTGAAATAGAACCTAATGGAATGTTCTGGAATATACTGGAAAATGCTACTCTTTCTGCTACTAGGCAAATGTAGAAGTCACTTTTTGATTATCTCTTTTGGTTCTCGAAGAGACCGTCGTAGAATGTTATGGAATATTCTAGAATAATTTCTAATTCTTACTTTTAAAATAACTAAGCTACTGTCGAAGTCGGTATTTGTATATCTCTTCTAGTTTTTGAATAGAACGTCGTAGAATGTTATGGAATCTTCTAGAAATTCTTTCTAATTCTTACTTTTGAAATAACTAAACTAATGTCGAAATCGGTATTTGTATATCTCTTCTAATTTTTGAATAGAACGTCGTAGAATGTTATGGAATCTTCTAGAAATTCTTTTTAGTTCTTACTTTTGAAATTACTAAGCTAATGTCGAAGTCTCTTTTTGGATATTTCTTCTGGTTTTCGAATAGAGCGTCGTAGAAAGTGATGGAATATTCTAGAAATTCTTTCTAATTCTTACTTTTTAACTAACTAAGCTAATATCGAAGTCGATTCTTAAATATCTCTTTTGGTTTTTGAATAAATCAATATCGAACTTCTTCGAATATTCTGGAAAAATCACTTACTGTTTTTCTGTCCAATTAGGCGCTGACTGGTGACGTAGGTTGACATTAGCACCCCGACATAAATTATAATTTTGGAACATACTCATTTGCATCTCTTTTTAAAACACAGCTTATTTTTTATTGCTGTCCAACTCATAGCGCTGCACAGTGGGCTCCCGGATCTGATTTTTGACCAAAATTAGAAAAATAGGTTTTGTAACAATATTTTGTTTTGAAATGAGAAAGAAGTATGTACAATCAAAATGGCGAATCCAAAATGGCGAAGTTTCCTATTTATGAACCCGTAAGTATTAAATTTAGTGTTAATAGTCGCTAAATATGATTTTTGTCTTAAATTTAAAAAAACTTATTTACCAATAGGTTTGAAATTTGGAACTTTGGCGTGTCTAAAGTCGTTGAGTACAATTATGAAATCAAACCTTAAAATTATACGACGGATCCAAAAGGGCAGAGTTTTCTATTTATGAACCGATATGTATCAAAATTGGAACTTTGGGGTGTGTAAAGCCGATAATTAAGATTTCTGACTCAAACCTAGAAAAAATATCATTGCGGATCCGAAATGCAGAACCTTTACATTTTTAAACCGATATGTATTATATCTGGAACTCTGCGGTGTTTAACGCCGCTTATTATTATTTTTTACTCAAACAAAAAAAAACTTGCATGGCGGACCCAAAATCTTTATCCTATAGACTTGGGGGGGGGGCCGACAGCTACAAACGCGATGACTTCTGCTTGGGGGGGGGGCGAAACCTTATGATGTCAAATTTCAAGCTATTTTTTGTGTTTTATCATAAAATATGTCGAAAATATGTAAAAAAAAATCTAAGGCTAGGGGGGGCCCGGGCCCCCCCCCCCCCTGGGTGCGCCCATGAGACTATCCTATATTTATAAACCGATTTGTGTCAAACCTGGTACTTAGGCTCACTGTGTAATGTGCAACAAAGGTGCGTTGAAAAGGATGAGGAGTTTACATAATAACATAAACTAAAAATCAAACTAAAAATTAAAAATATTAAAAAAAGTTAAACGGTATTATTCTTTGGCTCTACCAAAAACTAAAAAATAATACAAACGTAACACTAACTTTGTAGCGGATAAGAACCTGCAAGTTTAAGGACTGCATAATCAAAATAAGAATGATTTTTCTAGAAAAATTTTTTTTAAGTCCAACAAAATAAATATTTTTAAAGCGTCCATTTTTTAGTACTAGTTTGTTAAAAGTCAGGTTTGGTAAACTGCTGATGATTTGAAATAGAACCGTTTACCTTAAAAGCTTTTTTATCTAATTCTTCTTTCATAAAAAATCCACCTGTAAAAGTTTCATCTGTAATTTTTGGTTTTTGAGATATTGCAGTTGGTTTGTATAATGGAGTGACCATCTTTTAATTTGATTTTTAAATAAGTATAAATATTTCTTTAAAATGACGTGTCACACTGAACTTTAATTTTTTTTTATAGATTCTTTATATTTTTTATTAATATATATTTTTCCATGTTTATTTGTTTAATTTAGCCTAAAGTGCTTTAAAACTAATAAACAAAAACTTTTGTTAAGACTGACATGCTTTTTTTGAGTTTCAGTTTTTCTCGAAGAAATCCATTTTTAGTAAATTAATAATATCTTTCATACGGGCAACTTGCGGCAGCAGATTTTAAAGTACAATTTTTTTAAAATATGTATACATACTCTGTATAAAAATAAAATTTTTAAAAACATGGTTGATGAGGGAAGCAAAATTTTTGTCCAACATTTATAAGAAATCTATCTTTTTATAGAATTTCAGAAATGCCACGCAAAAACCATTGTCTGACCTGTCTACACATCAAAATTTGAATCAAAATGTACAGGTAGAAAGTCTAATTAGGGGAAAGGGGGGCAAAATGGGAAACTTAATTTTATAGGTTTATTTCTCCTATTAAATGGTCACCATTGCGTCCGTCATTTGGAATTAACTTGGCTAGATACGTTATCTTTATGTTCTACTTTTCAGTTTAAACGATTTAGAACTCCATCATACTTTTACTTTTGTAAAAAGTTGCCTTTGGTAAAATGGGGTGCCTATGTGGCGAAACAGGCCGGGAGGTTGTGTAATTTAGAATCAATATTTTTGTAAGACCAGTTTTATTTATTAAAATACTAAACAAGTTAAAAATACGTATTTAAAAAATAAAAAGTTGTAATATAATGTAAATACATTTTATAATAATTAAGTTTAGTAACCAAGTCATCGCTGTCGACTCTCCTACATGAATTTTGCTTCAATTTTTTGCAAAGACAACATAAAATACGACTTTCAGTAATGCTATCAAAAAAATGTTTTGCCCAAAATGGGGTATAGGTTACTAGGTATAACAAGGTACCCCATTTTGCCTCATTGGAAAAACCCCGTTTTGCCCCAAACCACCAGTTAAATTCAAACAAAAATCATACATAGTAAAGGACGAATTTTACGGGCGATGCGTTTAATTATAAATAATACATAAACCCACTAATTTTTCAATGTAAACAAAATTTTAAAAGTCTGTAAAAAATGTACCTACTGTCACAAAATGCGCAAGATATTTTTACAATAAGCAGGGCACAACATCACATTGAGTAAAACACAACTTAAGCTCAGCCGACCGGCACCAATCATATTGCAGAGAGTTGAACCAGTCATAAGGATAAAACATCTGATATTAAGAGGTTTAATTTTTGCGCAATTTACTTAAAACTGCGATATCCCGTTTTACCCGCGTACCCCATTTTGCGCCCTTTTTCCCTACCTCTTTTTACACGATTTATTTTATGCGAATTTTATACAACATAAAATATTGTCGTAAAATGGCTCAAAATCTGGATCAAACCGCCATACAAATATGGTACTTTAACGCGAAAAACGACACTTCTAAAAAATAACTGAAAGTTACGTCAACTAAATCATAGTTGTTCAAGGCCTGCTGGACTATTTAGGGGGCACTTATCCTACTCTTTTTAGTAAAGGTGTTTAGAAGTTTCAGTATATTTTTAATTTAACCCTTTTTGGCCAAAAATTAGGTCCGCGAGCCCACTGTGTGCATCAGAAAATCGACTGACGTTGATTGTCAAAATGGCATGACTGTTTTAGATTGGGTGCGCCCGTCCCACTACTTTGAGTTAAAAAGAGAGAATAAGTAGCTGGATGACAATGTGTGAGTTTAGTAAATAAAACGAGTAGACCACTGTTTAGTTATTAAACTCATGTGTGTTTAATATTATTAAGCGCCCTTACTGATACATTAGTTTAGAAAGAGATGGTAAATAATCGGATAATAATGTATAAGTTCAGTCAATGACACTATTAGATTAGTTGGTGGTACGTTCCGAAATCATATTTTGTGTCGGGGTGCTGTGCTACGTCACAATCAGCGCCTTATTGTCCTAGCCGGTGGTACTATGTAAGGGTAGTCTTTGCACTATTTAGTTCTGAATATTATGGCAAAATCACTTACTGTTCTTCTTTTCAATTGTCCTAGCCGGTGGTACTATGTAAGGATAGTCTTTGCAATATTTATTTCTTTTAATCCCACTTCTGACACCAATTGTTACAGGCTCACAACGACAAATTAAAACTCGCAATTGTTGAAAACGATACGTCAATTTATTTCGACAAATTATGTACAAAAACACGCACTTAAACTTACTAATAACTTGCTAACAATTCACTACTTTAATACGCCTATTAACTTCGCGTTAACATCTAGCGATCACTACCGTTGGTTATCTTTGACTGCCCGATGCACGACGTCCGGCCATATACGTAATATTCCAATACCCACGGTAATTTCCAGTTCTTGATGAAAACATTAAGAAATGGCAATATCAAATGTACATAAGAGTGTCCTTCTTGTAGAATTTAGTATAAAATGTCCTGATTGGTTATTTTTAAACAGATGCATTATTTTACTCATGCATATTATTTTATTGGTGTATATCATCCCCACACATTTGACCCGTGTCGTCACATTGATTTATCGGCGCACAGTGGCTAAAAACCCTATCTATGTAAATGTACTCCTACAACTTTAAATAACGATATAGAGATTTTTTTTTAAAGAGTTTAATCGCAAGCAAGTTTTTTTCAAATAAGGCAATTTCATTTGTGGTGCCTTTTTGGAAGGCTTCACATCGTCTCCTGGATCAATAAATAATGTGACAGCTTTGACCAACGTCAAAAATGATGGGAAGGTTAATAGGCTAAAAAGGGCACTAAACTGAGAGATTCTCGTAAGACCTATTAACGGCAATAATCTCTATATGCAAAGTGAGGCAAAAATATTGAAATTTTTTGTAGAGAGAGCACGCTGCGCAGGAGGTGCTACTGACAGCATTGACAAACACTTTAATGACAAATCACAAATGACCAGCTCCTTGAAGTATTAAGTTCACAGAATACCACAGGTGATTAGAACTAGAAAGAGAAAGATTGCAATGCTTAGCATTTATTCTATGTTGTCACTCTTAAATTTTTGTCTCAGTGTCTCATATAGCCATGGTCGTTCCAGTTACTTCGTATATAATTCATTAAGTTGCGGGTAGTATAATTTTTACAAATAGATAATATTCAAAAAATACTTACTATACAGGGTGTCCCAGATAACATTAACTACATGGGGTCTTATGAGGATTTTGGAAATGATAAGAGATATTATAATTCTGGTTAAATGGAAAAAATTGACGATATTCTGAGCCCAATCAGGTGCTGTATTAAAATTTAAAATATCTACAAGGGTTTTCCAAATATTAAGCAAAAACTAAAAACTGCTTTTAATAAAAATAATTTATTTATTGCTTGATATTTTAAAAGTCTTTATAGATATTTTTATTTTTGAAATAGACTGGGCTCGGAATAGCGCCAATGTTTACCCAATAATCCAAATTTATGTGTATTACTGTTTTCAAAATTCGCATAAGAAACCGTGTAATAACTTTTGTCTGGGATACATGGTATACCACAACTATTTTTTAAAGCTTCTAAACAAGTAACGATAACTTTCAATGTGTGATGCAGAGTTTATATAGAAAAGAAGTATCGACTGTGCACAAATCTATCTTTCACATGGACTGCCTAGGCTTATCGGGCCAAATAATGTGTTTGCGCAGGCCTTAAGTTAAAAACGGGGTGATTGGAAAGAGTGAAACCAATGTAGGTTTGTGGCAGATTATGGCAGAGGCGTGGTTTGTTTGTGCTTCTTGCTTGGCACTGAAAGCTTATTTCAGCCTGCGAAAGTCGTGGTGAGATTTCTGAGATATACAAGTCGAAGAAAAAAATGACAAAGACAGAGTAATAAATAAACTTGTCACAAAAAAATTATATTAAAAAATAAACACATCATCATCACGTGACTGTCCCAAACCTATTTTGGTTTCACTTCTTATATCATACTAATAAATATAATTTTGGCTTTCTTATTTGAATGGTTTAAGAATAAGCTAGTTTATTTATTACACGTGTATTCCATTAAAAGAAAATAGTTGCTTATCATAAAAATTTTAAAAAAGAAAGGGTTGGAAAAAAATTATTTTTAAAAATGTTAATGCCTTATTCGACTTCTAAAAGTTTTTTCTACTCTCGTGCGAGAATTACGTACTTCTTGCCCTCATTTGCTGCGAGAATTCGAATTCCCGCACAAATTTTTATTCGTGGAATTGTCTTTATAAACCGCAATTTTTAAATGTTTAAATATAAGGTTTTTTATGTTATTTAATGTATTTTTTTTTAAATATTTTATGACGGTTTAGTAATTATTTAAAAAAATGCATTTTTTAAAATAATTGAGCGATCTTCGTAGCTTTTTCTAAACGTCAAATATATCAACAATAGAATTTTGCTTGACACATTGCATGTCTTGAATTTTATATCAGTTTAAACTGTTAGCTCGCGTTACTACGTCAACCGTTTCATTTAAACCACAAAAACGTGTCCAAGCTCTTCGAATAATAAGCGCTCTTGAAAACCATTTTGATTTTTTAGTTTGCTTTAATTGGTGTCGTAACCATGAATATGTCGTGAGGTGTAGGGCGAGAGCCCATGATACTGTATTTTTTGCTATTTTATTTTTCTATTTATGAAATATGTGGAAAATATCTAAGAATCTTTAGGCTTGGAGGTGGCCGGACCCCGAGCCCCCTTTCTAGGTGCACCAATGCTTTAATTATATTTTTATCCTTTGCTTTTAACAACTCTTTACACTGAAACAATGGTGTAACTAACTAAACTATCAATACTTACGTGTGCAAGTGAATTTCCAGGCCCTTTTTGGATAAACAAATAAAATACCGCTTTACCATATTGATATCTCACAATAGCACTTTACCTTTTAAAACTTGAATTTTCTGTGATTTAAAATATTAATAGTAGGTAACGCATTTCTGGCATAGACCACTGTGCCTTGCGCTTTCACTTCTCCTCCGAGCAACTTTAGCTCTCGTCACGCCCGAGGAAAACTATAAAAATAGTTTTTTGAGGAAAGGAACCTATTCCGCACTAGTGCGAAAAAAAACACTATAACAAAAAATTAAAAATAAACGTGTCGGACAAAACGATATACGTTGTCAAAATTTAATATAAATAAATACTTGTAAAATTTTGTTTCACTTAATTGCTGGCCCGGCCATCTAAGCGCGTTATTCGGCCATCTGCAATTACATGCGGCAAAGTAATATTTTTGCACTTGTTAAATTTACTATTTTCTACTAGGATGTGGAAAACTCCACTTTTCTGTGCGCAAAAAGTTAGTTTTTAGGGAGTAACTGACACAATAATTAAATAGTCTGCTATAATTTTTAATAAAATAAAGAGAAACTATATAATGTGTGTTTAAATCATTTTGCAAAAAGATGATTTTGCATATTGGGTGTACCGGACCCGCACCACTTGGAAACCTTAGCAACGCGGTAATAAGACAACTTCAATATTTGTTTATATTTCAATTTCGTCTAATTTGACATGTTTATTTATAAACTACATGAAATTTTTTGAAAAAAAAGGTACTCATAGGTAAAATATTGTACCTAACACAGGCGGAAAGTGTCTTTACAGCCCTTGAAGGTTTGACCGAACTCGGCTTCACGTCGTGCGGTAGAGTAATTAATTTACCGCACGCCGTTCGGTAAAGGTACTTTACCAGACCCGCACCATTTGGAAACCTTAGCAACGCGATAATAAGACAACTTCAATATTTGTTTACATTTCAATTTCGTCTAATTTGACATGTTTATTTATAAATTACATCAAATTTAAAAAAAAAGGTACTCATAGGTAAAATATTGTACCTAACTCCACTTTGCGTCGTTCGTCCAACTGCCGTCACGTGCGGTAAATAATCACCTTCCACACTTGTTAGGTAAAATTTTTGCACTGTACAGGGTGTTCGAATTCGCGAAATTTTTACTTTTGAATTGCATCTTGACTTTAATCCTGATGCTTACCATATTTGACAGGCGCTCAAATTTATAGTTTTTGTAAATTGGATGCTCCTTATATTATTTAATTAATAGATTAGGCTATATATTTAAGAGACTATATTCCAATAGTTTCCAAAAATACCCGATATGCCGTAGTTTATAGCCATAGTTTCTGAGATATTAGCAATTATTTTTTAAACTGATAAAAAGGTAACAGTACCGCTCTACCGCTCTTTTGTTAATTTTAGTATCCTTATTCCAAATTACGTTAGTCCCCATGTATCAACAGTGAGAATGACATGATGTGACACGACATATAAACTTTGTTGTCATTTTGAGAAATATATATATATATTTGTCATTTTCACTGTTTATACATGGGGACTAACATGGTTCGAAATAAGGACACTGAAATTATCACAAAAGTGGTAATGTTATTTTTTGTCATTTAAAAACTTATCGCTAATATTTCAGAAACTATTTATTAAAACTGCGACATATAGGGTATTTTCGGAAGGCATATTCCAAGCCTAATCTATTACTTAAATAACATTTACAAAAACTTTATCATTTGAGCGCCTGTCAAATAGAGTAAGCATCAGGAATAAAGTTAAGCTGCAATTTAAAAGTAAAAATTTCGCGAATTCGAACACAATTTCTTTTATATTCCTTAATCAATTATTAATGGTCTAAAAGGGTGGGGAAAAATATAATGACACACCCTGTAGGTACAGTGTAAAAATTTTACCTAACAAGTGTGGAAGGTGATACTTTACCGCACGTGACGGCAGTTGGACGGTCAAGCCGTCAAGGGTTGTAAAGACACTTTCCGCCTGTGTTAGGTACAATATTTTACCTATGAGTACCTTTTTTTTTCAAAAAATTTAATGTAATTTATAAATAAACATGTCAACAAATATTGAAGTTGCCTTATAACTGCGTTGCTAAGGTCTCCAAATGGTGCGGGTTCGGTAAAGTACCTTTACCGAACGGCGTGCGGTAAAGTAATTACTTTACGCGAGTAGGTAAATTATTTTATGCACCGTAATGTCAAAACAAGTTGATCTCATAAATTTTTGTGCACCGCAATATTAGAACAAGTTTATTGCATAAGTTTACTTACATTCTATATTCTTATTTTTCCACACACGAATGCTTGACCGAACTTCTTAGGCGCAACCAAATACGTAATATACATGGAAAAAACCTTAAATTGTATTTCTCCCCTTTGGTGCACTAAAGGCGTAAGTCCCATTCATTACACACGCAACTGACGTCCTTATTGTTTGGTACAATAAGTGCGAAGGCTACGTGTGTAATGAATGTGACTTACGCCCTTAGTGTACCAAAGGGGAGATTTCTTTGTATTAAATTTTGCCAAGTTGGGGTTTTTAGTGATTTTTATGACTATAACATTGTTGCTACGGGAAGGTTTCTTTCCGAATTAGTGCGGAAATGTGCAATTTTCCGCACGCAAAATGCATGATGATACAAAACAATATTATTTATTAATTTTTCAGAGAGATATTTACTAGAGGCAGTAGTTTATTTTTCACTTGATTGCTGGTTAAACCACTAACCACTAATGCGTTGTTCGGCCATTTACAAATGCCTACGTATTTTATTATTTTCTGCTCGCATGCAAAAAATACCTACTTTGTGAACTGTTTCAAGATAAGTTTGGTGCGAAAGGTAGAATTTTTTACACTGTTATTAGATTATATAGAAAATCGTAAAATTAATTGTTTGAGTTTTAGCACTTCTATTGTAAACTAACACAGCACCATTTTAAAGACAATAGTGTATCTGTAGCGTCTATAAAATTTTGAATCTAATAATTACAACAAATTTAATTCTATAAACTTTTTTATATTCTTTATGGAATTTTTAAAACATAATTAAAAAACTATTCTTCAAGGGAATAGCCATAGCCTAGTGACGGCGCTGATTCAATTAGGCGTGTCTATGGGTTGGCCGTTTTCGTGTATGTGTAAAGGACAGACTTATGCAATTTTCGTATTGTCATCCTTTAATGTGATACTCAAAAACCACTTATAGAGTAAATAGCTAACCGGGTGTATTGGAATATTACGTATATGCGTCCGGCCCTATATATGAGGGTCTGCCTACAATTCGAGAATTTTCCATCTTTGTTCGATTCCGAATCATTCCGCCCTTTTCTGGAGCCGGACCGTTCACATACCAGTTCGTCACAGATAACGCAACTAAAACCTAGATTAAGAATACAACCATGAAATACGTCAACCTAATACTACACTAAACCTAAATAAATTCTAACTATAAAATTTAAATAACTTAAATTTGTAACAGTATAAATAATATTCAATTTTGTTTTTCATGTGCACATTTAATCGGAAAAAAATATTTTAGTAAGGCTCCAAATTGGTTCGGCGCCCAATTGGCGGCGCCGAGTGTGCGGCGCATTTCAGTTTTAATACGCTGTAGCAGTAGAGATATATTTAAGACGTACGCGGTCACGTCAAACAAAATCATATGTCATATTAAATATGTCACATTATGAGCCTTGCCAGATTAAGACATATTTCATGAAAAAAATTTCTGGAAATATGTGCAGTTTTTTTGTACAACGGTTACTTAGGGAAGTCGAACCAATTAAATTTTATTGTCCTGAAGAAATTTTCGAGTTATAAAATATAAAAATATAGCCAAGCCTTGTTTGAAGCAATTATTTTTAAGTGTTTTAAGATTACAAAATAGAGAAATTGAAAAAACATATGAAATTGTTTAGAAACATTATCCGCTCTGTGGATTAAATCTGGTTCAACTCATGGGTGAACCTAGTCAGGGTTAGAGACCAAAGTTGGAAACAAAAATGAGATTGAGACCCTTTTGTGTCTCTGTGTAAAAAATCGACTCCCAGGATCGACCATTAAAAGCAACCGCCGTAACCCGCCGTACATTGTCTTATCAAGGTCAAAAAGACCATTCACACTGTTTGCCTCCACAAACAAAAGACAAAGACCCACTCGCACCTACACACAAAAGGCAAAGACCCACATAACTTTACAATTTCATATCAGTGTCAAAAAGACCACCCACACTGTTCGCCTCTTCAAACAAAATATAATAGCCTTCGCAACTATGCGATATCATATCAGGGTCAAAACGACCACTATTCGTCTCCACATACAAAATACAAAGACCCACTCACACCTGCACACTGAACACAAAGTGGACCAAGAAGTAAGACATAAGGAACAATAAACTATCCTTTAAACATGCTGATGTTCATAGTTGACAGAAAGAATTATATAAGCTACAAAGCATTTTAGCATTTTAGCATTTTTCCGGTTGTAATTTTATTAAAGTAAATGATGTTTTGGAGAAATATAAAACAAGATTTTTTATTTAATCCGGGGGCACTTATCCTTTTGTTGTATGGTACAGAACATAAATTACCAAAAAATGTTGACAACATTACTTTTTTTGATAAAAATGCTACCAAAATTAAAAAAAAACTCAAAACTTACACTTAAGTGGTAGAAACTCTAGCACTTACACTAAGTGGAAGAAATGTCAATTTAACAGCATCTGCAAGTCCTTAAGTCAAACTAAGTGGAACTTAGGAATTAAGTGCTAGGTGAGAAAGTGGACCTTGGGGTCATTGTAAAGGTTAGAGTATTTAAAACATTAAGTTTAAAATTTAATAAAAAATACGTGTCAATCCTTTATTTCCTAGTAACAAAGCAATAAACCACAAAAAAACGTATATTTGTGCAATAACGTCTTTGATCAATATTTAGTACTTGTTTCATTCAGTAACTTATCCAGGGGCAAGCGAAGGAGCTTTCTGAACTATAGCTGATATTTTTCGTAATAAAATATAGCGAATGCATAAAACTGCAATTTTTATATTTATTATTACTTTATTTAAAAAATATATATTTTATATGCATATATTGTTAAACTTTAAAGATCAGACTTAATAAAAATGAAACATATATTTTTTGGTTTTTGCTTCCTTCATGGCCCTTTCCCTCGGGCATCCTGGATCCGTCACTGGTTTTAATCATTAAATCTCTTCTAACCTACCTTTACAATATGTGATACTTTAATTTTCTCCTCCAGAGAATTATACATGGGGTACTCGCAGCATAAAATAAATTTCAAAAATCGAGGAACTTCCACATATATGGCAGGAGGAATGGGAATTAGAGGCGAAGTAGACGCTTTGTAGTACCTGTAGTCTGAACAGCTAAAATACAAACGAAATTCAAGAATATTTTCTTATTAATTAATAAAATAGTAACTTACTAGTATTAAATTATCAATTTGTTACTTTTTGTTTTCAAATCCTATAGTCTAAACATTATACAAAGCTATTGAGATTGTGTTTTGTAAAAAAATCTTGAAAAAGTTTCCTGTGCTCAGCCGAGTCTTAAACCCGGAACCTCTGACTTTTTACGCCAACACATTACTAACTAAGCTATAAAACACATAATTTTTTCAAGCTTTAAGTTATCGTTATTCCACAGTAAAGGAACACTAGGACTCAACCGAACCAAACCAAACCAAACAAAGCGAGAAGTTCCGGGTTCCCGACTGAGCAGCAAAACTTTTTTTATAATTTTTCGTTCTTTAGTTTCATTTTTATTTTTGGACTAAGGCTCTACCGATATTTACGAAGGCCTTAGTAAAAGACTAAGTTTTGGTTCAAGTTAGAGTCTTGGTTTAAAATATGAATTGGTTTGAAAAAATTGTTTTTTTGCCAAAACAAGTCGCAACCCACATAGCATAATCACGTGTTTACCACGTAAACAACGCGCGAGAAAAAAAACGTTGATTTTAAAAGCTGCTCGAAAAAACGTTTATTATATATATGAAAACAAGCTTAATAGTTTATTAACATTATAAATAATAACGTTTTTAAAAACGGCATTATAATAACGACATTATCAAATCAAAACAGCAAAGTTTTTACGTTATTTTTAATTGAAATCTAAGTAGATTTTTATCAACCTCAAAATCACATTAGGTTCGCAACTTTTCTACGCGAATTTAAAAACGCGACTTGCATGGCTTTTCTACCAAATATTTTTGAGAGATTTTAGATTTACTAGAAGCAACATTTTTCACTTCGACGAAATCTATCCGGGCATGCTTTGGCCTCTAAACTACAAAAACCAGTTAATGGAGTGATGCCTGATCCTTCACGATCACGACGCATCAGTTATTAAAGTGTTTAATGTTAAAAAATCTTGTTTAGCTTTTAAAGAATGTATAGAGATTTTGTCTTTCCCTGAGCGCCATCTTTTAAAAGTGTTGTAGTCTTAAACTAGTGAACTTTTAGAACTTCTTTTCGCGTCATTTTTAGTTTAAAAAAGTTATTAAAAAAACGTGACAAAAAAAGACGCAAAAAGTTAGTAAGTTTGAGAATTTCTACTGGCGTAGAGGGCTTTTCAAGTGTGAGTTTGGCACATGAAAATAACGTGGGTAAACAGAAGTTATATACACAGCACCAGAAACTTCAGCAAAAATTAAATTTTTTATAGCTTGATTCTTCCTTGTTTTTAAGTTTATCCTTAAGCATGTAGATTTAACAAAACAAATATTATAAGGTGTGAGGTTGTTTTCTAGTAAAAAATTACCTTATTATTTTTGTTCACGTTAATTTAACGTTGATATGATTTTTGTGCTATGTGGGAATCAATATGGTATTGTTTGTATTACTGAGCATCATTTAAAATATGAAGAAGTGCAATTTGCTAAAATACCGGGTTATAATTTAATTACGGCATACTGCAGAACAACCAGTCAGAGGGGTGGTAGTTGCGTATTTGTCAGGGATGATGTGATGGGGTTTGAAGAAATTGAAAACATTAAAGAAAAAAGCGTTGAGGGTCAAATTGAGGTATCTGGCATTGTAAATAAAAAACTTAAATTTGTTATAATATGCGTGTATCGCTCTTGTTTGGGTAAATTTAGTATTTTTTCTGAGATAATGTGTGAGCTCTGTAATGAAATAGGCAGATTATTTAAATGTTACAAAATCATTTTCGCAGGAGATTTTAATATTAATTTACTTGAAAACAGTTTAACAAAAAAAGAGTTTTTAGATTTGTTTTTATCATACAACTATCACCACACAATCTTTGATGCAACTAGGGTAAACAAGGATAGTGCCACGTTACTCGATAATTTTTTTGTAAATTTTGACGACTACCCTAAAAATAGAGTAATTAATACTGCATTATCTGATCATTATGGAATAGGTATTTTAGTTAATTTTATAAATAATTTTAAAACGGTAACGCAAAGGAGTATTGAAGTAAAAAGAATATATTCGCAAACAAAATTGAGGGATTTTGAAATAGAAATGCAGGATGTAGACCGGTGTGAAGTGTTGGCAGAACCTGTTGTTGATAAAGCATATAACAAATTTGTGGGTATTTTTCAAAATAAGATTAACTTAATATTTCCAAAAAAAGAAGTTAGATGGGACCAAAAAAGCAAAACATGACTGACAAAAGGAATTAGGATTTCTTGCAAAAATAAACGCTTGCTTTTTGAAAACTTTAAAAAAGGTGAAATTTCAAAGGAATATTATAACAAATACAAATCTATTCTTAAAAGGGTAATTAAAACCGCGAAACCTATGGAAAGCTCTAGGGAAATATACACTGCCGATAATAAAACGAAAGCTACTTGGAACTTGGTAAATAAAATAACCAAGCCGAAGAAACCAAATGAATCAGTCTTTAGTCATTTTCAAAATAGTAACAATAAAAAAGAAACTTTAGATGATTTTAATAATTTTTTTCAAAATTATTGTAAAAATGTCATGTCCGATACACACTTTAAAAATAATATCCCCACTAAAAAAAATATTTAAATTCAACGGTACAACTACAAACGAAGTAATATCAATAATTGAAAGTCTGAAAAATAAAAAGTCCGTGGGCAGTGATGAGATTCCAATTTCCATTTTAAAATCATCAAAGAATAGTATCGCTGTTCCCCTAAGTCATATAATAAATTGCTGTTTTAATACTGGTGTTTTTCCTACAGTGTTAAAAGAAGCATACATAAAGCCAATATATAAAAAAGGGAAAAAAGATCAAATAAATAATTATAGGCCCATCTCACCATTATCAAATGTAAGTAAAATTTTTGAAAAAGCAATAAGCAAAGACTAATGAACTTTTTTGAGGTAAACAACTTGTTGAGTGACACACACTGAATGGATTTGGTAAGGGTAAATCTACAATAAGGGCTATTTATCAGGCCTTGAATACTATTTTCACGGGATTGAACTTAAATAAAAAACTATTGCTTTGTTTTTAGATTTATCTAAAGGTTTTGATAGCGTGGATCATAAAATACTGTGTCAAAAGCTTAGTAACTATGGTGTCAGGGATCGCGAGTTGATGTTATTTGTATCATACTTGGGTAATAGAAGTCAGTGTGTGGTAGAAAAATATCAAGGTGAACTTATTAAATCTTCTCCAGGACTGGTGCAAAAGGGGGTACCGCAAGGGTCAATTTTGGGTCTACCTTTAAATATAATATATACAAATGATATCAACTCAGTAGTCAAAGATTTTCTGTCTCAATTCTGCGACGATGTTACTGCTGTTATTCGGGAGGATACACCGGAATCATGTGGGATGCAAGCAACTCAATTGACACATACAGTTAAAAATTACTTCCAACAAAATAATTTGCTACTTAACACTAATAAAACACAAGTTATGAGTCTTAGAAATACCAACCAATTCAGATTGATGGTGCTCAGTTGGAAAATCTTGATTCGGTTGTAATTTTGGGCCTACATATGGATAAAGATCTAAACTGGAAACCCCATCTTGAAAATTTAGCGAAAAGCATGTTCAGGTATTGGCACGCCCTAAAGCTAATTCGGGATAACATCGGTGTGGCAGCTTGTCTGCCATCATTTCACGCCTACATACAATCAAGGGTTAGGTATGGAATAGTTTTTTGGGGTAATTCAGTTGAGGCCATTAGAGTCTTAAAACTGCAAAAAAGGGGTCTAAGAATTATTTTTCAAATGAAAAAATCCGTTAGCTGTAGGCAAGTTTTTATGGAAAATAGAATACTCACAGTATTTTCTTTATGCATACTGGAGTGTGTAGGTTTTATGGTCGCCAATCCAGACCTTTTCAGTGGCTTGGAACAAGAACATGTACATAACAAGAACATGTATAAGATTTGCCTCCCAAAACTTTAAAAATTAAACTAAAAAACTACTTACTAAGAAAAGCATACTATTCCGTTGATGTGTTTTTTGGTGACAGTTTGAGTGACATTTTTTAGATGCTATAGGTATTTGTATCTTTTGTGGCATATATTTTTTTTTAATGTTAAGTGTTTGATTTTATGCCACACTTGTAAATACTACAAGTAATTTATTTCCTTACTGTTTTATTTTGTATTTTTTTATTAATATTTATTTTATTTTAACAATCATACTTTATATTGACTAAATAAAACTATGTTTATTTTAAATGCCTACTTTAGGTAAATAAAAAATAAATATTATTAAACATTTATATTGTTAGGCTTAATTAGATGCTTAAAAATGTTGATGTAAAATTGTAATATGTATTTTGACTAAATCCCCGCCCATCTGGGTAATACGGATTTAATAAAGAATTTACTTACTACTACTATTTGTATGTGCGATAAAAAGCCTTTTTAAATCTTTAAAATTTAATTTTTTCTTAAAATGGTAAGTAAACAAGAAACACTGATTTCAAATACGACTCTCAAATTCGTAGTTTTAAGCCAGTTAGCTAGTTTTATTTCTCTTAGGTTATGAGATACCTAATAAAAATCGTACTAAATTGAAAACTACGTGCGGGGGTTGGTTTACTTCATTATAACTTTAAAACACTGCACGCTTTTGTTTATTTGCTTGATAAAGATATAAAATTTGATAAAATTTAAGTCGAAAATGATAAAATGTTAAGCGCATATTCAACGACGGAGGAGTATCTGTATAAAAAAACCGGTTAAAAGTAAAAATTACCAAGATACTCAAAACTACCCTCTAACCATTTTTTGTTCTACTAAAATAACCTATCTATCAAGCCTTCTCCATAAAACTTCCCCCTCTACTTGAATCGTGTTGTGAGGTCAGTCGAAGCTTAATGAATCTTAAAATCACAAGCCTTTGTTCTCGACCTTTGTTTTGAGGTGTTAGTTAGTGTTGTTATTGTGTTTTCGTGATGCTCATATTAGAAAAACCAATTATTAAAAATAAAAATAGAAGACATGTACCATATTTAAAAACGTAATTTTATTTCTTTGTTGTTTACATTATACGTACTATTTTTTTTCCTTATCATATCGTTTTAGTTGCCTGCCGGGCCTTGCCGAGCTATATTTCTTTAATAGACAAACGGCTTATGTCAATCACGGCTCACCAAAAATTTGTCACGTCCGCCATTTTGGCTTACAGGCATTCAAAGCAGTGATTTGCGTAATAAAAAATTGTTTATTTTTTTTAAGTTAAATTTTTTTTCTATTTGATACAAAAATGTACAAAAACAAATAAAAAAGCAAGTAAAAGCAATAAAACTGAAACGATATGTACAGGGCAATGGCGTATATAGAAAAAAGTTTCGGGGGGGGGGGCGAGACACTTTTGGGGGGAGCCCGAGACCCCATGAGGCCGTATTTTATGCTATTTTATGTTTGTATTTATGAAATGTGTGGCAGATATCTAAAAAAATCATAGCTTCGGGGGGGGGGGGGGGGGCACGCCTAATATACGCCACTGGTACAGGGTGTCCGTATTTGGGGGTTTTAGGTATTTCTAGGAGAGATAGAAAAAACCTAGTGAAATGTGAAAAACCCATCTTGAAATTGCAAGCTGTTTTGAAGCTACGTAGAGCTTTTAGAAAGTCTAGATTTTGGGAGTTGGCCATAACTTTTTTATTTATAAAAATTTCATATTGGTGTAAAGTGATTTTTTATAGTTTTTGCAACAACGAATCCAACTGGCGCAATAATTTTTATTTGTACTTTTTACTTTTTGAGATATTGTGGATATTTTTCTTATGGATGACCCTGTTTTTATTCGATTTTTAAAAACAGCTTTAAAAAATCTGATTATTCATACTTTTCAGTTATTTCATGAAACTGTGGAACTACTAAAAGTAAAAAAAACATATTTATTTATTATGTTTTTCAGTGTACGTTTATAAATGTTGTAGCCTTTCAATAAAAATTATTTCTAAAAATTATTTGTCTTTAAGGAAATGCAATGAATAATTTTGTAACCATTTTTTGGTTTAGCAAAAAATTTAGTGTACGCCTATAAAATAAAATTGTATAAAACATTTACTGAATTTTAAAAGGTAATATAATATCAAAAAACTAACAACCAGATCAGGGGTGGATCTAGGAATTTCATTTTGGGGGGGGATATCAATCTTGAAAAAAATTATGCATAGGAACCAGAAGTGGTGTTCTGTGTGTCAAAACTGAAAATAATCTTATAACTTTGGATTTGGGAGGGGAAATTTCCCCTTTTCCCCCTCCAAGTAGATCTGCGCCTGACATAAAAACATTAAATAACTTATAAGTTATTGAAAACCGGATTATAATATACTGATATCGTTATTCCTAATACCTCAACCCCATCACCTCACTCCGTTTGATCCGTGACATGTGGAACACCCTGTATAAATATATTTTTTAATATAAACCGTTTATTATCATCCAACTTTGTCTTTAATTCAAAAAAATTGCAAAAAACACAACAATTAATTTTATCCCGTTTTGTGATACGAATACTCCTATGTGCAACGGCCTGCGGCGATAAGCCTAGTGTGGAAACCGACCGGCACACCGTGGGCCAGGGTCTACGCAAAATGTTGAAAAACTACAAAATTATAAACATGAGAAACAATAAATTATTTATATGTATAATAATCAAGTAGGCGCTAGTTATATTGACATAATATTATTTTTATTATATTAGATAAGCATTTTTATAACCACACGTGTTTGCTAACTTTGCACTTTTTTACTATTATATGAATTGTTAGGAGAAAATTAAACCATTCCCAGCAAAGCATCTGTAGACTTAAGATCGTACTAATGTTACTTTAAAGTTGTTACGCAAAATAAAATTTTTTAAAAACAATTAACTCTAAAGTTAATACTTAACTGGCGCAGTCGTGCAGATGCGTTTAGTATCGGTTAAAAAACAAAAAATTTAATCGGTTCGTGAGTTTCAACTCTTTAAAACGCAAAAAGAACTTTAACAGTGACAAGTCGCAGTCCTGTGTTGGTGAATCGGGGAAGGATTAATTTGGGCCACAGCGATATAGCAACCACGACGCAAGAAGACCAC
This sequence comes from Aspidapion aeneum, assembly GCA_963576565.1. Classification (NCBI taxonomy): domain Eukaryota; kingdom Metazoa; phylum Arthropoda; class Insecta; order Coleoptera; family Brentidae; genus Aspidapion; species Aspidapion aeneum. The sequence continues at coordinate 71,559,701 of OY755043.1, forward strand.
AAAAATCGTAAGTGCCAAATTTTCCTTTTCGCCTCTTCCTAGATCGTGTAAGATTTCGGTAGAGATAATTTTAGGGCGTGATTAATTGCAATCAATTAATTTTAGGCAAGATCAATTGGGCTCATTAATTTTAGGCAAGATCAATTGGGATCATTAGTTTAGGCAAGATCAATTGGGATCACTAATTTTAGGCAAGATCAATTGGGATCACTATATTTAGGCAAGATCAATTGGGATCAATAGATTTAGGGCAAGATCAATTGCGATCAACTAGGTCAATAATAGAATAGGAAAAACAAAAATAAATAAAATTCAACAAAAATCGAAAACTGAATTTTAGAATTTTGAAAAAAGAAATTAGTATTAAAAAACATTTAAAATTTTTTTTATTTTTTTATTTTTTATGAGCTCAGACAGTGATTCTGATTCGGATTCTTTAAGTAGTTTATTTTCGAATCAGTTTAAATCAAAAACAGAGAAAAAACAACCGAAACATTTTGAATATCGGTTTCAAAATTTTGCAAACGTTATAAGACCGTCAAAAATGGCAAATCAAGAAGGCAATGCTATGCCACCTCCTCAACCACCACGTATAGAATGGGATTTATTAAGGGCAAGGTTAAATACTTTAAGGCCTTATGATGGTAGTTATGAAACTCTTAATATTTTCTTAAACAAATGCGATATGTTAGTACAAGACTATTCAGTTGCACGAAATGAGAAAATCAATGCATTAATTTTTGATCAAATCCAAAGTAAATTGACAGGTAATGCCGAAAAATTGGTAGGCAATAGAAGTGATATACAAAATTATTTCGAATTAAAGGAAGCTTTAAAACAGTGTTTTTCTGATCGAAGAGATAAAGAATGCTTAATTCCAGATTTAGCTCGCACCAAACCTTTTAAAAACGAAGATCCTTTTTCTTATGGTACACGGCTTCAGCACCTTACAAACGCAATCAATCAAATGGTTCGACAAGAAAATCTACCCCTCGAAACATTTGCTATTTTGAAAAATGAATATGAAAAAACTGCATTAAATACTTTTATCGCAAATTGCACAGGTAAAATCCGTGACAATATGTTTTTCAATAAACCCGATTCGTTAGAAGAAGCCATGACTAAAGTCAACGAATTCGAAAATTTCGAAAAATTATACGGTTCTCAAAATAATCACAATTTCCCTTCAAGTTTAAAACAAGTACCTAATAGAAACATATTTAGCTCACCAAATCAACCGTTTAATAATTTCCAAAGACAACCTCAAAATTATTTTAGTAAAAACTCAAACTTCTTTCAGCAGCGACCTCAAAATCAAAATTTTGCTAACCAAAATAGGTTTCCTACTGGTCCAATAAATATTCAACCACGACCAATGCCACAAAAAAAGTTTTTCACAGGTGAACAAGTTTTCGGTCCCAAACCAGACGTATTTAAACCAAAAAATACACCACAATATCAATTACCAAAACCTACCCCAATGTCCGTGACATCTAATAATACATTTAGACGCGTACATAGCCAACAAAGTCAACTACCACAACACTGGCAACGTTATCCTAAACCACCTCAATTTCATTTCGAAGAATTACACATGAATAATTATAGCCATGATTATAACCAATACAATGACTATGATTATACCCAATACGATGACCATGATTACAACTAATATAATAGCTATGATTATAATCAGTACGATAGCCATGATTATAACCAGTACCATAGCGATGATTATAACCAATACACCGATCAGTCATATGAAACTAATGTTTATTACCAAAACCAAGGAAATGAAATGCAAAATCCCGGAACTTCAACTCAAAATTTAAATATCTCGGAAACTAAAAATAAAACCGAAAATTTTTAAGAGGTCAGCTCCAAACAAAATCAAACCTAGTAGAAATAAATAGCTCTGGCAACAGCGCACTTCCTTATATCGAAATTAAACATCCAAAATGTAAATTATTAATCGATACAGGAAGTTGTCGTTCGGTTCTTCGACCATCAATCGCTGAAGAATTTTTTCCAAATTGTATTTTTAGAAAACAAAATAAAATTAAAACGGCAACAGGTTGCACCGAAACGCAGTTTGAAGCAGAAATCCCTGCGTTTGCAGAATTTAATTGTAACACATATATTAAGTTCGTTTTATTCGACTTCCACGATTTTTTCGACTGTGTAATAGGTATAAACGACCTTAGACAACTTGAAATCAACCTGGACAACAAATGCCAAAGATGGATGGGCATGCGTAGAGATTCAAAACCCCACTGATCGAAATTTATCCCTTACTTTCGAACAACCCCTAAGAGTTCAACCCTTCGAAGAAAATTATTTTGAAATGTTTACATTTGAATCGGTCATTAAAAATTATAATCAATCAGATCAATCAATGCCAATATCAAACCAATCAATAAAAAAGGAAATAGATCACTTGATTAGAACAGATCACATGAATATAGAAGAAAAAAGAGAAATTACCAAATTATGTCGAGAATTTTCGGACATCTTTTATAAAGAAGGAGAAAAACTATCTTTCACCTCCGCTGTAAAACATGAAATAAAAACCAACGATGAAATACCGGTACATACAAAGTCATATCGCTACCCATACATACACAAAGAAGAGGTCAGACGACAAATTCAAGAAATTCTTGACAAAAATATTATTAGACCATCATGCAGTCCTTGGTCATCTCCAATATGGATTGTTCCAAAGAAAATGGACGCCTCTGGAAGACAAAAATGGAGAATTGTAGTAGACTACCGCAAAATCAATGAGAAAACAATTACAGATCGATATCCAATTCCCAATATATCAGATATACTCGATAAATTAGGTAGAGCTCAATATTTAACCACTTTAGACCTCGCTAGTGGTTTTCATCAAATAGAAATGCAATCAAACTCTATTCAGAAGACCTTTTCAAGATTCGAATTCAAATAGCCCCGTGGAAAGATTCCATTCTTCCATTATTGAAGCATTTAGATGTCTAAAGGAAGATAATCCAAAATCAAGCGCAGAGCAACTCATGCAACGCGCATGCCTTGGTTATAATAATTCGATTCACTCTGTACATAAATTTACCCCCTTTGAAGTGATAAAAGGGCACATAAGTAATATCGACCCCTTTAGCATATCGGACGCAGCCATCGTTTCAGACTATGTCCAAAAACACAAAGAAACAACTCAAAAGTTATACGAAAAAGTAAAAGAAACAAACCAGAAAGTTAAAGAAAAAAATATAAACAAGGCATACGAAAAACGATCGGACCCCCCAGATTTCTTAAATCATTCTGACGCTTACATACAAACGAAATCGAGATCAAAAGATGCCCCTAAATTTACAAAAACCGCAGTAAAGAGACAAACTCCTAAAAAGATTTTCACCACAAAAGGCACTTATCATAAATCGAGTGCGCGAAAACCAAAAATTAAAAAGAAATCTTCTTTACAGGTTCAAAATGACACTCCCGAGGAACGCCCTCATAGTAGCAGTCATAATGACGTCACTAATAGTAGTCAGCAGCAATGATGACGTGCAAATTACGACCTTAAATAACCCCCTTCTTCCTATCCAACTAGGTAGCTCAAAACAAATTTATACAAAACATACTTTTTTGCATTATTTTGATCTTCAATCAATAATCGAACAATTTTCAAAAATTAAAAAATATTTCTCAATGATTAAACAAAACTTTTTAAGAGACAATAATATAAATCCGATATCTTTAAACAGTCTTTCCGAAAGCTCACTTTTGAGAACGGAATATTTAATACAAACCACTCAAAATAAAATTTTAAATTTGCACCCTGTTATCAGGAATAAACGAGTTTTAATTAATGTTGTCGGAAAAATTAATAAATGGCTTTTTGGAACCCTTGATTCCGAAGATGGTGAACGTTACTAACAAGTAATATCTCACTTACAGAAAAATCAAAAAACCATTGTTCAAGAAATGAATTTACAAATCTCGTTATCAAAAAGCTTAATTCGAGATTATAACAAAACCTTGACAGTTCTTAGTAGTAACCAAAATAAATTAGAAAACAGTTTAAAAATATTACAAAATTATATGGGAGCAACAATTCGAGATTTAAATATCTTTCCATAGACTTTCCAAAATTTGTTATCAAAAATCAATTTAGATTGCCAAAATCTTATTACTTTTGTCGATAATTTAGGAGATGCAATAATGTTTGCAAAATTAAACACTTTGCATAACTCAATTATTTCAGGCACTGAACTGATTCGAATGATGGAATATTTAAAGAAAATTTACAAACCTAGTCAAATTCCAAGTTTTAATAATGTCTTAACTTACTATCAATTTTTGGGTACACAAATAACTTTTTCAAACTTAAAATTAATTTTTGCAATTCATGTCCCAATTATTGAACCCGAAACATATACATTTTACCAATTAATACCTACTATACAAAATAACCAAATTTTCGTACCTCGATACCCTTTTTTGGAACGAAGGTTACAGAAAAATCAGTTCCATGAAGAAGCCTGTCCACAATTAGAAGAAACGTACTACTGCCAAGAACGATTCACCGCCGATGACAATTGCACCCTTAGACTCACAGAGGGCTTTCAACCACAAAACTGCCCTGTGTTTAACATCAATCTGCAAGAATCAATAATCGAGCAAATCGCACAAGACCAACTACTGGTGATGCCAGCCAAAACTGAAATGGTCCACACAAAATGCCGCACTAGTCAATATATTGGAACTAGTAAACCGATTTTAATTAGAATTCCACAGTCATGTGAAGTAACAGTTGCAAATCGAAAATACAGAAACGAAAACCAATTAATAAAAGGAAGACCACTCATCTTACCAAATAGTGAATTCCAAAAATTTAAGCAACCAGAAATTTTGGAATCAACAAATTTAACAAAAATCGAGATTGCCAATATCTATAAATTAAATGATATTGCCAATAAATAAAACCAATCAAGATTCAAAATGAATTTCATGCCAGCCACATCACGTCTTACGTTACTTCAGTTATCATTATGATTGTCATAGACATGATGATATTTTACTTTTGGAAAAATGGAGTTTCACTGAAGTCTTGCCGACACAAAACGTCAAGAAAAACAGTGGTAAAAGAACCACCTGATGAAGAAGCAAAATCCAGCCGCAACTCTGAAGTTGAGCCTGAAAACAACTCCGTCTTCAACTCCGTGATTTTCAGACCTAAGGAGGGAGGAGTTATATTCACATAATATTATTTTTATTATATTAGATAAGCATTTTTATAACCACACGTGTTTGGTAACTTTGCACTTTTTTACTATTATATGAAATGTTAGGAGAAAATTAAACCATTCCCAGCAAAGCTTCTGTAGACTTAAGATCGTACTAATGTTATTTTAAAGTTGTTACGCAAAATATTTTTTTTTTTAAAACAATTAACTCTAAAGTTAATACTTAACTCGCTGGAGCACGCTTGATTCTCTGTCATTAGTTTTTATGGAAATAAGAATACTCGCTGCCAAAAAAGTGCGGATAAAAATTGGTGTAGATTTAAAAATACAGGCTTTTTTAACAACTTTGTTATGGATGAAGTTCTTGCTGGTAAGTTCGCTCTTTATTAACTTAACTAAGATCCCATGTATCCTGGTTGATAGCCGAATACTTTCAATAAGAAAAGAAATGTGTAGAATTTTTATAGAAAAATTATATTTTTTAGTTTTTGTTGAAATATCTTAATGTTGTCTGTGAGACAAGGGTTCCAAATCTTTTTAAATTTAAGCCGAGGTATTCTATTTTCGAAAAAAGTGATAAGTAGCTGCTAGTTTTGTACTTTTTTTTTTAATTTTGTATAACTAAGTAGCCTACATCGCTCTGTTTAAAAATGTGTAATGGTGTTGTTTTGGCGTTTTTTAAAAACAAAATTGAAAGTATTTTACAAAATTTATTTTCACACTTATAAAAGACAACTAAAATTAGTTAACGATTGCATGCTTTATAGCGCAGTTTTGTCCGAGTTTACAATTTTTTATTCATTTTATCATAGCATTAATTTCCTTCTTCTGAGAGTTAAATACCAACTGTCGATTTAAATAACTTTAGATCACTTTCGTATCTGCCTGTTGATAATAGTACATAAATACAATTGTACAGAGTGATTTTTTATAAACGTACCTCGTCATAACTTTTTCACTGTTTGTCCTAGAGAGATGAAACATAAACTATAATAATTGGTAAACTATTGTCCATTTTTTATTTGAAAGATTTTTTGATTGCTATTACTAGTTGCAAGTTAACTTATTTAACATATTTTTTTAAAATTGAACACCAGAATATTTTTTCGTTTTTGAACTTCTTAAGAAATTATCTTTCCAACAATATGACATACTTGGGGTTTCTGAGTGAGGTATTTATTTATTTATAAAATATTTTTATTTTGAGTGATAATTGTTAAAAGAAGTTACAAATAAAAAAAATGGATATTTATTTACCAGTTAACATAGTTTTTATTTCATATTTCTAGGAAAAATAGTAAAAAAATATGGCGACGTACGTTTATAAAAAACCATCCTGTACCATAAATTACAATTAATAGCGATCTAACGACCTGCTTAATTGGTTTTTAAAACAAATGCATTATATTATTTATCTTATATTATAAGAAAGCTAACGAAAACTATAAGGGCAATAATATTCTGCATAGTTCATTTATACGAAAGCGAAAGCGTCTGTCAGCGTCAGTGGTGTCTACACCTATATTTTCTTATCGGGTTCGTCCTAGCCGATTTTTGCTATTTCGACTGGGAATTAATTAGTGAAAAGTAGTGTAATGGTCTTTTTAGACAGCTGTGATTATATGAAAGTGTTATCGAAACTGAAAATCGTGTAGTATTTGAGTTCCGCGATAATATAAACGATCAACCTCACATTTTTTGCCGTTCTCTTTTGATAAGGTCAACAAATAGTGATATGTTTTTAGTACCGGAGCAATACTAAGCAACATGAATTGTGGTCTGTGTGATACCAGTACTTCACGTAAGTCCTATTTAATATGTAGCGGTTTCTGTAAGAAGAGATTTTATTCGGAATGTGTCAAGGTACCACCTGAGGTCATTAACTTTCTCAACACTGTAAAGGGGTTGCCTTGGAGCTGCAATACCTGTGATTCTGGCATCGAAGAAAAACTGCATGACATTGTGTCCACTCAGTTAACTCAACAATGCTCACATTTATTGGAAAATGTTTCGGAGAAATTGGAAAAAATTGGAGAGAGCATTGCTCAGAGTATGAGTGCAAAATTCGATACGAACATTTCTGCCGTTGGATCCATGTCTGTGCCATCTAAATCTTATTCTACTGCTTTACAAAAACCATCTAAGCTGATTGTTCGTCCAAAAAACCCAGACCAGCTACCCACAGGTACCAAAGCCGCTATCATGGACAATATGAATCTGGCTGAGAGCAACATTCAATTGAATAGTATTAAGCACGTCTCAAATGGGGGTATTTTGCTTTGGTGCAGTAGTGACTCGGATGCATCTAAATTCTGTGAAATGGCCAAAGAAAAACTGACTGCAGACTCCGAAATTATTGAGCTACAGGGATCTGAGTTAAGAGTTAGAATTGTGAGTCTCTCAGAAAAGATTGACTCAAATACACTAGATGGGCTGTTACGTAAACAAAACTCTTCAATTTTTAACGTTGCGTCAAGTTTTAAAATTCTGACTGTTACACCCACTAAAAAAAATCCTAATATCTATCAGGCCACCATTCAAGTTAGTGCTGATACTTTCAAAAAATGTCTCGATAGGGGTAGGGTGATTGTTGGGTTGGAAAGTTGTAGAGTTTTTGAAGCAATTCATATTCCTCGTTGTTTTACGTGTAGCGGCCTTCATCATGTGTCAAAATATTGCAAAAAACAAACAGTTTGCCCCACTGTACTGGTCCTCATGTGGTAAAATCTTGTCCTTACAGTAACAAAAATGATTTTGTGCCAAAATGTTCCTATTGTGAATTTCATAACACAAAGCACCAGAATACAATACCAACAGATCACGCTTTCTGGGATTATAGACATTGTGGTGTCTATAAAAGGTCTCTTGAACAAGCAAGGCGAGAGATTTTCGGTTCAATAAAAAACATATAGCAACCACAGGATAGCAGCGTAACAGTGATTCATGATATTCTTATTCCTCCATATGATAACACTCTGTCATTAAAATCTAATACCTCTTGCTTTCACCACAATTTATCTGTTTACTATCAAAATGTTCAAGGATTGAACAGACTAACCAATGATATTTTTAACTCTTCCTCTGACTGCCAATATGACATTGTGGCGTTAACGGAAACTTGGATTCAAGAGGGGGTTTATAGTCCTGAACTTTTTCCATCACGATTCACTGTTTTCAGAAAAGATACAAACCTCAAAAGTACTCAATTGTCAACGGGGGGTGGCACTCTACTTGCCATAGACAATAGTTTTTCGTCCTCAAAATTAAATCTGGAGGGAATAGGTTTTGAAAATATCCCATTAATTGATGTAATAGGCGCCAAAATCTCGCTGGAATTTACATCAGTATACGTATATTATTTTATATTCCGCACAACCTAAATATTCAGTATAACGAGACTATCTTTGAAATCCTAATACCTTTGGAATATCTGTACAAGGCTAGCTTAATTATTTTAGGGGATTTTAATTTAAGGGACTATTCAGCCTATTTTCTCCAGGGAATTTCTTGCAATCGCTTCGGTTCGGTTCTTCTGAATATATATATATATATATATATATATATATATATATTTATCGGTTTCACAACGTTCTACGTCTTCCGATACCCAATCTCCACTCGTTTCTGTTTGCCCATAATTCATCATCTAGGCCTCTTATTCTTATTTCACTGTCTATTCCTTCTCTCCAGCTTCTCCTTGGCCGTCCTCGTTTTCTTCGGCCAGTTGGTTTCCATTGTAGTATTTGTTTAGGTAGTCTTTCATCATTCATTCTTTGTACATGTCCGTACCACACCAGTTGTTTTGTTCTTATATCATCCACTAAAGTACGTTCACCCACTGTCATAATTTCTCTTATTCTTTGATTTGTAACTCTTTCTCTTTTTGATTTCCCTGCTGCTCTTCTCCAATAGTCCATCTCCGTAGCGGAAAGCATTTTTTCTGTTCTATCCTTGATTGGCCATACTTCTAAGCCGTATGTAATAATACTTTTTATAATGGTGTTATATATAAGCTTTTTGTTATGTTTTGATATACTTTGGTCCCAAATTATTCCATTTAATAAAGTTATTGCTTTTCTTCCTTGTACGTTTCGATCTTTTATAGCTTTGTCTAGTGTTCCGTCAGCTGTAATTTTTAGACCTAAGTATTTATACTCATCACAGGAGTGAATTCGCTGCCCGGTATTTAAGATTAGATCCTGTTTCATTCCACCGATACACATATACTCTGTCTTATTGAGATTAACCTCTAGTCCCCACTTATTGTATTCTTCTATTAGTTTTCGTGTCATATATTCGAGGTCGTCATAATCCTGAGCCACTACTATCTGATCATCGGCGAAACATAAAGTATACAAGGTGGTTTCGTCCAACGGAATTCCCATGTTTTGGCATTTTCTCTTCCATACTTTAAGGACTTGTTCCAAGTATATCTTGAAGAGCGTAGGCGAGATACAGCAACCTTGTTTAAGACCTTTATTTACTTGAAAGCCTTTGGTTAGTTTTGCTTTTATTTTAACTTTTGCCTTACTATTGCGGTATAACTCTTGGATGGCCTTAATTAGTTGTACGCTTATGTTTGTGTTTTCCAACGCTTTCCAAAGCAGATTTAGTGGTATACTATCATATGCCTTCTGCAGATCCACGTAAAGCAGATGCAGCTCTTGACCGTATGCCATTTTCTTTTCAATAACTTGGGTTATACAAAAGAGGTGATCTGAAGTCGATCTACCCGCCCTGAAACCAGCTTGTTCTTCTGCCTCCATGTCTTTATATTCGCTCTCTACTTTATTTCTTATTATCTTACCGTATAATCTGCTTAGCGTACTAGTCACAGATATACCTCTATAATTGTCACATATATCTTTCCTTCCTTTTTTGTGTATTGTGGATATATATGACGTTTTCCACTCAGTTGGGACTACAGTTCCATTTAAACATTTTTGGAAAAGATTCCGTAATCTCCAAAACAGTTCTTCAGTGCCATATTTAATAAGTTCGGCTGGGATATTTCCGGGTCCGGCAGATTTACCGCTTTTTAAGGTTGTGCACACGTTTTTGACCTCAGAGATTGTGAGGGGTACTGGAGATCCCATCGTTCTAATTATATTGTCTCTTGCGTCTTCCTTGAATTCTGCTCTATCTTCAGTTAAAAGTTTTTTAAAATGCTCATCCCATTCTTTGTCTGGTATTGGTGAAATGATATCTCTGCATGTTTCTTTTTTAATCGATCTTATAGTTTTCCAGCTTTCGGTACTTCTCCTACCTCCTAAGTAAGAATCTATTTTCTGGCACTTTTGCGTCCACGAATGATTTTTCTTATCACTGATCATTCTTCTCACCTTTGATTGCGCGATTTTGTATTCTTGTCTGCTTCTATCTGTCTTTTGGGATAAGTAGGTGTGATATAATTTCCTTTTTTCCTCTATTTCTCTCTCAATCTCAGCATCCCACCAGTATGGTTTTCTTCTTTTAGAAGTTTCTTCCACTAATCCTAGTGCTTCTTTTGCAGCTTGGTGGATGCTTAATGTAATACATTCGTATTCCTCATCTGGGGTTTCACCTGAACTTGTATTAAGTTTTTCGTTCAGTCTCTTTTTGTATAAGTTTTTTACGCTGTCATGTTCTAGGCTTAGTAGATTATATTTACAGTGATCAATTTCTTCAATCACTGTATCATCAAGATGTTGTTGATGCAGGCTTCGGCCTTGATAAGGAAAGAGAATTTTGGACTCCAGAAAATAGTGATCACTTCCGCATGTTGATCCACGCTTTGTTCTGACATCTTGAATTTTTAGTTTTGTCTTTTGTTTAGTGATAAGATAATCAATGACGGATTTCAGGTTTTGTGAGGGTTTGGTCCAGGTATATTTGTGTATTTCCTTATGTTGAAAAAAACCGTTTTGGATTTTTAGGTCTAATTGCTCACATACTGTAATTAGCCGGTTTCCATTGTCATTAACAAGATTTTCTCCATATTGGCCAACTGTCAGATCATTAACTCTGTTACCGGTTCTACTATTTAAATCTCCCAATATGACAATTTCTCTAGATGCACTTACTGCTGATATTTCATTGTGTATTTCTTCAAAAAAATTGTCTTTCACGGCTACATTTGCATCGTCGTTATACGCATAGATTCCAAAAATCGTAAGTCTCATTCCTTTTATTGTTATATTCATTTTAATTAGCCTTTCATTGACTGCTTCCCAGTTGGTGATAAATTTTCTAAATCTTTTGTTGACCAAAATAGATACTCCTTGTTGGGCATGTTTTTCTTTTGCCACTCCGCTATAGAAATGGTCATATTGTCCTAGGTTTTCAGATCCTTTTCCTTTCTTTTTCGTTTCTGTTAGTACAGCAAGGTCTACCTTCATTCTGCTGCACTCATGTACAATTTCATTCATTTTTCGATTCATTCCTTGTACGTTCCATGTACCAAAAATCATATTCCTGTTTCTTTGCTTGGTTCGTCTTAGGTTTTTCATTTCTTTCCGAGGCGTTTGATTGGGTTTTTTAACAGTGTACGTTTTTTCCGGGTATCAGAGAGTTAGTCTGATGCCCCAACCCCCAACCTGGAGGACCAGGTGATTTTTGATCGAGGTTTTCTTCCCCTAGCCTTTGACGATTCCAACGCCGGTACTACAAGGCAGTAGTCTTTTATACTATCCCTAAAAGAAAGGGTTGCCACCTACGCTATGATCACCGTACCGAGGTCCATTCTCTCCGCCTTTCATATCGATGTGGTCTTCTCCCGTAACCCTGGGAAAGGGACCCTATACAGGTGCTAACTCTCCGGGTCGAAGAGTACCTGGAATCTACGGAGGGCAGGGGTCGATTCATTTCCCCTGATAGACATCTGACGAGGTCTACCCGTACCCCCTTCTGAATATAGATTACTCGATTTGGTCCTGTCCTGTGTGTAATAATCCGTGTTCTGTTTAACGCGCCAAAGATACATTGGTTAGAGAGATTTTAATACATCCTGCTCTTGTTTGCTTATTTCAATATGTGTCTAAATCTAGGCATAAAAAGACAGCTGAATTGAACATTTTCTATAATATTCGAACAGCTAACTTTGTAGGGCTGTATGACAGTCTCTGTAACACTAACTGGGATTTTTTAGTTAGATTTACTGACTGTGATGAAATGTGTAACGCTTTTTATCAAAAACTTTATGATACATTTGATAACTTTGTTCCGAATACTAAACAAGGCAAGCGCAGCTATCCTCCATGGTTTACGTCTCATATAATAAAATCAATAAAAAGGAAATATAAACTCTGGCAAAAATACAAACTTAACAGGGATCCCACAGTTCTTAGCAGATTTCAAGATCTCAGAACGGAAATCAAGGGCAACATTGAACGTAGCTTTAGGGCATACTGCTTAAGACTACAGAGCGAAATCGAACCCTGCAAATTTTTGACAGTTTGTAAAGATGAAAAAAGGCAATTCGGCGATGCCTAGTTCTACGTCTGATCATTCTGGTAATAATGTAAATGGACCGCAACAAATTGCGGAGTCTTTCGCAGAATTCTTTCAGGAGTCCTTTTTGATAAATGATGATATTGATACCTCTGTACCGAACAACCAGGGCCTAAACAGCGACACATTTAGCATGCCTCAATTCAGCAAAGAGTTTGTTTTAAAGTGCCTAAAACAAATTAAACCCAAAGTGACTATAGTTGTTTTCTTTTATTTGCATTCGATCTTTTCATTGATCGATTGTATAGCAGTGTTTCGCCTGCTTTTAGTTTTTTCTTTCTCTCGTATCTCGGTAGATGGCGCCTCTTGCTATAGTTCGCTCACTAATTACATTTAATTAGAGACAAAACCGTCTGATTAACTTTGCAAGATGTGTCACATTGACCAGCAGTGTTCTGAGGAGTCCCATAAGGATGAAACGGTTAACTGTCAACACTTATTAGGTGTCCATTAGATCTTGGACCCCCGTGAGGTTAAGCTTTCAGGCTACCCACGGAAAAATATGGGGGAAACAAAAAAACTCCTTTTTGCCCGATTAGCCACGAAACTTGTTTGATTTTTAAATTCACGGGTACGAAATTCCACGTTTGTTAGTATTATTTGGCTTAAAAATTCCGTTGATTGACGCTCACTGTCTTGAAGATGGGTAAAAATGCAATCTGTGTTGATCCGGCCTGAAAGACAAAGAGCTGTCGTAGGTCACGGACTATAGTTGTTTTCTTTTATTTGCATTCGATCTTTTCATTGATCGATATTGTATAGCAGTGTTTTGCCTGCTTTTAGTTTTTTGTTTCTCTCGTATCTCGGTAGATGGCGCCTCTTGCCATAGTTCGCTCACTAATTACATTTAATTAGAGACAAAACCGTCTGATTAACTTCGCAAGGTGTGTCACATTGACCAGCAGTGTTCTGAGGAGTCCCATAAGGACGAAACGGTTAACTGTCAACACTTATTAGGTGTCCATTAGATCTTGGACCCCCGTGAGGTTAAGCTTTCAGGCTACCCACGGAAAAATATAAGGGAAACAAAAAAACTCCTTTTTGCCCGATTAGCCACGAAACTTGTTTGATTTTTAAATTCACGGGTACGAAATTCCACGTTTGTTAGTATTATTTGGCTTAAAAATTCCGTTGATTGACGCTCACTGCCTTGAAGACGGGTAAAAATGCAATCTGTGTTGATCCGGCCTGAAAGACAAAGAGCTGTCGTAGGTCACGGACTATAGTTGTTTTCTTTTATTTGCATTCGATCTTTTCATTGATCAATGTCAAATGACCTTATAAGTATATTTGTTTAAATTTTATCGTTAAAAAAAAGTATATATAAAGTATTTTGCATTTCTAAAAAAAACAGTAAAATCCTAAAAAGCTTAGAGTTTACAGCGTTTTGTGAACAACTTAACAATCCGATTTTTACCACATATGCATGTTCTGGTTTCTTTGGGAGATTCTTAAAAGACACGAAAAAACAAACAAAATCCATCGTTTCTTTTTTTTAATAGTTAATTCTGTAGCATCGTTTTTTTGATAAATATTTTTTAATAATTTTTATATTCGGAACGCCACTGAATATAGGGAACTGTTAATAGGACCAATTTTTTTATTTGGGTATTAAGCTATGCTTGTGACCTAATGTTTGATACATAACAAACAATAATATCATTTTTCAGAGTGGGTATAAATGACTTGAAATAGTTTTTTTGTGAAAAATGCATAAAAGCTAAAAACTGAAATTTTGAACCCCTGTATTTTTGAAACCATGGGGGCGATTCTTCACAATTTGAAAAAATCTGACACAATTTGACATGCCAGAATTTAACCTTAAATCTTGACAACATTGCATCAATTTTCTAAGGATAAATACGATAGAAGAGCATTGTAGAATTTAAATAAGGCATTGGTATAATTTTAATCTGATTTAACACAATACAACTTACGGCGACATGCGTGAATCTTATTAATTTGCTTGAAAAATAATAATCTATTAAAATTAACACTATTCCCCCTATTATTATATATTATTATAATTAATAATCGGTCCACCTGCGAAACAAGGCCACCAACGACAATAGGTTTGATTTGAGTGATATAATAATAACAATAAAAATTTTTGTTAAATATAGATTTTTAAAATGTAAATCCAAGACAAGAAAAAACTTATTTTTGACGAAATATGCAGAGAACATTAGGGGCCGGTTTCTCAATAGAGGATTACCCCTGACCCGTGGGTTATCTTTAATAGCTGTCTTTTTTTGGCATGTGGTAAATATGTCAGCCATCTCTTTTTTTAACCCACAGGTCAGGGCTAACCCTCTATTGAGAAACCGGCCCTTCGAGACTCAACAAACAAGATATATTGAAGCTACCTGGGTACTATACAGTTACAAAGATACGAATCCTTAAACATCTTCAAAACGATTGTTTGCACATTTTATTCAAAACAAAGCAACTAACATTTTTAATTTTAACTATTTTTGTTGGACACTAAACCCTAGATGCACCGTAAGCACATTTCTTGGATTAGTCACTTAATCGCGATTAAGTCCTTGTTGCTCACATAAAACAACAATGATGGATTAGCTAAGCCTTCTTACGGTGCATCTAAAACTACAGTATATAATTTACAACAAATTATTGGTTTAAATCATATATCTCTCAGTGCAGATTGTGGGTAATACTTCATTGGCGTCCGTAAACTAAGAACTTTTTTAAAAATCACTACAAATATTTTTTGTTTTTTACAATTTTCTGAAATGTATTTAATAATTTATTAGGAAAATTAACTTTGCGTTCCAACAATTGATAATCAAATAGAGACAATTTCACTCCTAACGAGCCAGTGGCATCCACCAATGTGGGCGATTTACAGAAATCCTCAAAAAATCTATTGATTTTTTACATTTTCATTCAATTTTCAACAAAAAAGCTCTTTCAAAAAAAATGTACGCTTTATTTAGGCGATAAAATTTATTTTCAGATAAAGTATAACATAATTTGGTCAATATTACGGATAACATTTCATTAGCGTTGCAAAAAAATCTTTTTAATTTTGAAATTTTGCAATTGTCATAAAAACTAAGTGCTGCTAGAAAATACTGATATTACACTTTATTAGGAAGACCAAATTTCTTTTTTAGCAATGTATCATTTATAATTATTTCTAACGGTGTATAAATTTTAATTATACTACGTTATAGACAATAAAATTTTCTTTTAAATGATTAGACCGAAGGTCGTCATAGGTTATACCTTCCCCCTTATATGGGATTTCCCGACGGATAGATAGATTTTTGTTGCTATTGGAATGTAGTTTTACTTGTTTGCCACATTGTCAACTACAACCTACATCTAGGGTGGAGAGGGGGACAAAAGTGGTCAAAGTAAGAAACTTATAACGAATAAAGCTTGTAGAAAATTACATTTTCTTTCATAAAAATAGGTCGATGATCTGCCGCGTGGTCTTCTTAAGAAAAGAAAAACCGATTTTTATGAAAGTTACATTTTTGCAAAGAAAGCGTTATCTTCTATATGTTTTCGTAATGAGCTTTATGCTTTGGCCACATTTTCTTGGGTGGTCTTCCGCCCCTCTAGGTATAACGACGAACATAACTGGAGGCAATTTGTAAAAATCGCCAAAAATCAGTATTATTTATAATACATACTGCCGTTCCTAAGAAGAAAATTTTATTTTCTAAATAGTGGCAGAAATTATTTTTGCCTAGAGTACTTCATTTTCAAAAAACATATTCTGCCGTCGCAGGTTATATATAATTTTGAAATAAAAAGCAAAAAATTAAAACCTTCACTTTTATTTAAAAATTATAAGAAAACAAAAAAGTATAAAACTAAACCCGTTTTTCTCAAAACGTAAAATTGCTACTAATTTTCTTAAAAATTAAGTACTCTGGTACTCTTTTCGAAAATAAAATTTTCTTTTAAATAATGTACAGATTAATTATGTAAAGATAATTAATGATTCATATGTGAGTGGGTCTTGCAGCCCTTCCACTGCGACCACCAGTGCAGCTGCGGCTCGTGCCGCAGGCGAGGTGAAGCGGTACATTACAAACATCAGTATACAAGGTATTATCTCTTCAGAAAACGTATTCCTCGTCCTCAGTTGAAAGAGATCAGAAACATATTTATAGGCAAAAAGTTTTATTGATATTGACGTTTTTCTCTTTCAACTAGAGATGTGCTTAGCAGTTCATTTTAATGAACTAGTTCATGTGAACTAGTTCACCAAAATGAACTACAGTCGAACCTCTATAACTCGAACCCGAAGGGACAACCAAAACAGTTCGAGTTATGGAGAGTTCGAGTTATAGAAACTCGAGTTACATAGGTTAAAATACATGTAAAAAGTGCAGGGACCGCTTAAAAGGTTCGAGTTATAGAGGGGTTCGAGTTGTAGAGGTTCGAGTTAGAGAGGTTCGACTGTAGTTCACTGAACTAGTTCGTTTGAACTATTAACGGAATGGCTATATGGATTAAGCGTGTTATATATTTATATTTTATATTCATTTTGTTAAAAAAAAACCTGTTTATCGTATTTCTGACTTATTTTATTTAATTGTTTAATTTTTAGTTAAAATATTTGCAAAATCAAAAACAGTTTAAAATTATTTTTATTATAATGCTTTTTTTTACTAAAATATTTTACAGTAGGTATAAATATATAATAAATAACTGGACATTCGTCAAAATTTTATTATTTTGTATTAGGCTAGCAGTTCCTTAATTTTCCGTAATCAAATCAAAATTTGAAATACCTAGTTCATCGTAGCTTAAGCGTGCCACTCAATGTAACGAAACAGGTGATTCGACTAGCCGACTGAACGAACGCCGGTTTTTACTTATTAGTTCAACTCAATAGTTCATTTCTAACAGTTCGTTGGTTCATCGTAGAAAGCACCGCGGTATCGTTCACTCGTTCAGTGTTCTGTGCTCGTTCAGCATTTCATGAATAGGAAAACAGTGTGTACAGAAATAATTGGGTTAAGAGTATTGTGTGTTGCTTCTTTATAGTTCACTTTGAACTAGTTCATTTTAGAAAAGTGAACTAGTTCGTTTTCCTTGTTGAATGAACTAGTTCATTTTTCTAGTTCGTTCGCGAACTAGAAAAATGAATCTCTACTTTCAACTGACGTACCATGCTCCAATATTTCTAGGACGCAAAGAGTTTTAAAGAGAATAACGTTTGTACGGGTGTTTATAATGTGGCGCTTCACCTCGCCTGCGGCACGAGCCGCCGCTGCTCCAGTGTATATTCTGGCTTGATGCTAATGTTTCATATAGATAAAAATAATTAGTTACATCGAAACTTATAATTATTTTTTACGATTTTTGTAAATAATCTCCATTTATACATGCCACTGTACCATTTCTTGTAAATTAAACACTTTCATTGGAAAGAAAATTTTATGCTTTTAATATATGCTATATTTTTTTCCTAAAAGGCGTTTTAATGAAAGTTTGAAAAAAAAAATTCCTAAACAGTTATAAGAAAATTTATCATGCCTGTAAAAATTTTAGACGCCTTGGTAATTCCTATCTGTTCCGTCTCTGCTAGCGCCACCCAGCGGCAACCGTCTAAACTAAGCGAATAAAAAATTGACCGAAGGAATTTGCGCCATCACGCGACGTGACCTTGTACGCAGAATGAGTGCAATGAATTCTATGTTATAGATATATAGAGATCTTTGCTTTTGGATTACATACACTACATACCTTATGTACACCTCCTTTGTTAATATTATAATAATATAATATAAAAACAAACTTAAGATTAACTAATTATTCCTGAAATCTTAAGAGTTTGCTAACAACGCGTATCGATCGTGTATTATAAGAATCATTATTCGGTAAGTTATTATCGCACAATATTTTCATTATAATTAAGTTTGAGACAAATCGGTTTAAAAATAAAGAAATCCGCCATTGTTGTAATAAAAAACTTAAATTAAAGTGTTCCCAGCAAACATCGACCTGCTGGTACTGTACTAATATTGTACTTTAACTGCTGGCATCGGCAACGATGTGCATTATTTTTATTATTTTTGTATTGTATAATTTGCATATTATTTAAAAGTGCAAAAAATGCAACATTTTAGTACTTTATTTTTAGTACAACGAAAAGTAATACTTTATTTATGAAAAATACCAAGCGCAGTCAGGGTTAATGGCAAAAAAGCATTTTAAAAGTATATTTTAACAGTTGTTTTTAGAGCACTTTATTTTAGTACAAAAAAAACTAAATATTTTACTGGCTGCAAAATTAATATAACAGTGAAAAAACATTTCAAAAGTATTTTTAAATGGTTGCTTTTAAAGCACTTTATTTTAGTACAAAAACTTAAATATTTTACTGTGAAAATAAAGTATTTACAAAAAAACGAGTTTGCTGGCCTGGCCGCTAGATGGCAAACACTAGTCAACATTTTACAGGTACACTGAAGAATGTCAAGCTTAAGAATGTTAATAATTTTATTTATTTTTAAATTGGTGTGAAATGTTCCATAATCATTGGAAATATCCTCATCTGATATGAAAAGGAATATTAAAGATCATTATACAATGATCAAATAATTCTTTCCGTAAATATGAGACGTGAGTGACACATAACGTCCTTACAATATTTACAACAAAAGTAGTTTTTTTGTACTACAAAAATTAATAAATTACATTGCTTTAAAACTACAGGTTTTTTTTTTTAAAAAGAGTTAAAAAAAATCCGTTTTTTTTGTACTAGAAATATGAAGAAAATACATTACTTTAAAAGTACATGCTTTTGTGTAGAAAAAAAGTTAAAAAAAATGCATTGCTTTAAAAGTACAGTGTTTTTGTATTAAAATATATACTTGCTGGCCTGATGCCGGCCATTCTTCCAAATCAATACAAATTAAGTACTTCCTAATTAGTACTTTGCCGTTATGGCGTTCAGCGAAAGCCAGTACTTAAAAAGTACTTTTTTTGTAATCCATGTTTGCTGGGTTACCAGGTTACCAAACACTACACCTACCAAATTTCAGCGCTCGACTTAATGGATTTAACTTTACTTAACAAAACCCAATTTCAATAAAATTGCGTAAAGGATTTTTTAAAGATATTTTTGTATAAATAACATATCTATTTTGTTTTTCATCTGCACATAGAAAAAAGTTTTTTTAGTCCAGCGTTGATTTGGCCCGGCGCCCAGTTGGCGCCGCCGAGTTGGCTCGGCGCCCAGTTGGCGTCGTCGAGTTGGCCCGGCGCCCAGTTGTCCTAGACCGCTTTTCAACAATGACAATATTATTCACTCACTCTGTAGGTTCTTCAACTTAGAAATGATACGTCTACACTCGTGTAGGGCATCCTTTAGCCGCGATTTTAAAGCATCTGGGACCGGCACATTTGTCAATTGTCAGTTACAGATTCGAAGGCCACTTGCTGCCGCTGTTACCAATTGATTGTTCCCAAGAGAAAGTAGCAGAGTTTGTTTTTTAATTTTTAATTATGTTGGTAAAATATGATTACGAAAAACTGTTACAACGTGAGGTGCAAGGTCGTACCTAAGGGGGGATCAATCTCCCCCCGAAATTTTTAGGAATAAAAAATAATCAAACATTTAGTAGTGATAAGTAGTAGAGATATATAAATTATTCGCATTTTTTATGGTAGAATTGATTCTGATTTTTTAGATTTTTACTTATAACATACTCAAACCAAAGTTTGGTTAGTCTATTTTTAAAAATCTAAATCTTAAACGTATTTTTTTATACTTAAATGCATGCAAAGTGTGGAAAAATATATCTTTCTCGAATGGCATTTTGTTTAAAGAAATCTTTTTCAAATCGCATTTTATTCAAATGGCGTTTTGTTCAGCGGCGTAGCGTGCCTGAAAGGGCGGGGGGGGGCGACAGCTTAAAAGGGCGCCCATCACAAAACGTGCGACCAAAAAAAAAAAGAAAAGGTCTTTAGTTTCCTTTGCCGCCCTCTCAATTTGCGATTGCCGGCCCTGCTACTTAATCAAGCTGAGGGCGCTTCGGGCACCCATGGGGCGCCAGTACCCTCGGGGCGGGAGGGCGACGAACCCCCCCCCCCCACGCTACGCCACTGGTTTTGTTCGAAAACTTAGCTCTTCTGTCCTCTTTCTGGCAGATCGAAATTTAGTGTATAAAAATAAACCTTGGCAAGTCCCTTTTAGTCATTTAGAAAATTATAGCCCTTCTTCCGGTCGGGCATGAAAATTCCCGCCGTGGGATTAAAAGTAAACACTGCACGCCCTAGGTTTATAATATACCTACTATTATTTTTATTAGTGTTCAAAAAAAGCGGGCGGCGAAGAAAAGGTCGAAAATACAAAAAGTCGAAAATACAAACGTTCGAAAGTACAAAAGGTCGAAAATACAAAAGATTGAAAAACAAAAGGTCCAAACAAAGATCGAAAGTAGCTACACTGTAATGATTGCAAAACAAAGTAGAATTACACACACATTCATAGAAAAGTTTTTAAAAAATCAACATCCAATAAAAACTCAAGGTAGAAACACGACGGGTCGCAGAACTTTGTTCGAAAACATTTTCTTCGAACGGAAATTTTTATGAAAACAATTTCTTCTAATGGAAAATTGTTAGAAAACATTTTTTTTAAACGGAAATTTGTTCGAAAACCATTTTTTCGAACGGAAAATTGTTCGAAAAAATTTTCTTTCTTCGGAAATTTGTTCGAAAACATTTTTTTCAAACGGAAACTTGTTCAAAAACATTTTTTTCAAACGGAAATTTATTCGAACACCATTTCTTTGAACGGAAATTTGTTTTCGAACGGAAATTTGTTCGTAAGTAATAGTTGTTCAAAAACATTTTCTTCGAATAGAAATCATTTTCTTCGAAAGCAAGTTTTTCGATAAAAGACGCTTTAGACCTGGATTTCCAAACCTAACACAATTCATATAGTTTAACTACGGCAAGGTCTTTTTAACATATTTTTTCAAAAAAACCCTGACTTCTTTCCCGGGATCGTAAACATTCTGAAAATTTGTCTACTTTCCTCCTTTTGGAAGGTCGAAATTGGTATTTTCCTAAACTTTGTCAATTGATCGCAAACGTATCCGAACCGGTCCAGATACCTCCTGATGTGCTCAATTAAGAAAGGTTAGAGTAACACCGATTTCAACCTTCCAAAATGAGGATCGGAAAGCTAATTTAGGGAAATCATTTTTCGACGATAGGTTTCGGTTGGTTCGGTTTGGTTTCACACCCTCTAGGATCCCGGGAAAGAAGTCAGGGAAGTTTTTGTTTCCAAAAATTGTTAGAAAAAAACCCCATTAGTCAAACTATATGAGTTGTGTTAAGTTTGGCAAGCCATGTCAAATATTTTTTTTTCGAAAAATTTGTTTTCGAAAAAATGTTTTTGAACAAATTTTCATTTAAAAAAAATATTTTCGAACAAATTTCCGTTCAACGAAAATGTTTTCGAACACATTTCTGTTCGAAGAAAATGATTTCGAAAAATTTCTGTTTGAAGAAAACGTTTTCGAACAATCTTTTGTTCTAAGAATATGTTTTAGAACAATTTTTGGTTTGAAGAAAATGATTTTCGAAGTTTATGCTTTCGAACAATAATATTAAGATATTTATATGAAATGTACTATAAAATTATAAATAATTAAGCCGAACCTTACGAAAACTCGAACTGTATTTGGGCATTTTTTGTCTTTTGATAAAATGTAAAATTCGGAATAAAAAGGTACTAAAAAAAACCACAATACCAAAAACACCCAAAAAAATGGGAAAAAAACTTGGAAAATAAATTAAACAGTGCGAAAAATAGCGTATAAACATCGTAATAAAAGTTTCATTTTATCCCTTGATATATTATATACTATTAATAAACTTTTAACATAGAAATGTATTTCTGTCCTGTTTGTTTATTTATTACGTATTATTTTTATACAAAAACAGAAATAATATTTAAAAGAAAATGATTTTTAACAATAAATATACCTACAATAAATATTCATAACCCAAAAACTCAAGGAACATATTTTTTATTTCTTAAGCTGTATAAAAACGAGTTCTTTTTAAGTTTTATTAAAACATTTTTCTTTTCTCAGACTGTATAAAAATGAGTATTTTTCACGAACGTCTATGGAATTTTGAGTACGGTTTTGACATTCGTGTCGCTACCCCTGGGAGACGCTAGGCTTCCAGGATGCAGTGACCCTAGTATTTCTAATTACCCTATCCAAAACCTCATGGGCACAGCCTTCGTGTTAGTTTACGACAGAGACAATTTATTATTTTCTCTATGGTTTACGAAGGCTGTGTCATGGGCCGTCGCTAAAGAACAGCAGTCTCTATATGGGAGGACCCCCCAGAATAAAAAAACTATATACGTGCCTAGCTTTGATAACAAAAGTAAAAAAATAATCACCACTTCAATAATTTGACCAGGATTACACTTAGTCAGATTTTTCTGGCAGATTTTAAAGAAATAATTTGACATTCCCTTAAAAATCCGTTCAAATATAACGGTGGCAACAGCGTAGAGATAATTTTGTAGCGACCCTTCCACGACATGCAATTAGTCCCTCTTTGTTAATTTTACCGTGAAAAACAAAGAAAGAAAGTAAAATTAGCTGACCTCATAAAGAAAACGAATAGGACTCACTCATAAATTTGAAAGAAATGTGACGAAATGTGACGAAATCTGACTTTTCAGTTTGTGCGGTTAATGGCTTTCTGCTTTGAATTTATTTACAATTTTTAAATTAAAATTTTCAACAAATTACGGGTTTTTAATTAAAAACAAATATTATATCGTGAAGCTACATCTATCAAAAAGTGGGAAATGGCCTTTTAGGTAAGTTTTTAAGTTTAAAAATTGCCTTTTAAACGAGAAATCTCGGGTTTTTAATTAAAAAACAAATATTATATCGTGAAGCTACATCTATCAAAAAGTGGGAAATGGCCTTTTAGGTAAGTTTTTAAGTTTAAAAATTGCCTTTTAAACGAGAAATCTTAAGCGCCAGATTATGTCACATTTTTTCAAATTTCGCCAGATTTTTTGAAATGTAAAGAATTGCCCCCTATAGGTCAGACGACGATGGGGAATGATATCTTTTGATCAGGACATCAACATCTACAACATACTAAAATTTAAAAGAAATCCAACCGAAAGCCACCGCCCATAAGCTCCGGGCAGGATCTATAATATAGATCATTTCATGGGGTTTTCTTTTTTGTAAATTAGGTTCCCTTTCAGTACCAACGTTTCATCAAACTTAAAATTATGTCCCGTCTCGAAATGATGCTAGGAAAGCACAGTCTTGTCCGAGTCATACCTCTTATCATTTTTGCAATCATTTTTGTGTGTGGAACCTAGTTTTTATCATTGAGTTGTATAAGGCCCTGAAAGGGCCTTACAGACCGAAAGAAAAGGCATTTTTTGTTGACCCTATCTAATTTGGTTTCTATGGGCAGGTATTTCTTACACAATGAAAAATTAGATAGAAACTATTAAAGTAGTGAAACGGAAAAAGACAGACTGTTTCTTAAGTGCTAATAACACCCTAGATAATATATGGGTGCTTTTATATCACACTGAAAGCATAACTTGGTAAGCAGCTGGCTAATTTTAATCCACCTGCCGTATTTTGAGATGATTGAACCTGCTTGTCGAAATTGAATTTTTTTGAGTTTCGTGCGAGAATATTGAAAAAAGAAATCTTAAAAACGTTTTAAACTTTAGAAGTAACTATTTGAGTTCAACCATGTTGCGAAATCGTTTTTTGTGCAAAGGAAGAAAAAAATAGATAAGAAATCAACATTTCATGGGTAAGTCGTCTTGACGGATAGTTTTTAGTAAAAAAGTTCAGTAGCTTCACGATAGATAGTTTTTTCTGCGACCGTGCGATTTTACCCTCAAACATTTTAATTCAGAAAGCTATAAGTCATTTAATGTGGTGCGCCGGGGTACCTAGGCACCGCCAACTGGGCGCCGGACTAAAATATTTTTTTTTCGATAAAATGTGCAAATGAAAAACAAAAAAGATATTAAATTATTATTTATGCAAAAACTTAGTTTAAAACCCCTTTATATAATTTTCTTAAAATGTGGTTTTGTTAATTAGAGTTAAATCCATTAAGTCGAGTGTTAAAATTTAGTAGTTGTACAGTTCTGGTAACCTGGTAAAATAAAATTTACGTTTTTGATTACAAGATTGGCGGAACCAAAAGGGCGGATTTCTTTATTTTTAAACCGATTTGTCTCAAACTCGAAAGTTTGCAGTGCTCGTGATTAATACAGTTTAACCCTCAAACATAAAAAAATTAAAATAGCGGATCAAAAATGGCGCACTTTCTTATTTAAGCTTCGATATGTATCAAATATGGAACTTGGCGGTGTCTCAAGTCGCTTTTTATGATTTTTGCCTAAAACCTTTAAAAAATTTAAAATGGCGGATCCAAAATGGTGGATTTCTATATTTTTTAACCGATTTGTCTCATACTACAAAGTTTGCAGTGCTTGAGATCACTTAATACCGTTTTATTCTGAAACTTAAAAAAAAAGTAAAATGGAATTGTTTATGCACCGATACGTATCAAATATTAGAACTTGGCGGTGTGTCAAGTCGCTAATTATGATTTTTGACTCAAACTTATAAAAAATTCAAAATGATGGCGGATTTATTTACTTTTAAACCGATTTGTCTCAAACTTAAAAGTTTGCAGTGCTTCAGATCACTTAATACACTTTTATCCTGAAACTCAGAAAAATTTTAATGGCGGATCCAAAATGGCGGATTTTCTTATTTATGCACCGATATGTATCAAATATAGAACTTGGCGGCATTTCATGTTGCTGATTATGATTTTTAACTCAAACCTATTAAAAATTCAAAATGGTGGATGCAAAATGATGAATTTCATTATTTTTAAAGCGATTTGCCTCAAACTTAAAAGAATTAAAATAACGGATCCAAAATGGCGGCCTTTATTATTTATGCATCGATATGTATCAAATATGGAACTTAGCGGTGTTTCAAGTCGCCGATTACGATTTTTGCCTCAAACTTATCAAACATTCAAAATGGCGGATCCAAAATGGCGGATTTCTTTATTTTTAAACCGATTTGTCTCAAACTTGAAAGTTTGTAGTGCTTGAGATCAGTTAATACAGTTTTATCCTCAAAAATGGTGGATTTTCTTATTTATGCACTGATATGTATCAAATATATACCTAAATTGTGTTTCAAGTCGCTGATTATGATTTTTGACTCAAACTCATAAAAAATTTAAAATAACGGATCCAAAATGGTGGATTTCATAAATTTCAAAGCGATTTGTCTCAAGCTTATAAGTTTGCAGTGCTTGAGATCACTAAATACAATTTAACCCTCTACACTTAAAAAAAATTAAAATGGCGGATCCAAAATAGCGGATTTACTTAGTTATGCACCGATATATATCAAATATAGAACTGGAACTGTGTTTCACGTAGTTGATTATGATTTTTGACTCCAACTCATAAAAAATTCAAAATGGCGAATCCAAAATGACGAAGTTTCTTATTTACTAACCGATTTGTCTAAAACTTGTATGTTAGATTGTATTGCTTAAGGTCACTTAATACAATATATGACTTAAACTTTAAAAAACCAAAATGGCGGAGGCTAAATGGCAGACTTTTCCATGTAGGATTTGATATGTATCAAATTTAAAACTTGACGGTGTTTAATGCCGCCGATTGTGATTTTTGACTCAAATTTATAGCTTAATACAAAATATGACTTAAGCTTAAAAAAGCAGTGTAATATTTTAAGCTTGAGACAAATCGGTTAGTAAATACGAAAGTCCATCATTTTGGATTCGCGATTTTGATTTTTTTATTAGTTTTGGTCAAAAATGATAATCAGCGTCTTGAAACATCGCCCATTTCTATATTTGATACACATCGGTTCATAAATAAGAAAGTCCACCATATTGGATCCGTCATTTTGAATTATTTATGAGTTTGAGTCAAAAATCATAATCGGCGACTTGTAACACCGCCATTTTCATATTTAATACATATCGGTGCTGTTAGCTCCTGCTAAATTTCGCAGTTGTTTTTAATTTTTTAAACCACACAATTGGATGACGGACAGAGTACATTTTTCGCGCATTTTGACATGCGCACCAAGAATCAGAGAGATCCTTTTCTACCGCCTCGAGAAAATGGCGTGTTAATTTCTTTCTCCAACTATTACAAATTTCTACACTTAAAAGTGCTCGATTTTGGTGTACTGAAGCATAGAACTAGAAATTTCAGCCCTTCAGCTACGTGGTGCCATCATTAGATTAAGACAGGGGCCCCTGGAACGTGGAGAAATTGGCTGCAAACTGGTGAGTGCCTTGTTTCTGATTTCCGTTGTATGGTAACAGCAATTAACCTATGGACCTTTGATTATTTCGTGATTTTATATCAATATATTTATGTTTGTTCGCGCTTTCATTTAATAAAATATATACAGTCCACTGCAGTTATCGTTTTTCTTACTGCGGGCTAACATAAAGTGTTCTTCCGAGCCGAATTATTTAAATTTACTCCATACGACGGTATTAATAAGTCGGCCATTTTCACATTTTTGCCGAGATCACACGGCCTTGAATTTTGCCAATCGTATTGAACCGTAGATTTTCGTTCGTTCGACCTTCGGTTTCGGCGCAGTTCACCTGTTTTCGGTCCGCTGCTATGGTAACGCAGGGTTTACCGCGGAGTCATTTCAGTAAACAAAATCGAGGATCAACCAAAACAAACAAACAACATTTCTGTGATTAGATTTGATCCATACCATTTCGATATTTAAAACAATTTTCATCAATTGCGATAAATTAGTGCATATTTTCGACAATTCGTCATTTTTCTCTTTCAGAAGCATTAATTTAGCGTTAATTGTATATTTACCGACAATTTCGTCATTTCAAAGGTAAAATCATGTCTATCAAAAAAGCCGTGCAAAAACGCAAGGGTTTTTTATCTGCGATCACCGAGTGTTATGTGTTTTCACAAACCGCGGCAACGGACGCAAAAGCGAGAAACGAGTTTCAAGTGAGGTATTCCGATTTGGATGAAACCTTCGATAAATGCATGTTGGCACATAATGATGTCATAATGCTGATAGACGACTCGGACGACGAGGAGTTTAAAACGCAAGATGCGATCCTTTCAGAAGCTCGTAAATATTTTTATGCGTGTAAAGGGGTTTACTCTGAAATATTTCCGGTTGAGGCCCCATCTTTTTCGCGATCATATGTTCGTCAAAACGAATCTGAAACTCCAAAACTCAAAGAGTTAGGTATTCCCATATTTCGAGGTGATAAAAAATTATGGCCAAGCTTTTTCGATCCTCTTAATAACATTATAGATCAAAATCAAAGTCTACGTAACGTCCGAAAACTTCAATATTTATTTTCATATCTCGAGGATGAGCCTTTAAAATTGATATCAGGGATTAGCTTATCTGATCAAAATTATAAAATTGCTTACGACAAATTAGTCAATAGATATCAAAGCGAGACCTCGCAAATGATGCTTTGAGCACAATTATGAACTCTACATTAAAAAACGAGTCAGCTAAAGAATTGCATAATTTAATTGACACCTTTTCAGAATCCCTAGAAATTTTAATATCACTTAGCTTTGACGTTGACAGTTGGGACTTTATTATTTTTTTCATTCTGTTAGAAAAATTGGATATTCCGACGCGTTCAAATTTCGAAATGAGTCACGCCAATACTAATACCGAAATTCCCACTTTTCAGTCACTTTTTTCACACAATTTCTAGAAAAAAGATGTAAAGTTTTGGAATCACTTCCTCAATCAACAGCACCCAAAAGGGTGCCTACCTATCAAAAATCAAATTCTATGCAAAATCAGTTTGGGCAAAAGCCTACCTATCAAAAATCAAATTCTATGCCAAATCAGTTTGGGCAAAAGCCTAATTCAAGTACAAGAATAAAATGTTTCCGGTGTAATCAAGGTCACGTGCTTTCGAAATATCAAACATTTCTTGACCTCTCACCTATCGAGCGCTTATCTTTCGTCAAGCAGAAAAAATTATGTCTAGCGTGTTTTCATACCTCGCATGGGGTAGACAAGTGCAAATCAAAATATTCATGCAGGACTTGCAATAGTAAAAGGCACCACACTTTAACTCATATCTTAGAAACTAATAAAGAGTCTGGAAGCCAAGATACTAGTCCTGTCATTCACACACCACCTGTCAATAATCTTCATGTGTCATTAAATACCTCAGGACCTTCAGGTACCTTTCTTTTATGCACCGCCATAATAGATGTTATGGACGGTTGCGGAAATTTTCAACCAGTAAGTGCACTGCTTGATTGTAGATCACAGGCAGGATTCATCAGTGAAAAGTGTATTCAGCGTCTTAATCTTCCTAGGCGAAGTTACACCACTGAAATATTCGGATTAAATCAAATGTCTTCTCTTACTTCCAAAGGGCTCGTTCAATGTCACATTAAGCCACAAGGACAGGTCACTGCTTTACTTCATTTCGAAGCAATTGTCGTTCCACAACTATGTTCCAATATGCCTACATTCACTTTGAACGATAATCAGTGGAAACACTTGGAAAACCTTAAACTTGCCGACCCATCTTATTTCAAATCTAGACCTGTGGACCTAGTTATTGGTTGCGAGCTATTCGCACAGATATTCAAGGAGGGCAGGGTTCTTGGACAAATAGGGCAACCTTCAGCCCTTGAAACCATCTTTGACTGGGTCGTCATGGGAAAAGTTGACGAAGTAGGTAGTCTTACGGAACGAACCAGTTGTTTTTTAACGAGTCATTCACCTCCTTTGGAGGTCATTATCCCTAGGTTTTGGGAAATCGAACATTTGCCTAAAAAACAAATCTTATCAAAGGAAGAAAAACAAGCGGAATCAATTTTTACTGCGAGTGTCGTACGGCGACCGAGCGGTAGATTCATGGTAGATCTTCCGTTTAAAGATAAAATAAACCCTGACCTAGGAAATACTTATCCGCAAGCTTATCGTAGATTTTTACTTCTAGAAAATAGATTACTCAAAAATCCTGATCTGTACACTGCCTATTCTAGTTTCATGCAAGACTATATCGATTCTAATCACATGAGTCTAGTTTTATCTAGTCAACCAAAAGTCGACGTATCAGGTTTTTTGGAACATCATTGCGTACTAAAGCCGGAAAGCTTAAGTCCAAAATTAAGGGTAGTCTGGGATTGTTCGGCAGTCACCCCAAAAAATATTAGTCTCAATGACACGTTGTTATCTGGACCGAAACTTCAAAAGGATATTGCTTCTTTACTCCTTACGTTTCGTCTTAATCCTATTGCCTACATTGCTGATGTGAAACAGATGTTCCGTCAAGTCCTTATCAATCCTTATCACCGTCCTTATCAAAGGATATTGTGGAGGTTTTCTCCACAGGACCCACTTTCAGTGTGGGAACTTTCTACTGTTACTTTTGGCATGACATGCTCACCTTTTCTAGCCATGCGTACATTAAATGCGCTGGCAGAGAGAGAAAAGGAACGTTTTTCTATGGCTAGTAGTGTTCTAAAAACGTCAATTTACATCGACGATATCTTGGGAACTAGTCCTACGCTTTCTAAAGCCCTTTCCCTACAGATGGAACTCAATGATTTGTTGAACTCGGGAGGATTTAAACTTAAAAAATGGGCAAGCAATTGTCCTGAGTTATTGGCAACATTACCAGAATCCGATCGTCAAATGCCTCTCTCTTTTGACAAGGATCTGTACACTGCCTATTCTAGTTTCATGCAAGACTATAACGATTCTAATCACATGAGTCTAGTTTTATCTAGTCAACCAAAAGTCGACGTATCAGGTTTTTTGGCACATCATTGCGTACTAAAGCCGGAAAGCTTAAGTACAATATTAAGGGTAGTCTGGGATTGTTCGGCAGTCACCCCAAAAAATATTAGTCTCAATGACACGTTGTTATCTGGACTGATACTTCAAAAGGATATTGCTTCTTTACTCCTTACGTTTCGTCTTAATCCTATTGCCTACATTGCTGATATCAAACAGATGTTCCGTCAAGTCCTTATCAATCCTTATCACCGTCCTTATCAAAGGATATTGTGGAGATTTTCTCCACAGGACCCACTATCAGTGTGGGAACTTTCTACTGTCACTTTTGGCATGACATGCTCACCTTTTCTAGCCATGCGTACATTAAATGAGCTGGCAGAGAGAGAAAAGGAACGTTTTCCTATGGCTAGTAGTGTTCTAAAAACGTCAATTTACATCGACGATATCTTGGGAACTAGTATTACGCTTTCTAAAGCCCTTTCCCTACAGATGGAACTCAATGATTTGTTGAAGTCGGGAGGATTTGAACTTAAAAAATGGGCAAGCAATTATCCTGAGTTATTCGCAACATTGCCAGAATCCGATCGTCAAATGCCTCTCTCTTTTGACAAGGATGAACCACACTTTATCAAAGTTTTAGGCCTTCAATGGCATCCAAAAAACGACATTTTTTCTTATCAATGCCGAATGAAGGACAAACCCCCAACTAAACGTTCTATTTTATCTATCATAGGAACAATCTTCGATCCCTTAGGTTTTCTATGTCCCAAATTTATTTTGCAACAGTTGTGGATATCGAAAATAGGCTGGGAAGAAGAACCAGATTCTTCTATCATCGACTCTTGGAACAAACTTCGTTCTGAATTCCCGCTTCTTTCCAATTTTCAATTACCCCGACAAATCAAACTGTCTAAAACCAATACCTGTCAAATCATCGGCTTCTGTGACGCTTCAATTCGAGGCTACGCAGGCGTCATATATTTTCGTGTAGAAGAGGAAAACAATATATCTGTTTCTCTCATATCTGCAAAATCTAGAGTCGCGCCTATAAAGTCACAAACTTTGCCTAGGCTAGAACTCCTAGGCGCATTTCTTTTAAGCGAATTAATTGACTTCGTTTTATCTAGCTATGAAGGAAAATTAACTTTTACAAATATCGTTACTTTCTGCGATTTGCAAGTCGTATTGCACTGGCTTTCATCCCCTCCTAATCGCTGGCAAACCTTTATTGGAAATCGAGTCAGTAGAATCCACGAAATCATTCCCTCAAACTCATGGCGCTACATTCCTTCTGCTTTAAATGCAGCCGATATTGCGTCACGAGGGGCCACCCCTTCACAGCTCATGTCACATGACATGTGGTGGAACGCACCGTCGTTTTTGTGGTCTCCCGAAAACGAATGACCCGATTTTCATAAATCAAAAATGCCGATTGATTTCGGAGATATTAATCTGGAGGAAAAGCCAAAGGTCTGTTGCAATGCGATAATTGATGTCAACTTCTTAGATCAGCTTCTTATCAAATATTCATCTATATCAAAAATTCAACGTATCATTTGTTATGTCCTTCGAATAGTGAACCTTTTTCAAAACCATTTCTATCAAAAACCCACTAATCTACCGGTTAAAAAAGTTATTTTTGAGAATATTGTTTTTCCTACCACCGGTGAGATGCAAAGTGCGTTATACGTTCTTATCAAACGCGTTCAAGGTTCTTGTTTTTCTGAGCTTTTTTCCGCGTTATCTAAGGATAAACCAATACCGAAACCTTTACGAAAACTTTCACCTTTTGTTGATGAAAATAATATCATTAGAGTCGGTGGCAGATTACAAAAATCTGACCTTTTGTCTTATTCTGCAAAACACCCCGTCTTACTTTCGAGTAACCATCGTTTAACTACTCTTCTTATCGAGTCCACTCATCGACAATACCTTCATCGTGGGTTTAAAACATTACATAATCTGCTTTTACAGCAATTTTGGATATTATCTGCCAGGCGGGCAATTCAAAGAACCATATCCAAGTGCTTGCAATGTTTTAGAATCAACCCTAAACCCTATAGACCGCCCATAATGAGTTCACTTCCCGCTCATCGAATCAATCAACTTAAACCTTTTTCGAGTGTAGCTATCGACTTTTGTGGATCTTTCTTTGTGATTCCTCATCGTTACCGTGGTTGTAAATCTTTCAAATCGTATGTCTGTGTGTTTGTCTGTACGGCCACACATTGCGTGCATTTGGAATTAACCATGGAACTGTCCACCGAAGGGTTTGTAGGTGCATTCCATCGATTCATTTCCAGACGTGGAAGCGTGACGCAATGCTGGTCAGATCAGGGTTTTATAGGTTTTCGTAACCAATTACTTGATTACGCAAGAAGTGCGTCCACCAGACTTTCTATTCGTTGGCATCTGGGACCCCCTCTCAGTCCACATTTCAATGGCCTGGCAGAAGCTGGCGTCAAAAGTTTTAAAACTCACTTTGTTCGAGTTGTCGGCGACCAGAAGTTGTCTATCATGGAAATGTCCACCCTTACATGTCGCATAGAAGCTGTACTTAATAGTCGCCCTTTATCTCCTGCCTCTTCAGACCCACACGATCTTCAACCTCTTACCCCTGGGCATTTTTTGACCCTTGAACCCCTTAATTCAGAAATTTCGGAGTCAGATTTGTCCGAGGTTCCCCTAAATCGGCTCTCGAGATGGCAACTAATCCAAAAACTACATAATGATTTTTGGAAAAGGTATTCTGTAGAGTATTTGCATACGCTACAACAGCGACACAAGTGGGCTGATTCGTCCCCAAATATCAAATTAAATGATTTGGTTATCATAACGAGTGATCACATCCAATCACCTTTGAAATGGCCAGTCGGACGGGTTCTCGAATTGCATCCCGGCGGAGACGGTCAAGTGCGTGTAGCGACGGTACGAACGGCTACCGGTGTTTAACAAGCGGCCAGTTGTAAAACTGTGCCTCTTGCCGAATTAAAACTAATTTTCATTTTTTCTACCTATTGAAGTCAATTATTACAATAGGTAAATCTTTATTATTTTTTTTTTGAATTTTGTTTGTTTTGCCTTTTTCGGGTTTTCGTTATCTCTAAATAAACTACTTTTCTGTTTTTCATTCATTTATATTTATCGGTCGATCATTTTTTCTTCTATCTATATCTGTCCGGTTGATATTCTAAAATTGTGTGTTTTGGAGGGCAGTTATGTTAGCTTCCGCTAAATTTTGCGGTTGTTTTTAATTTTTTTAACCACACAATTGGATGATGGACAAAGTACATTTTTCGCGCATTTTGACATACGCACCAAGAATCAGAGAGATCCTTTTCTACCGCCTCGAGAAAATGGCGTATTAATTTCTTTCTCCAACTATTACAAATTTCTACACTTAAAAGTGCTCGATTTTGGTGTACTGAAGCATAGAACTAGAAATTTTAGCCCTTCAGCTACGTGGTGCCATCATTAGATCAAGACAGGGGCTCCTGGAACGTGGAGAAATTGGCTGCAAACTGGTGAGTGCCTTGTTTCTGATTTCCGTTGTGTGGTAACAGCAATTAACCTATGGACCTTTGATTATTTCGTGATTTCATATCAATATATTTATGTTTGTTCGCGCTTTCATTTAATAAAATATATACAGTCCACTGCAGTTATCGTTTTTCTTACTGCGGGCTAACAGGTGCATAAAAGAGAAAGTCCGGCATTTTGGATCCGCCTGTTTGAATTTTTAATAAGTTTAAGTCAAAAATCATAATCAGCAACTTGAAACATCGACATTTTCTATACTTGATACATATCGGTGCGTAAATAAAAAATCCGCCATTAAATTTTTTAAGTTTCAGCATAAAGTAATTTCAAGCACTGCAAACTTTTAAGTTTAGGACAAATCGGTGTAAATAAAAAGAAATCCGCCACTTTGAATCCGCCATTTTGAATTTTTTACGGGTTTGAGTCAAAAATCATAATTAGCAACTTGAAACACCGCCAGGTTCCATATTTGAAACATATCGATGCATAAATAAGAAAACCTGCCATTTTATTTCCCCCATTTTAATATTTTTTAGGTATCAGGATAAAACTGTATTAAGTGCTATCAAGCACTGCAAACTTTCAATTTTGAGACAAATCGATTTAAAAATAAAGAAATCTGCCATTTTGGATCCGCCATTTTGATTTTTTTATGAGTTTGAATCAAAAATCATAATCGGCTACTTGAAACACCGCCAAAATCTATATTTGATAAATATCGGTGCATAAATAAGAAAATCCGCCATTTTGGATCCGACATTTTAATTTGTTTGTTTAGGGATAAAACTGTGTAACGTGATCTCAAACACTGCAAACTTTTAAGTTTGAGACAAATCGGTTTAAAAATAAAGAAATCCACCATTTTGGATCGGCCATTCTTGTAATAAAAAACGTAAATGGTCTTGTTACCAGGCTACCAGAACGCTACACAACCGAATTTCAACACTCGACCTAATAGATTTAAGTCTACTTAACAAAACCAAGATTTTTTTGTATAAATAACATATTTATTTTGTTTTTTATCTGCACATTTTATCCAAAAAAAATTTGTCCGGCGCCGAGTTGGCCCGGCGTCCAGTTGGCGGCGCCGAGTTGGCCCGACGCCCAGTTGGCGGCGCCGAGATGGCGGCGTCCAGTTGTCCCATTCCGCATTAAAAATTTTTAGTTCCGAAATTTCATCTGACTCCAGCCAGAGAAAATATAACTTTTTCGATGCTTCAGCATAACTTGTAGTCCACCCAGGAAGGGAAGAATTGAAGAAGACACTTGGTCAAATAAAAAAGTTTTTTACCTGGAAGGTACAACATTTGCAAATTTCCAAGATGAAAACAATAACTTTAATACATCCACTGCACTTAGCATGCTAACAAATTCTTTTCATTTTTTTTTAGTGAAGAGTATTTTGTACACACAGACAGAAAGTGCCGCGAAACCCTTAGAAATCAATGAGAGAATTAAATTTGAGTAAGTAGGTATTCATGAATTATTTATTATGCAAAAATAGAAAATCGTTGATAAAAAAATGCGAGTGGCACCCAAATTTTTTTTTAACCTTATTTATCCAACACAATCTAATGGAAATATTTTTGCGATGTTGCATGTGTCCGGACTTACGAAACCGAAATTATTTTTTCATCTCTGTGTTGCTTATTAAATTCTTACCTATATGTGGTCGGCTGCGATAAAAGCTTGATATAATGGCAATTTAGGCCCATGCCGGGTCTACAAGTAGGATATAGAAGTCAATGGTTTTTACGTATTGTTTTGTTTGACCTACATAACATTTTTGACATTCGCATGAAATTTTGTAAATTAAATTTGACTGTTTTTCTGGAGATGTAAAGTCTTTTAATTTTGAAAATAATGAGTTGGTGGATTAACCACCATTATAAAAGGCTAAAATTGAGTCTGTATTTTTTTAGACATTGATTTATTTGTTGAGAAAGGCCAACTATAATTGAAAATTTGAAATATATTTTTGCTGTTTGTTTGTTATTAAATTTATTTATGGCTCTGTTAATAAAATTGAAGGGATAATTGTTGTTTTTTAAAATTGTTTTAACTTCCTAGTTAGTTATTTAAAGCAATTTTAAAAAACAACAATTGTCCCTTCAATT
Organism: Aspidapion aeneum; assembly: GCA_963576565.1. Classification (NCBI taxonomy): domain Eukaryota; kingdom Metazoa; phylum Arthropoda; class Insecta; order Coleoptera; family Brentidae; genus Aspidapion; species Aspidapion aeneum. The sequence continues at coordinate 71,595,938 of OY755043.1, forward strand.
CTATTAACAAAGCCATAAATAAATTTAATAACAAACCATAACTAACAAAAACAGAAAAAAATAAATGGATCCTTCCTAGCCCATTACCACATTCCACATAATAAATATCAAGTTTACTATATTCCGAAAACCGCATATTGATACCACGCGCCGTTAAAGCGTTAGCATTTTTTAAGCATTTCACAAGAAACTGTCATTAGCATTGATGAATTTTAACCAAAATCTAATCAGCTCTTTGCTGTATCGAGTTCTATTTTACCTGAAAATTTCATGCAGACCGGTTTAGCGGTTTAGGAGCTATCGTGTTAAGGACAGACATACACACACACACACACACACACACACACACACAGAGACAGACATCACGACGATATTGCCAGGGTAGGTCAAAATACACCCAAATAACACATTTTCAAAGTTATCTGAAAAAAAAAAAATTTCGTCGAAAACATTACCTTCTCTAGCCATTGATGTGCGGGCTAGGAAGGTAAATATTTTAAATTTCCATTTATGGATGGCCTTTCTGAACAAAGAAATCAATGCCGAAAAAATACACACTCAATTTTAGCCTTTTATAATGTTAAATCCAAGAGCGGCGTAGGGCATTTCGACTGCACTTTAATGACGATGGTTGCCAAGGTATATTTTTTAAACTTGGTTGAATCCTGACCACGAAAATATATACCTTGGCCTCCCCCTCTCTCGGTCATACCGCCCTCCACCCCCTTTCAACCCCTTAAAATAAAATTAATTCTTCAATATCTCACCAATCAGCAGAGCTACAACAATGTTTTTTTTACCGTTGTGTATCTAGTGATCTCTAGATTATATGATGTGCCTACGTTCTATTGCATATCTCGAAAAATAAACAAGATATAAACAAAAGTATTTATTTAAAAAAAAATTATTTTATTTTTGTCCTTCTCTTTTAAACCAGACCAGATACGAAAGAAATGTCTTAATATATGTTTGTCCACCATTTTTGCTCTTTTCAGAAAGGTACATTTCCGTGAAGTTTTGTTAACCCCACGCGCATTAGCACTCTTTGATTCAGGCCATTACGCGCCAAAACTAATTATAGTCATTAAGATAATTAGCAAAATTGGACCTAACCTACATTTGAGGTATTTTTTTGTAAATTAGGGTGCTTCCTGATAATAAAAATCTATCTTGGCCGCCCCTTTCTAGTCATTCCCCCTCACCAACCGTTAAATATTTGAAATTAAATCTTCCATATCTCGGCAGCGGAAGATGATAGAACAAAAAAAAATCCCACTGTTGTATGTCGTTCGACCAGTAGATTGTGCAATGTATTTACATTGTTTGCATATCTTAAAAACCAAACAAAATATATCAAAAACTGAATTTTCAATTTTTAAAAAATTATATATTTTTCCAATATTTTATAAATTAAAGTAAATGTAAAAAAAAAACTTTAAATAAATGTTCTTCTGGCATTTACGCTCTTTACAAAAATATATATATATAAGTATGGGATTTTGCCATCGCAACTACCAACACCGCCGTTTGATTGGTGCCAATACGCAAAAGGATATACGTATATAAGCAGATAAGTAAAATCCATCTTCGACAGGGTGATCTCCGTGACCATAAAATACTTTTTAAAATATAAATATAGCAGCCTTAAAATACTTAAACTATTAGCCCCTGACATTGTCCCCCTCCTCTCCAGACCCCCTACTATTACCTATGATTAAAAAAAATTATAAGCTAGGTACCTAATAAGAATGGTTTGACTTAATGTTTAGTATACAAATTTTATTACAGCTGTTTATTGTCCAAGCAAGGGCTCTACTGAGGAATCCCGTTGTGACATAATAATTAAAATCTAAATGTAACTTTAGATAAATATTACTTGTCTTGTTACAGTATCAAAAGAAATGAAAACTTAATTCTAATAAAGATACCCATCGGGGTGTAGAACTTGTCAAGTTCTAACCCATGCCAACTTTCATTTCGTGAAGCACACATTACGAAATAAAAATATTAAGCACATATTAATTAAGCATAAGTTTGTCTTTATCGCAGATCAATGTGCGGGATTTGTAAAGGACAGACTGTTACAGTTTTCTCTGTATGTGTAAAAATTCGCTCATTGTATAATCATTATATAATAATAATTGGTAATCGGGGGTATTGGCATATTTTTTATATGGGTTGTTCCCGCTCTGGCAAAACCAAGTTATTTAAAAAAAAGAGAATTTGTGCGCCATTTTTTTAAAAAAGCGGCGAGAGCAGGCATCGCTCTATAATTGTGCCAAGCTATTTATATTATATCGTTAAATTACTTAACTAATTTCAAGTCTTGCCCATAGGAAAGTGTCTGAATAGCTGTCGCAAAAATTTATTATATTACAAAATCAATCAAGTCAAGTTAAATAAAACCGTTAAAAACTACCAGCCGGAATAAGCAAAAAAATGTAAGAAGACTAGCAAAATTAGTCAAATTATTTCAATAAGATAAAAAATACAATAATAATCCTTTACAAAGCCCCTCTTAAATTATCAGACTCAGGCACTCGTTTCTAAGAATTCAATTAGATATTCCAAGGGTAAAAAAAGCAGGTACAAATTACATATAACATAGAAACCCGTAGCGTCTAAAACCTAATCTGCAGTGTTGCCAAATTTCTGAGGCCGCTGCGACGCGGTTTTAATACGCAGAATACGTGTTATACCACCGAGGTGACTCAGTGGACCGTTTAGTTACAGTAAAAGCGACGCTAGCGCCACCGGTAGATACGTGAACTACACGGCCAAAAAGTAGCTTTATATACCTTTTTCTGACCTCAGAACAAAATTTTGCACACATTGTGCTGCTGAGTGTGTTAGGAATCGTCCCTGAAATTTTTATTGAAAAACGTTGTCACCTCAATAAAGTGAGGTACTAAAGTTATATATGAGGTGACACCGAAGTTTATATACTTTGTTTTGAGGTGGCTAAGTACCCTTTATCAATATATATATATATATATAAATATATATATATATATATATATATATATATATATATATATATATATATATATATATATTGATGCACTCGACGTTGTCACCTTGGCGTTAAGGATATGACGACCTGACCTCACTTATTTCTAGTGGTGTTAGACCATATATAGGTACATATATGACATGAGGGGAATTTCCTTTACCAGAATTTCAAAAGAGGGGTAAATAATTTTTTTTTTAATATTTGATAAATACGTGGAATACGTTCGGACCTCAGACCGATATACAACCTTTGGATATGTGCTATTTCCTGCCACCTCAGGCACTGTTGCCGGTTTTATTAAGGTGATAACGTATGGCGTAAGTCTATAAGCAACAATAGCTTTATCTAACTAAATTTAAATATTAAATATAAGGTAACAACGTTTTACTTTTATTTAGGGACACTTTAGGAAATATTACAACTTTAAAAGGTTGCAAAAGTTTGTAAGAAAAGACTAATGGTGACAACGTACTGTCTTTATATAACAAAACCGAACATTTATACTTTCATTATAGAAAAACTTGCTGTTATTTTTTTTGGAAAACACATTTTGAGGTTTTGTGATCTCAGAAAAGTTGCATAGCTTGAAAGTCCTAAATACAATTTTTGTTGAAAAATGCTTTACTTACTGTCAAAAATTCTACACATAGATCCCATAAACATTAAAAGGAAATTGTCAAAAATACACTCTATGAAATGCAAAAAAAATTAATACATTATCTTAATTTATATATTTTTGGGTTTGCAATGTTTATGACATGATTCATATGACAGAATTTTTAAAAAACATTATTTATCCGTAAAAAATAAATTTAATAAAAAAGAAATTGTGATAATTAGTTAAGCCGTTTAAAACAGGAAAACCATATACAGGAATGATGTGTTTGCCCACGCCACAGCCCAACGCGAATATTATTAATCTAATAATAACCACCAGCAATCACAAGGCTCAAATGTTGACGTGATGTCAGAATTTGTAATTGACATTCTTTATCAAAAAAGTTTCACGGGCGAATCCTCAGAGGTAGCAGAAGACAGCTTAAGTCCTGGATTTTTTTAAATTTGAAGGAATTTCACGAGGTAAAAAGTCTTAACAAAAAAGTTTTACGGGCAAGTCATCAGAGGTAGCTCGGGGAAGCGTTTCGGCCTCATTAGGCCTCATTCAGCCCGAGCATAACCATGAAATGAAATGATCATGTCGGTATCTGAAAAAGAAATAGGAAATATGGTGTTTACTGAGGAGAGACCAACTGTCAATTTGCAGCTTTGACATTCTTTATTATTTAATTTCCAAGTAAGTCATATCAAAATTATAATATCTTTATGTTCAATTTAGCACTGTGCCTAAGAGTCATTTTCTGCCGTAATAGCCAAGTTTACAAAAACATTTCCAAACTAGTGAGAATCTTTCATTTTAAAAGTTGTATTGGAGAACTTGGCTTTATTTTTATCTCAATTCTTTTAACGGAACACCACTCTCGCGTACTTCGCTTTTTTACATGAAATGTTTTTGTTATAATTTCACTCCTTTTTTAAAGGATTTGGACAATATTTAAGTTTTAAAGTGGTAAAATATGAGGAATATTATTCAAAAGTTTTGCAATGCCTTATTAAAAATTTTGAGGTTTTTTGTTATATTTTCCTATGGTTTTATCATAGTTCCTATCAGCCTTCTAAAGCTCAGCTCTTTAGTGTTCCTAGAAATAGGCAATGCTAATTTTACATAACTTTACATTTATAGGGGAGGAAAGTAAATTAAAATGTAGGTGTTTTGAAATTTTTTACTATACTTAGTTTTATCATAGTTCCAATCAGTCTTCCAAAGCTCTCTAGCGATTCTGGAAGAGGAGAATGTTACCTTTTCTTAACTTTACATTTAAAGGGGAGGGAGGTTAATTATAATTTGGGGTTTTTTAACTTTATTTTATAGTTTTATCATAGTTCGTATCGGCCTTCCGAAGCTCAGCTCTCTAGCGTATCTGGAAGTATGCAATGTTACTTTTACATAACTTTACATTTATAGGGTAGGGAAGTAAATTAAAATTTTGAGGTTAAGTTATTTCCTATAGTTTTGTCATATTTCCTATCAGTCTGCCATAGCTCAGCTCTCTAGCGCTTCTGGAAGTGGGCAGTGTTACTTTTACATAACTTTACATGTATGCGGGAGAGGAGTGAATTAGATTTTTCGGGTTTTTTGATTTTTTCCAATGGTTTGGTCACAATTTCTAACAGTATGCCAAATTTCAGCTTTGTAGCGTGTCTGGAAGTACAGTAGAATTTTGATGATCTATACATGAGTGAGTGAGTGGCAATTTCGATGTTTTTTGACATTTCGTAACTACTTTACTATTTCATGGAATTCCATGAAACTTGTAGAGATTGTTAACTCTATAAAGATCTACGACTGTGTGCAAAGCTGGAGTTTCGTAGCTCATTCCGAAGTAGAGTTTTAGATATGTCAAATATGGGCTTAAATGTTTCAAGAAAAGATGGTACAGCCATTTCCGCGCGAACTTGGCCGGGCACTACTGTACCCCCAGATAATAGTTCCTATCAGCCATCCAAAGTTCAGCTCTCTAGCGTTTCTGAAAAAGGGCAATGTTACTTTTACATAACTTTACATTTATAGGGGAGGGAAGTAAGTAAAACCTTGTGGTTTTTTAATTTTTTTCTATCAGTCGTCCAAACCTCAGCTCTCTAGCGTTTCTGTAAGTGGAGATTGTTACTTTTACATAACTTTGCATTTATAGGGCAGAGAAGTTAATTAAAATTTGGGGTTTTTAATTTTCTTTTATAGTTTTATCATAGTTCCTATCGGCCTTCCAAAGCTCAGCTCTCTACTGTTTCTGGAAGTGGGCGATGTTACTTTTAAATAACTTTACATTTATAGGGGAGGGGAGCAAATTAAAAGTTTGGGGTTTTTTAATTTTTTTCCCATGGTTTCATCATTGGTCCTTTCAGCATTCCAAAGCTCAGCTCCTTAGCGTTTCTGGAAGTGTGCAATGTAAATTAAAATTTTGGTGTTTTTAAATTTTTTCCTATAGTTTTATTATGGTGCCTTTTAGTCTTAAAAAGCTCAGCTCTCTGGAGTTTCTGGAAGTGGGATAGTATAGGGGAGGGAAGTAAATTAGATTTTTGGGGTCTTTTAATTTTTTTCGATAGTTTTATCATAGTTTCGGCCTTTTAAAGCTCAGCTCTCTAGCGTTTCTGGAAGTGGGCAGTGTTAATTTTACATAACTTTACATTTATAGGGGAGGGAAGTAAATTATAATTTTGGTGTTTTTAAATTTTTTTCTATAGTTTTATCATAGTTCCTATCAGATGGCCAAAGCTCAGCTCTCTAGCATTTCTTTTACATAACTTTACATGTATAGGGGAGGGGAGTAAATTAGAATTCTGGGCTTTGGTCATAATTTCTATCAGTCTGCTAAATTTCAGCTTTGTGGCATGTCTGGAAGTACAGTAGAATTTTAATGATCTATACATCAGTGAGCGAGTGAGTGGCAATTTCGACGTTTTTTAAAATTTCGTAACTACTTTACTACTTTATGGAATTCCATGAAACATGGTTGTTAACTCCATGAAGATCTACGACTGTGCAAAGTTTGAGATTCGTAGCTCATTCCGAAGTAGAGTTTTAGATAGGTCAAATATCGGCTGAAACGTTTCATGAAAAGATGGTACGGCGCGCGAACTTGCCGTGCCCTCAGATATAAAATAAAAATCAAAAATATAAAAAAATTAAGAAAAATACGATGTTAGTGTTATATATCAAACACTAAGTAATAAAATAAATTTAGTTTGACAGTTGAATTTCTAATAAAAAATTTAATTTTCGTAAATTAAAAAGTTAAACCCCTCGTAGTTCAAACTCGGCCATATGTATTAAAAACCGGCTTTGATATTTGAAAACGTCTCGAAAATCAAGCTCAGTCCACTTGCTTTTATCTATCTCTGCTAGAAATACCTAAATTCCCCAAAAAAATCGAAATTGGCCCAACCTGTACAAGTCATGTTTAAATTTGTCACACACAGTAAAGTAACTTTGAGCACTCTGTATACCAATGCAAGAAAAAACTTCGCTGGCCCACTACTGAAACTGGAATTTTTTTCCAATAAGCGAAAATACCGTAGTTTGGATTTCTTTTAAATTGCAGTATGTTGTAGACCTTGATGCCCTCATAAAGAGCTATCATTGCCCCATCGTCCTCCGACCTATGGTTTCTCAGATACAGGGGTTCAAAGTTTCAGTTTTTAGCTTTTGTGCATTTTTCACAAAAAAACTATTTCCAGTGATTTCTACCTTTTCCGAAAAATGATATTATAGTTTTTTATATATCAATCGTTAGGTCACAAGTGTAGCATAATGACCAAATCGAACCGACCCGACCCGACCCGAACCGAACCGAACCGAACCGAACCGAACCGAACCGAACCGAACCGAACCGAACCGAACCGAACCGAACCGAACCGAACCGAACCGAACCGAACCGAACCGAACCGAACCGAACCGAACCGAACCGAACCGAACCGAACCGAACCGAACCGAACCGAACCGAACCGAACCGAACCGAACCGAACCGAACCGAACCGAACCGAACCGAACCGAACCGAACCGAACCGAACCGAACCGAACCGAACCCAACCGAACCGAACCGAACCGAACCGAACCGAACCGAACCGAACCGAACCGAACCGAACCGAACCGAACCGAACCGAACCGAACCGAACCGAACCGAACCGAACCGAACCGAACCGAGCCGAGCCGAACCGAACCGAACCGAACCGAACCGAACCGAACCGAACCGAACCGAACCGAACCGAACCGAACCGAACCGAACCGAACCGAACCGAACCGAACCGAACCGAACCGAACCGAACCGAACCGAACCGAACCGAACCGAACCGAACCGAACCGAACCGAACCGAACCGAACCGAACCGAACCGAACCGAACCGAACCGAACCGAACCGAACCGAACCGAACCGAACCGAACCGAACCGAACCGAACCGAACCGAACCGAACCGAACCGAACCGAACCGAACCGAACCGAACCGAACCGAACCGAACCGAACCGAACCGAACCGAACCGAACCGAACCGAACCGAACCGAACCGAACCGAACCGAACCGAACCGAACCGAACCGAACCGAACCGAACCGAACCGAACCGAACCGAACCGAACCGAACCGAACCGAACCGAACCGAACCGAACCGAACCGAACCGAACCGAACCGAACCGAACCGAACCGAACCGAACCGAACCGAACCGAACCGAACCGAACCGAACCGAACCGAACCGAACCGAACCGAACCGAACCGAACCGAACCGAACCGAACCGAACCGAACCGAACCGAACCGAACCGAACCGAACCGAACCGAACCGAACCGAACCGAACCGAACCGAACCGAACCGAACCGAACCGAACCGAACCGAACCGAACCGAACCGAACCGAACCGAACCGAACCGACCCGACCCGACCCGACCCGACCCGACCCGAACCGAACCGAACCGAACCGAACCGAACCGAACCGAACCGAACCGAACCGAACCGAACCGAACCGAACCGAACCGAACCGAACCGAACCGAACCGAACCGAACCGAACCGAACCGAACCGAACCGAACCGAACCGAACCGAACCGAACCGAACCGAACCGAACCGAACCGAACCGAACCGAACCGAACCGAACCGAACCGAACCGAACCGAACCGAACCGAACCGAACCGAACCGAACCGAACCGAACCGAACCGAACCGAACCGAACCGAACCGAACCGAACCGAACCGAACCGAACCGAACCGAACCGAACCGAACCGAACCGAACCGAACCGAACCGAACCGAACCGAACCGAACCGAACCGAACCGAACCGAACCGAACCGAACCGAACCGAACCGAACCGAACCGAACCGAACCGAACCGAACCGAACCGAACCGAACCGAACCGAACCGAACCGAACCGAACCGAACCGAACCGAACCGAACCGAACCGAACCGAACCGAACCGAACCGAACCGAACCGAACCGAACCGAACCGAACCGAACCGAACCGAACCGAACCGAACCGAACCGAACCGAACCGAACCGAACCGAACCGAACCGAACCGAACCGAACCGAACCGAACCGAACCGAACCGAACCGAACCGAACCGAACCGAACCGAACCGAACCGAACCGAACCGAACCGAACCGAACCGAACCGAACCGAACCGAACCGAACCGAACCGAACCGAACCGAACCGAACCGAACCGAACCGAACCGAACCGAACCGAACCGAACCGAACCGAACCGAACCGAACCGAACCGAACCGAACCGAACCGAACCGAACCGAACCGAACCGAACCGAACCGAACCGAGCCGACCCGAGCCGAGCCGAGCCGAGCCGAGCCGAGCCGAGCCGAGCCGAACCGAACCGAACCGAATCGAACCGAACCGAACCGAACCGACCCGACCCGACCCGACCCGACCCGACCCGACCCGACCCGACCCGACCCGAACCGAACCGGACCTATTAACACTTCCTTACATTCAGTGGCGAACATAAAAATGATTAAAAAATAATTTATCAAAAAACGATTCTTTACAGAATTAACTAGAACAAAAAAACAAACGGTGATATTTTTTTTGTTTTTTTCCAATCTTTTAGAAAACTCCCAAAGAAACCAGGCAACAAAACGCTGTAAACCTCTCTGCTTTTTAGGATTTTAATGTTTTTTTTAGAAATGCAAAATAGATTTGCTTTTCTTTTCACGAAAATATTTAAACAATATAATTATGAGGGTTATTGAATAATTTTTGTTACTCACGGTATTTTTTTAATAATTTATTCATTCAGTGGCGTGCAATGTACTAAGATAAATGATTTTTTGCGACATTAAAATTGAAATAAAAAAGTGCAAAAAATGATCTGTCAAGTTGACATTGGCAGGTTAGTAAAACGAGCTAAAAGTGAGCTCTACACGAAAAAAAATTATATCTAATCTAGAAAACGTATTTTCTGGATAATATTATCTTCTTTCAGAGCAACGGCAACGTCTGCTTTCCAATATTATTTTATTTTTCTCGATATCTAGTTTTGAAAAGAGTATTTTAATATAAAAACCTGTTTTTTTGCGCGTTATTGAATATATTGATTTACCTGAAAAAACCATTCCTCAATTTAAAGAATTACCGAAACTAAAACTTTTTCAAGCAAGAATTCTCCTTCCTTGAATAAAAACCACTATTTCCTCAATCAGAAAGCTATATTTTATTGACATGAAAAACAAATATACAAAATAAGAATTTTAACAATCAAAACATTAATTTTCTTAAAACAAAACAAGCATTTTTCTTTTCTATCTTCTATGTAATATACTTTCATTTATGTAGTCATTGGTTTTCGATAAAACCAATGACAATAGTTCCATAATTACAGACAGGCGCTGTAACTGGTTTTATTTGGTAGGTACATGATGGCCTATTCCAGCCATCACAACTACATTTAGTAGCATATTTTATGTGGTACTGGATTCTAGTATTAGATTTCAATAATATTTAATATACATATTTCAATAAACAATACAATTAAACTCTTTAAACGAACATGTCATATTTTTAAGCCTTAGGTTACCTTTGCGAATGCATCAGTGGCGTATATAGAAAAAAGTTTCGGGGTGGGCCCGAGACTGTTTGGGGGGGGGCGAGACCTCATGAGGCCGTATTTTATGCTATTTATTGTTTGTATTCATGAAATATGTGGAAAATATCTTAGAAAATCTTAGCTTTGGGAGGGGCCAGGCCCCCCTTATATACGCCACTGGTATGCATACTCCAATTATGAAATTTTTACAATTAATTTTTGGTTTTAGCATAATAGAAAAAATCTGCATTATTTTAAGTAAAATATATGATTTACGCTTTTACGCAATAAGTTGTTGAAAAAATCACTTAACCACATAAGAACCTTCCTTTAACTGCAAATATCAAATTGACATGTTGTTAAATTTTTATTTTACTTTTAATGTCGCAAAAAAATCAACGTTGAAAGAAGTTAGAATTTCAATATTCCAAACATTTATCTTGGTAAATGGCACGCCACTGAATGAATAAATGATTAAAAAAGTACTGTGAGCAACAAAAATCATTCCATAAACCTCATTATTACATTTGTTTAAATATTCTCGTTAAAACAAAAACGAAAGTATTTTGCATTCCTAAAAAAATCATTAAAATCCTGAAAAGCATAGAGGTTACAGAGTTTTGTGAAAAACTTGAACAACCTATTTTTAACATATATATGTTACGCCCAAACATCAAAAACGCTCATTGAGCGAAAAAAACGATCGCAACGCGTTCTGGACGGTGCCGAACGACCAAATACCGAAATGAGATAATTTTTCGCTTTGTGTCCGTTCTGGTTGACCACAATGCGTCGTGGACAATGTTCAAATGCGCACAACGTGTTTTGGATAATTTAGAAAGCTCATAAACCCCTATTTCTTGTCTAGACTTGTCACTGTGTTTCCAACTGCCTTTCGAGTGATGTTATTTCTATGTTATTGAGCGAAGTCGCTACCATTGTAGCTGAAAACGACAATACGAGAGAGCTGTTTAATGAAAAACTTAAAAATATCGTTGATAACAGCAATGATCGGAGTGATTATTTTACGAGAGAACGGTATGAACAGATCGTCTAAAAACTGAAGGAAGCGAGCCGCTTGAAAGATAGCAAAATGCCCTTGTCGTCCTAACAATTTAGAAGACTAAGGAGGTATAATAGGGACCTATTGCAATAGTGCCAGGCACAAATTGTGGCGAGCACTATATTGACAGTTTCGCATTACAAACTGACAGTTGCTCTTTCAAAATTGACATACCAAAGTCGAATTTATAAATCCCGTCGTGTATTTTCCATAAATAGTGGCGTTACTATTAAATCCGGCTCCTGTAATACCCAAAGGCCTAATTTTAAACGGACACAGCTGTTCTTATAATGAGAAACTGTCAATATAGTGCCCGGCACAATTTGTGCCTGGCACTATTGCAATAGGTCCCTAATATCATAACAATTGGGGAATTGTTAATTGAAAATATGCGGAAACTTCTTAACGGGGCATTGCATCAATATGCGGTTTTTGGAACGTAGTAGAAAAAGTTTTAATCAATAATTTATATTATTACCAAAAATTTCGTAGGAGCTTTCTTTTCTGAGATATTTACAAAAACTCTTTTCAAGGCTGATATAGCGTGCAGTTCACTTAAAGTATGCTAATGGGCTAGGAATGTATCAGATGCAATTCCTCTAGTTGGAAGTAAAGTCACTGGATTCCGAAAACTGCCTAGTCGAGATGTGATTATTGCTCACTAACGGGGTGCTACAGAAAGGAAATATTTTGAGTGAATTCGAAAGGCCCGATTTGAATAGTTTAATTTAAGTCTATTGTAAAAATCAAACAAGTTTCATGGCTAATCGGGCAAAAAGGAGTTTTTTGTTTCCCTTATATTTTTCCGTGGGTAGCTTGAAAGCTTAACCTCACGGGGGTCCAAGATCTAATGGACACCTAATAAGTGTTGACAGTTAACCGTTTCGTCCTTATGGGACTCCTCAGAACACTGCTGGTCAAGTGACAAATCTTGCGAAGTTAATCAGACGGTTTTGTCTATAATTAAACGTAATTAGTGAGCGAACTATAGCAAGAGGCGCCATCTACCGAGATACGAGAGAAACAAAAAACCAAAAGCAGCGAAACACTGCTATATAATGTCGATCAATGAAAAGATCGAATGCAAATAAAAGAAAACAACTATAGTCCGTGACATACGACAGCTCTTTGTCTTTTCAGGCCGGATCAACGCATTTTGCATTTTTACCCGTCATCAAGACAGTGAACGTCAATCAACGGAATTTTTAAGCCAAACAATACTAACAAACGTTTGTTTTTGCCCGATTAGCCATGAAACTTGTTTGATTTTTAAATTCACGGGTATGAAATTTCACGTTTGTCTATTGTAAATTAACCAGCAGAGTACAACTTACTCTCGATATTTATCATCCGAACCCTTTTCCAAAAGAGGGATCCCAGACAAGAACAGTATGATTAAAGTGGTAAATGAAGGTGACATGATGGCAACCCATTCTACGCCCTCCAACACATTGAGAGATATCACGAAAATGCCCCACCATAGCAGTATTTCTCCAAAGTAGTTGGGGTGTCTTGATAAGCGCCATAGCCCTAAAATTAATTTACATAAATTTAGTCAAATTCAGGGTGAGTCAAAATTCAATAAGACAGTTTTAATATTAAATTCGTTGAGTAATTTCAAGACAAAAAGTTCATATAAAGATAGGTCTACAAACGCTTAGTTTTCGAGATAATATTTTTAGTCATCCACACCGTTGGCAGCGAGGGGGTAGTAGGAGGGTTTAAGTGTTTCAAAATATCCTAATTCGGGAATCGCAGTAGCTGGCAAAACGTGGTTTCCAAAGTTAAATTAAGAATTATATTTTCAAAAATATTTATCATAACGTCAAAGTTCGTCACGTCAGTTCAGAGTTTTTGCAATATAAAAAAATGTAAGAAAATATTTTTTAGAAACCACAGCGGTTTTAAAATTTAGATTGAGCACATTTTCAACCCACTTTGTCATACCGTCAATTTTGCCAGTCATAATTTATGAAAAAAAGTAAATTGTATATATCTCAAAAACGACAGCAGCTGGAGTATAAATTATTTTTTATAAATTAATTAAAAATTTAATTCTTTACAAAAACTAAGCTACCTTAATAATCGGGCAGTCAATTTTAAATAATCTGATTTTGAGGTAATTTGGCAGTAGTTTTTCGATTGGCGTTGAGTCGCATTACAAGTAGCGTCACGACGCTTTGAATTATATGGTTGATAGTAAATTTTTTGTCAAATATCTCAAAAACATTATTGTATTAACCGGAGGAGGCTAGGAAATAAACAAAAAAATCGGCCGTCTAGATAAACAATTTGTTTTTAAAAACGTACTTCTGCAGTAAAGAAGTTCTCGACTATTTTTGTTTAGTCCATAGAAAACTCCATTTCCTTTCTCTTTAATAATCACCATCTTTTCTTTACTTTTATTTATTTTTTAAACCAATGCGAAGGAAAAACACGTAACTGTTCTTCTTACAAACCCTTACCATATTAATGATACACCACCAAATATGGATATATAAAAAGCGGTGATCACTTTAAAACGTGCTTCGAGCATTTTATTTTGCTACTCCTTCGTTTTCCTTTATTAAACCAGTGCGAGAGAAAAAAAAGCAAAACTATTCTCGATTACAATACCACGCTAAAACAAAGGAATTAGAAATATGCCGCAATGGTCTAAGCCCGCGTAAAGTATCTTATTTTGTTACCCTTTTGTTAAACCGATGCGAGAGAAAAAACTATTCTTGCTTAGAAGTTCTCAATAAAGCGAACAAAAAAACATCTTCTCTCTTAAACCAATTCAAGAGAAAGAGATAAGATTGTTTTTGGTCCAAACAGCGAACCAAAATGACTCAGGACGAAATTTTAAATAGCCCCTTTGACCCGTTACTTCTTTGTCAAGGGCAGGGGGGCGTTGCGGACCTCTTTCCTGACGGTTCCGAATTGTTTTCGTGGTTTTTTTTAATTATATTTTCGATCTGGACTCAAAATTAATCTTAGACTTTAAAATGGTGGGGTTTCATTTTACAAGTAAGTTAAATACCCTGTTTGACCCTCTAAAAAAAACAAAGACCACTGCCGTAGAAATCAATATAAGATCAGAAAAAAAATATTAGACTATTATATAAAAAAATATTTATTTGTTGTAAGTGTTTAAACATAAGTCTAGTTATAAAATGTACAGGGTGTCCCATGTTTTGGGGTTTTGATACTTTTAACTGAACTACGAGCCTTGATTTTCAACAGATAAGGTAAAAAAGGTATCTTATAAATTTTTTTACATATACCTTTTTTATTTAACCGTTTTTTTTGTGTAATCAGTTTTTTTTTAAAGATTTTTTATGAAGCTTCATCATTTTTGTTTGTACGGTTGGATCGAGGCAATTTTTTAGGTTGGGCTAGTCATTTTAATCTACTCTAAATTTTGAAGGTTGTCTAACCTAAAATAAAATACACCAACCTAAAAGCATCCTAACCAAACATCTAAAAAATGTAAAGACGAGTTCTCTACACGCAGATTTGTTTTTAACCCTATAAAATGTCAGCAAAATTTTTTATTCAAAAAATTTCAAAACAATAAACTATGGTTACCTACTTATTAATTTTTTCTTTGTTAAATAAAATCCATTTCTAAGGATAATTTTTAAAATCCAAAAATTGATTGCAATTTAAAAAACAAAAAGTAAATTTCGGCCCTGGTATCTAAATAACTTTATTTTTTACATCATTTACAAAATATTTTTTTATTACTTATTTTTAAGTATAAGCGAGAAGATATAAATATATGTTTTTTAATTTAACTCATTTTAAATGTTAAATAAAAAAAGTTGTTTTACAAAATAGTATCAGCATGTGTCAAAAAATAAAAATGGCAAATAAAATTAATTTTTTAAACTAAAATGATATTTTGTTCAAATTGCATTGTTTTCATTACATTTTCATATTATATTCAAATGATTTTTTTTTTCAAAAATATTCTGTTTGAATGACAGTTTGATTGACATTTTGTTCAAAAATTACTTTTTTAAATGACATTTTGTTCAAATGGCGTTTTGGTTGAAAATAATTTCTTTTAAAACATCTTTTTTAAAAACTTTTTGTTGAAACATTTTTTTAAAAACATTATTTTTAAAAGACATTTTTTTCAAATATTTTGTTTGAATGTCAATCTGATTGAAAACATTTTGTTAAAAAATATCTTTTCTAAATGACATCTTGTTCGAAAGCAGTATGACATTTTGTTCAAATTGCAGAAAGCATTGAGTTTAAATGATATATTGTTCAAATTTTTTAGATTCAAAAATATTTTGTTCCAATGATGATCTGACGGCATTTTATATGAAAACATCTTTTTAATATTATATTTTTTTGAAAAACATGGTGTTGAATGAGATTTTGTTCAACATTTTTAAACGAGAATCTGATCAAAAACTTGTTCAACTGTTTTCTTTAAACATTTTGTTCAAACGACAATCTAACCGATTGTTTTTTTTTCGAAAACATCTTTTTCAAATGACATTTTGTTCGAGTTGCATTTGTTTTGAAAAGATTTTGTTTTGATTTGATGAACGCTAACGTGACGCTAACGTGACGCTAACGTGACGCTAACGTGACGCTAACGATGCATTTGATAGAAAACTTTTTGTTCAAAAATTACTTAAATTCATATGACATTTTGTCAAATTGTTTTGTTCAAAAACATTTTTTTTGAATTTTGTTTGAAAGCAGTGTGAACCGAACCGAACCGAAACATTGTTGATTAGTGCTGCCAGTTGTTTTTTGTTTTTATTTTTATTTGAATTTTTGGGAAAACCTAACCTTAAATTTTGTTTTGATATTTTTGGGCTTTTTAGCCAAACCTTTAAAAAAGAAACTTCTTGTTTGGGAAAATTCCGGTCAAGTGATAATTTCTATCTTTGTTGAAAGTTATCACCTGATCATTTTGGCAAAAATTATGCGCGCTTTGCACACGCTGGCAGTTTGAAGCGCCCCCCTGTATTTGTCATGGGAATTAAGAACCACTTCCGACAAGACACTGAAAGAAGTCACACGTGTTTTAAGATTAAGACCAAAATTCCAACCACAAGAAAATCCACGGCGCCGCGAGTGAAATGTGGAACTGTTGCTAAATGAAAGAAGGTAAGCTTCTAGCGTGTTGCCGATTTTTTTCTTTGTTTTAGTTTAATAAACGTCTGTTTCTCCAGACGGGAGGAATTTAACTTTAGGGTAATTTTTTTGTGAAATCTCTAGTTTTCTCCCCTTCGAGTACAGCCGTCTATTTGGTCCTTCAGACCCTTATGTATAAAAAAGCCCTTTGGATTTTACAGTTTTTTTGTTAAAGAATTGGTAATTTTATAGTTTTTTTGCAGCAGCCACATTTTATAATTTTTTGCCAGATTCGAACATTGTTGTCTTTTGTACCGGTTTTTTTTAGCTTCCGCATGGTTTTGAAGGTTGGTTGCCCTGAGTTTGGTATATGACCTCGTGCGGCGAAAAAAAAATCCCGTTCGACATTTGGGAGCGTCGCGTTCTTTTTTCTTGTTGGCCATTGTTTGACTGACGTTTCATTGACGTTTGTGTGTTCTAACCTCCTTTCACATGTTATTTTTGTTTACCTCCAAGGTTAGAAATTTAAAAAAAAAATTTCGTTGATTTCGAATTTGTTATTACCGAAACTTACCCGTGTGTTGTTAGCGAATTTGTAGCTAAAAAACCTACTTTTTGCTTTCGTTAAGCGCGAGATTATTGCCGCGTTATTACCGAACCTTACCCGTGTGTTGATAGCGAATTTGTCGCGAAAAAACCTACTTTTGCTTTCGTTAAGCGCGAGATTATTGCCGCGTTATTACCGAACCTTACCCGTGGTTGATTTTCGTCGGTTTCGAATTTGTTTGTGTGAAATCCGTCAAAATTTACCTTTGTTATTTGCTTTCATTAAGCGCGAGATTATTGCCACGTTATTACCGAACCTTACCCGTGTCTTGATAGCGAATTTGTCGCGAAAAAACCTACTTTTTGCTTTCGTTAAGCGCGAGATTATTGCCGCGTTATTACCGAACCTTACCCGTGTGTTGATTTGCCTTCGTTATTTGCTTTCGTTAACCGCGAGATTATTGCCGCGTTATTAGCGAACCTTACCCGTGTGTTGATAGCGAATTTGTCGCGAAAAAACCTACTTTTTGTGTCTGATAAAAACCGCTTTGTCATGTCTGAAACAAAAGCTTTAAAACAACAACAAAAAAGAGTTTTTAAAAATTAAAAACGACTTACAATAAAGCCGTCGAAGCTCAGGGCAATGCAGATAAAGCAAAAAAGTTAAAAACCAGATGGGAAGATGTGCCATTTTGAAATTATAAGCTTAGATAGTAGTGATCGGATACAGGAAAGTCAGGAAACCTTAGTGCAGGAATTTGATGAAATGACATATACAATTAGATCGATTTGTCGTAAGCTCTATCCTGAGGATTACCAAGATGCCTCACAGGCAATTTTAAACCATTCCCTGGTAAATGAGGACAAGGGTCTTTAAATTAAAAGAATAGAGGTACCCCATTTTGACGGTAATCTTAAAAAATGGCCCACCTTTTTTGATATGTTTAAGTCACTTGTTCATGATAAAGCTGACATGAGTGAAATGGCTAAATTTCAAGCCTTAAATACCGCTCTGGTGATAGAAGCATCTGTGATTAGGAACATAACGCTAACCTCGGATAATTATCGAATAGCTTTTGATGCGATGATTAGGAGCTTTAATAATAAAAGACTTTTGCTAACAAATTATTGGACGTCTATTTGTCAAGCCTCTTCTGCAAAATCGAACAACCCACATGATTTGAGATTATTGTTGTCCACTTTTCGGGAAAATTTGGAAGCATTGTCAAACTATGATGATGTAGACCTTTTAGATTTTGCGAAAATGATCCTTCTTTAGCAAAAAGTTGATACCCCATTGAAAACTCAGTTTGAGATTGAGTATAGTGATAAGGAAATTCCATCCTATAAAGATTTGTTTAAATTCTTAGAAAAAAATTGTCGGGCTTTGGAAAATAGTTCTCTATTGAATAAGCCAAAGGATGCCTCAACTCCACTACCCCCTAGGAAGAGTGACAGACCACCCTATCCTGCTTTAGTGACTGCAACAGGCCAGTCTGGTAATAAAGGTTGTGCTTATTGCCAGCAGCAGCCCTATTTTTCATTCTACGAGTGAACGACAGCGAACCAAGGAAACTTAGTCCATGGCGGGACGAAAACGTCCACCGGTCTATAAGGAAGAAAGACTTTTCGTCACAGTTCAACCAGACCATGCTGTCACCGCCTCCACGGTATCGGTTTGGAACCGAAAACAATGAGTTAATCAAGTATAAAAGGCAACTTCATAGGGGTATAGTCAGCCACGGACACCGGTTGGTGATGATTCTATTCAGTGGCCATACTTAAAAGATTTAGATTTTGCTGATCCTTATTTTGAACAACCTAGTATTGTAGACCTCTTAATTGGTGTTGAATTGTTTGGTCAGATGCTTGTGCCTGGCTTTAAAAAAGGAGAAAATGGAGGACTTTGTGCCATTAGTTCAATATTTGGTTGGATACTCCTTGGTGGTATTAATGGTCCTTGTAAAACTCAAAAACCCATTAGTTTATTGACCTCAGGGTCTTCCCCTATAGAATCTCGATTGGATAGTACCTTATAAAAGTTTTGGGAACTAGAATCGACCCCTCAAAAAATCCCTCTTTCCTCTAATGAGGACTTGTGTGAAAAAATATTTGCTACCACTCATTCGCTTACCTTTCAGAGAGCCTTGACAAGAACTTGGTGACTCTAAAGGTCAAGCATTGCGTAGATTCAATACGATGAAAACCGATTATTGAAAAATCCTGCTTTGTATAGTGCGTACAAAGACTTTGTTCAGGTTTACCTAGACCAGGGGCATATGAAATTAGAGAATTCTAGCCCTGACTTCCATTCATATTTTATTCCACACCACCCAGTTGTGAAGGCAGATGGTGACTTGTCAAAAATTCGAATTGCTTTTGATGCATCTGCCAAGACCTCAAATAATCGTAGTTTAAAAATCGTTGGACTAAAGTGGTGTCCAAAATCGGATTCGTTTTGTTATGATGTGATGCCCATGGAAAGACCTTGTACCAAGAGAAACATTCTCTCTGAGATTGCAAGGATATATGATCCACTCGGGTTCCTAGCCCCAGTTGTATTGGTTGCTAAATGTTTAATGCAACGTTTGTGGGTCCAGGGTCTGTCATGGGATGATACCCCCTTTAGTGATATTGTTGCACAGTAAATGGGCTACAGGAGTTCTGCAGACACACGAGTGATACGACGTAACAAAGCGCTTTTGCTGAGCGATAAGAAGTGGTGTATTATATTATCAGGTTATTGGCGGGCGTGTTTTACAGACAGAGGTGAATAGTACGATATGTTTTTTGTGGTAGGTATTAAAAACTGGAGTTTTGAAAGTAGGTAAGGAAAAATGGAGTGTTATGTTATCAGTATGTTGGTAGGCGGGTTAAAGAGTATGTGTTTTTGTCTTAGGTAATAAAGAGGGGGGATAGGGGGATGGGGCGGGTTATGGGGGTTTCAAATATTAAGAGGCGTGGTAGCCGGATGCGTTTTTTTTTCGTTGAGCGAGAAGTTGGGTTGTGATGTGTGTGTGTGTGTGTGTGTGTTACAGAGCGAAAGATAGAGATTAGTTGGGAAGCCGCGGGTGAAAAAAAGTAGATGAGCCTCGGTGGCAGGGTGATGATCTAAGGCAACTGTAAAATGTCAGTGTTAAAGTGTCAAATGCCAGCTGTCAAATGTATGACGGCGCAGGCGTGCGTCAGCGATGTGCCGGTAGGTGTTGGATTTTAGTATTTTGATGGTTGGATTTGTTTTACAGCTCTTAAGAGCAATAACTGTCTAATTGTTGTCTAGCCAAATTAACGAAGTGTTGGTTAAAAAGGCATTTTTAAAGCTGTTTGTGGTGATTAACACGTGACCAATGTACGATATAATGTGTATTGTGTAACTTTATGTTACGTTAGCGGCACGTTGGCGTCACGTTAGCGTCACGTTAGCGTCATGTTAGCGTCACGTTAGCGTCACGTTAGCGTCACGTTAGCGTCACTTTAGCGTCACGTTAGTGTCACGTTAGCTTCACGTTAGCGTCACTTTAGCGTCACGTTAGCGTTACGTTAGCGTCACTTTAGCGTCACGTTAGCGTCACGTTAGCGTCACGTTAGCGTCACATTAGCGTCACGTTAGCGTCACGTTAGCGTCACTTTAGCGTCACGTTAGCATCACGTTAGCGTCACGTTAGCGTCACGTTAGCGTCACGTTAGCGTCACGTTGGCGTGACATTAGCATCACATTAGCGTCACGTTAGCGTGACGTTAGCGTCAAGTTAGCGTCACGTTAGCGTCACGTTAGCGTCACGTTACGTCACGTTAGCGTCACGTTAGCGTCACGTCAGCGTCACGTTTTTAGGAAGACAAAGGTCGATCAAAAGGCTTTTGTTGAAAGGATATTAATAAATAAACACACACTAACCCAATATATAAGTATTATAATGCATTACGTTTTTCATATACACTTTTAGAAATTTAATAAACTATCCTTTACCTTCATTAGAGGTTAGTTATGATATAAAAAATTGATTTTATTTAATTCTCTTTTTACCAATTTAAACTTTTATGACTTTGTACAATAGGAATCAAACAGATTATTGTCTTTTCACAATATTTATAAAAGGGGTATCAGTACTAGCCACTTAAATAACTTAAAATGTAGACCAAATAAAAATAGTATATTTTGTTAACGATATATTTTAACTGGGGACTATTTCAACAATTTGGATTTACAATAATTATTAATACAAAGAAGATTTACGAATACTAAATAGAGTAGGTACAAAAACTACGACGTGTGCTGTATAAATTATTGAAATGGACTGAATAAACATGGTATGACTTCTTTGGTGTAACAAAATGTATAGACGCAAAAGACCGAAACTGGCCGAAAGTACTTATAATATTTGTAAAATTGCTTGAACTGATGCAAATTATTCTGTTTGTGTACAATTATTTAAATGAAGGGACAATCAGGTCAGAATACTTGCGTTTACTCATGCAAAATTAACTTTTTGTATGATATCAAATTGACAAAAAATCCAAAGTATCTGTGTCTCTTTATAAAAGTGGTTAAAAGATGCTAAATATTTTCAGTAAAGTAGTTCACAATCGCTTTCTTCCATGGCTTCGGCGGTAAAATCTGAACTTATCTTAGGAATGCTATAAGGTCCCCACGGCAACGTTTCATCCGTCTCAGGAACGAGATACCTCTTATCATCATAATATGGTGAAAGGGCAATTTGTAGCTAGTGTACCTGATGGTTCTCTGACCGAATAAGATTTTGCGAAATCGATTTATGCTTAAAACTATCAAGACATTCAACAAACTCTTCAAAGGTAATGTTCGTTTTAACAACCGAGGATTTGACTCCCTTCGACTTTTTTGTTAAGTTTAATATGATGGAATTAATTTCTTCGTCGTCATATCCTTTTTCATGTAATCTCTTTCTTTTCTTTAGTACATCATTTGCAGACGTTAAAACTTTAGTAGCATATAATTTCGATCTGAGACCTATATACTCAGTCATAGGAACACCGTTATTTTCGTCCGTCATCATTCCTAAGACTTTTTTATTAATTTGCGGAATTCAAAAAGTATTATTACTGGGGTAATCAGAAATATCAAAGTAGTCTCGCTTTATAGCTTCATACGGATCTTGAAAAAACTCATAAATCAGACTGTCTGTGTCCGTGTAGTGCGCTAAACAATTTTCAAAATTTGACTTTATATATCCATAATGAAATTCGTAGATTGTAGACTTCGCTAAATCTAAAATTGTCTGTCCAACATAGATCGGTTTATTTAACCATATTTGCAGTTTCTTGAGCTCAACAGCAACTAGATCAGGTTTTTCGTTAAATATCACACAATTTTTGAATTCAGGCTTTGCTATATATGACTCAGCACCATAACGTCCACACCATTCAGTTAGCAAACGGACGTTGACATGCTTCCTAACGTTCTCCATCGTTTTACCTACAACGAAAAAGGATTAGTTTAAGATATATCTATACAGGGTGTCCCATGACTTAGGGGCCATAGTGCAGCAGGTGATAGAGGAGGTTATTTCCGAGAAAAAAATTTATATAACATGGGGATTAACACACATCTGTTTTTTGAGATATAGGATTTTTTAAAGTTAGAGAAGTGGGGGGATAAAGGGTTTTACAAAAAAAATCTGTCGCAGCCAGCTAATTACTCAGCTAATTGTGATTCAAAAATGTAGTATTCCTTTTTTATATAAAATTACGAGTTGAGGAGATAAAGGCTGTCAAAGTAACCTCCAAAAATGTATATAAACTAATAATTTAAAAAAATATATTTTTTTCTTACTTATTAAAAATATCAATAATATATTATTATTATGTCTCTCTATCACCTGTTGGCCTATGGCCCCTAAGTTATGGGACACCCTGTATATAGCATTTTTAACATTATGAATAAACGATAGTAATTTCAGTTCATCATTAAATATGTTTTTTTTGCACACATATCGCTTTAGGTCTACGGAAAAATAAAATCAAAATTAATATTTTGCAACTTACCAAAGACCGCATTATTCATCAACTTGAATAAATTCTTCTGAAATTCATTCGATGCCTTTTTACGGAGCTCTGTATTTAGATCGATATAGCTCTTCAGCCATGGAGCTTGATCAAATTTAACAACGCGATGTACTTTCTTTAATAGCAACCCATATGAAATTGCCTGTTTTAGTACTCTATAATGAATTACATACTTCTTCTTATCTTCAAGTGTTGTCATTAGTTTCGTAAGCTCTTTAACAATTTTTGGAGGCTTTTCAGTCTTAGGATTTATATACTGCGGACAGAATGGTATATCTTTATGTTGATCATGTAGTTTATTGGGATAATCCAAATCAACTTCCAATATATAGCCCTCACTAGCATCGTCAGAAATTGCGGTGACATCAATGTTTGTATCACACCATTGGAAACCCCCACAGGGAAGGTATTGAGACATCGCCCAACTATACTGCAAGAAAAAATATTATTATTGATGATGAATAAAACCAGAGCTGTCACAAGTACATTATGAAAGTACTCCAAGTACAAGTACCAAGTATATTAAGATTTGTAAAGTAGTTCAAATACTAAGTACATTTTCTTTTCAAATGTAGTTCAAGTACCAAGTACATTATAAAAGTACTTGATTTTCCCAAGTCTTTTACTTTTACAACAGAAGTACTTCAAGTACCTTAAATATGTCAAAAACTTAGAAAAATGCCAAAAATATTTTTAAAAAATGTTGAAAATGTTAAAAATTTTAAAAAAGTAAAATTTGTCAAAAAACATCAAAAACTTCAAAAAATGTTTAAAAAGATGTAACAAATGTAAAACATATCAAAAAAGTTTACAAAAGATTCAACCTGAAAGGTTTTATTTTTTGGAATATTATTATATGTAAATATGCATTACTTATATACCTAAATTGCATTTATTTATTTTTTCTGAACTCTTCAATTTACATTCAAATGCCATGAATTTGAATTTCACGTTCCACGCAATAATGAAGGTGCGTGCAAATAATTAGGCCTATACGCATTAATTTTTGGATAAGTGTGTACCTAATATTGCGATTTTTTGAACGATTAATTAAGACCTACCTATCAAGGTTGCTAAAATACCGGACTTCCCTGCCAAGTTGATAAAAAAACGGACATGTGGCAACCCTGAGGTGACCACTGTCTTCGGCGCATTAAAGTTATGTCTCACCTATATCTATATTGGCCTTCAAAAATATTTTATTGTACTTAGTTGAAGTTTTTTTATGTACTTGAAGTACTTCGAATGTACTTGAAGTACTTCGAATGTACTTGAAGTACTTTGAATGTACTTGAAGTAATTTGAATGTACTTGAAGTACTTAAAATGTATTTGAAGTACTTATAATATACTTGAAGTACTTTACTTGAAAAAATCAAGTACATTTCCAAGTATATTGTTAATAGTACTTCAAATACCAAGTAGAATTACCGAATTTTAGATGTACTTCAAGCACAGTACTGTACTTGAAGTACCTGACAGCTCTGATTGAAACATATACCAATTATAGGCAATTATTTAAAACGGATTAAACGCACCTGGTTATTTACATTAAAGTACATCAGAAAAGCTTCGGGCATAGAAGGATCATAGCTTGAAAGGTATTTGTTGTAAGCTCTGGCTTTCCTCTTACTGCAGACTTGACTTAGACCGCCTCTAATACCCCTTTCCACGTAGAGAAACATATCAGCATCAGGAAGAAGCTCTAGCTCCATACCAGTATACTTCATCATCGCATCCCACGTATATCCTGGTAAGGTGAAATAGTGAGCAGGGTCAAGTTTATAAGTTTTAAGACAGCTCTACCGAAACCTTTCAAAGACATCTGTCAAAAGCAATATATCTGTTTTCATATAAAGGGCGACATACTCGCCTAACGTTCTACAACCGAATTCATTCCAGACGAGTTTGGCTTGATGGTAGAGTCTGCTGGGACAGTTTGTTCTCCAATTTATTATAGAAGGCATCTTGAGCCGGTAAATTTACTTCATCAAACTTATCGAAAGCGTCGAGGTAATCCTAAGGCATCACTCCCTTTTTTGTTAAGAGATTAAACTTTTCTTTTGGTAAATGTGAGAACTGTGATTCTAGACTTGGATATTCCTCCAAGTACGATGCTAGGTTCTCCAGTGAAGAAGCATTAAAACGAAAACTTATATATTTCTCTTTTGTAATCGAGAGCAAATCGATAGACCCCTTCATTCTCGTAGCAATATCTATTATTATAAAGTGAGCATCGTAGCCACTTAGATTATGAAAGACTACGGGTATAATATGCGTGTCTTTATAACTAATGTTGCAAGATTCGTGAGCAGCACCGCGATAGTTATTATTGGGGATCAGGTGGTTATGATCTCTAACCTTCTTATCGTCAGAACTGAATTTTGGTCGCATATATGGCAAAGTGTAGCTTTTTGTTACTCAACTTCCTGCATCCATGTCATATTAATTTTGAAAGGGCACCAAAAGGCGGTTGCCAAGTCCTCCGCCAGACTATTCATTTCATCAGCAAACCACTGCATGCAATCCAAACCTCGGTATGAACGGTAAAAACTTAGAGAGTCGTCATAGCTGCATTTGAGTTAATAGCCAACAGCTGCAGGTATATTATGCTGGTTTCTCTGAGGTTTTTTGGGATCATTTGTGGATTTAAGCACACTCTCTAGATCAGCGTAAACTACGAATGGGACTTTCTCCTTATTTTTAAAATTTTTAAATTTCAGTGTATTTTTTCCTGGTTCGGGCATTTTAATTGCAGTTTGATTGATCTTCAAACAATCTTCGATATGTTTACCAAGTTTCTCTTCTGTTCTACAGTAAATGACACAACGGCCACAATAAAATTTTTGCCCGTGTTCTTTACTGAGTTGACTGGAGAGAAGGCGAGATAAATTCTTGATCCAGACATAGTGGTATCGCATGGGAGTCTCAACGTCATCGTATCGATCTTGAATCATTAACAGATTAATATGTCGGTCTCTTTAATACTTCGTCAGAAAGGTAGGAAAGGTTTTGAATAGATATTTACCGATACATTATTCTGTTGCTCGAAGTTT
This sequence comes from Aspidapion aeneum, assembly GCA_963576565.1. Lineage (NCBI taxonomy): Eukaryota > Metazoa > Arthropoda > Insecta > Coleoptera > Brentidae > Aspidapion > Aspidapion aeneum. Next base: position 71,622,371 of record OY755043.1, read on the forward strand.
GGTATTTGCTTAAAACGCATCGGGAACTGTATTCCTTTTAATTTAAGAAATGATAAATAGTGGGGGTATAATGATACTAAATTTGAATCTATTTTGCCTGCAGGATATAAAGCGGACGTAACAGCCCAAGCAAAACAGGCGTCATCATTATTCTTGACGTTGATACATGCATGCTTTTTCTTAATCTCAGCAGGTAAATCAATGTATGAGGAGCCTAACTGCGGCGTATATTTATTTACGTTTATTCTCAAGTTAATCACCTTCTTCAAAGCCCAACCACTATCACGCTCTTGGAATTTTTCAAGTTTTTTTTATGATTGGAGTCTCATCATAGTGTGGTCTTAGAAGCCCCAATAAGGCAGCAATGTGTCTCACAACGTCAGTAAAGACAGACGTTTTCTGTAAATATAAGAAGTTTAATTAACATTGGACGATATAAATAATAAAATAACGCGCTTGCATGATATAACCTATCTACCTACCTACTTATTGACTCTACGTCGCGTCTTTTTAAAGAACCACTTAACCTTTTCTCTTTAACGGATTGAAACATACGGAATAAAATGATAAAAATCAAGATATATTAAATGCAAAACCAAACAGACATTGTAACCAACAATATCCCATGGCAACAAGTCAATGATCCCAACCAAATTTCACTGCTACCAGTGTTACGAACTTAAAAATTATCAATATGTCAATGAGAAAGACATCTTCAAAAATTATAAAACTAATAAGAACATACTGTTTACAAGATTGCATAATTTTAAAAAACTAAAACAAATAAGAACTATTTATCTTCAAGCTCTTGGTGTGACCAGACATGTCCGATATTATGCGAGTACATCAGACTGAATATAATCAAATATGGTATTAAAAAGGCATTTCTTGGGCAAATCACTGTAGTGTATGCCTAGCTGTAACTTTAGTTTTCCACGAATTAGCTGAGAAATATGGAATTAAAACCAAGGTGCAAGTGGATCCTAAGTTATATTCAAATGAAATTAAAATTTCACCGCATTTCTGGCTTGAGCAAAATAATTTAATATACGAATAGAAAACTCGACCAGAAAGGCCTTTGAAAAGGAACACGCGTCCACGGAAATACCGAAATTCAATATTCTTAAAGATTTTGTGTCCAGGCAATGCACTGCCCTTGAGGCTCTTCCTCAAAAGGAACCTCAACCTCAACCCGCTACAATAAGTAAAAATATGACGCGCTCTACGACTTTTTCTTCGTCTTCTAATAATAGAAATAACCGTTCTACATTTTTTGTGAACTCGGAAGACCGACAGAATAATAGCTCTACTGATGCTAGCAATAATAAAAACCTTTCGTGCCTACTGTGTCAAGGTAAACATATTATTTTCCAGTGTCCTTCATTTTTGCAGAAATGTACTCAGGAGCGTTTTGATATTATTTAAGCTCGACGAGCTTGTATCAACTGTCTCGCGTCTGCGCACACGCAGATCGGGTGCAAGACCACAAAAAGGTGCTTACATTGTGCCAAGTTTCATCATTCTCTTTTATGCTTTGCAACTAATAATGCGCAAGAGTCACCTACTCATAACTATACGAATAATACTACCCCTAATTATACTGATTCTACTCATTCTTCGGTACTAGCTATTCAGAGCACATCCGCTGCACTCCCTGGGATTCCCGTGAGTCAGCCATTTTTGACCTCAACAAGTCAACCCACTTCCACTGGTCAGCAAATCTCTAGCGGTCAGCAAAGCACTACTGTTGGCATGTTACTTAATCATCATGAGGTCATGCTCTCTACCGTACTAATTAAAATTAAAGATGTTTTTAATAATTGGCATGTAGGCCGTGGCATTTTGGACTCTGGAGCCCAAAGCAGTTTCATAACAAAAAATTTTGCGAATAAATTAGGTCTACCTAAATGAAAAATACAAATGACCCTACAGGGGTTAGATCAAATGAACTCGACTGCTAATTTTTACATAAATTGTACTATTGGCTCCCTAGTGGACCCTCTATTTTCAATAAATACACCATTTTTTGTGATTGATAAAATTTGTGATAATATACCATCAGTTTCTTATAACTTACAGGACTGGCACTTTATCGATAACTTAACCTTGGCTGATCCCTATTTTAATAAGTCGGAAAAAATCGATTTTTTACTTGGAAATGACATTTTTCCCTATATTTTACAAGACGGGAGAATAAATAACGGCCCTGATAAACCTGTCTGTATAAATACCTCTTTCGGTTGGACGCTTCTAGGTAAAGTTGAAGAAACCTCTTCTTGTTCACTAAAAAGTAGCGCTTTTTTTACTTTATCGGAAAATCAATCTCTTGATTCTACGCTACAAAAGTTTTGGGAAGTAGAGGAAGTGCCTAGCAAAAAACATTTTGCCCCAGAGGACGTTTTTTGTGAAACATACTTTCAGGAAACTACTAAAAGGGACTCCATGGGGCGTTACATCGTCTCCATGCCGCTTAAAGTCACGTCTCCCGATTTTGGAGACACGCGCACTCTTGCTTTGCGCAGATTTTTTTCGTTGGAAAGACGGTTACTTTTTAATCAATCTTTTAGTTCTATTTATTCCGAGGCTATGCAAGATTATATAGACCAGGGGCACATGACTAAAGTTGCGCCGCCCTCGGATGCTGAGATGCACAATTTTTTCTACATCAGTCATCATGCTGTCTTTAAAAAGGACTCCTCAACAACCCCTATGAGGATTGTGTATGACGCCTCAAGCCATGCGGCTAATAAGGTCTCTCTTAACTCTGCTGTGTATACAGGGCCTAAATTGCAACATGATTTAGTTGCTATTATTCTTAAATTTCGATTACATGAAGTTTGTTTCACTTGCGATTTGAAACAAATGTACAGAAGAATTGCTATTGACCCAAGTCAACATAAATTTCAAAGAATACTTTGGCGTTTTTCGCCACATGAACCTATCACAGATTACGAAATAAACGTTGTACTTTTTGGGGTTTCATGCTCCCCGTATCTTGCGATACGAACTCTTTTACAACTTGCCACTGATTACCCGGAACTACCCCTGGCTGCACAGGTGCTTAGGAAATCCACGTACATTGATGATGTGACGACCGGTAGTTTCGATTTAAAAAACGCGATTTTATTAAAAAATCAACTAATGGAGCTCTTAGGAAAGGGTAACTTTGAGGCTAGAAAATGGACCAGTAATGACCCCCGATTATTACAAGATCTGCCTCAATCCCATATTCAAACCAATGCTTTATATTTTGATCAAGATTGCAATAATATACAAAAAATTCTGGGCTTAAAATGGAATCCAGTAAAAGACCATTTTTTCTACTCTTTTGAGGACAGCAGACATACAGTGTGCACCAAAAAGAACTATACTTAGTGATCTGGCAAGAATGTATGACACATGCGGATTCTTGACGCCAGTTACTTTTTATGGAAAAGCACTGGTACAGTATTGTTGGTCTGTTGGTCTTCAATGGGATGAAAAGGTACCCCCGGAAGTTTTATCAAAATGGGAAAAATTTTAATCTGAACTTTCTTTTTTACAAAATTTTACTATTCCTAGGAAAATAAATATTTTTAACTATACTACAGCTCAATTAGTAGGGTTTAGTGATGCCAGTGAACTTGGCTATTGCTGCGTGGTTTATATACGGTGTACCTACTCGGATAATATTATTCAGAATTTTTTTGTGGCTGGTAAATCAAAATTAGCTCCCCTTAAAAGACAATGTATTCCCCGTTTAGAGCTATGCGGCTGTGTTTTACTTTGTAAACTTTTAACCTTTATTTATGAGACTTTTTCAAGTAAAATAACTTTTGAAAATATTTTTGCGTTTTCTGATAGCCAATGCGCGTTAGATTGGATAAAAGGCTCTGCGCATAACTGGAAAACCTATGTTGCGAATAGGGCGGCTTACATTCAGGAACGCAAAAATCCCGAATATTGGTTATATGTCCCTTCGGCTATGAATATATCTGACTGCGGGTCAAGGGGGATGTACCCAAGCGATTTTTTAAATTTTACTCAATGGTCCAAAGGTCCAGATTTTTTATATGACCCTGAAGATACCTGGTCATTTACGAAATATAATTTGCCTTCATGCGAAGAATCACAAAAGGAAAAACGCAATTTGATTAATAGTTTGAACCTTACGATTTTCGTGCAAAAAAGTTTTATTGATAATTTATTTGAAAAATATAGTTTGCTATCCGCGATAAAAAGAATTGTAGGATTTTTTTTGCGCGCTGTTGAAAATTTTAAAAATAAAAATAAAATTAAGAAGCCGTATTTAACGAATGTTGAGTTGTATCGCGCTTTACTTTTTATAATTAAACATTTCCAATCTATTTATTTTAAAAAGGAAATTAGTTTGTTGCAAGAAAATAGGCCAATAAACAATAGGGCAATAAAAAAGTTAAATCCGTTTTTGGAAGCTGAAACGGGCTTATTACGAGTAGGCGGTCGCTTGAGTCATTCGGATTTATGCTTTGACAAAAAATACCCCTTGCTTTTACCTAATAATTGCATTTTTACCACATTGCTTATTAAAGATATACATATCACTTATTTACACTGCGGATTACAGACCACTTTATTTTTTCAATCCTTTTGGATCCTTGCTGCTAAACGAGTGGTCCGCAAAATATTGCACAGTTGCCTTCCATGTTGGAAAACTAACCCCATTGCTTTTCAACCCCCTATGGGAAATTTGCCCAAATTTCGATTATGTCAAGCCAAACCCTTCTCACAAGTAGGAATCGATTTCTGCGGCCCTTTTGACATTAAAACGTCAAAATTGCGTAGTTTTAAGATAGTTAAATCCTACGTTTGCCTATTTATTTGCTGTGTCGTAAAATGCGTTTACATTGACTTGGTTTCGGATATGTCTACTGATGCCTTTTTGGCCGCTCTGTGCCGGTTTATGGCTAGAAGAGGCAGAATTCAGCACATTTTCACAGATTGTGGCACGAATTTTGTTTCTGCTGATAAATACTTACGTAATATATTCAAAGATTGTGCAAAACAAGAATCCATTGAGTGGCATTTTAACCCACCTGGGGCCCCCCATATGGGTGGGCTTTGGGAGTCGAACATTAAATCTACTAAAACTCATTTAAAGCGTGTGATTGGCAAACAATTACTAACGTATGAAGAGTTCGTTACCGTTCTGGCGCAAGTAGAGGGTGTTCTTAATTCGCGTCCCATGTGTGAACTATCGAGTGACCCTACCGACTTAGCTGTACTTACTCCGGGTCACTTCTTAAATTTGGAACCTCTTAATGCTCTCATAGACCCCGATCTTACAGAAATACCTTTAAATAGATTGGACAGGTGGCAACTTTTAGTAAGAATCCAACAGGATTTTTGGAAACGGTGGAGAACCAAGTATTTACATACGCTGCAGCAAAGAGCGAAGTGGCTTGAGGGCATGAGCTCGGTCACTATTGGTACTCTCGTGCTTATAAAAGACGAAAATGCGTCTCCTTTAGATTGGCCACTTGGCCGAATTACCGAATTATTCTACGGAACTGATAAAGTTCCAAGGGTTGCAGTGGTTAAAACTAACAAAGGCGTCTATAAAAGACCACTAGTTAAACTTTGCCCACCGCCCCCTCCTACTTCTCATGAATGAAAATGCGCGGCATTTCATGGGGGTCGGAAATGGTTCGTTCTCGCCCTCATATTGCTTTATTTTTGTTTGTAACATTTTTGGAAATTTTTAGAATTTATTATTATTATTTTTTTGTTTTTCTAGTTAGTTTTACTACACTATTGCAAATAGAAATTTGCGCGTTTAATTTAATTTTACTCTAAATAATTATCAAGCTCGACGCACTTTTCCTTGCATCCCTTATTAGGTGTTTCCACCCTTCCTACCCCTACTTCCTTCTGCACTGAAGAATGGACTGTGTGGAAACCACCGGCGCGTGAGCCGCTGCGCGATGTGCGAAAACAAGGAAGCATCGAGCACACACACACTCATGACTACAGCCGTCGTTCATATATATCGACATATACGTCACAATTTTAACCTTGCGGTTTTTTCTGATCAATACCCACGCGGGTGATAGTGCCGGTTTCCTTCCAGAATTAACGTTCCTGGAATAATAGGTAAGTCGAGCTTGCTTTTTAACTTAAATTTTTTCGTTTACTACTATTGAGGGTCTTGAACCCAAGAACCGGGATTCAAACAGGATTGGAACCACGCGTACCCTAGTTTATACCCTCCATGCTGAAATAACCTTAACCCTACCCCTTTCAACAATGGAAGGTTTTAAAATGTTGGAAATATTCCATGAATTTGAGAAGAATAAGTCAACAGCTGCTTACTTCGATAAGGCTCCAAATAACTTAATTAAAGTGCGTGAAAATATTCCTCAAATTGTAAGCAAAATAATAAACAAATAAACTAATAAAACCTAAAAACAGTCAGTTCTTTACTATGTTTGCCAGGGCCTTATACATTCTACAAAATATTTATTAGCTACATAAAAAAGAAAAGGTGGGTTAAATAAATATAAACTATATTAATATCTTTACTAAATGATGAGAACAATTTTTTAAACGTTAGAAACATGCCAAGATCATTTGAAGAAGAAGACGGTTTGTGGGGAATGAAATTGAAAACTTAAGGCTCATTTTAAATAAAATCAACCAGGAGTTTGGCAGACACCCTCTCTGGTTTTAATAATTTTTGGTAAACTTATTCTATTCATAAAGTAGATGAAAAATCTAAGTTTTGAAAATTTTTGGCCCGGTAGTATTTTTTAAAATATTTTTTGAAAAATTTATAAATCATCAAGTTTTGCTCTTACATAGGTATAGAAAAATAGGAATATCTGTAAAACTACTTTACAGAAATCTATGACTGACACCTTCTGGAAAAGGTATTTTAAAGACTTTTTAAATGATGTATCACGTGACACATTTAAAAAAAAAATATATTTCATATTTTTTTAAAAACATTATTTTTTATTTTTTTTATATATTTTTTTTTTACAATATTTTAGTGAGATTCTGAACAAATTTCAAAATGGAGAAATCATGGGTTTAGGTAAAAAAATAAATAAAAATTTTATGACACATGATTTTGCCTTGAAAAATTTACTTTCAAGCTATTTGGTTTTTCTTGGTTTGTGTAAAACAGCATGTTCATATTTTAGCTAGGCCACACCCCATTTTATCTGATTGTTCCAGTCTTAGAAATATGCAGGTTTATGCAAGAAAAATCCTGCATAAAAACAGTCTTATTTTTAATTTATTTGAGCTCAACAAGTAGACGTTTGTGGATCTATTTTTAAAACTTTAAAAAATTTAAATTTGTGCAAAAGAGTTTTTTGGAAAATAGTGATTTTGGCGGTACGGCAAAACAGTGGCTGAAAATCAGGCAAAAGAATGGTTCAAGTTTTCAACTAAGTGTTGTGACCCATTAAAATCTGGAAAACTAAGAAATGTTACTGAAGCCATCTGTAATTGGGTACACATAAAAAGAGGGATGAAGATTTGTGATGAGTGTAGGCTGAAGTACATATAAAATGCTGAATCCCCTGAAACTGGGTAAGTTTTATTTTTTTACGAAACTTCACATTTACTCATTGTTTTTGTTGTTGTATTCACAGAAAGTTATAAATGTTACAAAAATTATTTTTATTCAATATTCAAATTATTTTAGACAAATGAAGTAAAAGTGAGTTTTTACACCTAAACGGGTCAGTCCCCCCTTCTTATTACCCTAAACCTAAATCAGATGTTTTAATTATTGAAAGAAATATGATTTTAAGAAACACATTGCTGCTATAGGTCGGCCTACACATTGACATAGGAAGAAATGTCAGATTGGGTTGAATCTTGAATTTTGGAAAGAAAAATAATTTAAAAAATATTTATTTTACCTGAAATTTTCAGAAGCGTGTTTATTACTTATAAAATATTGTTTTTTCCTATATTGTAGCATTTTTCTTTAATTCTTATGTGTTTTACTTCAAAAAGCTATCACTTTTTGAATGTTTGAATATTGTTTTATTTTTTACATATAGAGCCCATCATTTCTCCATCTTGAAATTTGGTGAGTGTCATTGAAAAATATTATATATTTTAAAAAATAAATAAATAAAAACGGTGTTTTTAAAAAAATATATATATATTTTTTAATTTTTAAAAAAATATAATTATTTTTAAAATGTGTCATGCTATACACCATTTAAAAGGTATTTGAAAGTCCTTTTAAACAAGGTATAACTCATACATTTTTGATAAGTAGTTTTAGAGATATCCTTATTTTTCTATACTTATGTAAGAGCAATTGGTAATTTTATGATTTTCAAAAATTATTTAAAAAAACTAATGGGCCAAAAATTTTAAAAATTTAGATTTTTCATCTACTCTATAAACAAAATAAGTGTACCAAAAATTATCAAAATCAGAGAGGGTGTCTGCCAAACCCCTGGTTGATTTCATATGAAACGACCGTTAACACATATAATCCAGACGTACTTCAGACATAATTCAGCTGTAGTTTAAATGTACTTCAGATGTACTTTAGATGTACTTCAGCTGTACTTTAGATGTACCATGGGCGCACCCAGGGGGGGCCCCCCCAAGCCTTAGATTTTTTAATATATTTTGGACATATTTGATGATAAAACATGAAAAATATCTTAAAATTTGACATCAGGAGGCTTCGGGCCCCCCCCCCCAACCCCAAGCAGTGGCGTAGTTGCGAAAAGACATAATGACCTTTTTTTTTTTGGTCGCAAGTTTTGTGACGGCGCGCTTCGTAGCTGTCGGGCCCCCCCAAGACACATTCCTGGGTGCGCCACTGGATGTACTGCAGGTGTACTGCAGATGTACTGCAGGTGTACTTCAGAGTTGCTTCAGCTGTGCTTCATCTGTACTTCAGATGTACTTCAGATGTATAGTGCTACTTCTTGTTTAAATTACGGTCATTAGTTACTACATAATGTTGTATAAAGGTGTGGTGTCCGTGGTTGACTATACTAAAGTTGCCTTTTATACTTTGTTGTTGTAACGTGCTGACTTTGAGTTTTGTAACATCGTCATAAAAAAATAAACTTAAAACACCCTGTATTTTTAACAGTTCAAACAATTTTTTTTTCATAAAACATAAATAAAAGCTTATATCTTTTATTTGGTATATTGTTTTGGAAACTATTGTTACGTTTAAGAAATCTACATACGTTTCCATCTTATGAGATTTTTTTAATTTAGAATTATTAATTAAAACCCCCCTGTACCGGTAGTACGGTAGAAGTACAGGGTCGGGCCTTGTATATGTCACACCCATCCAACAATTTTTATTTTAAAAAGAAACAATTTATTTATGTCCACATTAATTTTTTATACTTTATCTTGCATAACCAAGCTCCAGGAGTGTTTTTTTTACTAAACACCCACACCATCAATTTCTCAAAAAAATTAATTATTTTTCATTTCTTTAATAAATAAAAGTGTATATGTCAGTAGTGTACTTATGAGAGTGCTGGGCCAAGAAGTAGGTAATTTTTAAAATGTAAATATAGGCAAACGATATGTTTTAAAAATATTGTTATAATAAGAAGCAGCCGAGAAAGGGGGATGACAAGAAAGCGAGAAAGGGGGATGAAGGGTTGGTGTCATTCGGGCCTTAGAATATAGGTATTAGTTGTAAATTTAAATATAGGTAAACGGTATGTTTTAAAAATATTGTTATAATAAGAAGCAGTAGACTTGTTTGTGATGTATTAACCGGAAGAGATAAAACCACAGGTTGTTTATCTATCTACCTTTCTATTTATAATTTCGTTGAAGTAAAAACTGTTAGGTGTGATGATTTTAATAAAAATATTATATACAGAGTGATTTATTTTCAGCAGACTCCAACATGGTCGTATACAGGGTGAGCCCAGTTAATTGTTTATCTGTCTGAGAAGTGATAGGTATTGTTATTTTTATTAAAAAATAATTCATACAGAGTAATTTTTCGCAGGCTTTGACATGACAGTATACAGGGTAGTAGTAGAGATATAGGAATCCTGGACCAAAGTAGGTAAAAAAAGATGGTGTATTATGCTATCAGGTTGTTTTCGAGGGGGGTTCAAGCAAAGAGCCGAACTGTAGGATGTGTTTTTGTGGTTAGATAGAAAAATTTGGTGTTTCAGATAAAAAAAGTGAACAAAATGGGTGTTTTAGAGTGCAAGAGGCGATGCCGAGGAAATAAAGATGACGGGTTGTTTGAAAAGAAAAATGGGGTTTTTGATGATAAGTAATAAAAATGGCGGGTGGGAGGCGGGGTTTGTTAATAAAAAGCGGGGTTTGAAAAGAATAAATGGGGTTTTTGATAAGTAATAAAAATGGCGGGTGAAAGGCGGGGTTTGGTAATAAAAATGGAGGTTTTCTTGTATCAGGGGGTGGGTGAAGCGGTAGTAGGAAATAAAAATGGAGGTTTTCTGATGTCAGGGAGGCGGGTCCGGCGGCGTTTGAAAGGAACCCTAGAGGTGAATATCAGTGTAAGATGATCATAGGTGGGGTGATCTACTATCTTATTACGATTTCCTCAAAACTAATTTTTACCTTCCTAGCCCGCACCGCAGTGGCTAGAGAAGGTATTGTCTTCGACAAAAATTGTTTTTTTGAGATAACACCGAAAATGTGTTATTTGGGTGTATTTTGACCTATTCTATCAATATCGTCGTGAAGTCTGTCTGTGTGTGTGTGTATTTTTTTTTGGTCGTAACACGATAGCTCCTAAACCGCTCATAAAATTTTCAGGTAAAATAGTGTTCGACACTCTAACGAGCTGATTAGTGTTTGGTGAAAATCCATTGATGCTAACAGTTTTTTGTCAATTAAACAATTTAAATAATGCTAACTTGTTAACGGAGCATCGCATCAATATGCGGTTTTCACAATATAGTAGACTACATTTTGCTCAATAATTTGTGTTATAACCAAAAACTTCGTAGATGCCTTAGTTTCCGAAATATGTATAAAACAATGTTTTCAAGGCTGATTATCATAGCTTCACTTGTGCTAATAGGCTAGCTAGGAAGGTATCAGATCCGTCACGGTTCCATTTATTTTGACATAGTGGTGCACAGTGAAGTTAACGAAAAATTGGAAAAATGGAATTAAACCGAGAACAATTCCGGGTTATAATTTTTTAACAACAAGAATGTCGTGCCTACTTGATTTCTGTTTTCGGTAATGAAGTACCACATTGATCGACAGCTTGGACGGATTACCCCAAGCGATGATCCAATGCCAGGTGCACCAAAAACGGCTATCACCCAGAAAAACATCAATCCTGTTTGCAAGCTCATTACGGAAGATCAACATGTGACATATCGCGAGGTTGAGATTTCATTGGGGATTTCATAAACATTCGTTCAAAAAATGCAGAATTAGTGGTAAGAAAACTAGTTTCCCGCTGGACACTGCATCGGTTAACCGGTAAAACAGAAAGAAGTTAGGGTCAATTGGTGTCTAAAAACTTTAGACAGCGTTGATACAGGATACCTGAAACGTGTACAGCATTTTCAGTGGTGATAAATTGTGGATTTACTCATATGAACCCGAAAATAAAAGTCAGTCGTCTGTTTGGGTGTTCCAAGATGAAGAAAAGCCAACAAAAGTCATCCGCTCTTGAAGTGTATACAAAAAGATGCTTGCGACATTTGTCTCAAAAGCAGGTCATGTAGCAGCAATTCCTCTAAAAGATCAAAGGACTGTTATTGCCGATTGGTACAATACCAGTTGTTTGCCAAAAGTCATCGCTGTGCTTCGAAAACCCCACCCCGAATGACGAATCGTCCTCCACCAATTGTTGGACTATCCTCATACAATCCCGATCTAAGTCCGAACGATTTTTATACTTTTCCGAAAATCAAGAATGGACTGCGTGGTCAAAGATTTCAGTCGCCAGAATTTCAGTACAGAATGCAATTTTGACAGTACCAACAAAATAGTGGAATTATAGCTTTGACAAATATTTTGAGTGTATTAATTTTCGTGGAGAATATTTTGAGAACCAATAAAGTCTGTAAAAGTGATCTACATTTTTATTCCATTTGTATATGCAAAATTTGTTAAAAAATTACGGTTTTTGCATTGGTTATTGTTTTACTGGAACTAAAAATTTTAAGTTTGTCAAGGAGAAGGGAAGTTTGGGTTCCTCTGGCGCGCCCTTTGGTTCGCGACTGCTTATAACTGTAACATTTTGTGTGTTTTAACATATATTTCTACACCTTTTTGCATTAAATTAAAAACAACTACAAAAATAATCTGTAAAAATGACTTTTGAACTTGACATTATTCATTTCGCAAAAAAGATCGTAGCTTTAGGATACTGGTAATGGTATGGGTTATTTCTTTTGCCAATTTTGGGGTTATGCTGTTGCCTATAAGTTTTTGGAATTCATCTTTATCTTGGACATCTGGTTCTCAGGCAGGTGTCAAGTGGACAAGAAAATAGAATATTCTTTTAGTTCTTGAGGGTTGAACTTATACACTAACTTGTTAAAGGTAAAATGACATAAAAACTTGTTTGATTGCCTCAGTTGGGCAAGTATTTTGTCAATGTATGAAGGATTGTGGAAATTATTTTATATATATATATATATATATAAAAGCGGTAAAAACAAAATTAGTAAATAATTATTTAAATCTAAAACAACTAAAACAAAAACCCAACAAAGTTAAATGTTTAATTTTGATTGTATGAATATATGTATTTTGTATTGTTTATAAAAGTTTTTACAATGTTGGTTTAATAAAAGTTTACGTTGCTAAACTAATAATAGAAATCCAAACATGCGTGGGGACGCGGGAATTAGGGGTCAAAATCGAGACAAGTGACAACCCTGGTGTTGAAGCCTACTTATTAGTAAAGTTTATATTAAGGCTGTACCTAGTATATTTTTTCGGAAAGAATGCTGTGCGGCTATGGTTTTCTCGTTTTAATGAGTATTTCGGTGGAAAGGTTGACCAGTCTAATACTCCTCTGGATACGGCTTTGGCACATACCTAGAGGTATCTCTTATTACATGATCGGTTTGTGCATCAATATATTTAATTTATCTTTTATTTCCAAATACCTACTATTTTCACGCAAAAGTCACGAGTACATTAAACAAAAGTCGATAAACTCATATTTGGATTATTCCATTAACATCAAATGATAAAAACATTGATATTTCACTTTTTGTATAGCTTTTTCATTAAATGTAATGGATTTATCAGATAATGCCTGTTGCTTCGTGCATTTTACGTTTAGTCTAGATTATTTTTTTATTGTGTAAATTCAAATAATGACCTATAGAGCAGTGGGGTCTACCACATTTTGACCTATCTCAGCAATATCGTCGTGTGTGTAGTCTATCTGTGTGTGGGTGTGTGTGTATTGTTGGGTACGATTTTTTATTAAATCGTATCCTTAAACGAGGGTACCGTAGGAGATCTATTTCTCATGACCTATACTATAAACAAGACCCAAAATAGTAAAATAAAAACTCTAACTTACAAAAATAATAATAAATATAAACTGCAAAATGTACTTTAAATAGAAAAATCTTATGTTTCTTGACACAATTAGTTTAGAGGTTTTAGTTTAAATTAAAAAAAACTTAGAATGTGACTACCCACTTGTCTCCTCAATGTTTGAGTTTTTATTAACGGTAGGTTGGGACCTAAGTAATCCATTATCCTCTTGTTAAAGAGCTTGGAAGAACCAAGTCACTGGCATTGCTCATAATCCTAAATTTTACTTTACATTCTAGCCAATGAGCTAAACAAGAAAACCTAAACAAAATCAGAGATAAAGACATTTTAAAGACAACATTTTCTTACCTTACAGTTTCTCCATAATCAATCACTTTGAAGGAAAAACCCTCTTTCTACTTGATGTATCCCCACGCTTAATCATTACAACTCCCACTCTTCACTTTTCAGTAGTTTTTCATGCATCAACCAACTGCTGTGTGGTAAGTGGCACCTATACGGTTATTATTGTGGAAGGAGGTAGAACCACTTTCTTATCTCTGCAAAGCCATGTTTGCGCTTTTCGTTTTTCCAAGCTGGTTTCGTACAGTGGCACAGTCAAGGATAATTTGCATTCCTGACAGTATTTCTTTCCGCAGCACAATAACTCCTAAACAGCTAAACCGATTTTCATAAAATTTTCAGGTAAATTAGTATTCGACACAAGGAGCTGAATAGATTTTGGTCAAAATCTATTAATGCTAATGACAGTTTTTTGACAATTAAATAATTCAAAAAATGCTAACTTTTTAACGAAGCATCGGATTATTATGCGGTTTTCGGAATATAGTAGACAGCGTGTTGCTTAATAATTTGTGTTATAAACAAAAACTTCGTAGGACCTTTACCTTACACAAAAAACTATTTTATATCACTATATACTTGAAGTGTGCTAATAGGCTAGCTAGGAAGGTATCAGATCCTTCATGGATCAATTTATTTTAAGTGGATTTTGAGGTTTCTTCCTGTTTTATGAACACACAATTCGGAACAAAGTGTGCAGTTTACTTAAAACACAAAAAAAAACTTTTAAAAGCGGGATTTTGTAGGGTGAGGCTAGTAGATTACGTCACATTTAAAAATTAATACTTATAGGACTGTGTAATGTAATGTATACACTTATTAATAAATAAATAAATAAAAGAAAAACTTGTTAGTTTTTTATTTTTATTTATTAAAAAATAATAACGTATTTCAAACATGGGAGGAGCTTACGTATAGCAGATTAAGACATATCATATCTAGGGCAGGAAATGAGACATGTCGAAATATAACGCAAACAAGTTAGAACTTGTCTCAACTTGTTTGCAGGTTAAGACTTGTCAACTTGTTGTTATTGTTGCTTTTGTAGTGATTGTAGGAAATGAGTCATAACAAGAATGATTTTAATTTTAATGAATTTTTAAATAATGTGTGTTATCTTAATAGAGATTCAAAAAAAGATAACACGTTGCATATGGATACTCTTTCTTCGTGATATTTAATTTCCAGTTTAAGGTCGCATTTTTAGTTTCTGGTTAGAATTCAAACAGAAAAGATGTTTGAGCCATTAATTTTCTCAACTTTTATAAATTGCACAATATTCATTTTGTTTCAACCAAATAATGTGCAAGATGCTTACATAACATTTAATACCAATACAATTTGGCCTTCATACGACTGGAACAGATTAAGTATTCCGAACAAAACATATGATGCACAGTTTTATCAATACACACTCACTACAGCTGAGTGCAGTTTGATCACAATTTTTAAACTAAGACTAAAATTTTTTAACATGTCTGGTTATGATGAATTTGGATGGTTTATTCCGGGACAAGAGTACGATTTGGTGCCAGAATTATTATTATCGCCTACCACCTCAATTGTCTTCAACACCACTTTAAGGCCTCAAGATAATGATGATAATCGTGATAGCAAAGACGGCAACATCAAAAATTCTGACGACACCTGTTTCAAATCCTATAAAAATCCTTTTTTCATAATCGAATTAATTTATCTAATACTGTCAAGTGTATTTTATACTGTTACTGTTTATTACTTAAGAAAATCTAAATGTCAAAAATGTTTTGATATAAAAATAGATGCTTAAAATTTACAGAATACAGTTTTAGTTTTGCTATATCTATATTTAAAAAGTCGATAGTTGTCGCTAACGTGACGCTAACGTGACGTTAACGTGACGCTAACGTGACATTAACGTGACGCTAACGTAACGCTAACGTGACGTTAACGTGACGCCAACGTGACGCTAATGTGACGCGAACGCGACGCAAATTACTGGCAAATATTTAGAAAAAGACAATTTTTCTGTACATATTATTTTATTGTATAAAACTTCTTAATTTAATAAAGTACTTTCTAATACAATTCAAAAATGTTTCTTGCGTTCTAAATCATTTACAACTTTTATTTTGTAAAAATAAATATACTCTCTAAGAGCCCTACTTAACGGCTCATCAGCGGATACTTCACAAAATGTATACAACGTTTCTAATGGACCATAAAGACATTCAGTGTTATTACTGCAGTGAGACGAAATCATATCTAGAACGTTGTGGTAGTAGGAGCAAAAATTTAAATTCTCCAACATTGCTACTTGATGTGATACGAGTCTTTTATTTAGGTCCAGGATCTGCATTATATCTTCTTCACATAACATAAATTTAACTCCATGTTTGCTTATCTCTAAAAATTTCTGATCGTCATACACTAGTTGAGTAATTTTACAAAACAACCCAATTGGAAACACCACTGGTGGTGGTCGTGGTGGTGAATTGCATTCATCTGGGTAAGCAGTAGTGGATTTTTCAAAAAAATCAGTAATTCTCTGCTCCAAAATTTCAATAAAGTCTGTCCATTCAAATGTACTTAGGGCAATTTTGCTTGATTTTAACGACCGAGACAAAATGTTGGCGGGGCTAAACGATCTTGCTGGTGATATTCCAACTTTTACTTCGTAAGCACCAATTGAGAATATTGATTCCAGTAGATAATAATGTTCTAACCTAGCTTCAGCCTCGTACAATTCCAAAATTCTGTCAACTTCCAAATCATAATCAGGTGGTTCAGAAGCACTGTCTTGACTCATTGATGATTGGTAATCACTGTCAACGTTGTCGGCGACACTTTCTGGGCTCATTATCATTTTAAGACACAAACTTTAAAACTGAAACTAAAGTGACATTATGGTGGCAATTTTTTTTTTACATTTATACCCATTCCCCCACTCCTCCTTGGTTTCCCACTATACTAAACAACGTCAGTAGCATCGATCCAGCTGTTATGGGTGCGGTCCAAACCAAGCCATTGGACGTACATCTTTTTTCCTTTTCTTCGTAACACTTTCTCAACGAGATAAACATCCGGATTGGCTGCTTTTTGTATTTCCTCGTCATAGAAAGCTCCCTCGGTTGGAGCGCCCGTTATGTCTTCAAGCATGTATGTAGCAGGATTGGTAATATTCACTTTGGTAATTTTAAATAATTCCGTTGTCCAATTAGGTGTATAACCTTTTTCAAATATATGTTTAGCCTTCGATATGCGCATCACGTCATTTTTATGAAATTTTCGAGGTCCCGCAATTTTTAGATGTGTATAGCATCTACGCAGAATTGCTTTCTGGATCTGTTCACTGCCGATGGTTTACATTTTGTTTTACTGTGTTTTGTATTGTTGTAAGATTCAACAATTTGTGGTAAGACATCGATGCCCTGGTCGGTTTGTAAATTTTTCGGACAACGTTTCGAATGTTTTAAAATTACATCAAATGCTTTAGTTATCTCAACTCCAGTCTTTGTCTTAAGCGGACTGACCCACACAAACTTTGAGAAACAATCAATGGTTACCATAATCATTTTAAAGTTTTTATTATATTTAGCATACTGTTGCACATCGGCCAAGTCAATTTGCCATAAATGAGCTGCATAAGCAGAGTCGAAAAAACTACCCGAGACGCCGCACCATTATCAAAGGTTTAGATGACTTATGGCAAATTGACTTGGCCGATGTGCAACAGTATGCTAAATATAATAAAAACTTTTAAATGATTATGGTAACCATTGATTGTTTCTCAAAGTTTGTGTGGGTCGTCACGCTAGCGTGACGTTAGCGTCACGTTAATGTCACGCTAGCGTCACGTTAACGTCACGTTAGCGACAACTATCGACTTTTTAAATATAGATATAGCAAAACTAAAACTGTATTCTGTAAATTTTAAGCATCTATTTTGATATCAAAACATTTTTGACATTTAGATTTTCTTAAATAATAAACAGTAACAGTATAAAATACACTTGACAGTATTAGATAAATTAATTCGATTATGAAAAAAGGATTTTTATAGGATTTGAAACAGGTGTCGTCAGAATTTTTGATGTTGTCGTCTTTGCTATCACCATTATCATCATTATCTTGAGGCCTTAAAGTGGTGTTGAAGACAATTGAGGTGGTAGGCGATAATAACAATTCTGGCACCAAATCGTACTCTTGTCCCGGAATAAACCATCCAAATTCATCATAACCAGACATGTTAAAAAATTTTAGTCTTAGTTTAAAAATTGTGATAAAACTGCACTCAGCTGTAGTGAGTGTGTATTGATAAAACTGTGCATCATATGTTTTGTTCGGAATACTTAATCTGTTCCAGTCGTATGAAGGCCAAATTGTATTGGTATTAAATGTTATGTAAGCATCTTGCACATTATTTGGTTGAAACAAAATGAATATTGTGCAATTTATAAAAGTTGAGAAAATTAATGGCTCAAACATCTTTTCTGTTTGAATTCTAACCAGAAACTAAAAATGCGACCTTAAACTGGAAATTAAATATCACGAAGAAAGAGTATCCACATGCAACGTGTTATCTTTTTTTGAATCTCTATTAAGATAACACACATTATTTAAAAATTCATTAAAATTAAAATCATTTTTGTTATGACTCATTTCCTACAATCACTACAAAAGCAACAATAACAACAAGTTGACAAGTCTTAACCTGCAAACAAGTTCAGACAAGTTCTAACTTGTTTGCGTTATATTTCGACATGTCTCATTTCCTGCCCTAGATATGATATGTCTTAATCTGCTATACGTAAGCTCCTCCCATGTTTGAAATACGTTATTTTTTAATAAATAAAAATAAAAAACTAACAAGTTTTTCTTTTATTTATTTATTTATTAATAAGTGTATATATTACATTCCTATAAGTATAAATTTTTAAAGGACCATGTGACGTAATCTACTAGCCTCACCCTACAAAATCCCGCTTTTAAAAGTTTTTTTTGTGTTTTAAGTAAACTGCACACTTTGTTCCGAATTGTGTGTTCATAAAACAGGAAGAAACCTCAAAATCCACTTAAAATAAATTGATCCATGAAGGATTTGATACCTTCCTAGCTAGCCTATTAGCACACTTCAAGTATATAGTGATATAAAATAGTTTTTTGTGTAAGGTAAATGTCCTACGAAGTTTTTGTTTATAACACAAATTATTAAGCAACACGCTGTCTACTATATTCCGAAAACCGCATAATAATCCGATGCTTCGTTAAAAAGTTAGCATTTTTTGAATTATTTAATTGTCAAAAAACTGTCATTAGCATTAATAGATTTTGACCAAAATCTATTCAGCTCCTTGTGTCGAATATTATTTTACCTGAAAATTTTATGAAAATCGGTTTAGCTGTTTAGGAGTTATTGTGCTACGGAAAGAAATACTGTCAGGAATGCAAATTACCCTTGACTGTGCCACTGTACGAAACCAGCTTGGAAAAACGAAAAGCGCAAACATGGCTTTGCAGAGATAAGAAAGTGGTTCTACCTCCTTCCACAATAATAACCGTATAGGTGCCACTTACCACACAGCAGTTGGTTGATGCATGAAAGACTACTGAAAAGTGAAGAGTGGGAGTTGTAATGATTAAGCGTGGGGATACATCAAGTAGAAAGAGGGTTTTTCCTTCAAAGTGATTGATTATGGAGAAACTGTAAGGTAAGAAAATGTTGTCTTTAAAATGTCTTTATCTCTGATTTTGTTTAGGTTTTCTTGTTTAGCTCATTGGCTAGAATGTAAAGTAAAATTTAGGATTATGAGCAATGCCAGTGACTTGGTTCTTCCAAGCTCTTTAACAAGAGGATAATGGATTACTTAGGTCCCAACCTACCGTTAATAAAAACTCAAACATTGAGGAGACAAGTGGGTAGTCACATTCTAAGTTTTTTTTTAATTTAAACTAAAACCTCTAAACTAATTGTGTCAAGAAACATAAGATTTTTCTATTTAAAGTACATTTTGCAGTTTATATTTATTATTATTTTTGTAAGTTAGAGTTTTTATTTTACTATTTTGGGTCTTGTTTATAGTATAGGTCATGAGAAATAGATCTCCTACGGTACCCTCGTTTAAGGATACGATTTAATAAAAAATCGTACCCAACAATACACACACACACACACACCCACACACAGATGGACTACACACACGACGATATTGCTGAGATAGGTCAAAATACACCCAAATAATACATTTTCGACGTCATCTGAAAAAAAAATTTGCCGAAAATAATACCTTTGCTACCCATTTTTCCGCGGGCTAGAAAGGTAAAAATACATGTGGTAGACCCCACTGCTCTATAGGTCATAATTTGAATTTACACAATAAAAAAATAATCTAGACTAAACGTAAAATGCACGAAGCAATAGGCATTATCTGATAAATCCATTACATTTAATGAAAAACCTATACAAAAAGTGAAATATCAATGTTTTTATCATTTGATGTTAATGGAATAATCCAAATATGATATCTATTATTAGTTTAGCAACGTAAACTTTTATTAAACCAACATTGTAAAAACTTTTATAAACAATACAAAATACATATATTCATACAATCAAAATTAAACATTTAACTTTGTTGGGTTTTTGTTCTAGTTGTTTTAGAATTAAATAATTATTTACTAATTTTGTTTTTACCGCTTTTATATATATATATATAAAATAATTTCCACAATCCTTCATACATTGACAAAATACTTGCCCAACTGAGGCAATCAAACAAGTTTTTCTGTCATTTTACCTTTAACAAGTTGGTGTATAAGTTCAACCCTCAAGAACTAAAAGAATATTCTATTTTCTTGTCCACTTGACACCTGCCTGAGAACCAGATGTCCAACATAAAGATGAATTCCAAAAACTTATAGGCAACAGCATAACCCCAAAATTGGCAAAAGAAATAACCCATACCTTTACCAGTATCCTAAAGCTACGATCTTTTCTGCGAAATGAATAAGGTCAAGTTCGAAAGTCATTTTTACAGATTATTTTTGTAGTTGTTTTTAATTTAATGCAAAAAGGTGTAGAAATATATGTTAAAACATACAAAATGTTACAGTTATAAGCAGTCGCGAACCAAGGGGCGCGCCAGAGGAACCCAAACTTCCCTTCTCCTTGACTTAAACTTAAAATTTTTAGTTCCAGTAAAACAATAACCAATGCAAAAACCGTAATTTTTTAGCAAATTTTGCATATACAAATGGAATAAAACTGTAGATCACTTTTACAGACTTTATTGGTTCTCAAAATATTCTCCACGAAAATTAATACACTCAAAATATTTGTCAAAGCTATAATTCCACTATTTTGTTGGTACTGTCAAAATTGCATTCTTGACTGAAATTCTGGCGACTGAAATCTTTGGCCACGCAGTCCATTCTTGATTTTCGGAAAAGTATAAAAATCGTTCGGACTACTACCAATCGGCAATAACAGTCCTTTGATCTTTTAGAGGAATTGCTGCTACATGACCTGCTTTTGAGACAAATGTCGCAAGCATCTTTTTGTATACACTTCAAGAGCGGATGACTTTTGTTGACTTTTCTTCATCTTGGAACACCCAAACAGACGACTGACTTTTATTTTCGGGTTCATATGAGTAAATCCACAATTTATCACCACTGAAAATGCTGTACACGTTATTTATACAAGTATCCTGTATCAACGCTGTCTAAATTTTTTAGACACCAATTGACCCTAACTTCTTTCTGTTTTACCGGTTAACCGATGCAGTGTCCAGCGGGAAACTAGTTTTCTTACCACTAATTCTTCATTTTTTGAACGAATGTTTATGAAATCCCCAATGAAATCTCAACCTCGCGATCATCCGTAATGAGCTTGCAAACAGGATTGATGTTTTTCTGGGTGATAGCCGTTTTTGGTGCACCTGGCCTTGGATCATCGCTTGGGGTAATCCGTCCAAGCTTGAATTAACCATACCAACGAGAAACTGTCGATCAATGTGGTACTTCATTACCGAAAACAGAAATCAAGTAGGCACGACATTCATGTTGTTAAAAAATTATAACCCGGAAATGTCTCGGTTTAATTCCATTTTTCCAATTTTTCGTTAACTTCACTGTGCACCACTATGTCAAAATAAATGGATCCGTGACGGATCTGATACCTTCCTAGCTAGCCTATTAGCACAAGTGAAGCTATGATAATCAGCCTTGAAAACATTGTTTTATACATATTTCGGAAACTAAGGCATCTACGAAGTTTTTGGTTATAACACAAATTATTGAGCAAAATGTAGTCTACTATATTGTGAAAACCGCATATTGATGCGATGCTCCGTTAACAAGTTAGCATTATTTAAATTGTTTAATTGACAAAAAACTGTTAGCATCAATGGATTTTCACCAAACACTAATCAGCTCGTTAGAGTGTCGAACACTATTTTACCTGAAAATTTTATGAGCGGTTTAGGAGCTATCGTGTTACGACCAAAAAAAAATACACACACACACAGACAGACTTCACGACGATATTGATAGAATAGGTCAAAATACACCCAAATAACACATTTTCGGTGTTATCTCAAAAAAACAATTTTTGTCGAAGACAATACCTTCTCTAGCCACTGCGGTGCGGGCTAGGAAGGTAAAAATTAGTTTTGAGGAAATCGTATTAAGATAGTAGATCACCCCACCTATGATCATCTTACACTGATATTCACCTCTAGGGTTCCTTTCAAACGCCGCCGCACCCGCCTCCCTGACATCAGAAAACCTCCATTTTTATTTCCTACTACCGCTTCACCCACCCCCTGATACAAGAAAACCTCCATTTTTATTACCAAACCCCGCCTCCCACCCGCCATTTTTATTACTTATCAAAAACCCCATTTATTCTTTTCAAACCCCGCTTTTTATTAACAAACCCCGCCTCCCACCCGCCATTTTTATTACTTATCATCAAAAACGCCATTTTTCTTTTCAAACAACCCGCCATCTTTATTTCCTCGGCGCCGCCTCTTGCACTCTAAAACACCCATTTTGTTCACTTTTTTTATCTGAAACACCAAATTTTTCTATCTAACCACAAAAACACATCCTACAGTTCGGCTCTTTGCTTGAACCCCCCTCGAAAACAACCTGATAGCATAATACACCATCTTTTTTTACCTACTTTGGTCCAGGATTCCTATATCTCTACTACTACCCTGTATACTGTCATGTCAAAGCCTGCGAAAAATTAAACACTCTGTATGAATTATTTTTTAATAAAAATAACAATACCTATCACTTCTCAGACAGATAAACAATTAACTGGGCTCACCCTGTATACGACCATGTTGGAGTCTGCTGAAAATAAATCACTCTGTATATAATATTTTTATTAAAATCATCACACCTAACAGTTTTTACTTCGACGAAATTATAAATAGAAAGGTAGATAGATAAACAACCTGTGGTTTTATCTCTTCCGGTTAATACATCACAAACAAGTCTACTGCTTCTTATTATAACAATATTTTTAAAACATACCGTTTACCTATATTTAAATTTACAACTAATGCCTATATTCTAAGGCCCCAATGACACCAACCCTTCATCCCCCTTTCTCGCTTTCTTGTCATCCCCCTTTCTCGGCTGCTTCTTATTATAACAATATTTTTAAAACATATCGTTTGCCTATATTTACATTTTAAAAATTACCTACTTCTTGGCCCAGCACTCTCATAAGTACACTACTTATGTCCTTATAATCTGTGCCAAGTTTCATTGCTCTAGCTTTACATTTTAATTTTATACTGAATTTTAATGAGATAGGTGCAATTAAAAATAAAAGATCCTGTATCTTTGCTCTGCACTGAGTTCGGGATGAGTGTTGTATTATAATCGTGCCAAGTTTCCTTACGGTACGCAAAAATGCAGACAAAAATGGCTTAGGCTACTAGGCTCCGGACAATTAGTAAAGTTGGATCTTAATTTTTTTTAAATCTTGATGTTTTTTTTTAAGATTTTTGAAAACTTTTTACATTTTTTGAAATGTCTTGAAGATTAAATTTTTTTTAAATAATTTGAGAATTTTCCAAAAGGGGAGTAAGTAGTCGAGATATAGGAATCCTGGACCAAAGTAGGTAAAAGAAGATGGCGTATTATGCTATCAGGTTGTTTTCGAGGGGAGTTCAAGAATAGACGAACAGTATGATATGTTTTTTTGGGGCTGGTAGGAAAATTTGTGGTTTCAGATGGGGGGCGGGGTTTAAAAAGAACAAAATGGTGGTTTTATAGTGCAAAAGGCGGGGAGACGAGGAAGTACGAACGGGTTATTTTGATAATAGGTAATAAAACAGCGGCGTAGCGTGGGGGGGGCGCGGGGGGTTCGTCGCCCTTCCCGCCCCGAGGGTAGTGGCGCCCCATAGGTGGGAGAGGCGCCCCCTCGCCCCCTCATACATGATGACCTTTTTTTTGGTTTTTTAGTTGCAAGATTTCGTCAGACGCGCCCTTGTGACTTATTGGCCGCCCCCTGACATATGATAACCTTTTTTTTTTTTTTTTTGGAGACGGCGCGGTTCAAATTTCTACGGCGCGGTTCTTTTTTTGGTGGCAAGATTTGTGCCGTAAGATTTTTCATCAGTTTTCAGAGACGCCCGTTTTAGCTGTCGCCCCCCCCGCCCTTTCGGGCACGCTACGCCGCTGTAATAAAAGTGGGGGTTTCTGGTGTCAGGGGGCGGGGTTTGAAAAGAAAAAATGGGGTTTTTGATAATAGGTAATAAAAATGACGGGTTTGGAGGCGGGGTTTGGTTTATCAAGTTATTGACGGGCGTGTTTTACATACAGAGCCCAATAGAAAGATGTGTTTTTTTGTGGTAGGGATTAAAAAATGGAGTGTTATGTTATCAGTATGTTGGTAGGCGGGTAAAAGATTATGTGTTTTTTTTTGTTGGGTAATAAAGAGGGGGGATTAGGGGCTGGGGGTTTCAGATATTAAGAGGCGTGGTTATGATGTGTTTTTTTGATATTAGGTGGACCAAAGTAAGTAGGGGTTTTTGATAATAGGTTATAAAAATGACGGGTTTGGAGGCGGGGTTTGGTAATAAAAATGGAGATTTTCTGTTGTCAGGGGGCGGGTGCGGCGGAGTTTGAAAGGAACCCTAGAGGCGAATAGCAGTGTAAGGTGATCATAGGTGGGGTGATCTACTATCTTATATAGCCAATTGCATTTTCTTAAAAGAGGTTTGCAATATAATTTTTTAAAATTAATTTTTAAAATATTAATAATTGTTTTTTAGGTAATAAAAATTTGAATTTTAGGTTTGCAAAATATCCTGTTTGTCAGCCGAAAAATGTGAGAAACAAAAATATTGTTCCAGAAAAGTCTTAAGACCGCAAACCGCAATCTGGAGATGTTTTTTAAAATTCGTCGTGAGAACGAAAAGTGTTGTTCCAATCAAAAAACCACAAAACCGCAACTCGAAAATGTCAGACATGGTAACAAAAAGTAAATGTGTCCTTTCAGACATCTATAGAGAGTGTCTCTTTTGTATAGTGTCTTTTTATCCAGTTTTGAAAATAATGCTTGAGGAGTACAGACGTCAAGTTGAAGACTTTGTTAGAAAAATCGATAGGGTTAATAGAGATATTAAATTTTATGAAAATAAGAAAAAGGTTATGGAAAATATGTCAAATTTAAGTTTGGTGGATAGAATATTTACCGAACGACGTCTTCCGACAGCTCAATATCCGCTGCGTAGAATAGTACCAGAACCTACTTATAGTAATAGTACCTGTAGATATGTATCAAAATAAAAAACTACTGCTTTTTAAAATAAAAAATGTTTTATTTATTAAGGCAAGCAATATATAGGTAAACAAAAGTATGATATATTAATACTTTAGTTAGGTAATATCACATTTTCCAGCCACTGGTGTAGAAATTGCACGTTTTGCCTAGTGCACATATATTTTCCATATGCGTGGTTGGGACACTGTGTTATGGTTGGTTCCAAATTTGATGTGGAATTAAAACATCCATCGTATTTTACAACATCATAAATGCAAAGTGTTGTCGCTTTAAGTTCAACACACTTATCATTAAAAAAATCTGCTTTTTGATTTCCTCTTACGTAGGCATAGTCGGCAGAGTAAAGTAAATGTTTTTCCAATATGCTATTGAGTTCGGAATATTCAATTTCACAACAAGTGTAATTTATTCCGTGAATATTTCTTTCCAGGTACCTTACAGTTTTTTTATCTCGTTCACTTAAATGAGAGTATGGCAACGGATGCTTGAATAGAAAGTTAGAGACAAGATCTCCGATTTGTATGGAAATTTCCTTTGGGTAGAAAATACCCTCAATGGTGAATCCCTGTAAGTCAACTAATGCGATCCGCATATTGAAGAAGACTGATCAAGGTTCAGTCTAGGAAAGGCTTTTTATAACTTCGGTAAGAGGGAAATATTCCATTAAAGAATCGTGTACGATGATACAGTAAACCCTGGTGTTGGCAGGAAAACCCAAGCTAGCTTCGATGTCCAATCGTACGTCCACAGTTGACAATTTCATCGTTTTTTCCTGTTTGGAGCAGTCAATTATATACAGAGCATGAGTTTTAAAAGTCTCATAATCCAATAAAGCGCTCTTTTGAGTGCAATTCATGTAGCTCGAGTAGAATTCGAAGTAGTTGAAATGAGCTTCGGTGTAATGGTCTTGTGAAAAATCTAATTGATTTCGTTCGTTGGGCCAGTACTCACCGTTCAGCGAAAGTCTTATAATTTCAATGGATGCATGGTCAAACAAGGTAGGATCAGCTGAAGGAACATCACGTTTTTGAGTTTGAAATGCTACAATAACATAACGAGGTCCACAGCAGTACTGATCTGGACCGACCAAATTTCTCTTTTGGCGCCAGAAGTAATAGCCGGTAGTTCGCTCAATTCACATTTTCTAAACAGAATTAGTATGGGTCTATCCATCTGGATGGATTTTAGCAACTGTTCCTTTACTGCATCGTTAGGATAGATGTGTTTAATTTTCAGTTCTATACTTTGAATAACAATCTTTACAGTTGTGGATGTGATAGTTGCGTCGGTAGGACTTTTTGTTTTTTCCGTTATAATCACACAGTCATAATCGTTTCGTGTTCGAACCAGACGAATGGTTTGACGCCCACGCGTAATCAACGACTAATCAATAAATACGTTAAAAATGTGTTTTAACGACATCAGTAAACTAAAAGACTTATCAGCGTCATTTAAAGCAGGCGATTTAGGATAGTTCCATCCAGCAATTGCTAAATGTCGAGAATCATGTAGATCGTAGCAGGTAAGAGCTCGGATGGTGCTCACTATTCCAGGATCGTGTACTGTTTCGATTTCTCTCGCACTTTCACTATAGCTGCAAGAATCGAACAAAAATGCTCCATAGTTGGGTGCCAAAGAAACATCTAATGCAGTTGAACGCCTTTACAAAGGGTGTGTAGATTTTGTATTCAGCTTTGCGAATAGACTCATCGCGTACAGGTGAACGATAAACATCGAATAGTGGTGCAATAACGTCGGAAACGTCACTTCTGTCTCTTTTGGGTGAAAGTAAACTAGACGGGGTGGTTAATGTGCGTCTTTTGTATTGTGGCATCGCTACTACCAACAAGTTTGTAGTCAAGAGAAACAAGAAATGCTTTATTATCTGAAGTAAGCTCCCAATACCTGGAAGGTCTTTCTGATACTGAAGATGTTGGTGGTGTGTAAACTTTTTTATCAATTACTAATCCCATCGGTTTCTCGATTTGAGCTCCAGCACTAGAGTGCTTGTTTCTCCACGAAAGTTAACTGGTTTTCCTGATCGAGGGCTA
This sequence comes from Aspidapion aeneum, assembly GCA_963576565.1. NCBI lineage: Eukaryota > Metazoa > Arthropoda > Insecta > Coleoptera > Brentidae > Aspidapion > Aspidapion aeneum. The sequence goes on from OY755043.1 coordinate 71,650,046, forward strand.
CCACCGTGATGTTAGTAATTTCACGTTGTGGTACGACTGGCAGATACAGCAAGTTCGAAGGTAATTCGTCGATAGCGTACGCTGGATCTACTTTAATAGCAAACTCGTATAAAGTGTGAGCAGGTCTGTCTCCGTTAAAGGACCCTGAGGTAATGTTGCAGTCAAAGTGGATTGAAGATACTTTTATAATGTTTACAGGCAAATCGGATGAATAAGTTTGCCCTAGGTTAAGAGTTTTTTCCGAAAAACCCAAATTTTTCCAATATTTCTTGGTTCAATAAAGCAAATCTTGTAATACTGACTAAAGATTTCGCATTTAAGGGTGTTGTTATTGGCTTTTAAAGAGAACGCTGATTTGGGTACCAATGAATTATCCAACTCCATTTTCTGTTTAATAAATGCCTCAATATCGGAGATTTCATAACATCCTGCAGGAAATTCTATTACATTTAGCCTGTTTGCTCCATTATAATAATAAAATTTTTCACCATCTTCGATATTAGGTATACTCTATTGTTGGGGTCCAAAACAATAGACGTCTGAGGGCGAAAGGTAAACACATTATTTGTACTGTTTACTCTTAACAGCAACGACGACATGATGATAATGACTGATGTTTTTTAAGCATGTGAGGAGCTTAAGTATAGCAGGTTAAGACTTGTCAACACATCATATCTAGGGTAGGAAATGAGACATGTCGAAATAAAAAGTTGCAAGTTTGAACTTGTCTGAACTTGTTGCGGGAGACTTGTCAACAGGAAATGTTTTAATTTTATTTAAATATTACTTAAATTATTTATTTGGTCTCTAATAACTTCGTCAACATCGAAGCCTTTAGAAAAGGGACTCGGTAATCAAATAAGATACAACGAAGACCCAGTGGAATGTGTTTATTGGGACGATCCCAATGAACTTGTTGATCGACTTAAGCTACTAATTTCTTTAAAAGATACTGGCAATTCGGCACACAATAATGAAGTTATTTCAATAATAAACGAACTTAAAGAAGCCAATATTATACTTTAAGAAAGCTTATTTTTTATCAGTGTCATTATGAGTGTTGACAAATTCGGACGCTATTCTGGAAGCCGAAAACGTACGTTTTCTATTCCAAGGCCAACCTTTCCTCATACATCTGATGGTGATGTGGACGCGAGTAATTTAAAAATATGCAATTTAAAAGATCCAACTTTAGACACTGATGCTGTGACTAAGAAATGTGCAGACATGCAAGTGTCACACACAATTTCTTTGATAGAAGGAGTTCGAGAACAGTTTGAACGGGACCTTAAAAACGTGGAAACAGCAGCCAAAACGATTGTTGAATTACAAATAGCACCCTTGGTTACATCGTTGCAAACTTTTGAAAATCAATTTAAACAAGTTAATGAAAAATTAGAAGGAATATCAAAGTTCATTAACAAAGATCCTCCAGTTGCAGGCAAACATTTGACTAATAAATTATATGTAGACGAAAGCATCGTACGTTGCAAGGCTTTTTTACGGAAAGAGTTTGCTCAAGCAGATGCTAAGCTTCAAGAACAAATAAGTGATCTACTTTCTCACCTCGAAAATGTGAAATAAAGTTTTTCTAAATGCGTTAAAGGAGTCATTTAAAGTCATGCAACCCGAAGAGAAGGTACAACTTGTTAATGAGCTGCATAAACAGAGTCGAAAAAACTACCCGAGACGCCGCAACATTATCAAAGGTTTAAATGACTTATGGCAAATTGACTTGGCCGATGTGCAACAGTATGCTAAATATAATAAAAACTTTAAAATGATTATGGTAACCATTGATTGTTTCTCAAAGTACGTGTGGATTAGTCCGCTTAAGACAAAGACTGGAGATGAGATAACTAAAGCATTTGATGTAATTTTAAAACATTTGAAACGTTGCCCGAAAAATTTACAAACCGGCCAGGGGACAGAGTTTTATAATTCTAAATTCCAAGCTGTAATGAAAAAACATAATATTAACCACTACAGCACATTTACCATAAAAAAGGCTGCTATGTGTGAAAGGGTCATACGGACTTTAAAAAGCAGGCTTTACAAATATTTTAGTCTTTATGGTACCTACAAATGGATAAACGCCTTACCCGAAATCGTTGAAGCTTATAACAATACAAAACACAGTAAAACTAAATGTAAACCGGCGAAGGTGAACAGATCCAACGAGAAGGCAATTCTGCGTAGATGCTATACACATCTAAAAATTGCGGGACCTCGAAAATTTCATAAAAGTGACGTGGTGCGCATATCAAAGGCAAAACATATATTTGAAAAAGGTTATACACCTAATTGGACAACGGAATTATTTAAAATTACCAAAGTGAATATTACTAATCCTGCTACTTACATGCATGAAGACATGACAGGCGCTCCAATCAAGGGAGCTTTCTATGACGGGGAACTACAAAAAACAGCCAATCGGGATGTTTATCTCGTTGAGAAAGTGCTACGAAGAAAAGGAAGAAAGATGTACGTCCAATGGCTTGGTATGGATCGCACACATAACAGCTGGATCGATGCTTCTGACGTTGTTTAGTATTGGGGGGGAAAGCAGGAAGAAGTGGGGGGAATAGGTATAAATTAAAAAAATTTGGCTACCATAAAGTCATTTTAGTTTTACTTTTAAAGTTTGTGTCTTAAAATGATCCAGAAAGTATCACCGACAACGTTGACTAATCATCAATGAGTCAAGACAGTGCTTCTGAATCATCTTCACCACCTGATTATGATTTGGAAGTTGACAAAATTTTGGAATTATACGAGGCTGAAGCTAGGTTACATTATTACCTACTGGAATCAATATACTCAATTGGTGCTTACGAAGTAAAAGTTGGAATATCACCAGCAAGGTCGTTTACCTCCGCCATCATTTTGTCTCAGCCGTTGAAATCAAGCAAAATTGCCCTAAGTACCTTTGAATGAGCAGACTTTAATGAACTTTTGGAGCAGAGAGTTACTGATTGATTGAAAAATCCAGTACTGCTTATCCAGATCAATGCAATTCACCACCACCACCACCAGTGGTGTTTGCAATTGGGTTGTTTTGTAAAATTTCTCAACTAGTGTATGACGATCAGGAATTCTTAGAGATCAGCAAACATGGAGTTAAATTTATGTTATGTGAAGAAGATATAATGCAGATCCTAGACCTAAATAAAAGACTCGTACCACATCAAATAGCAATGTTGGAGAATTAAAATTTTTGCTCCTACTACCACAACGTTCTAGATATGATTTCATCTCACTGAAACGTTGTATACATTTTGTGAAGTATCCGCTGATGAGCCGTTAAGTAGGGCTCTTAGAGAGTATATTTATTTTTACAAAATAAGAGTTGTAAATGATTTAGAACGAAAAAAACATTTTTAAATTGTATTAGAAAATACTTTATTAAACTAAGAAGTTTTTATAAAATAAAATAATATATACAGAAAAATTGTCTTTTTTTTTTAAATATTTTACCAGTAATTTGCGTCGCGTTAGCGTCACGTTAACGTCACTTTAGCGTCACGTTAACGTCACGTTAGCGTCACGTTAGCGTCACGTTAACGTCACGTTAGCGTCACGTTAGCGTCACGTTAACGTCACGTTTGCGTAACGTTTGCGTCATGTTAACGTCACGTTAGCTTCACGTTAACGTCACGTTAACGTCATGTTGGCGTCACGTTAGCGACTTAAATCGACTTTTAATATATAGATATAGCAAAACTAAAACTGTATTCTGTAAATTTTAAGCATCAATTTTTATATTAAATCATTTTTGACATATAGATTTTGTTTAAGTGATAAACAGTAACAGTATAAAATACACTTGACGATATTAAATAAATTATTTCGATTATGAAAAAAATATTTTTATAGGATTTGAAACAAGTGTCGTCTTCGTCGTCACCATTATCATTATTATCTTGAGACCTTAAAGTGGTGTTGAAGACAATCTCATTGTTCTCATCAGATTTATTTAAATATATATTTGAGGTGATAGGCGATAATACTAATTCTGGCACCAAATGTTAAAAAATTTTAGTCTTAGTTTAAAAATTATGAAAAAACTGCACTCAGTTGTAGTGAGTTTATATTGATAAAACTGTGCATCATATGTTTTTTTCGGAATACTTAATCTGTTCCAGTCGTATAAAGGTCAAATCGTATTGGTATTAAATGTTATGTAAGCATCTTGCACATTATTTGGTTGATACAAAATGAATATTGTGCAATTTATAAAAGTTGAGAAAATTAATGGCTCAAAAATCTTTTTTGTTTGAATTCTAACCAGAAACTAAAAATGCGACTTTAAACTTGAAATTAAATATCGCGTAGAAAAAGTATCCACATGCAACGTTTTATCTATTTTTGAATCTCTTTTAAGAAAACACACAATATTATTTAAATAAAATTTATTAAAATTAAAATCATTTTTGTTATGACTCATTTCCTACAATCACTATAAAAGCAACAACAACACCAAGTTTAAAAGTCTTAACCTGTAAACAAGTTAAGACAAGTTCTAACTTGTTTTATTTCAACATGTCTCATTTCCTGCCCTGTTTATTCTTTTTGAGCAGTATTAATCATAATGTGGGCTAGTAAAGTTGTGTTGGTAATTTTGATCACACTGGTTATATTGACAATAGGTAAAACTTTTGATGAGACAGATGCTATTTCATTGTTGCAACGTTATGGCTACATAGCTGAAAACAGTAATATCACTAGTGCAAACACTAATTTAACTTCAGTGCTAATAGAATTTCAAGAAAAATATAATTTACCAGTAAATGGAAAGCTGAATGACGAAACAATCGAATTATTACTAAAACGTCGATGTATACAGGGGGATAATTCATACACAGTAATTTCCTCATGGAAAAAGATGAGTTTAGGATTGTTTTTTCCGCAAGCTACACCAGAGGCTCCTTTAGTTCCCAAAAAAGTGTTTGAAGTATGGCAAAGTGTTTCAAAATTTAATTTTACCTACATGAGAATGTTAAACCTGATATTACAATAACTGTTGTTGGAAAACAACATTATTTTCGTTATAACTGTCAAGGTACCAAACGTTGTTCAACTGTTTTTACTCCTGGACAATTGGCGCATGCCTACTACCCACCCCAAAGTGGATGCATAGAAATTCATATCAATAAAAATCAGGTTTGGGATTTTAGTTTAAATAATACAACTGGACATCGAGTTAGTTTTTTTTCTACCCTTTTACATGAAGTGGGCCATGCCTTGGGTTTGGGGCACACCAGTGATCCAATCTCAATAATGTACCCCTGGTATCAAACTAAGGTTAGGAATTTATCAGAAGATGATATAGCAGGTTTAGAAGCATTGTACGGACCTAGAAATAAATACGCTGTGATTCCAAAATGGAGCCCCAGTATGCCGTTACCTACTACAATATCAGCGGGTCTTTCAACTACCATACCTAGTCTCACTACTAGTAGCAGTCCTAAATTAAAACAAGAAGAAATAAAAAATGTGTGTGAGTTAGAATATCCAGATATAATATTTTTGGCCTATTCTCCTTCGTTTCCAATTTATCGCATGTATGTAGTGAGTAACAGTCTAATTTTGAAATACAATTTAAAGGATCATAAAATACCCGCAAACGCAGAAAATGTTGTAAAATATTTATCAAAAGGATAGTCAAATGTATCACACGTTTATCAAAATAGTGCTGGCGATTTAGTTGGTATAAGTGGAAATAGGATATAAACTGTAGCGTTTCCTTCTATGCAAATTTAAAATACCAATTGTGACGAAGTCACTACTAAGGTTTTAGTAGCCCAGGTGTGTATAATTCATACTACATACTACCGCGTAAAAATATATTATTATACTCGCGCCCCTGCCAGACCGGTATGACCGCGTAAAATACTAAACAGCCAAACCAGCCGTCGCTGTGAGCAAGTATGCGTGACGTAAAACACCGCCTCTCGTGGTTGACGTTGAAGTCATCACGAATATAAATAGGCGCGCTCAAAGCAGGAGAAGGCAGAACGAGTCCAGCCGGCCAGCAGCACAGATCGAAGCGAGCCTGCTTCGAGTACCAGACCAGCCGTTCAGCAGTTCAGCAGTAACCACCGTCGCAAGTACTTCGCCGTACAACGCAGCGCAGCCCCGAGCACCTGCCCGCCAGTCGACCAGTTAGCGTCGAAGTCCGCAACCGCCCTATTAGAATACCGTGGTAAGCCGTGTTATTATAGGTGGGACAGCTGACTCAAGTAATATCAACGGTTGATATACAGGGGGTTTTAGTACACTACTACTGTATCGGCCACTCCTATACTGTACGCGTAACACCCGTTATTACTCCACAACAGTAACGGCCACACCTTTACTATCCGACACTACAACTGTATCGGCCACTCCTATACAGTCCGTGTAACGCCCATTATTACACCGCAACAGTAACGGCCACACCTTTACTGTGCGACACTACAACTGTATCGGCCACTCCTATACAGTTTGTGTAATGCCCGTTATTACATTACAACAGTAACGGCCACACCTTTACTGTCCGACACTACAACTGTATCGGCCACTCCTATACAGTCCGTGTAACGCCCGTTATTACACCGCAACAGTAACGGCCACACCTTTACTGTCCGACACTACAACTGTATCGGCCACTCCGATACAGTCCGTGTAACGCCCGTTATTACACCACAACAGTAACGGCCACACCTTTACTGTCCGACCCTATAACTGTATCGGCCACTCCTATACAGTCCGTGTAATGCCCGTTATTACATTACAACAGTAACGGCCACACCTTTACTGTCCGACACTGCAACTGTATCGGCCACTCCTATACAGTCCGTGTAACGCCCGTTATCATACCCCAACAGTAACGGCCACACCTTTACTGTCCGACACTACAACTGTATCGGCCACTCCTATACAGTCCGTGTAATACCCGTATTACGTTACAACAGTAAAGACTTACAGGTTAACCGTTTAGCCCGTCACTCCACAATCTGATCATACAGGTTGTTAATTGTTTTGATATAAACCATTACACAGGTTTTTCCGATGCGTTTTTAATATAAGAGTCTGCTGTCCACGCTGTTAATTTGCCTAATACCGTTTGTTTATTTCCGCATTAATCCGCTTAAATACTTCTTTTTGCTTATCGCACGATTGATTAAGTTTTGCTTCAACCGCATTTTTTTTGGCATGATTTTATTACTTTGCTTTGCACGCCTTTACTTTGCTTAACTGTTTGTTAAACTTTCTTATTAACTAACACACCTGCGCTCCTCCGTAAGTTATTTGGTTTTGGAATTAAACTTTTGGACATTTTGACTAGAATACATTGGTTTAAATCTACGATGACTTGTTATTATTACGAACCCACCCCTTTCTCGACTGTCTAAAGGCTAGTCGTACTGGCAATAGGAGACTCTAGGCTCCTCGATTTCCTAGAGTGGCGCCCAATTATCTAGATTCCTAGTAAGTGGTCCACGCCAAACGTAACAAAATTTTTTTCTTTATAAAACGAGGAAAGGACGTTACAAAACTGGCGTCCAACGTGGGGCCTCCTTTTTAACAGGTTTTCTAGATAGCCGAAGTTTTTTTAAATCTTAAAATGTCGAGTCCGAGTAGTCCCGAAGGTTCCGATAACGAACATAAAGCTATTAAGACCATGTTCAAAACAAACATGCTTGCTTCGTCATACCTCCAGATACCGCTGGAAACAGGGCCCTATTCTGCCTGGGTCCGTTCTTTGAAAGAGCCCGAAATGGACCAGGTTTTGCTTCAATTAGGTTTACAGACCGAAGGAGACATGCAGGAGAAAAGATATCGTCTAAAGGATCACCTAAAAGCAATCCGAAATGCCCCTAAAAGCCCAAGTTCTGAAAACATACCACCAGCGCCCCCTTTGCCAACACAAAGTTTTTCAGCCAGTCCGACTACGATGTCTGCCTTGACCAGTACAACGACTCCGTTAATCCTCACAACAGGTAGTCAACTTTCACCAACCCTTCAGCCGAGTGTCATAACACTTCTTCTGTAAATTTAGTAGTATCTAGTCACCCATCCGTTACAGTAGTTTCATCGATAAGCTTCTCTCCAGTTCCTTGGGTTACAACTTCTGCACCGACTATAATTCCAATGTCTGCTGTTTATAGTCAAGATTTTCCATTGACAACCCATTTACCCGTAATACAGACACCGTCATCCACCGTTGCACAAGACAGTTTTCTACTTTACCATATCACCCTGTTTTAGACTGACTGCTTTCACAAACCAGCAAACTGGATTATCTGGGTCAAACTCTTCTTGGCAAATACCAACCAGTTTTTTACCCAATGTAAGTTTACCTCATAATTTTGGTGTCACAAAATCATGTTTCGCTACCAGTAATTGCTCATTAACTTTACCAGTTTCTGTACCGATCTCTGATAACCAAATTCCGAGTAACTATTTGTGGCCCAGTACCACAGCAATGCCTGTGATAAATCTGTACCCGACCCAGCAACCGAGTATGTTAGTCAACATAGGAAATTCTTTACCCTCACCACTAAATTTTTTCAACGGCATTCATTGATGTTCACAAATGGAGAATATCATTTGATGGAACAGGAGACTCCGTGGCATTCTTGGAAAGACTCGAAGAGATTTGTGACTCACAAAACTTCGATCCAAATAATTTGGTAAGCCAAATCCCAGATTTACTTCAAGGTTCTGCTGCGTTATGGTATAGAAATAATAAGCGCAATTGGACAGACTGGAAATCATTTACTAATGCTTTTAAGACCCGATATTTTCCCATTAATTACCAGACCGATTTAGAAGTAGAAATCGCAGCAAGAAAACAAAGAATAAATGAAAACGCTGCCCAATATCTTACCGACTTGCAGACTCTACTGCGAAGACATGGAAACCTAACCATAGAGCAGGAATTAGCCTGGTTATACCTTAACCTTTTGCCATAATTCAGACAACAAATCCGTCGAAGCGTCTATAATGACATAGAATCTTTTACCAGAGTGGTCAGAGAGACCGAAGCTTTAAAAGAGGAATTACACACAAGACAGCCTGTCACTAAGAGAAATTATGATAGCCAAGTTAGAACGTCACAAATCGTAAGTGAGCTTTATTCTAGGCCCCGTAATTACATAGAGTATGATCAAGATAGACCAGCCCGACAAGTTAATAGACAAAATCCTGGCAACCTTCCAGTTAGACCTGGACAATCATCGACTCAACAATCTGAGAGACCGCTCAGACAATCAGTAACGCACCGACCGTCACAAGACGCTTGTATGAATGACCGCCGTAGCTGAAGAAGTTACCAGCAGCAAAATAATGAACCGATTTGCTGGCGATGTGGAAATTCTGGTCATTTCCGAAACCAATGTTCTTCCCCTGCAAAAGTATTTTGTTCTCGTTGTGGACGAAATGGAATTATGTCTAGAGACTGTCCATGTCGAAATTCGGGAAACTAGATGGATGCTTTCCGGGATCGAGGCCCCGTCAGCATCCAGGAGAAGAAGCCTCTGACCAAGAAAATACCGTTCATACTGTTAATAAAGCAAGACCCCGCATATCAGTTGAATTTAAAGGCAGAAAATTTCAGGCTCTGGTAGATACTGGTGCTGAAAAGAGTTACTGTGGAAATATTGTTGCCAAGGTATGTCAACAAGGAAAAGTAAGTATACCGCTGTAAATAGACAAGTTACCGTTGCGAATGAGAATACTACCGAGGTTACCGCCGAATATGAAATTTCTTTTCATATCAGAGATCTCTCTTTTACCGAGTCTTTTCTATATTTGCCTGATTTGTCCGTAGATATCGTACTAGGTATGAATTTTATCCGAAAGCATAAAATCCGTCTTGATTTTATTACCGATCAATTATATTAATCCGAATTAATACTGGCTTTAATTACTACTAGAATTAATTTAGTTGAAGATAGTTTGCCTCTTACCTTGAGCCCTGAAGAGGAAACTCGACTGAGAACGTTTCTGAACCAAGAACTTCCAAAGTTTGATAGAAATACAGGAACCACTCCGTTGGTTAAGCATGAAATTGCTTCAGTCAGATCCCATTAAACAAAGGTACCGCCCGTTAAATCCTCGTATGCAAGCAATAGTTGACGAAGAAGTTGACAAGATGTTGGAAGAAGGCATTATAGAACCGTCAAGATGTCCGTGGAGCTCTCCCATAGTAATGGTTAAAAAGAAGGATAATAGTTTTCGTTTTATTGCTCAGTTGTCTGAGAATGAACACCGTTACTGGGATTTCTATTTAACCGATCTAACATTTGCCTACAACAGTTCTAAGCATGATTCAACGGGTTTTTCGCCAGCATTTTTAAACTTTGGTCAAGAGAGAACCCAATACGTTGTCTCGCACCGAACTTTCAGACAATGCTAATGATGACTTAATACCTACCGACACCACTCAAGTAGTTTCCCGTCTTAAAAAGCTAAAAACTGTACGAACTAGTACGTATAAATCTTTCTCATGCTTTTAGCACACAAAGCCGACATTACAATCTTCGACATCGGGAATGGCACTGCCATGTTGGAGATATGGTTTACCGAAAAGAACATCCGCTGTCATCAGCCGTAAAAGGTTTCGCAGCTAAACTTGCCCCAAAGTACTCTGGACCGTACACCGTATGTAAAGTAATCTCTCCCGTAGTATATGATCTTAAAGATAAGCAAGGTAAAAGAGTAAAGCATATTCACATAAAAGACTTAAAACCGGCTCATGTTCGTGAGTATTAATGCGAAATCTAAACATAAAGTTCCGTTCGTATTTGTACCGTTTGGTTTTTTTCTCTCCGTTTAATAGATGTACCGCCAAAGAGTTCCGGAAGACAATCGCCCGCCCGTCTGCCAGAACCCTCCTGTGGTTCTCTTCCTGCCAAAGAAAGACTACCAGGAGAAGGTACATTTACGTGATCTTCAGTTGGCAAAAGCCAAACAGGCTGCTAAAAATTTAAAAGAAACAGTGCCGGTAAAAATTGATCTGCGACATATAGACATTTTAAAAATCCCTGAGATTAAAAACACACTCTCAGAAAAGGTGCGACCGAGGGCCCAGGTACCAAAACTTTTGCGTCCCCAGACCAGATTAATACGGCCAAAGAAAAAACAGCCAGTACTACTTCAACCGATTCGACCGGAGGCTGTTACAGATCAGGCCAAGATCATTTGGATTCCGACCCCTAGATCACCAATTAGACTCCCAAATACCGAGGAGATCAGGTTACTAGTGGACCTGGAAGAGGATCTGCGTTTGACGCCCAGTCCACATCCCTCGGCATTTGTGCCAATGGAGGTCCGCGACATTCCGCTCCCACCAGAACCCGCAGAGTCCGTAGAAGAGTTCCGAGAGTGGTCTGAATGCGAGATCGTAGATGCGGTTCAGCGCACTCCAATGCCGGCTCATTGGTCAGAAGACCTCAAACGGGTGGGTTTCCGTTTACGCCCGTCCGATTACCCCAGGGCGACATACCGGCGAAGTGTTGTGGCCTCTAACGGACAGAGGGTCCATTTAAAAGTGCCGAAAAATTTAATTTAAAACTTTTCAATTAAAAGGCGATATAAAAAAAATTGTGATAGTTTTTGGTATTATGAGAGAGTTTATTTATCTATTTATTTTTGTTATTCTTTTTTTTTATTTTGTTTTTTTTAACGGCAAAAAGAATTTTTGACGCTGTCCGGTAGTTTAAAAAAAAAAATATATATATATATATATATATATATATATATATATATATATATATATATATATATATATATATATATATATATATATATATATATATATATATATATATATATATATATATATATCCAAGGAAAATGGAGGTTATTTACAAAAACTAACCTCACGTAGTTTTTATTTCACGTCCTGTCTTACCCTCTAACCCGAACTTAACCATGAGCAGTCTCGAATCTAAAAAGAAATAAGTAACTAAATTAAGCAAGGTAACAAAATGGAGTATTTTGTTTTATAGAAATTGATGGACATGGCTTCACCCGTGTTAGAGCTTACCACTGAGGACTTGGCACGAGAAATGTCCGAGGCTATCGAGGATTTTCATCCGACTCGTTCTCAGCCCAAGCGTGCAATGGAAAGTGCCATATACATTCCGATAGCACCGAATATGTGTTGGCATTGTGGTCAAACGGGACACTGGAGAAATGCCTGTGATAATGTCCACTGCAAATTCTGTTCAAAGTGTGGGAGGTTAGGAGTGTTAAGTCGGGAATGTTGCCGAACTGAAAAACCGACCAATACACCTTCCGTTGCTTCATCCGAATCGAAACATGAAATTTTAACGACCGCATCTGAGGTCGGTTCTGAAAAACCATGGAGTTTTGGCTTGGATCCGTTTGAAGATCAAAACTTACCGACTTTACCTCTACCGCCGATTAGAGTTGAACGCTTTCTAGAGCTAAGTGAAAATCTTTGTTGGCGGTGCGGTCGTATAGGACATCACCGGATGTTTGGGACCAAGGGTTATTTTCTGCTCCCATTGCGGAAGATTAGGATTTTTGTCAAGAGAATGTCCCTGCCAACACACCGCCTGCCCGAGAAATAAAAGAAACCGTGACCCGTCCTCCGAAATTAACACAATTTCGAAGAGGACCCGTATGATTTCCACCGCCACCCAGGTCTGTACACCCCAGAACAGTATGTTGCAGCTGTAGATGCCCAGACGCTCTAGGAAACTGACGTTCTCTTTATTATTTAAGTTTTTTTTTGGTGTTTTCTTTATTATTTTTTTATTTTCCTTTTTTCCAGGATATTTTTAAGTTTATTTAGTTTATTGGGTATTTAAATATACGAAAATACAACAATTCCCAAAGAATTATTATTATTGCATTTTCTAGTGACGAAGTCACTTGAATACTAAGGTTTTAGTAGCCCAGGTGTGTATAATTCATAAATGAACTACCGCGTAAAAATATATTATTATACTCGCGCCCCTGCCAGACCGGTATTACCGCGTAAAATACCAAACAGCCAAACCAGCCGTCGCTGTGAGCAAGTAAGCGCGACGTGACGTTGACGTCATCACGAATATAAATAGGCGCGCTCAAAGCAGGACAAGGCAGAACGAGTCCAGCCGGCCAGCAGCACAGATCGAAGCGAGCCTGCTTCGAGTACCAGACCAGCCGTTCAGCAGTTCAGCAGCAACCACCGTCGCAAGTACTTCGCCGTACAACGCAGCACAGCCCCGAGCACCTGCCCGCCAGTCGACCAGTGAGCGTCGAAGTCCGCAACCGCCCTATTAGCATACCGTGGTAAGCCGTGTTATTATAGGTAGGACAGCTGACTCAGGTAATATCAACGGTTGATATACAGGGGGTTTTAGTACACTACTACTGTATCGGCCACTCCTATACAGTACGCGTAACACCCGTTATTACTCCACAACAGTAACGGCCACACCTTTACCATCCGACACTGCAACTGTATCGGCCACTCCTATACAGTCCGTGTAACGCCCGTTATTACACCACAACAGTAACGGCCACACCTTTACTGTCCGACACTACCACTGTATCGGCCACTCCTATACAGTCCGTGTAATGCCCGTTATTACATTACAACAGTAACGGCCACACCTTTACTGTCCGACACTACAACTGTATCGGCCACTCCTATACAGTCCGTGTAACGCCCGTTATTACACCGCAACAGTAACGGCCACACCTTTACTGTCCGACACTACAAATGTATCGGCCACTCCTATACAGTCCGTGTAATGCCCGTTATTACATTACAACAGTAACGGCCACACCTTTACTGTCCGACACTACAACTGTATCGGCCACTCCTATACAGTCCGTGTAATGCCCGTTAATACATTACAACAGTAACAACTGTATCGGCCACTCCTATACAGTCCGTGTAACGCCCGTTATTACACCACAACAGTAACGGCCACACCTTTACTGTATGACACTACAAATGTATCGGCCACTCCTATACAGTCCGTGTAATGCCCGTTATTACATTACAACAGTAACGGCCACACCTTTACTGTCCGACACTGCAACTGTATCGGCCACTCCTATACAGTCCGTGTAACGCCCGTTATCATACCCCAACAGTAACGGCCACACCTTTACTGTCCGACACTACAACTGTATCGGCCACTCCTATACAGTCCGTGTAACGCCCGTTATTACACCACAACAGTAACGGCCACGCCTTTACTGTCCGACACTGCAACTGTATCGGCGACTCCTATACAGTCCGTGTAATACCCGTATTACGTTACAACAGTAAAGACTTACAGGTTAACCGTTTAGCCCGTCACTCTACAATCTGATCATACAGGTTGTTCATTGTTTTGACATAAACCATTACACAGGTTTTTCCGATGCGTTTTTAATATAAGAGTCTGCTGTCCACGCTGTTAATTTGCCTAAACCGTTTGTTTATTTCCACATTAATCCGCTTAAATACTTCTTTTTGCTTATCGCACGATTGATTAAGTTTTGCTTCAACCGCACTTTCACCTCAAACGAGTGTTGTAGTAGTACCCCAGAGCAGTATGTAGCAGCTGTGGATGCCCAGACGCTCTAGGAAACTGACGTTTTCTTTATTATTTAAGTTTTTTTTGGTGTTTTCTTTATTATAATTTTTTTTCCTTTTTCCAGGATATTTTTAAGTTTATTTAGTTTATTGGGTATTTAAATATACGAAAATACAACAATTCCCAAAGAATTATTGCATTTTCTAGTGAAGTAAGGGGGGTGTGTGACGAATTCACTTAAATACTAAGGTTTTAGTAGCCCAGGTGTGTATAATTCATAAATGACCTACCGCGTAAAAATATATTATTATACTCGCGCCCCTGCCAGACCGATATGACCGCTTAAAATACCAAACAGTCAAACCAGCCGTCGCTGTGAGCAAGTATGCGCGACGTAAAAAACCGCCTCTCGTGGTTGACGTTGACGTCATCACGAATATAAATAGGCGCGCTCAAAGCAGGAGAAGGCAGAACGAGTCCAGCCAGAGACAAAATAAAAAGAGACTGACGAAAAGATAGGTCCGCGCAGCCAACAAGTTCCAGTAGCGCAAAAGCGCTGCAATCGCGGACTATATTTCTATTTGTATTTAAAACTGATTTTATTCTGTTCGATTGGGGCCGTTTATAAATTACGTAAAACTTTGAGAAAATTGTCTATAACATAACACTTAGTATTTTCTTAATGCCATTTTTTGTTAGAAATGGTTCACTATGTTGAATTGAATAAATATTTATTAGCAAATCATGCTATTTCAAATTACAAACATAAATATAAAAAATACATTTAAACGTTAATACATACACCAGTATTTCTATAACATAACAAATCCAAACTTATAACACTAATAACTATTTACTTCTTATTATTATCAGCGGCGTAGCGTGGGGGAGCGCGGGGGGTTCGTCGACCCCCCCCCCTCCCCGCCCTGAGGGTACTGGCGCCCCATGGGTGGCCGAAGCGCCTCATGCTGCATTAAGGTATTAAGGAGCAGGGTTGCCAACGACAAATTGAGAGGGCGGGAAAGGAAACAAAAGATATGATGAGCTTTTGTTTTTTTTGTTTTTTTTTGGTCGCCAGATTTTTGAGGGCGGGAAAGGAAACGAAAGATATGATGACCTTTTCTTTTTTTTTTCTTTTTTTTGGTCGCCAGATTGTTGAGGGGCGCCCTTTTTGCTGTCGGCCCCCCCCCCGCCCCTTCAGGCACGCTACGCTGCTGATTATTATATAATGGATAATTATTGAAATAAAGCCAGGTTCAATAACAGCAATTTTTATTTAAATACTATAAATACTGAATTAGGATATAAGTCATTGTTTTATAAAGGAATCAGATTGTATAACAAATTACCATTAGACATCAAAAATTGGAAATCAAATAATATGTTTAAGAGAAAACTTAAGAAGTACTTATTGTTAGCTCCCGCTAAATTTCGCGGTTGTTTGTAAATTTTAAAACCACACAATTGGATGAAGGACAGAGTACATTTTTCGCGCATTTTGACATGCGCACCAAGAATCAGAGAGATCCTTTTCTACCGCCTCGAGAAAAATGGCGTGTTAATTACTTTCTCCAACTATTACAAATTTCTACACTTGAAAGTGCTCGATTTTGGTGTACTGAAGCATAGAACTAGAAACTTCAGCCCTTCAGCTACGTGGTGCCATCATTAGATCAAGACAGGGGCCCCTGGAACGTGGAGAAATTGGCTGCAAACTGGTGAGTGCTTTGTTTCTGATTTCCGTTGTGTGGTACCAAGAATTAACCTATGGACCTTAATTATTTCATGATTTCGTATCAATTAATTTATGTTTGTTCGCGCTTTCATTTAATAAAATATATACAGTCCACTGCAGTTATGGTTTTTCTTACTGCGGGCATACATAGAGTGGTCCGACGAACCGAATTAAATCCATTCGACGGTATTTTTAAGTCAGCCATTTTCGCCGTGATCACACGGCCTTGAATTTTGCCAATCGTATTGAACCGTAGATTTTCGGTCGACCTGCGGTTGTCCGGCGCAATTCACCTGTTTTCGGTCCGCTGCTATGGTAACGCAGGGTTTACCGCGTGGTCATTTCAGTAAACAAAAATCGAGAATCAATCAAAACAAACAAACAACATTTCTGTGATTAGATTTGTTCCATACCATTTCGATATTAAAACATTTTTCATCAATTGCGATAAATTAGTGCATATTTTCGACAATTCGTCATTTTTCTATTTCAGAAGCATTAATTTAGCGTTAATTGTATATTTACCGACAATTTCGTCATTTCAAAGGTAAAATCATGTCTATCAAAAAAGCCGTGCAAAAACGCAAGGGTTTTTTATCTGCGATCACCGAGTGTTATGTGTTTTCACAAACCGCGGCAACGGACGCAAAAGCGAGAAACGAGTTTCAAGTGAGGTATTCCGATTTGGATGAAACCTTCGATAAATGCATGTTGGCACATAATGATGTCATTATGTTGATAGACGACTCGGACGACGAGGAGTTTAAAACGCAAGATGCGATCCTTTCAGAAGCTCGTAAATATTTGTATGCGTGTAAGGGGGTTTACTCTGAAATATTTACGGTTGAGGCCCCATCCTTTTCGCGATCATATGTTCGTCAAAACGAATCTAAAACTCCAAAACTCAAAGAGTTAGGTATTCCCATATTTCGAGGTGATAAAAAATTATGGCCAAGCCTTTTCGATCTTTTTAATAACATTATAGATCAAAATCAAAGTCTAAGAAACGTTCGAAAACTTTAATATTTATTTTCAAATCTCGAGGATGAGCCTTTAAAAATGATATCAGGGATTATCTGATCAAAATTATAAAATTGCTTACGACAAATTAGTCAATAGATATCAAAATAAGCGAGACCTCGCAAATGATGCTTTAAGCACAATTATGAACTCTACCTTAAAAAACGAGTCAGCTAAAGAATTGCGTAATTTAATTGACACCTTTTCAGAATCCCTAGAAATTTTAAAATCACTTAGCTTTGACGTTGACAGTTGGGACTTTATTATTTTTTTCATTCTGTTAGAAAAATTGGATATTCCGACGCGTTCAGATTTCGAAATGAGTCACGCCAATACTAATGCCGAAATTCCCACTTTTCAGTCACTTCTTCAATTTCTAGAAAAAAGATGTAAAGTTTTGGAATCACTTCCTCAATCAACAGCACTTAAAAAGGTGCCTACCTATCAAAAATCAAATTCTATGCCAAATCAGTTTGGGCAAAAGCCTACCTATAAATCATCCAATTCGCCTTTTATAGGACTGGCTGGCACCTCAACTAATTCAAGTACGGGAATAAAATGTTTCCGGTGTAATCAAGGTCACGTGCTTTCGAAATGTCAAACATTTCTTGACCTCTCACCTATCGATCGCCTATCTTTCGTCAAGCAGAAAAAATTATGTCTAGCGTGTTTTGATCCCTCGCATGGGGTAGACACGTGCAAATCAAAATATTCATGCAGGACTTGCAATAGTAAAAGGCACCACACTTTAACTCATATCTTAGAAATTAATAAAGCGTCTGGAAGCCAAGATACTAGCCCTGTCATTCACACAACACCTGTCAATAATCTTCATGTGTCATTAAATACCTCAGGACCTTCACGTACCTTTCTTTTATGCACCGCCATAATAGATGTTATGGACGGTTGCGGAAATTTTCAAACTGTAAGAGCACTGCTTGATTCTGGATCACAGACAGGATTCATCAGTGAAAAGTGTATTCAGCGTTTTAATCTTCCTAGGCGAAGTTACACCACTGAAATTCGGATTAAATCAAATGTCTTCTCTTACTTCCAAAGGGCTCGTTCAATTGTAACCCTTAGGTTTAAGGGATGACACTGTTTACTAGTTTAGCTGTTCTGAACTAGGCCTGGTCGCTCATTATGCCGCAGAGCTGGCGTGAGTTCGTATTTATAATAAGATGTTTAGTTCTCAAGATATAACAAAATATTCGCTTTGCACTTATTTTTATTTTTATCAAAGTTCAAGCTCTTTTTGGGCGCCAGCCAAAGCTTACAGCTTTGACGAGAAGGGGAGTACAGACAAAAACAAAAGAGTTATTTTACTTAGACTTAACTTTAATAGAAAATAGAAAATTATCTAGTTAAATTACAAATGGTCTGAGATTATATCACAGCAATTCATATCGTAAAAAATACTAGATGTACCGTGTACATTGACAAATTTTAAAAGCTTTAAAAGTTTTGCTGAAAATCACAAAAAGTTACAAATAAATTGAGGGGTTTACAAACAGGGTATCCGGATCACAGGGATATAAAAACTTAAAACTAACACACAGAAGGTAACTAATAATAGACAAATACTAGAAAACCTAGTTTTAGATGAATCGTAATTTTATGAGAAAAATCAATGTCCCTGACAATATTTTTTATAATCCAACATTACCACTTATCCCGTTTTATGTACAGGGTGTTCTAATGACATCATAGCAAAAACCATTAGGGGTTTTGAATAACAAAAAACTGGTTATTTTTCCTTCTAAACAACAATGTCTTAAATGCGGTATCAAAACATCTACCAGGTGATTTGTTTCAAAATTAGCCAGGCTCAATGAAAAAGTTTAGATCCTACCTTAAGATGGTGGTTGGTTTTCTTTAAGTGCCTTACGTCAGCAAGGGTTCAATGTTCTTATTTCAGTAGTTGATAGTTGGTGGTAGCAAAATATGGCAGTAGCTAACTGTTAAAAGGTTTCGCCGTTTTTCTTAGTAATGCAGTACCGAAATCGCCCATCTACTACAGGAAACTCAAAATTCCAAGTCGGCGTCTCCAACGAAAGAGGCCTAAAGGAGAGATAACCCCAAATTAGTGACATCTCATAAACTATTTAAGCGGGGACAAAAATAACACTTCTAATTGTGTATAGACCTTTCAAGAGTAATATTATGGAAGAAAAACTCACCTGGATTTTATTGGGCCTCACTAAAATTCACTCAAAACCACAATTTATCACCAACCAACATGGCGTTTAACAGACACAAAGGATTCCTTTCTTGGTGGGAAAAATCCCCATATCAACTCCAAGTTTTGCGTTTCTTCTCTGCGAATTCAGGTTGCCAAATTTACCTTTAAAGATGAAAATACTCAAAATGTGGAAAGAAAACTCAATGACCAGAGAGTACAAACTCACTCTGTTTTTGCCTACTTGTTCCAACAAAAATATATGAAACCTAAAAAACTCATTTTCTTTAGTTTGGACTCGATAAATAAAGTCACTCATGTTATAGCCGATTCCATCCGGCAACATTGCACTCCCACTGAACAGTTGGACCATAGTCCGCGGTACCAAACCAAGGACCGGGGGCATTGGGGGGAAGCACGAGGAAGCCGAATATCGCCAGTTAGTCTGGGGAAAATCGAAATGACAGTTTAACGGTATGTAAACAAACTGAGAGTGTTTTAATTAAAATTCGGGAAAACCGGGATATCAATAACTAAATTTGCAAACCGTCAGTGCCAAAGTGAAATCATAACGCCTTCTGAAATGATATATATTTCCAACAAAGTGTACCAGTTCTTTATTTTAAATCAGGTGAAAAATAACCTAAGGATATTACACAGCCAAAAAGGTAATAACACAAAACATTTAGTTTTCTCTCTCCCTGGAAAAAATATTTAACTTTTTTTTTTTACTAAAAATTCTTATCTCTAATACTCATTCCCTAACCTAAAATAAAATCCAAAACAACTGTATCGACGGACCGCTTTCTTATACGATTTTTGCCAAAAGCACAATACGTAAACAGTAAGTAGGCCTCCTTACTATCTACCGATTTTAAACCGTTACCAAAATAGATGGTATACTAAGCAAACTTTTTCCAGAAAGCACAATCAAAACTAATTCTCTCAAAACCACATTCACCAACTTGCACTACCACATCCACTCTCACATTCGCCACTTTCTCAACTTTCTTATTCTTGAAAGTCCTCCTGGTTACTTCCGGTATATGGCTTCAAATCTTTTACATGCCATTTTCCTATTAACCGCCAACTTATAAACCAATTTACGACAAACTTCCTTCACCACACCAAGTGTATATCTAGGAGCTAATTTCGCCGAAAAATTGTTAGCCTTACTTGAAAGAACATAATTTTTTTTCCAGACTTTATCATCAACGTGATAAAGATCCGCGGGCCTTTTTCTTAAATTATAATGCCTAGAATTCTTTAGATACGCGGCATTTAGATGCTTACGTACATTTTTATATATTTCTGGAACCTTATCCATTTCACTGCAATACTCTTCTTGTTTTAACTGCTCAGCCGTTGCATTTTGAGCATTAAAGTTGCCATAAAAAATACTGTTTGATGGGGCATATCTCCCAAAATTTAAATACGACGGTACAAATTCATGTGCCTCATGTTTAGATGTGTTTAGTGCAAACTGAATTTTGTAAATTTCATCATCCCATGTTCTCTGATCCATGTCCTTGATATAAGCTCTTATTGATGTTTCAAAGGTTTTATTTACTCTTTCTGTTTGATTAACTTGAGGATGATAGTTCGCATTGTAATAAAGCTTAACTCCATATCTTGACAGCGTATTTTTAAATTCATTGCTAATAAACTGGCTTCCATTATCACTGGCTACTACAGATGGTGTACCGAACATTAGGAAAACACGATTTTCCACAAACTCTGTTATTTTCTTACTCGAAGCTTTTGCCAAAGGACAGAATAAACAGTACTTAATAAAATAATCTGGTACTACCAAAAGCCAGCTGTTTCCTCTCTTCGAACGAAATAAAGGTCCTATCAAGTCCACGGAGATATATTGCCAAGGAAAATCCACCTTTTTCTCTCGTCCCATAAATCCGGGTCTTGCTTGAGTACTTATTTTCTGAGCATTACAGACATCGCATTTTTTAACATATTTCCTAACATCTTGCAACATTCGTGGCCAATAGTAGATTTTTTTGACCCGATTCAACGTTTTGTAAATACCCAAGTGAGCAGATAGAGGGCTATCATGACATTCTTTAAATACGGCGAGTCGCATAGATTTTGGTACAACTATTTTCCATTCCGGAAAATTTGTTCGAAGAAGTAACTCTGAAGGCACATGCTTCCATAGCTTACTATCTTCGTACTTCCTATCTGGAAACTTTTCAGGCTCCTTTGAAATATTATTAATCATTTTTCTATACCAGACATCCTCTGTAACCGATTCTTGAGTAACATCAATTAAATATAACTCTGAAGAGCCATTTTCTTGACTAGAGCCTACCGGTGCTCGCGACAGAGCATCCGGAACGACATTAAGTGATCCTTTTCTATGGATGATTTCCATGTCGTAGGCACTTAGTTTCATGCTCCATCTTGCCAATCGACCTACTGGATCTTTAACAGAAGCTAACCACTGAAGCGAAGAATGGTCCGTGATAACCTTAAAACGAACTCCCTCGACATAACCTCTAAATTTCTCTACTGCAAACAAAATGGCTGCCAGTTCTTTTTCGCTTGTTGTAAATTTCTGCTCAGTCTGAGATAAAGTTCTGGAAGCAAAAGCTATTACTACATCTTGATCACTACTGTCTTTCTGAGTCAATACGGCTCCTAAACCTACGTTACTGGCATCGCATTGAACGGTGAATTCTTTTCGAAAATCTGGAGAGGCTAAAATTGGGGCACTTACCATGGCCTCCTTTATGTTTCGGAACGCTTTATCAGCATCTTCTGTCCATAAAATTTTCTGAGATTTACGTTTTCCTTTAAGTAAAGCATTTATAGGTGCTGCCAAAGTACTAAAATTTTTCACGAATCTCCGATACCGTGAACAAAGACCCATAAACCTTTTTATCTCTGTAGCTGTTTTTGGTACAGGGTATTCCACCATAGCTTTTACTTTATCTGCATCAGTTCTCAATCCCAAGCGATCAATTATAAAGCCAATGTACTTTAAACTAGACATTTTTTTTTACGGTTAATCGCACTCGCAAGGAGGTCCCTATCACGCTCGAGAAGCGGCCAGTGCGCGGAAATGTTGGTGTGTGTTGGTTTTGAAACGGTTCAGGTTGTAACCTGTAGGGAAAACTGTCGCATGGAGTTTATTCCACAGCGATGCTGTTCTCCAGAGATATGAATTCTGATATAATGAGGTTCTTGGTGCCTCTATTTTGACAGTAAATTGATGGTTACCGTCTGTTTGACGTGTTCGCCTAGTAGGTGCTACTCCCGGGGGGATCATACGTGCCAACTCTTCAGAGCATTTTCCGTGATAATACCTGTAGAAGAGAGATAGATCGCCCACAGTTCTTCGATGTTCGAGACTATCCAAACTACGGGTAAGTGCGGGGTCATTGATCAGCTTGATAGCTCGTTTTTGCACGGTGTTCAAAAGCATTAAGGTATGTTTGGGTGCCGCACTCCATATATGTGAGCAGTACTCCATAGTTGGTCGAATCTGGGCTTTGTAGAGTGTCAGCAGTTGGCTTGGTGTATACAGATGTCTTGTACGAAATAGCACCCCAAGCTTTTGGGACGCCCTTTTAGCTATATCTGCCACGTGACTGTGCCAAGACATGTTGGTCTCTGCAGTGACTCCTAAGATGTTCAACTGGCTCTGCAATGTGACAGCACTTCCAGATAGCATGATGTTTGGCTCACCGGTGCTGGTCTTTTTTGAAAACAGGGCTGCTTGGGTTTTCTGCGCGTTGAACTGTACAAGGTTTTTGTTGCCTTAGTCCTCTATTATCTCCAGGTCGTTATTTATCTGCGATATTTGAGTTGGTCTAAGATGATGGAATTCACGTGCGGATAGACACTGAGTGGGTGGTATGACTGAGGAGACTACATTGCCATCATCTGCAAAGCAATAAAGTGGATTTACTGTTTTATCTATGAGGTCATTTATGTAAATCAGAAAAAGTGTTGGCGAAAGGATTGCTCCCTGTGGCACACCAGCATTTATTTGGTAAGAGTTGGAGTTCCGGCCATCCAGTGCAACATAATTGGATCTATCCTTAAGGTAACTTTCAAACCAAGTGCAAAGTTTCGGCGACAATCCCATTGCTTTAAGCTTGTTGAGCAGATGTTCATGCCAGACTTTATCGAATGCTTTCGATATATCTAAGGCAATTGTTCTTGTTTCGCCCCGTAACTCAATCGCTTTTTGCCATAAATGAGTGACGTATGTAAGTAAATCGCCAGTTGACCTATATTTTCGAAATCCGTATTGCTTGTCGTTGATAAGTTTGTACTTTTCCAAGTACTTGGTTAGGTGATTGTTCACAACTCTTTCCATTACTTTTGATATCACCGGAAGTAGAGCAATTGGTCTATAGTTTAACGGATCTGTCTTTTTTCCTTTCTTTTGAATAGGTTGTACTGCGGCAGACTTCCATGATGATGGATATACTCCTTGCCTGTAAGATAAATTGAATAAATTAGCGAAAGTTGGGGTGAATTCGTTAGCACAATTTTTGAGTACTATCGCGGGAATGCCATCTGGACCCATTGCTTTGTTTGTATTCAACTTTTTAAGGGATTTTCGTATTTCTCTGTGACAAAAGGGTACCTCTGGCATACTGTGGAAAACCCTTTCAATGAACGGTGGAGTTTTTCCATTTGGCACTGTTAGGTTTGAGTTGGAGGAAAAGATTTTGGCCAGCATATTGGCTTTTTCCTCTGATGTTGTGGCTGAGTGAGTATTTTTATCTGTAAGTGGTGGTATGGATGACTTGGTGAAGTTTGATCCAACGGCTTTTGCAAGAGACCAAAAAGACCTAGAACTACTTGGACAATTCAGCAACCTGTTTTTTATTCTTTGATTGTATGTTTCTTTGGCGGCGTCAATAGTAATTTTGCAACTATTTCTGGCTTCTATAAATTCTGTGTGGTTTTGAGCGGTTTGTTGTCATTTCCAAAGGTTATATGCTCTGTGTTTTTTTCTGTACAGCCGTTTGACACTGGCTGTTGAACCAAGGTTTTGCATTAGCTCTGCTTTTTATTGTATGTGGGATATATGCATCCATTTCAGATAAGATTACTTTTGTTATTTCATTACAGCAAATAGTGGGATCAGCTGTTTTAAAGCAAACTTCTTGCCATGGAAAATCCAGGTAAAACTGTTTAAGGTCATTCCATTTTGCCGATTTATAGTGCCACATTTTACGAGGAAGTGATTGTTGGCTTGGCGGTATGAACATTTCGCACTCTGTTCTTATAAGTTTATGATCGGATGAACCAAGTGGGGGATCTACTTGAATTGTGTACAAGTCAGGATTTGTAGTTAGGAACAAGTCTAAAAGCGCTGCAAATTCACCCCTTTCTGAGATACGGGTAGGTTCATCGACAAGCTGCGTTAGACCACAACTTATGGCAAAAGCTTCTGCTTCCCTGCCTTCATTATCTGTTTTGTTGTGGTGTTTTAGCCAGGATATATTGTGGACGTTGAAATCGCCTAAAAAAACAATTTCCGCATGTGGATAGTTAGACTGTATATTATCACAGTTTTCGGATAATGTCGCAAAAAAGTTTTGATACTCGGTGTTACTTGGCGGTCGGTAGAGGCAGCAAATGAACTTGGTCGATGACTTTGAGGTGAATTTCAGCCATATGATATCGAGGTTCGCTGGTTCTAGCTTCTCCTCTCGATGACATGAAAGGTCATTTTTAATGTACACACAGATCCCAAAATTATGTCGAAATCGGTGGTGTAGGTCATAGCCGGGATAAAGATAGTTCACAATAGGTGTTGCAGAACTGATTTTAGTTTCAGTGAGAACAAGGATGTCAGGTCTTTGTTCTTCAAGATGTTGGTGAACTGAATTCATGTTGGTACTTAATCCTCTTATATTGCTAAAATCAATTCTGAGTTGAGTTTTTGGTCTTCTTTTAATATCTTTGCATGAAGGACCCCCAGGATCACCCGACGCCCGGAGATCTGAGTGGTCGGGTATTTTACCTCCGGAATATTTTGATCCTGGAAGCGCCATCATACTATCTGTTACTCATTGTTGGAACCGGACTGCCAGCGCAGTAGCGGAACGTGGTGATACCACTTAGCGCTACTCACTTCTGGCATGGTGGTATCTCACCGGTCAACGCCCAATGAGTAAAAAGCGTCTACCACCTACCATTTGCATTTTTCCAAATTGATTGTTAACTGGGCGGACGCCAAACGGTCAAAAACCTGATTCAAAATTCTAAGATTGGTATCAAAAGAAGGGCTTAAAACAATAATGTCGTCAAGA
Organism: Aspidapion aeneum; assembly: GCA_963576565.1. Lineage (NCBI taxonomy): Eukaryota > Metazoa > Arthropoda > Insecta > Coleoptera > Brentidae > Aspidapion > Aspidapion aeneum. The sequence continues at coordinate 71,675,807 of OY755043.1, forward strand.
TACACGAAAACGAACGGTTCGAGCACAGAATCCATAAGCTTTTGCTGTGTTGCCGCAGAATTACAAAGGCCAAACGGCATACAAACAAATTCAAATAAACCACGACCAGGAACAACAAAAGCTGTTTTTTGGCATGACTCTGGAGTAAGAGGGATCTGCCAAAATGTGGTTTTTAAGTCAATACTACTTAGATACTTAGCTCCCGACAATCTACTTAAGACATGATCGACTAGAGGCAACTGATAAGCTGATTTCTTTGTAAGAGAGTTGAGCCTTCTTCCATCAAAACAGAAACGTGGAGACCCATCCGCCTTCTCCACTATCAAAACGGGACTTGCCCAAGGACTGTTAGATGGACGCACCACTCCTAGCTCCAACATTTTATCCAATTCTTCGTTTAAAATTTTTAGCTTGTACGGTGACATGACGTGATGACGCTGCTTCACCGAAAGGCATCCCCGGTATCGATATGATGAACTATCTTGTTAGTCCTACCCAACTTCGAAGAAGACAAAGTTCTAAATTTTTCTATCATATTCTCTAACTGAAAAGACTGCTCTTCTGAAAGCTCTTCCCGTGGCCAAACTCTACTAATCTCTAAGACTTGACCATTGCAAACAGAAAATTCGGTGGCATTCGACTCATTTTCTCCAAGAAAATAACAATTACATTTGAAATCCAAAGTTAAATTAAACTTTCTGCAAAAATCCGAACCTAAAATTAAACCATGTTACACTCCAGGAACTACTAAAACTTTTAAAAGCTTGACCACGCCCTCAAGCTCTAAAGGTAACTCAACATATCCTTCAATTAACTGCTTGGTTCCATCAGCAACCTTAATCTCTTTTTCTAAAGTCGCCTCAAAAATATGCGCGTCCAAAAGATTTAAAAGGTCTCTACCGGGACCACCAATCACCGAGTGACTCGCTCCACTGTCAACTAATCCAATAACTGACCTGCCAAAAATACGTACTTCTACATACGGTCTATTATCAGACTGCTGCTGAACAAAAGTCGGACAAGCCTCGACATTACTCAAATTACTTCGCAAATTAGATTTATAAAAATTGCGACAATAATATAACCAAGACTGCCATTCCACTGTCGAAGTATACCTAGAATAGTAGACCTTACTAAAATCTTTCGGGTTGCAGCGATGTACTGACTGCTCCCAGACCTTCCGTTTTTTGCCTTTTTACAATTTGGACAATTTGGTCTAATAATGTTGGCCTTACCACAACCAAAGCACATTGGTTCCTTTTTTATAGGGGTTTTATTTACCTTAGGACATGAACGGGCCATATGTCCTCTGTCGTTGCACGCAAAGCACACTATATGTGAGGAAGACTGACCTCCACTTGGTCTAGAACCGGATGAACCAGTTAAATCCGTTGTATCACTGTCTTTCTTGACGATATTCCTGCCATTTAGGTCTATAAAAAAGTTGCGATTCTCTTGGATTAAAATTCCTTTTATCTTGATGCTTTGATCCACTGGATGCCGAAAATGTATGGCTACAAGAACAGCACTGAGGGCTACCGCTTATCTTTACTGGTTGCTCCAACTCGTAGTCTAAGGTTATTATACTGAATGACTAGTGGAACTCTCTTTTTGAATAATATTACCATTTTCCAACTTTCGACAAACTTCAGTAAGCTCCTGCAAGTTTGTAATGCTATGTAAAGCCAAATGAGGGTGATAGGGTGGTAGTAAATTTTTCTTAATGACAAACATTTTTTCTTGGCTACTAGGTGGCGACGATAAACCAAAGAACATGTTTTCCATAATTGAGATGTAAGTAATAACAGGCTCGTCAAGTTTTTGTTTTCGTTTTGAAATCTGTTGTTTTAACATTTCATCAAAGTCCTGATCGCAGAAATCCTGTCTTAGAGCTATTACCAAAGAATCCCAGTCCGTGAACCTATGATCCCTAGACAGTGCCCTAAACCATTCCACAGCAACATTGCTCATAAGTTCTATGGCACCCGAAAACAACTCTTGCTTACTACACCCACGCGCCACTCTCAGTTCATCAACTCTAATTAAAAAAATCACTACTTGATTTTTATCGCGACAACCATCAAACTCTAAACCCCATTGAGAAATAGGCAACGACATACTATTGAAACTGCTAGGTGCATTACTACGACCACTATCCGAAGCGCCCTGATTTATTGCCCTAGAACTACCCGCATTCTTGAATTTTCTATAAATTTCCTCGAAATCGTCTTGTAAAATAGTAATTTTGACTCCATTTTCATATTTATACTTAAGCTGAATGTCTTTATTTTCTTCGGTATCCGCGGACTCTGGTATCCTGCTTAAACGACCCAATAAATGTCTAAAACGGCTGGTAACCCTTAAGAAACCTTCTTTATTTACCCCATCAAAATTATAGACTTCCTCTTGAATCGGTTTTTTGATTGATTCCTCGATCTCCCTTTTCTCAGTCTCCAAATTAAAATTTAAAACCTTATAAGAAATAGTTTGCCTCGACTTATCTGATTTCAGGATCTTGCGTAAAAATTTTCTTTTTTCATCCTGACCCACCGAGTCAAGGGATGTTGAGGTTCTCAGTCTCACCTCATAATTTAATTCAGGTACTTTAAGATGTTGAGGGTCTATTTCTTAACTCACTTCAAACATACCTGCCATGTTTTGCTAACCTTTGTTAATTTTATTTCAAATAAAAAATCAAGCAATTACTCTTAAAAAAAATCCTTGTTCTTAAGGCAAAGCCAAAATGCAAAAAAAATATTTGCAAACAATTTAAAAAAGTTTTATACCCTTGGCAAAATTATTTTTGAGACACCCTGTATAATATTAATACCTATCTGCAATATTAAAATAATCATTTTCCAAATAATTTTATTTTATTTTATTCCTCACTGAAAGCGCAAAAAAATCTTATCAGTTCACCTACCTATTTATATCAATAACAGTTGACCATACCTGCTAAAATAAAATTATGCATAATTGCCGTTTACTATTTTCTGACCAAAATATTTAAAATGTTTATTTACCAAACTCTTATTTTTGTCTGCCGGGAAACTGGGAAAGGTTATTGGAAACAAGCTTGTTTATTTATGTTGTTCCAAAAAAAATATCAAAAAAGTTTTAACACACCAAAAATGTTTTTTTTTTCAAAATTTGTCCATACTTAATTAAACTTCAAAAAGACATACTCTTTTTTAAAAAAAACTTAAACTTTTCTATTTAAATTCCAAATTCCAAAATGGGCAAGTGGCCCCACGTTGCAGACGTCAAATTTGTGTAACCCTTAGGTATAAGAGATGACACTACTTACTAGTTTAGCTGTTCTGAACTAGGCCTGGTCGCTCATTATGCCGCAGAGCTGGCGTGAGTTCGTATTTATAATAAGATGTTTAGTTCTCAAGATATAACAAAATATTCGCTTTGCACTTATTTTTATTTTTATCAAAGTTCAAGCTCATTTTGGGCGCCAGCCAAAGCTTACAGCTTTGACGAGAAGGGGAGTACAGACAAAAACAAAAGAGTTATATTACTTAGACTTAACTTTAATAGAAAATAGAAAATTATCTAGTTAAATTACAAATGGTCTGAGATTATATCACAGCAATTCATATCGTAAAAAATACTAGATGTACCGTGTACATTGACAAATTTTAAAAGCTTTAAAAGTTTTGCTGAAAATCACAAAAAGTTACAAATAAATTGAGGGGTTTACAAACAGGGTAGATCCGGATCACAGGGATATAAAAACTTAAAACTAACACACAGAAGGTAACTAATAATAGACAAATACTAGAAAACCTAGTTTTAGATGAATCGTAATTTTATGAGAAAAATCAATGTCCCTGACAATATTTTTTATAATCCAACATTACCACTTATCCCGTTTTATGTACAGGGTGTTCTAATGACATCATAGCAAAAACCATTAGGGGTTTTGAATAACAAAAAACTGGTTATTTTTCCTTCTAAACAACAATGCCTTAAATGCGGTACCAAAACATCTACCAGGTGATTTGTTTCAAAATTAGCCAGGTTCAATGAAAAAGTTTAGATCCTACCTTAAGATGGTGGTTGGTTTTCTTTAAGTGCCTTACGTCAGCAAGGGTTCAATGTTCTTATTTCAATAGTTGATAGTTGGTGGTAGCAAAATATGGCAGTAGCTAACTGTTAAAAGGTTTCGCCGTTTTTCTTAGTAATGCAGTATCGAAATCGCCCATCTACTACAGGAAACTCAAAATTCCAAGTCGGCGTCTCCAACGAAAGAGGCCTAAAGGAGAGATAACCCCAAATTAGTGATATCTCATAAACTATTTAAGCGGGGACAAAAATAACACTTCTAATTGTGTATAGACCTTTCAAGAGTAATATTATGGAAGAAAAACTCACCTGGATTTTATTGGGCCTCACTAAAATTCACTCAAAACCACAATTTATCACCAACCAACATGGCGTTTAACAGACACAAAGGATTCCTTTCTTGGTGGGAAAAATCCCCATATCAACTCCAAGTTTTGCGTTTCTTCTCTGCGCATTCAGGTTGCCAAATTTACCTTTAAAGATGAAAATACTCAAAATGTGGAAAGAAAACTCAATGACCAGAGAGTACAAACTCACTCTGTTTTTGCCTACTTGTTCCAACAAAAATATATGAAACCTAAAAAACTCATTTTCTTTTGTTTGGACTCGATAAATAAAATCACTCATTTTATAGCCGATTCCATCCGGCAACATTGCACTCCCACTGAACAGTTGGACCATAGTCCGCGGGACCAAACCAAGGACCGGGGACATTGGGGAGAAGCACGGGGAAGCCGAATATCGCCAGTTAGTCTGGGGAAAATCGAAATGACAGTTTAACGGTATGTAAACAAACTGAGAGTGTTTTGATTAAAATTCGGGAAAACCGGGATATCAATAACTAAATTTGCAAACCGTCAGTGCCAAAGTGAAATCATAACGCCTTCTGAAATGATATATATTTTCAACAAAGTGTACCAGTTCTTTATTTTAAATCAGCGGAAAAATAACCTAAGGATATTACACAGCCAAAAAGGTAATAACACAAAACATTTAGTTTTCTAAGGGTGGTTCTGAAAGTGGACCGTTACACAATGTCACATTAAGCCACAAGGACAGGTCAATCCTTTACTTAATTTCGATGCATTTGTTCCACAACTATGTTCCAATATGCCTACATTCCTTTGAACGATAATCAGTGGAAACACTTGGAAAACCTTAAACTTGCCGACCCATCTTATTTCATATCTAGACCTGTGGACCTAGTTATTGGTTGCGAGTTATTCGCACAGATATTCAAGGAGGGCAGGGTTCTTGGACAAATAGGGCAATCTTCAATTCTTGAAACTATCTTTGGCTGGGTCGTCATGGGAAAAGTGGGCGAAGTAGGTAGTCTTACGGAACGAACCAGTTGTTTTTTAACGAGTTATTATCTCTAGGTTTTGGGAAATCGAACATTTGCCTAAAAAACAAATCTTATCAAATGAAGAAAAACAAGCGGAATCAATTTTTACTGCGAGTGTCGTACGGCAACCGAGCGGTAGATTCATGGTAGATCTTCCGTTTAAAGATAAAATAAACCCTGCCCTAGGAAATACTTATCCGCAAGCTTATCGTAGATTTTTACTTCTAGAAAACAGATTACTTAAAAATCCTGATCTGTACACTTCCTATTCAAGTTTCATGCAAGACTATATCGATTCTAATCACATGAGTCTAGTTTTATCTTGTCAACCAAAAGTCGACGTATCATGTTTTTTGGCACGTCATTGCGTACTAAAGCCGGAACAAAATTAAGGGTAGTCTGGGATTGTTCGGCAGTCACCCCAAAAAATATTAGTCTCAATGACACGTTGGTATCTGGACCGAAACTTCAAAAGGATATTGCTTCTTTACTCCTTACGTTTCGTCTTAATCCTATTGCCTACATTGCTGATATCAAACAGATGTTCCGTCAAGTCCTTATCAATCCTTATCACCGTCCTTTTCAAAGGATATTGTGGAGGTTTTCTCCACAGGAACAACTTTCAGTGTGGGAACTTTCTACTGTCACTTTTGGCATGACATGCTCACCTTTTCTAGCCATGCGTACCTTAAATGAGCTGGCAGAGAGAGAAAAGGAACGTTTTCCTATGGCTAGTAGTGTTCTAAGAACGTCAATTTACATCGACGATATCTTGGGAACTAGCCCTGCGCTTTCTAAAGCCCTTTCCCTTCAGACGGACCTCAATGATTTGTTGAAGTCGGGAGGATTTGAACTTAAAAAATGGGCAAGCAATTGTCCTGAGTTATTGGCAACATTGCCAGAATCCGATCGTCAAATGCCTCTCTCTTTTGACAAGGAGTGGGGTTCCACCTTCCTCAAAGTTTTAGGCCTTCAATGGCATCCAAAAAACGACATTTTTTCTTATCAATGCCGAATGAAGGACAAACCCCCAACTAAACGTTCTATTTTATCTATCATAGGAACAATCTTCGATCCCTTAGATTTTCTTTGTCCCTTGTTGCTACAAGCACAATTTATTTTGCAACAGTTGTGGATATTGAAAATAGGCTGGGACGAAGAACCAGATTCTTCTATCATCGACTCTTGGAACAAACTTCGTTCAGAATTCCCGCTTCTTTCCAATTTTCAATTACCCCGAAAAATCAAATTGTCAAAAACCAATACCTGTCAAATCATCGGCTTCTGTGACGCTTCAATTCGAGGCTACGCAGGCGTCGTATATTTTCGTGTAGAAGAGGAAAACAATATATCTGTTTCTCTCTTTCTGCAAAATCTAGAGTCGCGCCTATAAAGTCACAAACTTTGGCTAGGCTAGAACTCCTAGGCGCATTTCTTTTAAGCGAATTAATTGATTTCGTCTTATCTAGCTATGAAGGAAAAATAACTTTTACAAATATCGTTACTTTCTGCGATTCACAAGTCGTATTGCACTGGCTTTCATCCCCTCCTAATCGCTGGCAAACCTTTGTTGGAAATCGAGTCAGTAGAATCCAAGAAATCATTCCTTCAAACTCATGGCGCTACATTCCTTCTGCTTTAAATGCAGCCGATATTGCGTCACGATGGGCCACCCCTTCACAGCTCATTTCACATGACATGTGGTGGAACGCACCGTCGTTTTTGTGGTCTCCCGAAAACGAATGGCCCGATTTTCAGAAATCAAAAATGCCGATTGACTTCGAAGATATTTTTGTTGTTACTGTTGCAATGTGATAATTGACGTTAACTTCTTAGATCAGCTTCTTATCAAATATTCATCTATATCAAAAATTCAACGTATCATTTGTTATGTCCTTCGAATAGTGAACCTTTTTCAAAACCATTCCTATCAAAAACCCACTAATCTACCGGACCAAAAAATTATTTTTGAAAATATTGTTTTTCCTACCACCGGTGAGATGCAAAGTGCGTTATACCTTCTTATCAAACGCGTTCAAGGTTCTTGCTTTTCTGAGCTTTTTCCGCGTTATCTAAGGATAAACCAATATCAAAACCTTTTCGAAAACTTTCACCTTTTCTTGATGAAAATAATATCATTAGAGTCGGTGGCAGATTACAAAAATCTGACCTTTTGTCTTATTCTGCAAAACACCCCGTCTTACTTTCGAGTAACCACCGTTTAACTACTCTTCTTATCGAGTCCATTCATCGACAATACCTTCATCCTGGGTTTAAAACATTACATAATCTGCTTTTACAGCAATTTTGGATATTATCTGCCAGACGGGCAATTCAAAGAACCATATCCAAGTGCTTGCAATGTTTTAGAATCAACCCTAAACCCTATAGACCGCCCATAATGAGCTCACTTCCCGCTCATCGAATCAATCAACTTAAACCTTTTTCGAGTGTAGCTATCGACTTTTGTGGACCTTTCTTTGTGATTCCTCATCGTTACCGTGGTTGTAAAGCTTTCAAATCGTATGTCTGTGTGTTTGTCTGTACGGCCACACATTGCGTGCATTTGGAATTAACCATGGAACTGTCCACCGAAGGGTTTGTAGGTGCATTCCATCGATTCATTTCCAGACGTGGAAGCGTGACGCAATGCTGGTCAGATCAGGGCAGTAATTTTTTAGGGTTTCGTAACCAATTACTTGATTACGCAGGAAATGCGTCCACCAGACTTTCTATTCGTTGGCATCTGGGACCCCCTCTCAGTCCACATTTCAATGGCCTGGCAGAAGCTGGCGTCAAAAGTTTTAAAACTCACTTTGTTCGAGTTGTCGGCGACCAGAAGTTGTCCATCATGGAAATGTCCACCCTTACATGTCGCATAGAAGCTGTACTTAATAGTCGTTCTTTATCTCCTGCCTCTTCAGACCCACACGATCTTCAACCTCTTACCCCTGGGCATTTTTTTCCATTCAGAAATTCCGGAGTCAGATTTGTCCGAGGTTCCCCTAAATCGGCTCTCGCGATGGCAACTAATCCAAAACCTACATAATGATTTTTGGAAAAGGTATTCTGTAGAATATTTGCATACGCTACAACAGCGACACAAGTGGGCTGATTCGTTCCCAAATATCAAATTAAATGATTTGGTTATCATAACGAGTGATCACATCCAATCACCTTTGAAATGGCCAGTCGGTCGGGTTCTCGAATTGCATCCCGGCGGAGACGGTCAAGTGCGTGTAGTGACGGTACGAACGGCTACCGGTGTTTACAAGCGGCCAGTTGTAAAACTGTGCCTCTTGCCGAATTAAAACTAATTTTCATTTTTCTACCTATTACCGGGTATTACAATAGGTTTTTCTTTATTTTTATTTTTTTGAATTTTTTGTTTGTTTATTTTGCCTTTTTCGGGTTTTCGTTATCTCTAAATAAACTTACGCTACTTATCTGTTTTTCATTCATTTATATTTATCGGTCGATCATTTTTCTTATATCTATATCTGTCCGGCTGATATTTTAAAATTGTGTGTTTTGGAGGGCAGTTATGTTAGCTCCCGCTAAATTTCGCGGTTGTTTGTAAATTTTAAAACCACACAATTGGATGAAGGACAGAGTACATTTTTCGCGCATTTTGACATGCGCACCAAGAATCAGAGAGATCCTTTTCTACCGCCTCGAGAAAAATGGCGTGTTAATTACTTTCTCCAACTATTACAAATTTCTACACTTGAAGGTGCTCGATTTTGGTGTACTGAAGTATAGAACTAGAAACTTCAGCCCTTCAGCTACGTGGTGCCATCATTAGATCAAGACAGGGGCCCCTGGAACGTGCAGAAATTGACTGCAAACTGGTGAGTGCTTTGTTTCTGATTTCCGTTGTGTGGTACCAACAATTAACCTATGGACCTTAATTATTTTGTGATTTCGTATCAATTAATTTATGTTTGTTCGCGCTTTCATTTAATAAAATATATACAGTCCATTGCAGTTATCGTTTTTCTTACTGCGGGCATACACTTATTGGCTAGTCAGCCTGTAAACCTGATTGTTTATGTAAACACTTGGTACCATATTATATTATATTATTTTGTTATTTTAGTCTCCATATAATTTTTTTGGTGTGTTTTAGTATAGTAACCTTTTCTCATAAAGAAATATTGTATCAATGTTTTTTTTTAGGATAGGATGTAAAACATTCTGCAGTACAGTGTAAGTACTTGATAAAGCTGTGTGTTACTAGATTATTCATTTAGTAGGTAGGTATAGTTAGTTCTGTTGGGAATAATACAGGAATGCTTGTATCGGTATTATTAGAGAATTATTTGAATATAGCCACGCTATAATTGTGCCAGGCAAAATTTTGACACCTTCACATTGTAATATCAGCTGTGATCTTTCAACACATGGCCTTTGTTTACTATATGAACCGGAATAATTAGTGCCTTGTTTTATTCATTGAAAATAAACGACGATAGTTTTAAATTCGACTTTGGTGTGAATTTTGAAGGATTAACTGTCAGTTTTCAATGTGAATGTGTCAAAATAGTGCCTGGCACGATTATAGCCTGGCTATATTTCTCTAATAATACCGAAACACCATTATAAGCATTCCTGTATCATTCCCAACAGAACTAACTATACCTACCTACTAAAAGAATAATCTAGTAACACACAGCTTTATTAAGTACTTACACTGTACTGTAAAATGTTTTTAATCCTATCCTAAAAAAAACATTGCCACCATATTTCTTTATGAGAAAAGGTTACTATACTAAAACACACCAAGAAAATAATATGGAGACTAAAATAACAAAATATAATATAATATCTCTTTGTTTGAAACTCGTAGACAATGATTGTGTAGAAATAAAATTTCGGACTTCCATTGTCTTTATTTATTTTAAAACACGACGTTTCGGTTAGTAAGTATCTCTAACCGTTATCAAGTGTAAACTAAACAATCTAGTCTCTAGGCTACTACTTATACTACTTGGTGTGCAGTCAGGTGTGACGGCCCGCCCCCTTTTTGAGTGGTTTCCATATGTTTGGTATGTCCGTACTTGGTTGACTGAAAACTTCTTTATTCTGCATTATAAACGCAGCTTCAATAAACTTTCGTTTTCGCCAATGCGCCTCCTTATGTAAAACTTTAGCTTCTGACCACTGAATCCTGTGATCATTTGACCATGCATGATCTGCTAAACCGGATTTTTCAATATCCCCTAATTGGGTACTTTTTAGATGTTCATTTACTCTAACCTGATTTTATATTATAGTGTTTAGCTATTCGTCTTATGTTTTCTGAAATCCCTTGAACATATGGAATGTTAATAACACCTAACGGAAATAAAAATATTAGAATAGTTTATAAGTCATTTTCCAGTTTAAAAACATATTTTAGTAGACTAAAAGACCATGTTCCGAATTTAGAAAAGAGCGGAGTTTATCTGTTGTCATGTGGTTCGTGCCCTGCTAAATATGTAGGACAAACGGGACGTAGTTTTAAAGTTAGAATTAGAGAACACCTTAACTCTCAAAAATCGCCGTCTGATAAACGTTCGGCATTCGGTATGCATTTGAGAGAGTTAGGTCATAATTTTAGTATTGATAATAACTTTAAAATGTTACATGATGCACATAAGGGTAGAAAACTTAATTTTTTGGAAAACTTTGAAATTGCTAAATTGGAAAATGATACTAATGTTCTAAGCTTGAACGAACCTTCCAGCGCCCACTGTAGAGAGGTAGCGAAAGTTATTAATTATTTTAATTAAATATTTTTAAAAACTGTTTCTTGTCCCGATCGATTTTGTTTTATATTTTATTGATTTTTAACATATTGTATTTAACTTTGAACCTTTACTCTTTTAAACTAATTTTAGTATTTTAAACTGTTGTAAGATGTCGTTAGTTGTACCAATTTTCAATTTATTTTATCTATTTTGTTTTTAATATTGTTGTCCAAAGATCCAACCACCACCAAGAAGGACGCATCTACAGGACTTTGATGAAGTATGCTGAAAATATCCCGGACGCTGTTAGATCCCGCCTGACTCCACACCACAGTAAGGCACCACATTTTTATGGATTACCAAAGATCCATAAAAAGGATATACCACTGCGACCAATTACCAGCTCCAGGGACTCACCGACCAGCACTTTGTCGAGGTTTTTGTTGGACATAATTCAACCAGTACAGGGTAAGTCCGAATCTTTTGTCAAAAACTCGGAACATTTTGTCGAGGTTTTAAAAGGTATCGAATTAGATCCCGGCGATAGATTTGTAAGTTTTGATGTAGAAAGTCTCTACACCAACGTGCCAATAAATGAGTCACTCAGTATCATCAAAAACAAATTACAAACTGATGATACACTTCATGAGAGAACAACGCTATCGGTGGAGGGGGTGATGGATCTTTTGGAGCTCTGTCTCCGTAACTCTTACTTTCAAGTGAAAGAGAAGTTTTACGCGCAAAATGATGGACTCCCAATGGGTTCATCTCTTTCGCCAGTGGTAGCAAACATCTACATGGAGTGGTTCGAGGACCATGCGATCAACACAGCAAGAGTCAAACCAAAACTATGGCTACGATACATGGATGACACATTTATTATATGGCCGGAAAATGATGACGAACTACAAAATTTTCTACATTATTTAAACGGTATTCGACCAACAATCAAGTGCACCATGGAAATTGAAAAAGGTTCGGCCTTACCTTTTTTGGATGTTCTTGTCAAACGATTAGACAGAAACATTCAAACCACTGTATATAGGAAACCTGCACACACGGGACAGTACCTAAATTTTAAGTCTAATCATTCTGTTGCAACAAAACAAGGAGTTATAAGAAGTTTGTATTTAAGAGACGCAAATATTTGTGGTAGTAATGAAGAATTAACCACAGAAATTAACAACATGAAAAAGGACTTACAACAGAATGGTTATTCCGAGAAATTAATAAACTCAACGATATTTAAAATTAAAAACAAACCAAATGTACCAAATTCTCAAAATAATAATCCGTTAGGTGTTATTAACATTCCATATGTTCAAGGGATTTCAGAAAACATAAGACGAATAGCTAAACACTATAATATAAAAACAGTATTTTCTTCGGGAAATACGATAAGAAGTTTTGTAACTAAAACAAAACCAGATAATCCCTCAAATAATAAGGAATGTATTTACCAAATCCCGTGTGAGTGTGGTAAATCATATGTAGGTGAAACGAAACGCCTTCTTCAGGTTAGAGTAAATGAACATCTAAAAAGTACCCAATTAGGGGATATTGAAAAATCCGGTTTAGCAGATCATGCATGGTCAAATGATCACAGGATTCAGTGGTCAGAAGCTAAAGTTTTACATAAGGAGGCGCATTGGCGAAAACGAAAGTTTATTGAAGCTGCGTTTATAATGCAGAATAAAGAAGTTTTCAGTCAACCAAGCACGGACATACGAAACATATGGAAACCACTCCTTAAGGAAAACAGGCGTCTTACGATTAAAAAGGGGGCGGGCCGTCACACCTGACTGCACACCAAGTAGTATAAGTAGTAGCCTAGAGACTAGATTGTTTAGTTTACACTTGATAACGGTTAGAGATACTTACTAACCGAAACGTCGTGTTTTAAAATAAATAAAGACAATGGAAGTCCGAAATTTTATTTCTATAATATAATATAACATAATATAATATAATATAATATAATATAATATGGTACCAAGGGTTTACTTAAACAATCAGGCTGACAAGGCAACAAGTACTTCTTAAGTTTTCTCTTAAACATATTATTTGATTTGCAATTTTGTCTTTGTCTAATGGTAATTTGTTATATAATCTGGTTCCTTTATAAAACAATGACTTATATCCTAATTCAGTATTTATACTATTTAAATAAAAATTGCTGTTATTACTTATTGCATAGGTATGAACATCTGTAACATTCATCAATCAATGTTAATAGAAGTTGCAACCAGAAAAATAAATACATAATACAAGTATTCTACCCATATTACAAATTGCAAGTCATTTTTAAAGCAAGTTACAAGTATATTGCGCATATTGAACTCCGCTATACCAGTCCCAAGCCTGGGGCCCCTTTGCACCGAGGGAAAGGAGGAGGGATAGAGGAGTAACAACCTCTGTAAAAAACCAGGGTTCATTTGGCCCGAATGATAGCACCCTGTAAGGGCTCCTGCCTGGGGTACAGGTGAAGCTGCTGCCTTGTAGTCAGACGTTGGATCGCCAAAGGCTAGAGGAATAATACCTTGATCAAAAATTGACCGGCCCTCCAGGTTTGGGGGTTGAGTCATTGGACTAACTCTCCAATACTCGTAAAAAAGATGTACTGTTAAAAGACCCAGTAACCAGCCTAGGAACAATCAACTGATCAAACGAAGACGACATAAGCTACGAAAACGGACAATGAACTTCTCTACTTGGAACGTGCAAGGTTGGACAAACAAAATTAACGAAGTTGTCTACGAACTCCAGAAATCAGACACCGCCCTGGCTGTTATAACGGAGACAAAGAAGAAAGGCAAAGGTTCCGAGAACCTGGGACACTTTGACCACTTCTACAGTGGAGTTCCGAAAGATAAACGTGCCCAACAAGGTGTATCCATCCTAATCTCCAAAAAACTACGAAAGTACATAACTTCATGGGAGCCTATAAATGAAAGAATTATAAAGATGAATCTGACACTAAACGCACATAAAATTATGATATTGGGAGTATATGCAGTCAACGACGATGCACTAGTAAACAAGAAAAACGAATTTTTTGAACAGCTACATCAGGAAATAACAAACATAGGAGATACACGTGAGATAATTATCCTAGGAGACATGAATAGCAGGACGGGAAGTAAAACCCAAGACAAAGTGATCGGTCAATATGGAGAGCAAACGGTAAACGATAATGGACAGAGGCTAATCACACTTTGCGAGCAAAATGACCTGCGAATTACGAATGGATTCTGTCCACACAAATGGATCCATAAATATACTTGGACAAAACCATCTCAAAACCAAAAATCTATAATTGACTACCTAATAGTGCGACAAAAAACAAACTTTCAAATCTGCGATGTCAGAGCTTACAGAGGACCAACCTGCGGCAGTGACCATTACCTCTTGAAGGCAAAAATTGCGTTTCTTCATAAAGAACCAGCTGTAAAGTCACAAGAACAAGATGAAACTGAAAAACTTCAGCCCATCAAATACAACCTGGAGAGCTTAGAACATGAAAGTACCAAACAGTTATATAAGAACAGACTCGATAAAAAACTGCAAATCAAAAACTTCCAAAACACAACCGAGCATTACAATTACCTAAAAAGTTGTTTACATGAAGCAGCAAAAGAGTCATTAGGATACTTGGAAAACACCGGCCGCCAAAAACCATATTGGTGGGATGAAGACATAGAAAAGGAAATTACAGTTAAAAAACAAGCCTATGAAAAATATCTTAGCACTCAAACAGAACACCACAAAGAATCATATAAACAGTCACAAAGAAGAGTACGTTACATGATCACGCAAAAGAAAAACGAAACATGGGAAAGGCGCTGTAATTGATTGAACATAGGAGGAACAAAAAGCACTGAAAGCTGGAGATTTCTGAAATCTTTAAGGCAAGAGAAGACCAAAGAAATCATATCCCCGATTACTCTAAATGAATGGGATGAATACTTCACCACCCTACTCACCGAAGACCGGGAACAGTTCAAAGAAGAACCCGAGAACTACGAAAGAGTACAAATAACTGCTTCGCCTATTAGAATCTATGTTAAAGAAGTAAAGGAGATCTGTACAAAACTAAAAAACAGAAAAGCTCCAGGACCCGGTGATATACCAGCAGAACTAATTAAGTACGGCACACCAAAACTCTACGAGAACTTGACGAGACTTTTTCAAAACTGCTTGAACAGCGGTGAAATACCATCAGAATGGAAATTGTCCTTTATGTCAACCATTCATAAAAAAGGTAGCAAAGAGGTGTGTGACAACTACAGAGGAATCGCAGTAATGAGCACAATCAGCAGAATATACGGAAAAGTCATCAAAGGAAAAATAGAACAAGAATATGCCGACAGCGAGGCAGAAGAACAAGCCGGCTTCAGAGCAGGGAGATCCACTGTAGACCATCTATTCTGTATTACACAACTTAGCGAAAAAATGACGGCAGTAAATAAGGAATTACACCTCCTCTATGTAGACTTAAAAAAAGCCTATGATAGTGTCCCTTTAACCAAACTATGGAAAGCTCTCGAAACTACAAATATAAATACAAATCTAATAAAGGCAGTCCAACAACTATATAAAAACTGTAAAATAAAAATCAAAATAGGCAGCAATGTTTCAAAAGGATTCGCCCCAAATAAAGGACTAAAACAAGGATGCTGCTTGTCACCTACACTTTTTAAAATCTTCCTCGAAAAAGCGCTTACAAAATGGAAACAAAAATGCAAAGGGATGGGTATCCCCCTAAATGAAAATGTTCTATACACATTAAGTTTTGCAGACGACCAAATAGTAATTGCACAAGACATGGACGACCTAGAATACATGACAAGAAAGCTTGTGGAAGAATATGAAAAGTGGGGGCTAGAAGTTAACATAACCAAAACTGAATACATGTGCATAGGAGGTACACAACAGGATTTGACGCTGGAAGATGGACGCACACTAAAATCGTGCAGTAAATACAAATACCTCGGCCTAAATATAACAAACGATGGAACTCTAGATGAAGCCATTAAAGAGAGAAATGTACAGGGCAGGAAAGCTATTAGAATGCTAAACACTATTCTGTGGGATCAAAAGATAAGTAAGGAAAACAAACATCGCATATACAACACGATAGTGAAAAGCATTGTTACATACGGTAGCGAGGTATGGCAATTGAAAGATGAATCTACCAAAACACTGGAGGCCACGGAAATGGACTACTGGAGACGAGCGGCCGGAAAATCTAGGCTGGAGAGAATAAGAAACGAAAGAATACGAGAGGTGATGGCAGTCAAACATACAATAGTGGAAGAAATAAAAATAAAACAACTAAAATGGTATGGACACGTCCAAAGAATGACTCCAGAGAGGCTCCCTAAACAAATCCTAGAATGGACACCAACGGGCAGAAGAAGGAGAGGGAGGCCCAGAAAGAGTTGGAGAGAAGGAATTGATAAGGAAATGCAAGAGAGGGGGTTAGAAGAAGGCCAATGGAACAACCGATCCGAATGGCGACTGGGTATCGGAAGACGGCGTAGAACGTTATGAAACCGATGTATATATATATATACAAGTATATTGTAAACGCAGTCGAGTCAGACCTAACTTCAAATTCTAGGTTTGTTTTTCTGGAATTTTCGGATGCAAAAATTTTGCTACGAAATAACTTTTTCACTACAAAGGAGATCTGTTTTGTGTTAAAGCGTGTGTTATTAGACAAAACTATTCTTGTTTTGTGACTAAGACAAGGTAAGAAAGATAATTTATGTTATTGAAGTTAGGGTCGATTTATATACTTGTTATTCTAAAAGTTTATTCATGTTTTTCAAGAAGATTTTCGGGTATTCCCTTCAATCATTTTGTTTCTCATTTTTAAGGCTGATTTCTTTGCCATTAATAGTCATAAGTTCTGCTTTAATGCTTCTGAATAAAAAAAATGTTTTTAAGGCTTTTTAATTCTTTTATCCTTTGGGGCCAGGCAAATATATACAGATTGACACTGAACATATACATTGGTTTGAGATAAAATGTGTCAACTTAGTATTGGTGCATTATAAGCCTTTTTCCTCCAAGTAACCAGGTAACCTGGTTAGTCATTTTAGGTTTTTCCTCGCTGAGTAACACTAAACATGACATCACAAGTAACCACACAGGCTCACCAGCTTAGCAGAAGTGGTTGCTTAAAAATTTTAAGGTTAAGTGCGTTCGTTTATATTTCAAACTTGGTAATTCCAAAATCTTTAAAATTGAAGTGTATTTTACAATTAATTTAGAGAAAAATCATGTCACTGACCGGTGATGTCATACAACTGGTCACTCCAAGTAACTGTGATGTCATTTCGAGTTACTTATAGGAGTGACTAGTAACCTCGAGGAAACAGGCTGTGTGTGTTAGGGAGGGGTGATCATCTGTCCACAGTAGGTATACAAATTTTTTTAACAGGACTGAATAGGACCCCACAGGACACTAAAATACACTACAGGGCCAAGAATTTATTTGAGTCCTGTAGGATGGTGTACAAATTTTGTTCAGCTGTTCACCCCTCAGTTATGGCAGATGTGGATCTAGGAACTTTATTTAGGGGGGGTAGATATCATAATGAATATTGCATAAAACTGTTTTGCGTAGTGACCAGGATGTGTATTCTGTATGTAAAAACTTAATATTGTTTAAAATTTGGGGGGGGGGGGAATTTCCCCTCCCGTAGATCTGCACCTTCTTATGGGTCATTGTCCATATAATTTTATTATTATTGATGTATTGCCTTTTCAGCATTTTCCATTTTTAGTTTGAGTAGATATTTTAGTCAGTAGTGCACCCAAGAATAGGTCTTGGGGGGACTCGAGATTCAGTTATGTCATATCTTCACCTATTTAATTTTTTTATTCATGAAATATATGGAAAATGTCTAAAAATCCTTAAGCTTCTAGTTTAGTGTTTGAACATATTTCTAGCTATTGCTTTTACATTTTAGGTACACAAACATTATGGATTTGTATGGATCATTACATCACATTAAGTACACACTGCTTGGTTGCAAATGTTTTTTCATTTAGGTAAGTAATAGAGAAATATTGGTTAATAAGTTCTGTCTCTTTCCACACCCATACTAGGGCCTATTCTTAAAATACATAATGCCATTTAACATACAATTATATGTTCAAAAGTAATGCTCAAAGGGGGAGCAGGGTTTGGCCTTGTATTACACATAACTTTTTTTTAATGTATTTTGTTTCTTGAAAATTCTGTACAGAGGGAGGAGGTGGGTCAACTACATAATTTAAGAATGGCTCAAAGTGTACTTAGGGCAGAGCTTCAAGAGCTAAGCTCCTCCTTAGAAATTTGGTTAGCCCCTGAAATTATATTACATATAAACACATATTTCAGACAGAGTCGACATGAAGGCTTATTGGGGTGGGGGAGGCAACAGCCACCTTTCCTAACTAGTATTTTTTTTTAAAACTATCCAAAAAATTTTAGATTACCAAAAAGAAATGTTACCACCCAATTTTTTTTTTAGTTTTTGTCCAAAAACTGTTTACTCAATTTTTTTTGGTTTTACAGAGAAAAAGTTAATAACAGACATCTTTCTACCTAAAATTTTATTTGTGATTTTCTACTTTTGCTAAAATTTAATATTTTGGGGAGGGACTCCTTCCCATCCCCCCTTAGCGACGCCCCTGTTCAGAAAAGAAATTAGAAAGCAAAATTAATTTTTTTAGGGATTTTCTGAAAAAAACTAAATAAACATGGTTCCGCAAATGCTTTTGCGATGTTTTGCTCAAATTTGGAACGTGTGTTTAGCTGCAAGGCATACATCATTAAGCTTGCCAAATATCAGGAAAAAACTACAGGGTGATATTTTTTCAGGAGTCATGCCCCCTTTTCCCCCAGAGCTTTTTTGCAGTAAGCCAATGGTAGATTCAAATAGATTCTTTGTTTTACTCAGAAACTTTTTGATCTTCTGCAATTTTTTATAACTCTAACTGTTTCCAAGAAAAGACAAAAAAGGAAAATTTGTACCCTGCAATATTTTATTTTTATGCGAGTTTTATGTAATTTCTAAATAGCAATTATTTTGTTTTGTTTTCTGAAAAATGTTTAGAGATAAAAATATTGCAGATCAAAAAATTTCTGAATAAAATAAGGAATTTATTTTACATTTTTGAATCTGCCAGTGACTTACTGCAAAAAAGTTCTGGGGAAAAAAAGAGGGCATAACCGCGGAAAAATTATCGCCCTGTAGTTTTTTCGTAATATTTGACATGCTTAATGATGT
Source organism: Aspidapion aeneum (assembly GCA_963576565.1). NCBI lineage: Eukaryota > Metazoa > Arthropoda > Insecta > Coleoptera > Brentidae > Aspidapion > Aspidapion aeneum. The sequence continues at coordinate 71,695,243 of OY755043.1, forward strand.
ATGCCTTGTAACAAAATACATGTTCCAGATTTGAGCTTAATATCTCAAAAACTGCACGAGTTATTAATAAAAAGCAAACAAAAAACTAATATTTTAATAACCCATATCTCAAAAACTAAGCATGGTTATACAAAGTTTTTTTTCTTAAAATCACTCAAGATAATCCTCTGAAGTTTGGCTGCATACTTTATTAACACCTGTATAAAATACCTACTATTATGAGTCCCTTGGCAGTTTTTTTTTTGGTTTTTAGTCATCCAATGCAACAATCAACAATGGGATAACATCATTATGTGGCCACCTTTATTATTAAAAAACTAAAAAATGGATTTTGTGCAGAATATATGAAGATTACATTACAACATTTGAGCAATTCCACATGAACCTAGAAATTAGAAAATTGAAGAGTGTAAAAGTGTGTTCTTATTTTTTTTTTAAATATTGGTTTTATTAAGGATTATTAGGTGGCACATGTTTAACTATTTTTAAGTTTTCTAAAAATTCACAGTTTTTTGTAATATAAATATTTAGTTTATACATTTAAGAAAAAATATTATATTTGTTAAATATTTTTAGATTTTTCTAAAACAGTTCTGATTTTTAAAAAAATAAATATTACGTTTTTTATAAAATATTGTTTTTTATTTAACTATTATATTTTCGAGGCCATGCAAATTTTTACGTATGCGGAAAAAGTTTGGATATCTTACAGGTTGACATGACTAAAATTAGTATATTTTTGATATCCAAATTCTTTTCGTATACATGAAATTAGCATGACCTCAAAAATAGCAGCTTTACTAAGAAAAAAATCTATTTAAAAAGCCCGCCGAGCCCGCCCGAGCATTCTTAATTCTTCCAGTAGCCAAGGGTGGCGCTAGCGTAAACTTGTTGCCGCTTTTGAACCATAGAATTAAGCACTCTTTTATTATTTTCTCTATGAGTCCAGCCGGCCAGCAGCACAGATCAAAGCGAGCCTGCTTCGAGTACCGGACCAGCCGTTCAGCAGTTCAGCAGCAACCACCGTTGCAAGTACTTCGCCGTACAACACAGCGCAGCCCCGAGCACCTGCCCGCCAGTCAGTCGACCAGTGAGCATCGAAGTCCGCAACCGCCCTATTAGCATACCGTGAAGCCGTGTTATTATAGGTAGGATAGCTGACTCAGGTAATATCAACGGTTGATATACAGGGGGTTTTAGTACACTACTACTGTATCGCCCACTCCTATACAGTACGCGTAACACCCGTTATTACTCCACAACAGTAACGGCCACATCTTTACTATCCGACACTGCAACTGTATCGGCCACTCCTATACAGTCCGTGTAACGCCCGTTACTACACCGCAACAGTAACGGCCACACCTTTACTGTCCGACACTACAACTGTATCGGCCACTCCTATACAGTCCGTGTAACGCCCGTTATTACACCACAACAGTAACGGCCACACCTTTACTGTCCGACACTACAACTGTATCGGCCACTCCTATACAGTCCGTGTAATGCCCGTTATTACATTACAACAGTAACGGCCACACCTTTACTGTCCGACACTACAACTGTATCGGCCACTCCTATATAGTCCGCGTAACGCCCTTTATCATACCCCAACAGTAACGGCCACACCTTTACTGTCCGACACTACAACTGTATCGGCCACTCCTATACAGTCCGTGTAACGCCCGTTATTACACCACAATAGTAACGGCCACACCTTTACTGTCCGACACTGCAACTGTATCGGCCACTCCTATGCAGTCCGTGTAATACCCGTATTACGTTACAACTTACAGGTTAACCGTTTAGCCCGTCACTCTACAATCTGGTTATACAGAATCTGCTGTCCACGCTGTTAATTTGCCTAATACCGTTTGTTTATTTCCGCATTAATCCGCTTAAATACTTCTTTTTCCTTATCGCACGATTAATTAAGTTTTGCTTCAACCGCATTTTTTTGGCATGATTTTATTCCTTTGCTTAACTGTTTGTTAAACTTTCTTATTAACTAACACACCTCCGCTCCTCCGTAAGTTATTTGGTTTTGGAATTAAACTTTTGAACTTTTTGACTAGAATACATTGGTTTAAATCTTCGATGACTTGTTATTATTACGAACCCACCCCTTTCTCGACTGTCTAAAGGCTAGTCGTACTGGCAATAGGAGACTCTAGGCTCCTCGATTTCCTAGAGTGGCGCCCAATTATCTAGATTCCTGGTAAGAGGTCCACGCCAAACGTAACAAAATCCTTTTCTTTATAAAACGAGGAAAGGACGTTGCAAAACTCAATTTGATTCCTGAAGTGAATAACTTTTTAAATTTTAATGCACTGTTCCAAACAAATGCAGGAAAAAATGTTGTATTTTATGATTCTGATTCGTTTATTGAATTTGACTATGAAAAAATTGTATCTAGAGGTCGCATCAATGATGTTTTTCCTGGTGTTTCAAATGGTATAACATCAGCTTTTAACTATATTGATGGACACATATATTTTTTAAGAAAAAATTCATATTATAAGTATAATGAATTCACAAAAAGTGTTGTTGAAACAGGCACTTTTAATTGGAATATGATTGGCATACCCTGTCCTGACAAGGGTCTAGTTAAACAGCTAAAATCTTTGTTAGTCAAAATTAACACTTTTTATGAATAGTTTTCTAGGTATTAATAAAAATAAATATTTCTTAATATTATACAGGTTTTTTATTTACTATAAACAGTTTTACATTTACAATGTTTTAATTTCTGTAATGAATTACATAATTTGTTTTTATACAGGGTGCTCAACAATTTGGGTGACTTTGACCCATGATGAATACCATGTTCAGCGCAAAAAGGTAGATCTTTGCGAGAATCATGTAATTGTTTGGTAAACAATAAGTTTGTTTTGCTATTTAAAAAGACACTATACAAAAGAGACACTGCCGCCAAAGTCTCTTGCACTCTAAAATCCCCAATTTTTCTTACCTCCTATCAAAACAACATATCCCTCCTCTTCGCCTCTTACCATCTGAAACCCCCCTTTTTTCTACCTTCTGAAGCCCCCTTACCTTACATTACCCACTCCGCCTCTTGTCTAAATAAATAGTATTATTTAAAAAAAATTCATTAAATTTTAAATTATTTTTCTTATGACTCATTTCCTGTTGACAAGTCCCCTGCTAATAAGTTAAGACAAGTCATGACTTGTAACGTTTTAGCTCGACATGTCTCATTTTAAAGTGTTAACAAGTCTTAACCTGCTTGAAAAATATTCGTCATTATCATTTTACCTTTAAATCTGTCATAGTCTATAGTTTTTTTAAAATCTCAATTTTTCAAGGTTTGACTTTTTTGGTCTTATGGGATTTGCTACCCTGAAATTCGCTAAATAACGTTTTTGACATTTGACAGATTTAATTTGACAGACATTTCAGATGTTTGACAGCTGGCATTTAACACTTTAACACCGACATTTGACAGTTGCTAGATCATCACCCCGCCACCGAGGCTCACCTACCTTTTTCACCCGCCGCTCCCCTACTAATCTCTATCTCTACCTACTTATTGAATTTATCATACATAAACCAAACTTCCGCTGGAATGTTTTCGAAGACCCTACAGTGCATCTGGAATAAAACAACAAAAAATATTTAATTTTTTAATAATTAATAAATATTAAAAATAATATTCCAAACCTCTTTTTAAAAAATTCAATAGCCTATGTAAGACACCAGCTTTGAAAAATATCTATAGGTTGCGGTTTGCGGGTTTAAGGCTGTTCTGGATAAAATATTTATGATTCTCACATTTTTTGGTTGACAAACAGGATATTTTGTTAGTCTAAAACTCCAATTTTTTTTACCTACCTACTAAAAAACGTCACATATTGCATTTGACCCAAACTTCCGCTAATTCAAGCGCGTGTCTGATATAAACTATTTTCGAAGCCCTTATCAATGCAGGTGGGCGATAAATCTTAACAAACAAAATTATATTGCAAACCTCTCTTAAGAAAATGCAATTGGCTATATAAGATAGTAGATCACCCCACCTATGATCACCTTACACTGCTATTTGCCTCTTGGGTTCCTTTCAAACTCCGCCGCACCCGCCCCCTGACAACAGAAAACCTCCATTTTTATTACCAAACCCCGCCTCCAAACCCGTCATTTTTATAACCTATTATCAAAAACCCCATTTTACCTACTTTGGTCCACCTAATATAAAAAAAACACATCATAACCACGCCTCTTAATATCTGAAACCCCCACCCCCTCATCCCTCCCTCTTTATTACATAACAAAAAAAACACATAATCTTTTACCCGCCTACCAACATACTGATAACACTCCATTTTTTAATCCCTACCACAAAAAAAAACATCGTTCTATTGGGCTCTGTATGTAAAACACGCCCGCCAATAACCTGATAACCCAACCCCCTCTCCAAACCCGTAATTTTTAACACCTATTATCAAAAACCCCATTTTTTCTTTTTAAACCCCGCCCCCTGACACCAGAAAACCCCCACTTTTATTACCTATTATCAAAATAACCCGTTCATACTTCCTCGTCTCCCCGCCTTTTGCACTATAAAACCACCATTTTGTTCTTTTCAAATCCCGCCCCCCATCTGAAACCACAAATTTTTCTACCAACCTCAAAAAAACATATCATACTGTTCGTCTATTCTTGAACCTCCCTGGAAAACAACCCGATGGCATAATACGCCATCTTTTTTTACCTACTTTGGTCCAGAATTCCTATATCTCTACTACTGGAGTACATTTATTGAAATGCATATTTTGAAACTTTTCAAGCCATTAAAAAGTTTACAAAATTTTAAAAAATTCTCAAAATTTAAAAAAAGAATCCTGCACGGAATACATGAGACTTTGGTTGTTTGCGGAATTCATCGAAACTTTGGTATGTTTTAGATCTTGATCTACTGATCACACTTTAGATTGACCTTTTTGTATTCGTATGATTGCATTTGTTAAACTGCCATAAGCGCAACAACATTCGGGGTAAATTCTGTTATAACTTAAAATGTGAATGACCCATAATATAAAATACTCTGCCAATATATGGGCCCCTAAGCTCACACTCACTTGGTACTATAGTTATAGTGTACGTGTAAGCTAATATAACTAAAACCTGAAATATATTTTATACAACTCCAGACTAAATTACCGTTTGTTTGATACCACACAAGCCATGTTTTGACTTAAACACAAATTTTTGAAATCTTCCCCCGCCCTTAAAAAAACAAAAACTAAAAATGTATTTTGTTAAACTCCGGACTCAATTACCTTTCGTTTGATATCACACACGCTATATTTTCACTTAAACTCTAATTTTTAAAATATACCCCCACCCTTTTTTTTTAAATGAACTAAAATGTATTTTGTTTAACTGCAGACTCAATTACCTTTCGTTTGATATCACACACACCATATTTTCACATAAACTCTAATTTTTGAAATCTACCCCCCCCTTTTATTTGGTTTCTGTTCGGTCGATTTTGTTCATTTTTAAATGGGACCATCTCGACCCAAGACCCAGCCTAGGTACCAAATTTCATTAAAATCGGCCAAGTGGTTTTTGAGTTATGCGCGTTGGTCGTTACAGACAGACATACAGATATACAGACAGACATACAGACAGACAGACAGACAGACAGACAGACGGCGCAACAAAAAAGTTTCAAAATCATCTGAAACGCAAAGATATATAAAAATTTTTGAAATCGGAGCAATTTTTTCGAGAAAAAAAAGTTGCTCCGATTTTAAAAAATTTGATATATCTTTGCGTTTCATATGATTTTGAAACTTTTTTGTTGCGCCGTCTGTCTGTCTGTCTGTCTGTCTGTCTGTCTGTCTGTCTGTCTGTCTGTCTGTCTGTCTGTCTGTCTGTCTGTCTGTCTGTCTGTCTGTCTGTCTGTCTGTCTGTCTGTCTGTCTGTCTGTCTGTCTGTCTGTCTGTCTGTCTGTCTGTCTGTCTGTCTGTCTGTCTGTCTGTCTGTCTGTCTGTCTGTCTGTCTGTCTGTCTGTCTGTCTGTCTGTCTGTCTGTCTGTCTGTCTGTCTGTCTGTCTGTCTGTCTGTCTGTCTGTCTGTCTGTCTGTCTGTCTGTCTGTCTGTCTGTCTGTCTGTCTGTCTGTCTGTCTGTCTGTCTGTCTGTCTGTCTGTCTGTCTGTCTGTCTGTCTGTCTGTCTGTCTGTCTGTCTGTCTGTCTGTCTGTCTGTCTGTCTGTCTGTCTGTCTGTCTGTCTGTCTGTCTGTCTGTCTGTCTGTCTGTCTGTCTGTCTGTCTGTCTGTCTGTCTGTCTGTCTGTCTGTCTGTCTGTCTGTCTGTCTGTCTGTCTGTCTGTCTGTCTGTCTGTCTGTCTGTCTGTCTGTCTGTCTGTCTGTCTGTCTGTCTGTCTGTCTGTCTGTCTGTCTGTCTGTCTGTCTGTCTGTCTGTCTGTCTGTCTGTCTGTCTGTCTGTCTGTCTGTCTGTCTGTCTGTCTGTCTGTCTGTCTGTCTGTCTGTCTGTCTGTCTGTCTGTCTGTCTGTCTGTCTGTCTGTCTGTCTGTCTGTCTGTCTGTCTGTCTGTCTGTCTGTCTGTCTGTCTGTCTGTCTGTCTGTCTGTCTGTCTGTCTGTCTGTCTGTCTGTCTGTCTGTCTGTCTGTCTGTCTGTCTGTCTGTCTGTCTGTCTGTCTGTCTGTCTGTCTGTCTGTCTGTCTGTCTGTCTGTCTGTCTGTCTGTCTGTCTGTCTGTCTGTCTGTCTGTCTGTCTGTCTGTCTGTCTGTCTGTCTGTCTGTCTGTCTGTCTGTCTGTCTGTCTGTCTGTCTGTCTGTCTGTCTGTCTGTCTGTCTGTCTGTCTGTCTGTCTGTCTGTCTGTCTGTCTGTCTGTCTGTCTGTCTGTCTGTCTGTCTGTCTGTCTGTCTGTCTGTCTGTCTGTCTGTCTGTCTGTCTGTCTGTCTGTCTGTCTGTCTGTCTGTCTGTCTGTCTGTCTGTCTGTCTGTCTGTCTGTCTGTCTGTCTGTCTGTCTGTCTGTCTGTCTGTCTGTCTGTCTGTCTGTCTGTCTGTCTGTCTGTCTGTCTGTCTGTCTGTCTGTCTGTCTGTCTGTCTGTCTGTCTGTCTGTCTGTCTGTCTGTCTGTCTGTCTGTCTGTCTGTCTGTCTGTCTGTCTGTCTGTCTGTCTGTCTGTCTGTCTGTCTGTCTGTCTGTCTGTCTGTCTGTCTGTCTGTCTGTCTGTCTGTCTGTCTGTCTGTCTGTCTGTCTGTCTGTCTGTCTGTCTGTCTGTCTGTCTGTCTGTCTGTCTGTCTGTCTGTCTGTCTGTCTGTCTGTCTGTCTGTCTGTCTGTCTGTCTGTCTGTCTGTCTGTCTGTCTGTCTGTCTGTCTGTCTGTCTGTCTGTCTGTCTGTCTGTCTGTCTGTCTGTCTGTCTGTCTGTCTGTCTGTCTGTCTGTCTGTCTGTCTGTCTGTCTGTCTGTCTGTCTGTCTGTCTGTCTGTCTGTCTGTCTGTCTGTCTGTCTGTCTGTCTGTCTGTCTGTCTGTCTGTCTGTCTGTCTGTCTGTCTGTCTGTCTGTCTGTCTGTCTGTCTGTCTGTCTGTCTGTCTGTCTGTCTGTCTGTCTGTCTGTCTGTCTGTCTGTCTGTCTGTCTGTCTGTCTGTCTGTCTGTCTGTCTGTCTGTCTGTCTGTCTGTCTGTCTGTCTGTCTGTCTGTCTGTCTGTCTGTCTGTCTGTCTGTCTGTCTGTCTGTCTGTCTGTCTGTCTGTCTGTCTGTCTGTCTGTCTGTCTGTCTGTCTGTCTGTCTGTCTGTCTGTCTGTCTGTCTGTCTGTCTGTCTGTCTGTCTGTCTGTCTGTCTGTCTGTCTGTCTGTCTGTCTGTCTGTCTGTCTGTCTGTCTGTCTGTCTGTCTGTCTGTCTGTCTGTCTGTCTGTCTGTCTGTCTGTCTGTCTGTCTGTCTGTCTGTCTGTCTGTCTGTCTGTCTGTCTGTCTGTCTGTCTGTCTGTCTGTCTGTCTGTCTGTCTGTCTGTCTGTCTGTCTGTCTGTCTGTCTGTCTGTCTGTCTGTCTGTCTGTCTGTCTGTCTGTCTGTCTGTCTGTCTGTCTGTCTGTCTGTCTGTCTGTCTGTCTGTCTGTCTGTCTGTCTGTCTGTCTGTCTGTCTGTCTGTCTGTCTGTCTGTCTGTCTGTCTGTCTGTCTGTCTGTCTGTCTGTCTGTCTGTCTGTCTGTCTGTCTGTCTGTCTGTCTGTCTGTCTGTCTGTCTGTCTGTCTGTCTGTCTGTCTGTCTGTCTGTCTGTCTGTCTGTCTGTCTGTCTGTCTGTCTGTCTGTCTGTCTGTCTGTCTGTCTGTCTGTCTGTCTGTCTGTCTGTCTGTCTGTCTGTCTGTCTGTCTGTCTGTCTGTCTGTCTGTCTGTCTGTCTGTCTGTCTGTCTGTCTGTCTGTCTGTCTGTCTGTCTGTCTGTCTGTCTGTCTGTCTGTCTGTCTGTCTGTCTGTCTGTCTGTCTGTCTGTCTGTCTGTCTGTCTGTCTGTCTGTCTGTCTGTCTGTCTGTCTGTCTGTCTGTCTGTCTGTCTGTCTGTCTGTCTGTCTGTCTGTCTGTCTGTCTGTCTGTCTGTCTGTCTGTCTGTCTGTCTGTCTGTCTGTCTGTCTGTCTGTCTGTCTGTCTGTCTGTCTGTCTGTCTGTCTGTCTGTCTGTCTGTCTGTCTGTCTGTCTGTCTGTCTGTCTGTCTGTCTGTCTGTCTGTCTGTCTGTCTGTCTGTCTGTCTGTCTGTCTGTCTGTCTGTCTGTCTGTCTGTCTGTCTGTCTGTCTGTCTGTCTGTCTGTCTGTCTGTCTGTCTGTCTGTCTGTCTGTCTGTCTGTCTGTCTGTCTGTCTGTCTGTCTGTCTGTCTGTCTGTCTGTCTGTCTGTCTGTCTGTCTGTCTGTCTGTCTGTCTGTCTGTCTGTCTGTCTGTCTGTCTGTCTGTCTGTCTGTCTGTCTGTCTGTCTGTCTGTCTGTCTGTCTGTCTGTCTGTCTGTCTGTCTGTCTGTCTGTCTGTCTGTCTGTCTGTCTGTCTGTCTGTCTGTCTGTCTGTCTGTCTGTCTGTCTGTCTGTCTGTCTGTCTGTCTGTCTGTCTGTCTGTCTGTCTGTCTGTCTGTCTGTCTGTCTGTCTGTCTGTCTGTCTGTCTGTCTGTCTGTCTGTCTGTCTGTCTGTCTGTCTGTCTGTCTGTCTGTCTGTCTGTCTGTCTGTCTGTCTGTCTGTCTGTCTGTCTGTCTGTCTGTCTGTCTGTCTGTCTGTCTGTCTGTCTGTCTGTCTGTCTGTCTGTCTGTCTGTCTGTCTGTCTGTCTGTCTGTCTGTCTGTCTGTCTGTCTGTCTGTCTGTCTGTCTGTCTGTCTGTCTGTCTGTCTGTCTGTCTGTCTGTCTGTCTGTCTGTCTGTCTGTCTGTCTGTCTGTCTGTCTGTCTGTCTGTCTGTCTGTCTGTCTGTCTGTCTGTCTGTCTGTCTGTCTGTCTGTCTGTCTGTCTGTCTGTCTGTCTGTCTGTCTGTCTGTCTGTCTGTCTGTCTGTCTGTCTGTCTGTCTGTCTGTCTGTCTGTCTGTCTGTCTGTCTGTCTGTCTGTCTGTCTGTCTGTCTGTCTGTCTGTCTGTCTGTCTGTCTGTCTGTCTGTCTGTCTGTCTGTCTGTCTGTCTGTCTGTCTGTCTGTCTGTCTGTCTGTCTGTCTGTCTGTCTGTCTGTCTGTCTGTCTGTCTGTCTGTCTGTCTGTCTGTCTGTCTGTCTGTCTGTCTGTCTGTCTGTCTGTCTGTCTGTCTGTCTGTCTGTCTGTCTGTCTGTCTGTCTGTCTGTCTGTCTGTCTGTCTGTCTGTCTGTCTGTCTGTCTGTCTGTCTGTCTGTCTGTCTGTCTGTCTGTCTGTCTGTCTGTCTGTCTGTCTGTCTGTCTGTCTGTCTGTCTGTCTGTCTGTCTGTCTGTCTGTCTGTCTGTCTGTCTGTCTGTCTGTCTGTCTGTCTGTCTGTCTGTCTGTCTGTCTGTCTGTCTGTCTGTCTGTCTGTCTGTCTGTCTGTCTGTCTGTCTGTCTGTCTGTCTGTCTGTCTGTCTGTCTGTCTGTCTGTCTGTCTGTCTGTCTGTCTGTCTGTCTGTCTGTCTGTCTGTCTGTCTGTCTGTCTGTCTGTCTGTCTGTCTGTCTGTCTGTCTGTCTGTCTGTCTGTCTGTCTGTCTGTCTGTCTGTCTGTCTGTCTGTCTGTCTGTCTGTCTGTCTGTCTGTCTGTCTGTCTGTCTGTCTGTCTGTCTGTCTGTCTGTCTGTCTGTCTGTCTGTCTGTCTGTCTGTCTGTCTGTCTGTCTGTCTGTCTGTCTGTCTGTCTGTCTGTCTGTCTGTCTGTCTGTCTGTCTGTCTGTCTGTCTGTCTGAGACGAATCTGTAATAGCTTTATGAAAGAGAGAAAAATAAAAACCAACAAAGTGCTAAAAAAAGCAGAGCAAGAAGAGAAAATTAAAATATTGGGTCAAAAAATATCACCTAAATTCATAATTACGGGAGTAACAAAAGGATACGAAGATAGGGACCTGTTAAATGCCATAATGGAGGAAAATCAAGAAGTTCTTGACAATTTTGGAGAAACTTTTCATGAAAACGTAAAAATCGTAGCACGAAGAACTTGCCGAAACCAATACAAAGAAAACATAGTCATGGAAGCCGCTGATCTAGATATCTTTAAGTTCTTCGTTAAAAAACAGCGTCTGTACATAGACATGATGACAACATACATTGAGGAAGAGGTAAACGTGGTACTCTGTTACAAATGTCACAGATTTGGACATATACAAAGATACTGCAACGATGAACCAAGATGTGATTGTTGCGGAGGCAAACATGAAGGACGGACCTGCACATCTCACGAAATGAACTGTCCCAACTGTCAAAGTGCTAGAATCTCGCAGGAACACCGACAACACTCTGCTAGAGATAAAAACTGTCCCATATACCGACGAAAAATAGAACATACTAGACAAACAACGGTAGACTACAGAGAAACAGGAAACAGGGAAACACCAGCAAATTAAAATGGATTTAAAAATTTTGCAAATTAATACAGATAGGGGACGAGAGGCAATGCACCTCATGCATAAAAAAATGGTTGATGAGAATTTCGACATTGGAATAATAAACGAACCTTATAAAGGGTACGAAGGAAACAGACAATACCAAATCCATAGTAACGGACCGGACGCTAAGACACATATATGGGTTAAAAGGAACATTAGCAACGTAACAACCAGACTCGACCTAACAAGCAACAACACTGTAACTATAGAAATAAGCACAAATTCCAATAAATTACTGATAAGCTCAATATACGATGAACCCGGGGGAAACAGTAACCAACGATTAAACGAATTCTCACAAAAACTACAAAGAACAGCAACGAGGCACTTATTGGCAGGTGATATAAATGCGCATCACATTGCTTGGGGAGGTAATAACACAGACAGAAGGGGTGTCGAACTACTGGAATGGGCGGTAGGACACGGATATGATATATGCAATGATAAAGAACAGTTACCCACATTCAACAGCCAAATGGGAAGAAGTTACATAGATATGACTATGAGTAAACAAGTGCCCGTGAACCAATGGACGGTTCTAGATGAAGACACCCTAAGCTTGCATCGGTATATAACATACAAAATTCGCCTAATTGAAAAACTAAAGAAAATAAAAACCAGAAAATACGATTTTGAAAAAACGGATTGGGAAAATTTCAAACAAAAACTCCAACTTAAAATAAATAACCATCCAAATTGAACCATTAGCAACGCAGAAGAACTAGAAAAGGTTGCCGAGAAATTTAATGGTATTTGTAGTCAAACTTGTAAACAATATCTTAAAATTAAAGAAACAGAAGAAGACAACGAAACTCTATGGTGGGATGAAGAGTTGCAACAAAAAAAGCAAGATAATCACAGGCTAAGAAGAGAAGCCCAACGTGCTCTAGATCAAGAAGAAAGACAAAGAAAATTTACAGAATATAGAGAACACATGCAAGAGTATAAGAATCTAATAAAAGAAAAAAAAATGGAATCTATACAAAATAAAATAGCCAGTATAGGAGACCAGAACCCATGGGATAAAGTATGGAAATTTTTAAATAAACCAAAGACCGTGCCACCTCAACAAAATATTCAAAAAGATGATGGGACATACACACAAAATGAAAAAGAAAAAGATGAATATCTTGTTCAAAAATATTTCCCACCAGATATTGCCGAATATGACACACCTGAAATGACCCACTTTAGACATAGACAGGCAACGTATACAGAATCAGACAAACCAAATATAAATAGAATAGAAATAGAAGATATCGTCAAATCCCTGAAGAAAAATAAAGCTAGTAGTACAGATAGAATCCCAAACGAAGCAATAATACACATATTCTCTGTTGCCGATCAACTTATGTTAGCTATTTATAATAATTGCCTAAATTACGGCCACTTTCCCCAAATCTGGAAAAAAGCTAAGTTGATATTCATTCCAAAAAAAGATGGAGGTGCTAGACCAATCAGCCTACTACCAACATTAGGAAAGATTCTTGACAAACTAATTAACAAAAGACTTCAACTACATTTAGAGAGAACCAACAATATAGACTCAAATCAGTATGGTTTTAGAGAGGGAATGGGAACAACAGAAGCACTTGAAGAGTTAGTAGAAGAAATTAAAAACGGAAAACGAGAAAAAAAACATCAGTTGGTTGTTGCCCTAGATTTAAAAAATGCATTCAATAGCGCTTGGGCACCTTATTTGGACTACCAAATGGAAATGGCAGATGTAGGACAGAAGATGAGACGAATCTGTAATAGCTTTATGAAAGAGAGAAAAATAAAAACCAACAACTTAGAAGCGGCAATAAGTAGAGGATGTCCACAAGGCTCGAGTCTTGGTCCAACGTTATGGCTCCTAATTATGCAAGGATGGTTTAAATCCATTGATGAAGCAGACCAAAGCTATGAAGAAAAGCACAAAGACAGACTTGCAAAAAGAAAAGCATATTGTGACGATCAATTAATGGTAATAAAAGGAACATCACGCACAGAAATCGAGAGAAAATGGACAATTGTCTGTGAAGCCTGCAAGAAGTGGGAACGTAATAGTGGTGTGACATGTAACAAACAAAAGACAGAGGTTATGTTTATTCCGGCAGGCACCTTAAGACCTTAAGACACATTGAAATAGAAGGACAAACGATTCAATTGAACGACAAACAGAAATACCTAGGAGTTACCATTGACAAGACATTATCATTCATCGAACATGTAAAAGGCGTAAGAGACAAAATTGGCAAAAATGCAATAAAACTAACTGGACAGATTACACGGCGATACGGTCATAACAAGGACATCTTCAAAACAATCATTGATTGCGTTTTTAAACCAGCAGCCCTCTACGGCAGTGAATTATGGGGAGAAAAAGCCGTGACTGTAAAAATTCAAAGACACCTCAATGCCGCCATGAGACCTTTACTTCTTTTAATAAACAGAGCCTACGCAACCACTCCAACTGATGCTCTACAGGTTATCGCAGGGACTCCGCCATGGTGGATAGAGGCATCAGAGATATAATGAATGGAGAACACAGCGAATACATATTTATAACTCTCGAATACGAACAGTTGATAGACCACATCCAACAATAAGAGAACACTTAGAAGGCCAAGAGAACAGTGAAGAACTTAGTCATATTTTTGTTGCTACGGATCATGAAGAAAACGGAAAAACAGGAATCGGTATACACTGCGTAGGCTACGAAGATTTACAGGTGCGAGTGAAGGACCAAACTGATGCTCATACGGCCTACTTAATAGGAATTCTGATAGGTTTAAACACAGCCATTGAAAGAAGGCAGAAAAAAGTACATATAAAGACAATCATATCAAAAGTCATTGACACAATAAAAATAAACAAAATCTCGACAAAACTAGCGGCTCACATATTAAAGAAAGTTGAATTTCGAGTAAATTTTAAATGGTCAACAAAAATATCACTGGTACAACAAGAGCAAGGTTTTATACTTGCAAAAGAAGCTGCAAAACGAGCTACCAACCTAAACATAAGAAATCTAGATTACGACCACTACGTGTACAAAACAAAAAATATTAGAAGAAGGGAAAAAATAACAAAGACGTTAAGTGACTGGCAAACATACTAGGATGAGTCAGAAAAGGGAAGAGAATACTACACACATTGCAGGGAAGTAGGTCTAGACAGAGTACCTTTAACTTTTAAAGCGACACAAATGACTACAGGACACGGAAACACCAGACATTACACACACAGGTTCAGACTGAATGACAATCCAGAAATGTGCACTTGTGATTTATGGATCGTTCATACTCGTCTTTTGTCTAGTCTTTTGTCTTGGTTTAGTCATATGTCTTGTCATAAGAAAGTTAAAACCACTGTTTCTTATGGGAGTGTTCATACAATGTTTTTGCTTTTGTTTTTGATTAGTCTTTGTCTTAAGAGTTGCCAACTTTCAATTCTTAGGACAACGACTAAGACGAGTGACAGACATCAGCTGATATTTGTTGTTTTTTTACAGGGCGTCCGAAGAGCGCAAGCGCGCGGCCGAAATTTTGAATTTACCGCCATTAATCATGTTTTTAACAGAAAATCTCAACCTAACCTCAACATTTTATTTGTTTTTATTTTCTTTTTCGCTTTTGTTCTTTCGTGTAGGTGTTTCGTGCACAGATTAGGTTAAATAAGATTGTTTTGTGTAGAAAATGACTTTTGAAAAGGGGCCTTTTTATTGAAATTGAATTTCTTTTTCAGTGGGTTATGACTAAGACTAATCAAAAAGAAAAGACGAGTATGAACAGCCGATTTTGTTTAAGACAGCTAAGACTAATCAAAGGACAAATACTAATCAAAAACAAAAGACTAAGACGAGTATGAACAATACTTTAAACGCAGCTGAAACAGTAGAACATATAATAAGACAAGAATGCACTCTAGAAGCTCGCCGGCTAATTCGCGAGGAAATAGTACGTCAGTATGGAAATCTTCAGATTAACCTAAGAATTAACAATCAGACAAATTATTTAGACGTCGCAAAAATTACTCGATGGGCAGAACTTGCAATGCAAACAGAGCAAATGCGTTAGAGTCAGCTGTGTGGTCTAAATTAAAAAAAAAAAAAAAAAATTGTAAATAGAGACCTAAAAAAATATTATAATAATAATAAATAGACGTTTTGAAAATTATATGATCTAATGTTAGTATGTTAAACTTTGTAAGCATAAGCAAAAAACAGCAGCAGTTACATAGACTAAGTTATAAGCACAAATATCTATATAAATAATGCTAAAACAAAATTATGCCAAAAATCAGAAAATAAGCATAAAAAACAACAAAATACTTAAAAAAGAAGGTTATATCTTAGATATAAGAGAAAAAAAAACAACAAAAAAATTATTATAGAATTTAATTAAGCTACAGTTAATCCTTCGATGTAAGGTTAATATAAACAGAATGTATGTATTGTTAGGATTAAATCGTAGATTATAAAAATGAGAAATGTAAGGTTTATATTAAGTGAAACAAAAAAAGGTTTTATGGAAAAAGGGGTAGAAGGAGCAGTAAGAGAAAGCAAAACTTGTTCTAAATCTCCAAGCATTGAGGCAACAAACATAACATAAAGGGGGAAACAAAACTGGGATTGACTGAGAATGAAGTGTGAATGGAGTAAGAGTGAAAGATAAAGGCAATAATTAAACGCAAAATAAGGCATTTAACATCGAAATTGGGCGTAAACCGAAAGGTAGGAAGCCTAGCCTATTCTGGAGGGATCACTCGATCCGATAGCTTGACTTCGGCGACACCCTCCTGTCTGTCTGTCTGTCTGTCTGTCTGTCTGTCTGTCTGTCTGTCTGTCTGTCTGTCTGTCTGTCTGTCTGTCTGTCTGTCTGTCTGTCTGTCTGTCTGTCTGTCTGTCTGTCTGTCTGTCTGTCTGTCTGTCTGTCTGTCTGTCTGTCTGTCTGTCTGTCTGTCTGTCTGTCTGTCTGTCTGTCTGTCTGTCTGTCTGTCTGTCTGTCTGTCTGTCTGTCTGTCTGTCTGTCTGTCTGTCTGTCTGTCTGTCTGTCTGTCTGTCTGTCTGTCTGTCTGTCTGTCTGTCTGTCTGTCTGTCTGTCTGTCTGTCTGTCTGTCTGTCTGTCTGTCTGTCTGTCTGTCTGTCTGTCTGTCTGTCTGTCTGTCTGTCTGTCTGTCTGTCTGTCTGTCTGTCTGTCTGTCTGTCTGTCTGTCTGTCTGTCTGTCTGTCTGTCTGTCTGTCTGTCTGTCTGTCTGTCTGTCTGTCTGTCTGTCTGTCTGTCTGTCTGTCTGTCTGTCTGTCTGTCTGTCTGTCTGTCTGTCTGTCTGTCTGTCTGTCTGTCTGTCTGTCTGTCTGTCTGTCTGTCTGTCTGTCTGTCTGTCTGTCTGTCTGTCTGTCTGTCTGTCTGTCTGTCTGTCTGTCTGTCTGTCTGTCTGTCTGTCTGTCTGTCTGTCTGTCTGTCTGTCTGTCTGTCTGTCTGTCTGTCTGTCTGTCTGTCTGTCTGTCTGTCTGTCTGTCTGTCTGTCTGTCTGTCTGTCTGTCTGTCTGTCTGTCTGTCTGTCTGTCTGTCTGTCTGTCTGTCTGTCTGTCTGTCTGTCTGTCTGTCTGTCTGTCTGTCTGTCTGTCTGTCTGTCTGTCTGTCTGTCTGTCTGTCTGTCTGTCTGTCTGTCTGTCTGTCTGTCTGTCTGTCTGTCTGTCTGTCTGTCTGTCTGTCTGTCTGTCTGTCTGTCTGTCTGTCTGTCTGTCTGTCTGTCTGTCTGTCTGTCTGTCTGTCTGTCTGTCTGTCTGTCTGTCTGTCTGTCTGTCTGTCTGTCTGTCTGTCTGTCTGTCTGTCTGTCTGTCTGTCTGTCTGTCTGTCTGTCTGTCTGTCTGTCTGTCTGTCTGTCTGTCTGTCTGTCTGTCTGTCTGTCTGTCTGTCTGTCTGTCTGTCTGTCTGTCTGTCTGTCTGTCTGTCTGTCTGTCTGTCTGTCTGTCTGTCTGTCTGTCTGTCTGTCTGTCTGTCTGTCTGTCTGTCTGTCTGTCTGTCTGTCTGTCTGTCTGTCTGTCTGTCTGTCTGTCTGTCTGTCTGTCTGTCTGTCTGTCTGTCTGTCTGTCTGTCTGTCTGTCTGTCTGTCTGTCTGTCTGTCTGTCTGTCTGTCTGTCTGTCTGTCTGTCTGTCTGTCTGTCTGTCTGTCTGTCTGTCTGTCTGTCTGTCTGTCTGTCTGTCTGTCTGTCTGTCTGTCTGTCTGTCTGTCTGTCTGTCTGTCTGTCTGTCTGTCTGTCTGTCTGTCTGTCTGTCTGTCTGTCTGTCTGTCTGTCTGTCTGTCTGTCTGTCTGTCTGTCTGTCTGTCTGTCTGTCTGTCTGTCTGTCTGTCTGTCTGTCTGTCTGTCTGTCTGTCTGTCTGTCTGTCTGTCTGTCTGTCTGTCTGTCTGTCTGTCTGTCTGTCTGTCTGTCTGTCTGTCTGTCTGTCTGTCTGTCTGTCTGTCTGTCTGTCTGTCTGTCTGTCTGTCTGTCTGTCTGTCTGTCTGTCTGTCTGTCTGTCTGTCTGTCTGTCTGTCTGTCTGTCTGTCTGTCTGTCTGTCTGTCTGTCTGTCTGTCTGTCTGTCTGTCTGTCTGTCTGTCTGTCTGTCTGTCTGTCTGTCTGTCTGTCTGTCTGTCTGTCTGTCTGTCTGTCTGTCTGTCTGTCTGTCTGTCTGTCTGTCTGTCTGTCTGTCTGTCTGTCTGTCTGTCTGTCTGTCTGTCTGTCTGTCTGTCTGTCTGTCTGTCTGTCTGTCTGTCTGTCTGTCTGTCTGTCTGTCTGTCTGTCTGTCTGTCTGTCTGTCTGTCTGTCTGTCTGTCTGTC
Organism: Aspidapion aeneum; assembly: GCA_963576565.1. NCBI lineage: Eukaryota > Metazoa > Arthropoda > Insecta > Coleoptera > Brentidae > Aspidapion > Aspidapion aeneum. Next base: position 71,713,090 of record OY755043.1, read on the forward strand.
TGTCTGTCTGTCTGTCTGTCTGTCTGTCTGTCTGTCTGTCTGTCTGTCTGTCTGTCTGTCTGTCTGTCTGTCTGTCTGTCTGTCTGTCTGTCTGTCTGTCTGTCTGTCTGTCTGTCTGTCTGTCTGTCTGTCTGTCTGTCTGTCTGTCTGTCTGTCTGTCTGTCTGTCTGTCTGTCTGTCTGTCTGTCTGTCTGTCTGTCTGTCTGTCTGTCTGTCTGTCTGTCTGTCTGTCTGTCTGTCTGTCTGTCTGTCTGTCTGTCTGTCTGTCTGTCTGTCTGTCTGTCTGTCTGTCTGTCTGTCTGTCTGTCTGTCTGTCTGTCTGTCGGTCTGTCGGTCTGTCGGTCTGTCGGTCTGTCTGTCTCTCGAAAAAATTAGGACCACCATAGCTCACACTACTATAGTATAGTATATGTGTGAGCTAATAATCAGCCATACAAATTCAAATTGTGGCACCTTGCGCCGTCGAAACAACGCGGGTGCTAAGGACATGCGCAAACGGCGCATGAAATGACACATTCTGTCAAGCGAAAAAACACGTGAACTCGTGAAAAATCATTCTCTTCTTTCGATGACTAATTTTCTTTCGAAAATTAACTATTAAACATAAAAACCTTAGTTATTAAGTGCTACCATCCTCAATACAAAGACTGAACGTGAGACTACTTCCAGAGCGGGCCCGCAAGCAGAGAAATAGCCATCAAAAGGTAGGTGCCATTTTTTCTCATGCTTTTATATGGTTACACCTAAAGAAAGTTACAGTCTGCTATGAATTAAAGAAGAAAATCTATTCACCCCATCCATTACATTTTATGGACCTCAGAGCCACATCTAGGCTATGAAAAAGCGTTTTTAAAAATATTCTAATTTTTCTTGAACGCCATATTGGGCTTCATTCTTATCAAACGGCGCACAGTTTAGTTGTAGGTAGGCGAGTTTCCTTGATACCTACTTATGTGTGCGTGTGTGTGGCCTCCTAAATTTAAAATAAAAACTCCACGGTCAGTCTTGTTTACTGCCTACTATCGATAAATTAATGCATTTATTTATTCGGGAATTTTGTGTTTTCAAAATTTGATTTAATGCAAAAATAAAATACAAATCTTCTATCAAATATCGCCTTTCGGCTTCGCGTTTCCGCGATTTTAAACATATTTAGTGCGCTAAAGTGCAAAAAATAAAAGTTTTTAAATAAATCAAAATCCAAGTAACCAAATACAAAAAATCAAAAACTCAAAAAACTGTTTTAAGAGAAACCTTATTAGCCTTTTATTTCAATAATTTAAAACCAAGTCAATACAAAAAAATACTTACCAATCAAAATGGGGGATGCAGAACTAAAAACATTTACTAGAAAAAGAAAAATCGCTTTGACTAGGGTCACTGAAATCTATACTTTGGCGGTAAAAGCCAAGGATGATGAAGCCGAGCGCCCCATCTTTCAAATTGCTTTTGAAACTTTGGAAGATCAATATTTTGAGTTTAAACATCTCCATAACGAATTGATTGGGTTGCTGACCGACGATAAAGATTTCGATGCGGAAGATGCAATTAGAAAAAATTGTGACACTTTTTATTTTCAAGCAAAAGCAATATTTTGTAAGTTATTTCCAATTCCAGGCACTTCTAGGCCGCAGTCCTCTGTTTTGAAAATGTTAAACCTTCAATTCCGGTTTTTACGGGCTCAATGCTAAAACGGCCGACTTTTCTAGATCTTTTTTCAAGCATAATAGACAAAAATCCCTCAAAATTTCGGTATTTAATTACTTTATTGCAGGGTGAACCATTAAATTTGGTAAAGTCGTTACCAGTTACTGATAGTAACTATTTAATTGCCTTTTCAAATCTACAAAAAAGGTACAACAATAAGCGCCTTTTAGCTACGTCATATTGGAATTCCATTGTGCATGTTTCCTCCATGAAATCAAATCAGAGCTCTAAAGATCTTAGAAATATTTTGGACACGTTTACTGAAAATCTAGAGGCCCTGAATGCCTTAGAATTTAATACAAAAGATTGGCAGTTTCCGTTGTTTAATTTATTGCGGGGAAAAATAGATATCAGATCAGCCTATGATGTTTGCCATACTGAAAAGGAAATTCCTAGTTACACCGATCTATATGAGTTTTTAGAAAAACAGTGCCAAGCACTAGAATCGGTTCAGTATTTTCAGCCTTCAGTATCAAATATGGAAAAAAAATCTAAAAGTTTTGGATCTGGTAACTACAATAGTTCAGAACCAAATTCATATAATTACAATAATTTTAAAAACTCCTTTATGACAGGCATACCAAAAAAACAACAAATTTTACCAAACTTTAATAATCATAATCAAAGCAACTTTCAAACAAAAATATCTAAACAATGCAAGTTATGTAACCTTTCGATACATCCTTTTTCTCAATGCCAAGTTTTTTTACAAAAAACTCCAGCTGATCGTCTCGCTTTCGTGAGACAAAATAATATATGTGGCAACTGTTTAAGATCAAATCATTTTCTTTTAAAAGATTGCTTATTGCCTTTTAATTGCAAATCCTGCGGGTTACGTCACCATAGTTTATTATGTGACGTCACAACTCGATTTAACCCAGCCCAACCTAACATGCAAACTTCTTCATTTATTTTAAACATTCAGTCACCAACGCAGAATCAACAATCAAATTATAGTTTATATCCTAATAATATCGATTCAAATCAAATACCTTTCTATGATAAAAATATTCAGCAGAATATTAACCCAACCTTAACTAGCATGCAGCATTCTAATCAATCTAATTTTAAGTCACAAATGCAACCAATTCAAGATCAATCTCAACAACAAATCAATCAAAGTCAATTAGTAGGGCAGATTTTCCATATTCTCGTGTGATCTTTGAGGTGGCAAAACGCCCTTTTAACTGTAGATCTAGAGGCTTAAGGTAAGTTTAAAAAGTGGTTTTTTTTCTCTCCAAACCCGCGCAGGGACGTGGGGAGGGCGCCATCTTGAATTTTATCGGCATTAGTTTAGATTATATTTTTTTTCGCTAAAATTTCTGAACCAATTTAAAAAAAAATGATGTCGTTTTTAGGCAACTACCTTGTGTTATTAAACCAAAAAAACTGGCCATCAGGCTCAACTAGCGGATGTGGAAAAAAATTACAAAGTTCTTGTAATCATTTTTTTATTTTACAAAATTTTTGTTTGAGGCCCCCTAAACTCTTGACTGGGTAAGCTATGCGTTTAGGATATACCTTTTTGTAACGGCACATTTATTGTGCTTTTGACCGTGTATTCAGCTGTGGCTACTAGCTCGTTGATATTTTTCAAATTAATATTTTTTATCTTGGGAACACATAATTTTTCAAATTTTGGATGAACCGGTTTCAAAAAACATTTTTTTTTCTAGCAAACTGCATCACAGAATCACCAACTTATGTATTGTCTATTACTTTCGAAATATTTCGCTATCAACTGGTGGAAAACATTTTTTAGTCTATAACCTTGAAACATTTCACAAGCCTCTAAACATAATAAATAGAAATAATTAATTTTTGATCAAAAAACTACTATTTTAAATACTTGCCTTTTTAACCTATTTTTTTTGTGGTGATTTTGGTTTCGTATACCACACGTTAAACTAGGGTTCTTAGGTTATTAAACTGTCTATCTCAGGTATGTGAGTTCTGTGAAGAAATTTTGAGATAAAGAGGTCTCAGGCATACCCATTTTCGTTCAGTTTTCATCGACGGTTTTTTATTATATTATAATATTTATTTATATAATATCCTACCATAATTCTCATTTTTATGCTAGGCTTTATTGTCGATTAAAGAGGCTATCAACTGGTCAAAAAGATTTTTTAGTCCCATGACCCCGAAACATTTGAAAAGCCTCTAAACATAAAAAATAGAAATAATTAATTTTTGATCAAAACACGACTATTTTAAATACTTGCCTTTTTAACTTGATTTTTTTGTGGTGATTTTGGTTTCTTATACCACATGCTAATCTATGATTCTTAGGCTTTTGAAATGTGTATATCATATATTTGAGTTCTGTGAAGAAATTTTGAGATAAAGAGGGATGTTCCAACGCAACGTGGTTTTTACCATTGCCGTAAAATAATATAAGATTTTAAAACAAATTAACACAAAATCATACAAAATAAACTAAATTTAAAAAAATTATAGCATATTTCTTACCTTTGGTCGCCCTTTTATGTGTAACAGCTATTAAAATAAACTTAAACCAGCTTTACCTTAAAACAACAGACAACACGTGACATATTAATACAATTGAGATTTAAACAAATAACAAAGTGACATAAAAACGTCAAAATCATAACCTACTTTAGACTTTGCTGCGATTAAGATCACTTTACACTGTAATAGGGACCTATGTAAGGCAATAATATACATAATGCATATTTTTATTTAAATTATCAAGTTTAATCATTTTTGCAAAAAGTATTTATCAGACCTGTAAAGTTTTTCTGCGAACTGCAGATGAAACTATGTTATTTAGAAGAAAGTTATGACAAACGAAATCAACGCATAGCTTATCAGTTGGGTTTGGTAAATAAATTAATTTACACCATTTTTGCGAATGTTTTAGCCTCTTCCACAGACTTCAGGCACGTAGCCAGGGAGGTGGTTCAGAGTGTCTCGGCCCCCCCTCCCGAAATCCTTAGAGAGACTAAAAAAATCAGCAAAATGAAAAATATCAAATAAAACCATTTTTTGTTTAATAATAATAATACTAATAATTACATACATAATTTTAATGCAATAATTATACAAAAGTAAACCTGTAGGTACCTAATATATATTACTGTAGAATGGTTTGATCATCATCATCTATTTTGTACCCAACTGCAGCACAGCGAAAGGAAGTGTAATGTTTTTCGCTTGGGATATGTATGTATGTTTGTGTCGCGCTAGAGGCTAAACGGCTGAACCGAATTTGACAAAAAAGTGTCGTTGAATTGCTATTGATCCCGAAGGTGCTACAGGCTATATTTTTCTTTTAAACAGGAATTAACATGGCGGTCGTCAGACGGCACTTTGTCACATGATGTTATTTTAAAGTCATACAAATTACCTAATTTTCAGGTGATTTTAATGAAATTCCTTTCATCACCCATTGCATATGTCCTCTAATTTGCTGTAATTACTTTGTAGTCCTCCCTGCTTCCACCCATCTCGCTCCTGTCATTCCCCCGCGCTCTTCAAAAACAATATTCGCATAATTTTATCAAATATAAAAAAATCTAATTTAAAAAATAAAAACGAGCTATTAGCCAAAGCTAAATACACAGTCAAAAGCACAATAAACGTGCCATTACAAAGATTTTTAGTGGCCCCAAACAAAAATTTTGCAAAAACAAAATATGTAAATTATTTAATAATCGGCTGGTTGCGCCTGATAACTCTCGTAATCCACGTTGCATTGGAATATGCCTAATTATCTCAAAATTTCTTCACAGAACACAAATATATGAGATACACAGTTTAAAAGCCTAAGAATCATTTAGCATGTGGTATAGGAAAAAATTAAGTTAAAAAGGCAAGTATTTAAAATAGTCGTGTTTTGATCAAAAATTAATTATTTCTATTTTTTATGTTTAGAGGCTTTTAAAATGTTTCGGGGTCATAGGACTAAAATTTTTTTTTTACCAGTTGATAGCCTCTTTAATCGAGAATAAAGCCTAGCATAAAAATAAGAATTATGGTAGGACATTATATAAATAAATATTATAATATAATAATTAACCGTCGATGAAAACTGAACGAAAATGTTTATGCCTGAGAATATGCCTCTTTATCTCAAAATTTCTTCACAGAACTCACATATCTGAGAAACACAGTTTAAAAGCCTAAGAACCCTAGTTTACCTTGTGGTATACGAAACTAAAATCACCAAAAAAAAATCAGGTTAAAAACGCGAGTATTTAAAAGAGTCGTTTTTTGATCAAAAATTAATTATTTCTATTTTTTATGTTTAGAGGCTTGTGAAATGTTTCAAGGTCATAGGACTAAAAAATGTTTTTCAACATTTGATAGCCCTACATTTTGAAAGTAATTGGCAATATATAAGTTGGTAATTCTGTAATGCATTTTTCTAGAAAAAAAAATTAATATTTTTTGAACCCGGCACATCCAAAATTTAAAAAAATTTTTGTTACCAAGATAAAAAATATTACTTAAAAAAAAAAGAAACAAGTTATTGAACACAGCTGAATACATGGCCAAAAGCACAATAAATGTGCCTTTACAAAAAGGTATATCTTAAATGCATAGCTTACCCAGTCAAGATTTTAGATGGCCTTAAACAAAAATTTTGCAAAATAAAAAAATGATTACAAGAAATTTGTAAATTTTTTGCTCATCAGCTGTTTGCGCCTGATGGCCAGTTTTTTTTGGGTTAATAACACAAGGCAGTTGCCTGATACAAACACCTTTTTTTTAAATTGGTTAAGAAATTTTTTGCAAAAAAAATATAATCTAAACAGTTGCCGATAAAATTCAAGATGGCGCCCCCCCACCTCCCTGCGCGGGTTTGGAGAAAATAAAAACGACTTTTTAAACTTACCTTAAGCCTCTAGATCTACAGCTAAGAGGGCGTCTTGCCACCTCAAAGATCGCACGATAAAACCATTTTTACATAGGCTATCCTCCCTACTAATATATAATTATCTCTTTTTTTTTACATTTAACGTGCTTAAAGGTTATTAATCTCAAAACAAATTTAACTTGTAACCAGCCCCTTTAATTGAGAATAACGCCAAGCATAAACATTAGAATTGTGGTAGAACATTATAGGGTTGCCAACCGTCCTCCAGCCAGGAGGACAGTCCTCCTTTGAGGCAAAATGTCCTCCGTCCTCCACAGACCCTGTGGAGGACGCCATTTGTCCTCCTTTATCAAAATTATGTGCTTAAATCAAAAATAACGTGATAAAAAGACATGAGAAATGACCCGAATTCATAGTTGTTCCCCATTTTTTTTCTGTGTCATCCATATAAAATATAAGAAATAAATAAACCAAGCCTGAGGAACGTCTGTAAAAACAGCCCCAAGCAACGGGGGCATCATTCGTAAGTTTTCGTCACGTCTCCCGCGGCAAAGCAAAGGTCAGTCAAGTGTAACTCTTCTGAGGTCAACTGTTCTATCACAGAAGAGCCACTCTTCTGAGTTTCTGTGGACAGTCGACTGACTGAACCGCAGCAAAAATCCTTTATCTATGGTCAGTCCGGCACAGAAGATCACGCATAGAAGATCGCAGAATTTGCACCCTATGTTTGCCTCCAAGGTTTGGTTTGTTTTACTAAGTATCTAATATTTTTTCTCTTTACTCTTGGGGTATAGTAGTAAGGTAAGTAAACAGTCACTTAAGATGATTGCCCCAAATGCCTCAATTTACTGTTTTTTTTTAATATTATTGAAATCTAGCACTTCTGCTTATGCTGCAATATTTTATGCTGAGTTTATACACTATACATACAGATAAAAATAATAGTTGATTCTATAAAATAAAAAGTTGGACAACTTTTAACTTTTTTTTTATTTTTATCTGAAAACAGATGTGCAACATCACATCATATGATCTTTGTTGTTGTTTTGGTATAGAATTTGATTATTTTTTTCAGTTTTTTTTTAACCATTTTAAGATTTTTAAGCAATCCAACTTTAAAAAACGATTTATCTTTTAATTCAAAAAAAAATTACAGATTGTGTTTTTTTACAAAAATATTGATGTTTGTTTTTTATTTTGGCTGTCTAAATAGCAAAATGGGTATTTTAATTTTTATATACATAACCCCAGCATAAAAATAAAAGAAAAGTACATATTAAAATAGAATTCATATTATTTTCTACAAAAACAGTGTTCAAAATGTATTAAAAAACTACCTCCGAGAATGAAGTTTTTCACTGATAACGGCGTTTTTCACAGAGCAAGTGCAAAGTTTTACACAAGCTGTATATTGCATGAAAATTTTTTTTCACAACTCGCTCGAATTATGGACCTCGCTAAGGCTCGGCCCACCAAACTGTCTCGCCCATATAAATAAATTCATTTTTAAAACTTCTTTTTTAAATAACTATTAATTTTGATTGGGCTGTTTCAACAGCAAAATATTTTTATTTTAATTTTTACTTTAAAATGAGTCTCAGTGGCAGCTCGTGGTCATTTGCAAAGGTGAAGCAAAACAATGACATAAAGGTACCCGCCACAGGCAAAAAAAATTAGGCATCATGATCAAAAACATTAATTTTGAGCCTCAAAAAGTAGTTATTTTACCCATTATTGTAAAAAATAATATGATATTTAAGCTCCTGATTAATTTTTATCTGTATAAACCAAGCACACAATACGTTTCTGTTTTGAAACGACAGAATAAACCATTTGTATCTCCTTTTTTAAGTTTCACCTCCCAAGAAAATTTGTTTGGTGTTTGTGTTGATGTTTCGTATATATGTACCTGTTATTTAATAAATGTTTTTTGAACAAGATTTTACATACCAATATATATACGTACCTACCTAGTAAATTTCTATATTATGTTTATATGTATAGAGCTTTATTTTAAGGAACGTGCACTAGAATTTTTTTTTTAATTGTGAGATCATATAAAAATGTCCTCCTTTGGCTCCAGTGGGAGTTGGCAACCCTAGAACATTATATAAATAAATATTATAATATAATAATAAACCGTTAATAAAAACTCAACGAGAAGATATATATGTGGGAATATGCCTCTTTATCTCAAAATTTCTTCACAGAACTCACATATCTGAGATACACTGTTTAAAAGCCTAAGAACCATAGATTAATGTGTGGTACAGGAAACCAAAATCGCCACAAAAAATTCCGGTTAAAAAGGCGAGTATTTGAAATAGTAGTTTTTTGATCAAAAATTAATTATTTCTATTTTTTATGTTTAGAAGCTTTTGAAATATTTCGAGGTCCTAGGACTAAAAAATCTTTCTCACCAATCGATAGCTTCTTTAATCGAGAATAACGCCTATCATTAAAATGAGAATCATGGTAGGACATTATATAAATAAATATTATAATATAATAATAAACATCGATGAAAACTGAACGAAAATGTTTATGCCTGGGAATTTGTCTCTTTATCTTAAAATTTCTTCACAGAACTCACATATCTGAGATAGACAGTTTAATAGCCTAAAAACCCTAGTTTAACGTGTGGCATACGAAACCAAAATCACCACAATAAAATTAGGTTAAAAAGGCGAGTATTTAAAATAGTAGGTTTTTTATCAAAAATTAATAATTTCTGTTTTTTATGTTTAGAGGCTTGTGAAATGTTTCAAGGTTATAGGACTAAAAAATGTTTTTCACCAGTTGATAGCGACATATTTTGAAAGTAATAGACAATACATACGTTGGTGATTCTGTGATGCAGTTTGCTAGAAAAAAAATAAATGTTTTTTGAAACCGGTTTATCCAAAATTTGAATAATTATGTGTTCCCAAGATAAAAAATATTAATTTAAAAAATAGCAACGAGCTAGTAGCCAAAGTTGAATACATGGTCAAAAGCGCAATAAATGTGCCGTTACAAAAAGGTATATCCTAATTGCATAGCTTACCCAGTCAAGATTTTAGGGGGCCTCAAACAAAAATTTTTCAAAATAAAAAAAATAAAAAAATGATTACAAGAACTTTGTAATTTTTTTGCACATCAGTAGTTGCCTAATAACGACACCTTTTTTTTTAATTGGTAAAAAAATTTTAGCAAATTGATGAATCTCTCGATCTACAGTTAAAACGGCGTTTTGCCACATCAAAGATCGCACGATAAAACCATTTTTACATAGGTTATCCTCCCTACTAATATATAATTACCTTTTTTTTTACATTTGACGTGCTTAAAGGTTATTAATCTCAAAACAAATTTAACTTGTAACCAGCCCCATTAATCGAGAACAACGCCTAGCATAAACATTAGAATTGTGGTGGAACATTATATAAATAAATATTATAATATAATAATAAACCGTTAATGGTAAGCCGGCTTACTTCACTTCATTAGAATATAGACTTCTTAAAAATCCTGAAATGTATTCCATGTATTCAGATTTTATGTTAGAATATTTAAAAAACGGACACATGAGCCTTATTTCAAATAATGAACCGAAATCAATGAATGTTTCATATTTACCACATCACGGGGTACTAAAACCCGATAGTACAAGCACGCGTTTGAGAATTGTATTTAATGGATCTTCAATTGGAAGTAAGAATTATAGCTTAAATGAGACCCTTTTACCAGGCCCTAAACTTCATGCAGATATTACAACTATTATTAAGGTTTCGTTTTCATTCTATAGCAATTCTTAGCAATTTAGTACCCGAACATAGAGACTATCAGCGTTTATTGTGGCGTTTCCACCCCAATGAACCCCTAAAGGAATATCGTTTAAATACTGTTCTTTTCGGACTCACTTCAAGCCCTTTCTTAGGAATTAGAACCTTACGAGAGCCTTTCAAGAGAAAAATAAGTATCCAAATGCTGCAAAAGTAGTTTTCGTGGACGATGTCTATACGGGCAGTTCTGATTTGTCTTCTGCGCAAGCGCTACAAAAAGAGCTGATTGGCTTGCTAAAATCCGATGGGTTTGAACTACGTAAGTGGGCAAGCAATGACCCAAGATTGCTATCATCATTGTCTCCTTCAGATTGTCAAGTTCCAATATCTTTCGATAAGGAACAACTTTCTAGTATTAAGGTCTTAGAGCTGCAGTGGAACCCTTCGTCAGACACATTTTCATATAAATGCAATCAAGATAATAGTCCGTTAACAAAACGTAAAATCCTCTCTGTAATTGCTAAAATATACGACCCTTGCTGATACATATCGCCAGTACAACGTTGCCAAATTTTAGCATTTTGCGACGCTTCAGAGCGCGGCTACGCATGCGCTATATATCTACGTATCGAATTATTCAACGAAATCAAATCTTCCCTTGTTATTGCAAAAAGCAAGGTAGCCCCACCCAAAACAGTTTCGATTCCTCGACTGGAGCTATTGGGAGCTAAGCTCCTTGCCGATTTACTTCGATTTGTCCTTAACATTTATTCGCCAATGATAACAATCGATGAGACCTTAGCATTTTCTGACTCAGAGGTAGTCCTGGCTTGGATTTCTAACTCTCCGCATACGTGGAAAACTTTTGTTGCTAATAGAGTCAGTCACATCCAGGAAACCATTCCAGATATTCCCTGGTATCATATCCGAACTCTGGAGAACCCAGCCGACTGCGCCAGTCGCGGCCTAACTCCAGATAATTTACTAAATCATTGTTTATGGTTTACCGGTCCCCCCTGGATATATTCTCCTCGCTCTGAATGGAATTTAGCTTCCCTGTCAGAATCGAATATTACTAGTTCTGTTTTAGAGGAAGAGAAAATACAGGTTTTGGCCACAATTCTCAATAATGATAATTTTAAACGATTTTTACATAATTATTTATCTATTTTACAAATTTAACGTATTATTGCTATTTGGCACAGATACTTTTATAACATTAAGCATCAGGACACTAAACGCACTGGTTTTATTACGCTTTTTGAATTATAAGAATCTTAACTTGTACTTGTCAAGTACGTGCAAAATCAAAAATCTTCTCAAAAATTCAAAATAATGAACTTAAACCAAAACCATATCGCAAATTAGCGCCTTTTCTCGACCCCCAAAATCGTATTAGAGTTGGCGGGCGGATTAGAAATTCAATCACATTATCATATGATGTAAAACACCCCCTACTATTACCAAGTGATAGCATGCTTACCAAGCTTATCATTCAAAATATTCATTCAACCTACTGGCACCCAGGATTTAATACAACTATATATTTACTTAGACAACAGTTTTGGATACTTTTAGCACGTAGAGTTATTCAAAAGGTTTTATCATCTTGCGTTAAGTGCTATCGCACTCAACCCAAAGCTCTTACCCCCTACATGGGTGATCTTCCAAGCTTCAGAATATCACAGCTGAAATGTTTTTCAAATGTTTGCATTGACTACGCTGGACCTACAAAATTAGCTCAAGGGCGTAAATTAGTCATTCATAAGGCTTACATTTTTGTGATTGTGTGCACAGCTTCTAGAGCTATTCATCTCGAACTAGTTTCTAACCTAACTTCAGAGGCTTTCATTGCTGCTTTTTGGAGATTTGTCAATCGAAGAAGAGTTTGCACCAATATTTATTCTGACTGCGCAACCACATACAAGGGCGCTTACAAGGAGCTTACCGAGGTTTCAAAGCACGCCGCAGATCATTTAAAAATTTCTTGGTTTTTCAATGTACCTGCTGCCCCACATTTTAATGGGCTTGCGGAAGCTGGTGTAAAATCCGTTAAAAGCCATTTACTTCGTGTTATCGGTGATCAAATCTTAAACTTTGAGGAGTACTATACTGTTTTAACCGATGTTGAAGCATTGCTAAACAGCAGACCCTTATGGGCGCAAAGCTCTGACCCGAACGACTTAGCTCCTTTGACTGCAGGGCATTTTCTTACGTTATCTGCACTAAACTCAGTTCCTGATCCAGATCTTTCTCATCTAAAACTAAATTCCTTATCTCGTTGGCAACTTACACAAAGGTTGAACACAGATTTCTGTAAGAGATGGAAATCAGAATATTTGAACACCCTGCAACAAAGGTCAAAATGGCACGACCCAAACCCTAACATTGAATTGCATACATTGGTACTCATTAAAAATGAAAATGAGCCACCAATTCATTGGTTACTTGGACGCATAGTCGAGTTACACCCCGGCCCGGCCGGCATGTAAGGGTTGTTACGGTGAAAACTAAAACCGGGTTATTTAAACGACCTATAGTTAAACTGTGCCCTTTGCCTCTGGCTTCAGATTAAAATTAAAATATTAAATTTTAATTTCTTTAGTTTAATTGTAAATATAAAATTCTTTTCAAAATTGGAAAAAAAAAATATTTTTTTTTTCTGTTCAAACAATGTTTGTAATTATCTTTTTCTTTTTTTTTCTTAAAAAATGCATAAACGCGTTTTTTTCTACTAAATTACTATAATTGAAAATATTCGTTTTCGGTGGCGGGAAATGTTACTGTAATTTTCTTTAGTTTTATTTTATTTATAATTTATCTATTTCGCCTCTAGACATCTGAGCCCTGAAGGGGAGAAAAACTAGAGATATCCCAAAAAAAATAACTCCAAAGTTAAATTCGCTCCGCCTGGGAAAACAGAGTCTATTAAAACTAAAAAACAAAGGAAAAAATCGGCAACACGCTAGAAGCTTACCTTTTGTAATTCTGTAGCAGTCCCAAAATTTCACTGGCGGTCACGGCCCTTTCTTGTGACTGGAATTTCGGTCTTCAACCCAAAAACACGTTTGACTTCTTTCAGTTTTTTGTCGGAAGAAATTTCTTCATTCCCCTGTCGCACACAGGGTGGCGCTTCAAACTCCCAGCGTGAGCAAAAAACGCGCATGATTTTACCAAAATGATCAGGTGATCAAAAAGAAAATAACTTTCAACAAATAGAGAAATTATCACCCGATCGGAATTTTTCCCAAACAGGACTTTCTTTTTTGAAGGTTTTTGCAGAAAGCCGAAAAATATCAAAACAAACTTTAAGGTTAGGTTTTCCAAAAAATTCAAAATAAAACAATAAAGAAAAATAACTGGCAGCATTAAACATTCAGCCCACCATAAAAATTCCCAATTTTTATAGAAAAACCCAAAATTAAAAAATCAAAAAAAAAATGTTATTCAATTACTCAAAGGGTCTAAACAATAGATTAGCATTTTTGCAACAATAATTTTATCGCAATAACTAAGGACGTCATACTTAAGTTAATTCAAATAAGCATGATTCACGCTACACAAGGCTTTGAAGGTTGGTTACTGGCTGGGTAACGGACATACTTTCACCCCACTACGGTCAAGTAATCCTTTCGCGGTTTTTACTTGCACGACACGGGGGATTCTATCTGGACTCGAGTAAATTTTTTCAATTCTACCGAGTGACCACTTCAATGGGGGTAGGTTTTCGTCTATCAACGCTACTAATGTTCCAACTTTTGGAGGGTTATCGGGGATATTCCATCTTTCGCGTTGTTGCAACGACTGTAAATACTCCATATGCCAGCGGCGCCAAAAATGCTGCTGGATCTACTGAACAAGCTGCCAGCGATGGAGAAGGTTTAACATAACATTGGTTAGGTTTTCATCGGAAGGGGCTGTCAAGGGTTTTAAAGTGAGGAAATGTCCAGGAGTAAGACTTTGAAAGTCATGAGGATCAGGGATCATACTACACAATGGTCGACTATTTAAAATAGCCTCAATCTGAACCAATACAGTCATCAACTCTTCAAAGGTTAGGATTTGATCCCCCACAATTCTTTTCAGATGAGTTTTCGTGGACTTTACCCCAGACTCATGGAGTCCACCAAAATGCGGACTGGCGGGTGGATTAAAACACCACTTAATCGCTAAAGTCTCAGCAGCTTGCTGACAATAGGACTCAAGGAGGTTATTTGCCCCAACAAAATTAGTGCCCTGGTCACTGTAGAGGGCAGCACATCTGCCACGTCTACCAACAAATCGGCGGAGGGCAGCCAAAAATGCATCAGTGGACAAATCAGGAACAGCCTCCAGGCGAATGGCCTTTGTTGGGAAACAAACAAAAATTCACCCATAAGCCTTTTCACTTTTTACACCATGACGCTTGGTTAACGTGATCGAGAATGGACTCATAAAATCTACACTAACATGGGAAAAGGGCTTCACCTGGGACACTCTAAATTTAGGAAGGTCACCCATGAATGTGTGCAATGTTTTGGGATTTACCCTGGCACAACAAAAACACTTGGAAACAACACTGTGAATGGCACTTTTCACTGACAAAATCCAAAACTGTTGATTTAGGAGGCACTCCAATAAGCGAGGACCTGGATGTCCATGCTCATTATGGAATTTTTCAATAATCAAAGTGGTAAGCCTATGACTACGAGGCAACAACATGGGGTGTTTCACCTCATATGCTAAATCAGTGTGACGTAATCTACCGCCCACCCTGAGAACATCATGGGAATCAAGAAAAGGAGCTAACTTTCGAAGAGGCTTAGCTCAACTCTCACCCTTACGTATCCTTTTCAAATCTTCAAAAAAAACTTCTTGTTGTACAACTCGCACAACAACTAAAGTAGCATAATAAGGATCTGCCTCATTGAGAGCTTTAGTAGAAAAAGATAAAAAAGGATATTTTTTCACTCGAAAAGGTCTCAAACAAAAGGCAACAATGCCCAAGATTTTACGTAAAGAGGAGTACTTAGTGAGTAACAGCTGTACTTCATCAAGGGGTATTTCTGTCACAAAAACAAAACGATTTTCCTCAGGGGGTAGATCAGCATCAAACGCATCAATTTTATGGTTCATAGGCCATGTTTCACTAGACTGGGCCAACCAGGATGGTCCAGTAAACCAAAGAGGATGGTCTATCAATTGACCAGGAAGTAAGCTCCGGGATAAGCAATCAGCTGGGTTCTCCTTACCATTTACATGGTACCGACAGCTGGGGGAACTTTCTCTTGAATAGTCGTTACACGATTGGCTACAAAAACCTTTCGTTTTGATGGACACGATTTTATCCAAGAAAGGGTAACGCTGGAGTCAGACCAAGCAAAAATCTTATCAATCGGGATGCAATCAAGATGATTGCCAACAAACTCCAATAGCTCTGCCAACAATACAGCAGCACACAATTCTAAGCGTGGAATAGAAATACTTTTCAAAGGGCACACCCTACTTTTCCCACACAAAAGGGGGATAGAAATATTTCCATCCAACTCAATTTGTCGAATATATACTGCACCAGCATATGCACACATTGAGGCGTCACAAAAGCCATGCAATTCAGTGGTGACAGCATTTTGCTTCACAAAATAACGAGGTATTGACATTGAAGATAATAATGGTAGTTGCGATACATAGAGTTGCCACTGTGCAACAATATCACCGGAGGGGGTATCATCCCATGAAAGACCCTGGACCCACAAACGTTGCATTAAACATTTAGCAACCAAAACAACTGGGGCTAGGAACCCGAGTGGATCGTATATCCTTGCAATCTCAGAAAGAATGTTTCTCTTGGTACAAGGTCTTTCCATGGGCATCACATCATAACAAAAGGAATCCAGTTTTGGACACCACTTTACTCCAAGGATTTTTAAACCAGCAGATTTATCATCAAAGGAAATTGGTTGCTGATGACTAGCTGGAACCGATTATAGTAACTCAGGAGTGTTGCTAGTCCACTTACGAAGTTCAAAACAACCCAATTTTAACAACGCAATTAGCTGTTTCTGTCTTTCCAAAGCTTCAGCTATAGAATTAGCTAATCCGATGGCATCGTCCACATAAGTAGTATGCATCAATACCTCGCTCGCTAGTGGAAAGCCACTGCCATGATCTTTAACGAGCTGGTAAAGAGTACGAATAGCTAGGTATGGGCTCGAATTCACACCATAAGTTACTGTTTGAAGAGAGTACTCTTGAATCTCCTCGGATGGGTCGAACCGCCACAATATCTTTTGATAACACACATCAGCCTGATGCATATCAATCTGCCTGAACATTTGACGTATGTCACTAGAATATACAATACTATAAAAGCGAAAAGTATGCAATATTGACACAATATCTCTTTGGAGTTTAGGTCCTACCAATAAAATAGAATTTAAGCTACGACTATTTGAGGTCTTGGCAGATGCATCAAAAACAATTCGAATTTTTGACAAGTCATCATCTGCCTTCACAACTGGGTGGTGTGGAATAAAATATGAATGGAAGTCAGGGCTAGAATTGTCCAATTTCATATGCCCCTGGTCTAGGTAATCCAGAACAAAGTCTTTGTACGCACTATACAAAGCAGGATTTTTCAACAATCGGTTTTCCGTCATATTGAATCCACGCAATGCTTGACCTTTAGAGTTACCAAGTTCTTGTCGAGGCTCTTTGAAAGGCAAGCGAACAACATATCTGCCGGACTCAGTTCTTGAATGAGTGGTAGCAAATATTTTTTCACAAAAGTCCTCATCAGAGGAAAGAGGGATTTTTTGAGGGGTCGATTCTAGTTCCCAAAACCTTTGTAAGGTACTATCCAATCGAGATTCTATAGGGGAAGACACTGAGGTCAACAAACTAATTGGTTTTTTAGTTTTACGAGGACCCTCAATACCACCAAGGAGTATCCAACCAAATATTGAATTAATGGCACAAGGTCCTCCATTTTCTCCTTTTTTAAAGCCAGGCACAAGCATCTGACCAAACAAATCAACACGAATTAAAAGGTCTACACTACTAGGTTGTCCAAAATTAGTATCAGCAAAATCTAAATTTTTTAGGTACGGCCACTGAATAGAATCATATTCTACAACAGTCACAGGTATGGTTCCACAAATTTTAGGAATAAGAATGGCATCACAGGAAAACAAACTATCAGGAAACTTGGAGGAGCCTATTTGCAATGTTACATTGCCATCTGATGTACTAGAAATCATGTCATTTATTCCTTCAATAGGAGTTCTATTCGGAGCTACTTTAAGTCCTAACCTCTCAGCCAAAGAGACGGTTACAAAGGACGCTTCACTAGCGGAATCTAAAATTGCCCGACAAGACACATAAAACTTCGGCAGTTGCAAAAAGCACAGGTCTCCTCTTACGAGGTTCAAAATGGTTGCTACTGGGTGTAGCGGTACACAATGCCTGTTGGGCACCTTCACTATTAAGTATACGGGGGGTCTCCCCTGGACGATCAACTTGGGGGCTCGAAGAGCTTTTCACAAAGTGCAACAGGGAATGGTGAAGACCCTGGCACTGACGACACGTGGCATTTGTAGGGCATTGAGATACACCATGTTTGCCAAAGCAGTTAAAACACAATCGTTCACGCTTAACAAATTGATGGCGTTGACCTACTTCTAATTCCAGAAATCTGGTACACTTCACAAGGGGATGGTAGGGCTGTTGCTGGCAATAAACACAACATTTATTACCAGACTGGCCTGTTCCAGTCAATAACACAGGATAGGGTGGTTTGCCACCCTTCCTAGGGGATAGAGGAGGTGGGACCTCCTTCGGCTTATTCAAAAGAGAACTATTTTCCAAAGCCCGACAATTTTTCTCTAAAAATTTAAACAAATCTTTATAGGACGGGATTTCTTTATCACTATACTCAATCTCAAACTGAGTTTTCAATGGGGTATCAACCTTTTGCAAAAGAAGAAGCATTTTAGCAAAATCTAGAAGGCTACATCATCATAGTTTGACAATGCTTCCAAATTTTCCCGGAAAGTGGACAACAATAACCTTAAATCATGAGGGTTGCTCGATTTTGCAGAAGGGGCTTGACAAATAGACGTCCAATAATTTGTTACCAAAAGTCTTTTATTATTAAAGCGTCTAATCATTGCATCGAAAGCTACTCGATAATTATCTGAGGTTAGCGGTATGTTCCTAATTACAGATGCGGCCTCTCCCACCAAAGTGGTATTTAAGGCTTGAAATTTAGCTATTTCACTCATGTCAGCTTTATCGTGGACAAGTGACTTAAACATATCAAAAAAGGTGGGCCATTTTTTAAGATTACCGTCAAAATGGGGTACCTCTATCCTTTTAATTTCAAGACCCCTGTCCACATTTACCAGGGAATGGTTCAAAATTGTCTGTGAGGCATCTTGGTAATCCTCCGGATAGAGCTCACGACAAATCGATCTAATTGTGTATTTCATTTCATCAAATTCCTGCACTAAAGTTTCCTGACTTTCTTGTATCTGATCACTACTATCCAAGCTTATAATTTTAAAATGCAATGCATCGAATTGACTTACCAGAGAAGGCACATCTTCTCATCTGGGTTTTAACGTTTTTGCCTTCTCTGCATTGCCCTGGGCTTCGACGGCTCTATTATAAGTTGTTTTTAATTTATTAAAAACACTTTTTTGTTTTTGTTTTAAACTTCTTGGATCAGACATTATAAAGCGCTTTTTATCAGATACAAAAAAGTAGGTTTTTTCGCGACAAATTGGCTATCAACACACCGGTACGGTTCGCTAAATAACGCGGCACTAATCTCGCGCTTAACGAAAGCAAAAAATGAAGGTAAATTTCGACGGATTTCACACAAACAAATTCGAAACCCGACGAATAATCAACAATTTTCTAACCTCGGAGGTAAACAAAACAACACGTGAAGTTGTGAGGTTAGAACACACAAACGTCAATGAAACGTTAGCCAGCAAAAAAAAAGAACGGGGGCCCGGGCCGCTCCTAAATGTCGAACGGGGGGTTTTTTTATCGCCGCACAAGGTCATATACCAAAGTCAGGGCAACCAACCTTCAAAACCATGCGGACTCTAAAAAAAACCGGTACAAAAACAACAATGTCCGAATCTGGCAAAAAAAAATGATAAAATGTGGTTGCTGCAAAAAAACTATAAAATTACCAATTTTTAACAAAAAAAACTGTAAAATCCAAAGGGCTTTTGCAAAACATAAGGGTCTGAAGGACCAAATAGACATTTGAGCCCTGAAGGGGAGAAAAACTAGAGATATCCCAAAAAAAATAACCCCAAAGTTAAATTCGCCCCGCCTGGGAAAACAGAGTCTATTAAAACTAAAAAACGAAGGAAAAAATCGGCAACACGCTAGAAGCTTACTTTCTGTAATTCTGTAGCAGTCCCAAAATTTCACTGGCGGTCGCGGCCCTTTCTTGTGACTGGAATTTCGGTCTTCAACCCAAAAACACGTGTGACTTCTTTCAGTTTTTTGTCGGAAGTGATTTCTTCATTCCCCTGTCACACACAGGGTGGCGCTTCAAACTTCCAGCGTGAGCAAAAAACGCGCATATTTTACCAAAATTATCAGGTGATCAAAAAGAAAATAACTTTCAACAAAGAGAGAAATTATCACCTGATCGGAATGTTTCCCAAACATTACTTTCTTTTTTGAAAGTTTTTGCAGAAAGCCCAAAAATATCAAAACAAACTTTAAGGTTAGGTTTTCCAAAAAATTCAAAATAAAACAATAAAGAAAAATAACTGGCAGCATTAGCCTCAAAAATAATCAGCCATACAAATTCAAATTGTGGCACCTTGCGCCGTCGAAACAACGCAGGTGCTAAGGACATGCGCAAACGGCGCATGGAATGACACATTCTGTCAAGCGAAAAAAGACGTGAACTCGTGAAGAATCATTCTCTTCTTTCGAAGACTAAATTTCTTTCGAAAATTACCTATTAAACATAAAAACCTCAGTTATTAAGTGCTACCATCCTCAATACAAAGACTGAACGTGAGACTACTCCCAGAGCGGGCCCGCAAGCAGAGAAATAGCCATCAACAGGTAGGTGCCATTTTTTCTCTTGCTTTTGTATGGTTGCGCGATCAAGAAATATTAAATAAGAAAATAACACCTAAAGAAAGTTACAGTCCGCTATGAATTAAAGAAGAAAATCTATTCACCCTATCCATTACAGGTAATTTAGTGTGGAGTTGAATAAAATATATTTCAGTTTTTAGTTATATTAGCTCACACGTACACTATAACTACAGTACCTAGTGTGAGCTTAGGGGCCCATATATTGGCAGAGTATTTTTTCAATCTTTACGTGATAGGTAGGTAGATAGTATTATTAAAGAAAAAAAGACTTACCAAGTATTGTTTAACAAATACACACTGGTTTGCTACCAAATTTTATTTAACAAAGAAACACTTGTTTGCATGTGATATTTTAAAGAAAATGTTTTTCGCTTTATTAGGGATATACACAAAATGTTTACAAAAATATGACGCTATCTACAAGAAACATGAGTGTATATTGTTTAAGAAGAATAACAGTCTAGAGACAAACCCGCAGGTTGTTTATCTGCCTGTGAATTTTTAATTTTAGCAAATTATAAACTGATACGGTTATTTTGTTTAAAATTTTATTTATAGAGTGTTTTATTTTCTGCAGGCTTCAGCGTGGTAGTATACAGGGTGAGTCAGTACAGTAAGTTTAATTTTTATGGTCTTAGGAATCCTGCGGCTGAAATGCAGCAGATGTGAGTGGCGCTAAGAGTATTTAAAGCATTATTATTTCACCATGCAGTGTTCTGAAGAGTCCCTTAAGGATGAAACAGTTAACTGTCAACACTTAATAGGTGTCCATTAGATCTTGGACCCCCCATGGGTGTACAGCTTTCGAGCTACCCACGGAACAATACAAGAGAAACAAAATCTTTCTATTCTCGCTTAGCCACAAAAAACGGTAGCGTCACGCTAACATGACGTGACGCTAACGTGATGCTAACGTAACACTAACGTGACGCTAACATGACGCTAACGTGACGCTAACGTAATGCTAACGTAACGCTAACGTGACGCTAACGTGACGCTAACGTGACGCTAACGTGACGCTAACGTGACGCTAACGTGTCGCTAACGTGACCTAACGTGACGCTAACGTGACGCTAACGTGACGCTAACGTGACGCTAATGTGACGCTAACGGGACACTAACGTGACGCTAACGTGTCGCCAACGTGACGCTAACGTGACGCTAACGTGACGCTAACATGACGCTCACTTACGTAACATAAAGTGACACAATACCCATATCACTCATTATATCATACATTGGTCACGTGTTAAACACCACAAACAGCTTTAATAATGTCTTTTTAACCAACACTTCGTTAATTTGGCTAGACAACATTTAGACAGTTATTGCTCTTAAGAGCTGTAAAACAGATCCAACCATCAAAATACTAAAATCCAAGACCTACCGGGTAGACCCCTCGGCACATCGCTGACGCACGCCTGCGCCGTCGGGCTGGTGACATTTGACAGATTTAATTTGACAGACACTTCAGACGTTTGACAGCTGGCATTTGACACTTTAACACTGACATTTGACAGTTGCTACTTGATTTAGATTATCACCCTGCCGCCAAGGCTCATCTACTTTTTTTCACCCGCGGCTTTCCACCTAATCTCTATCTCTCGCTCTGTAACACTACCCAACACAGAAAACTCATACTCTTTTACCCGCCTACCAACATACTGATAACATAACACTTCATTTTTCCTTACCTACTTTCAAAA
The DNA here is from genome assembly GCA_963576565.1 of Aspidapion aeneum. Lineage (NCBI taxonomy): Eukaryota > Metazoa > Arthropoda > Insecta > Coleoptera > Brentidae > Aspidapion > Aspidapion aeneum. The sequence goes on from OY755043.1 coordinate 71,735,226, forward strand.
CTCCAGTTTTTAATACCTACCACAAAAAAACATATCGTACTATTCACATCTGTCTGTAAAACACGCCCGCCAATAACCTGATAATATATACACCACTTCTTATCGCTCAGCAAAAGCGCTTTGTTACGTCGTTTTACTCGTGTGTCTGCGTGTGACTTTGACTGGACCAATTTTTGCTAACTTGAACCTTAGAGTTTTCTTATGGGAATTTACATGGGAAATTCTGCAGAACTTCAGTAGCCCATTTACTTTGCACAGTGGTAACTTAATGTGTCGCAACTACCATTATTATCTTCGATATCAATACCTCGTTATGTTGTGAAGCAAAATGCTGTAACCACTGAACTGCATGGCGTGATGCCTCAATGTGTGCATATGGTGATGCAGTATATATTCGACAAATTGAGTCCAATGGAAATATTTCTATCTCTCTTTTGTGTGGGAAAAGGAGGGTGTGCCCTTTGAAAAGTATTTCTATTCCACGCCTAGAATTGTGTGCTGCTGTCTTGTTGGCAGAACTATTGGAGTTTATTGGCAATCACCTTGATTGCATCCAGATTGATAAGAATTTTGCTTGGTCTGACTTCAGCGTTACCCTTGCTTGGATAAAATCGTGCCCATCAAAACGAAAGGTTTTTGTAGCCAATCGTGTAACAACTATTCAAGAGAAAGTTCTGATTGTTTATCCCGGAGCTTACTTCCCAGTCAATTGATAGACCACCCTCTTTGGTTTACTGGACCATCCAATATTGATTCGTTTGATGCTGATCTGAGGAAAATCGTTTTGTTTTTGTGACAGAGGCCCCCCTTGATGAGGTACAGGTGTTACTCACTAAGTACTCCTCTTTGCGTAGAATATTAGGCATTGTTAACTTTTGTTTGAGACCTTTTCGAGTGAAGAAAGATCCTTCTTTTTCTTTTTCTACTAAAGCCCTGAATGAGGCACATCTTTATTATGCTACCTTTGTTGTTGTGCGAGTTGTACAACAAGACGTTTTTCTGGAAGATTTGAAAAGGATATGTAATGGTGAGAGTTGTGCTAAGCCTCTTCGAAAGTTAGCTCCTTTTTTTGATTCCCATGGTGTCCTCAGGGTGGGCGGTAGATTACGTCACACTGATTTAGCATATGATATAAAACACCCCATGTTGTTTGTTGCCTCGTAGTCAAGCATAGACATCCAGGTCCTCGTTTATTAGAGTACCTACTAAATCAACAGTTTTGGATTCTGTCTGTGAAAAGTGCCATTCACAGTGTTATTTCCAAGTGGTTTTGTTGTGCCCGGGTAAATCCCAAACTATTGCACCCATTCATGGGTGACCTTCCCAAATTTAGAGTTGGAACTTTAGTAGCGTTGAGGGACGAAAACCTACCCCCACTGAAGTGGTCGCTCGGTAGAATCGAAAAAATTTACTCGGGTGCAAGTAAAAACCGCGAAAGGATTACTTGACCGAAGTTTGGTGAAAGTATGTCCGTTACCCAGCCAGTAACCAACCTTCAAAGCCTTGTGTAGCGTAAATCATGCTTACTTGAATTAACTTGAATATGACGTCCAAAGTTATTGCGATAAAATTATTGTTGCAAAAATGCTAATTTATTGTTTAGACCCTTTGGGTAATTGAATAACCTTTTTTTTTTTGATTTTTTGGGTTTTTCTATAAAAATTGAGAATTTTTATGGTGGGCGGAATGTATAGTGCTGCCAGTTATTTTTTTTTGTTTGAATTTTTAGGAAAACCTAACCTTAAATTTTGTTTTGATATTTTTAGCCAAACCTTTAAAAAAGAAACTCTTTGTTTGGGAAAATTCCGGTCAGGTGATAATTTCTCTCTTTGTTGAAAGTTATTTTCTTTTTGATCACCTGATCATTTTGGCAAAAATCATTCGCGCTTTGCACACGCTGGGAGTTTGAAGCGCCCCCCTGTATTTGTCATAAAAATGAAGAACCACTTCCGATAAGACACTGAAAAAAGTCACACGTGTTTTAAGATTAAGGCCAAAATTCCAACCACAAGAAAATCCGCGGCGCCGCGAGTGAAATGTGGAACTGCTGCTACCTGAAAGAAGGTAAGCTTCTAGCGTGTTGCCGATTTTTTCCTTTGTTTTAGTCCAATAAACGTCTGTTTTCCCAGACGGGGTGAATTTAACTTTGTGGTAATTTTTTTGTGAAATCTCTAGTTTTCTCCCCTTCGGGCAAAGCCGTCTAATTGTGATCGATATTATGTTCAAATGATCTCTTTTTTGAAAACATTTTTAATGATATTCTATTCACTTTTCCATGAATTTTTTTTTTTAATGGATACTTTTGCGATTGGAGTTCAGTGTGGTTAGGTTAGCAGGTTAGGATCAATTGATAAAGGTGACACCCATTGCGACCTCCCAAAAAGAGACACAAAGGAGCTAGGTTTTCGAAGAAAATGTTTTCGAACCAAACGTTATTCAAACAAAATTTCATTCAAATAATATTTTTTTGAACAAATTGATTTAAAAAAATGTCAATTAAACAAAACATCATTTGAAAAAGATGTTTCCAAAAAAACTTTTTTCTGAAAGGAAACTGCTGATGAAAACTGAGATGGTAGTACGACGGAATAAGTGTCGCATTAACTTTTCTCAAAATAAGTCGCTATATAAAAGAGTTGTAGGAGGCAGTAAGTACAAGTATATTTGCAAAAAAAATTTAATTCAGGGAAAATTAAAAAATGTAGAGTAGTATAACAAAAAAACTATTTTAGGTCTGGCCATGGTTACTATCCTAATTAAAACAAATGGGTAAAACTAACCCCGGTTCGAAAATCAAGTGGGCTCTCAAGTTTTTATTAGAGCCTGACTCTTATGTTTAATGTTCGACTTCTGTATTTGAGAACATAACCTCAACAATGCTATTATTGTAAACTAAATTAAATTGCTTGTTTTAATAAGTTAGGTATTTACTATATATTACCGCCTTTCTTGCAGCGGATTTTTTAAAATGCGCGGAAATTATGAATTTCTTTAACACATTTTCGTGAACAATTCTGGTGAAATTCGAGCTTGTTTATCTTTAATATAAGAAATGTTTCACAAAAGGTCAACATACGACGTGCATTTCTTGATAAAAATTAAATTTATTGAAAACATGACATAAACCAAATGGCCGATTTACCAATTTTGATCACAGCTGATTATTATTTTCGCCTCCAGTGATGTCATCAAGTTTTCCGCTATAGTTCGAACAAGTTGAACTTTTTTGAAAAAACGCTGTGTTTGTGCTTATGTAGGTGACATAGCCTCACTTCAATGTTTATTATTTTTTTGGAAAAAATCTAAATACCTAAAACCTTTTGGAAAATTAGAATCGTTGGGCGAAGATAGGCTTAATTTCTTGTTAGTTTATAAATGTTTGTTTAGCTTCTTTTTGAGACGAAACACTTATTTTCACATATGTCTTATTTTCAGTTTTTTTTGGTGGAAATAAAAATATTTAGGCGGGGGCGGGTTTGAGCCCAAGCCTAATAGAATTAATGGCGGGGGGTAACCATAGGTCCGGCAAGTAGGCCCTTTTTGCCATCTAGGCCTAATATCTATATTAGGTATATATATTGCTAAAAATAAAACTACAGGGGAGAGGTGACATTGCAATATTAAAAAACAACTACTAGAAAATTTAAAAACATTGTGCTGATGGCAAAAAGTTTAGGGAAAAATCATACATATAGGTAACAAAAAAAATTTGTGCCGAAAATTTTTTACAAATTTAGTAGGAACTTCTTGGAAAAATCGTACTGCAGTAGAAAATTTTTGCAAAACTTAAAAGCTACTAAAAAATTTTAAAGAAATTGTGTTACAGACAAAAAGTTTAGATAAATTAAGTCCTTTTCGGAAAAATCATGATGCAGATATAACAAAAAAAATAAAGCCGGAACTTTTACAGAAATTAGTATATCTGAAAAAATTATACACCAAAGTAAATGTTTAGAAAAAAAAAATCATTTAAAGAAAAAAAGGGGCGCCAAAGGCCAAACATTTGTTACAAAATGCAAAAGTTTTGGTTATTTTCAAGAGTATTTGTATTGCATTCAGAAATGTTTATGGACTTGGGTCAGTTTGTCCCTGAAATGTATACTCATTTCATGTAGGGTGCTAAGCCCCCAGCCCCCCTAATTGTGCTCATTAATTTTCAAGACATTTTGATTTAAAAATATAGACTTTGGTATTACACATTTATTTAAAAATATATTTATTTGACAAAAGTATACAATTAAACTTTACAGTAAAATTGCCACTAGAATAAATAGTCATAAACTAAGAAAAATACAATATTTAGAGTCAATTTAAAAAAATAGGCTCTTTTTATTTTATATCACAAAAACACTAATCCTAACTTTGCTTAGTACAAAAAATAAACAAAATTACTTAACAAATTTTACAATTTTCCAACACACAATCAAATTTGCAACAGCACCGGTAACCATAATTTTTATTTTTTTTTTGATGTCTTTATTAAACCTGTAACGAGACAAGACTGTAGATGATTCCTTGCTACATAAATACAGAAAATTAAATATTAAATTTTTTTGTTGTTTATTTCTGTTTCTAAATTGTTTGGTAGATTGTTAAAAAACTTTATAAATGCCTAAACTGGACTTGTCTTTGTTAGTGATAATCTATGCTTCAGATAGTGTTAATGTCATTGAGGTTACTCGATATTTTATTATGATATCATGTTGAGGCAGATAACTTATGCATAAACTGGACTTGTCTCTGTTGATGATAATCTATGCTTCACTATGCTTCTGCTAGTTGTGGTACATATTATGATCATGTTGAGGCAGATAACTATCAAATTTCTAAAACTTCTTGGTGAGTTCTTCTGCAAAACCACCAGACCCTCGACTATGTATATAGGTTATTGATGCATGATTTAGTTCAAAATGTTTTTAACTTTAACAAAAATACCAAAAATATCCGAAAAAACAACTTTGAAAATTAATGTTTTGTTTAATTTTACTCGTCATTCTTTTTTTCTCTTTTGTTGATGTTAGGTTGTGGCCAACTAGCCTCCCTGTGATTTAATGCACAGTATACATACTGGTTTGTTGAAAATAAATCTGCGCGGAATAATACGCTCCATGGACGTGGACAGCGGTTTTTCCGCGCTTTAAAAAAAATCCGCGCGGAAAATACGCTTCATGGACGGGTACCTTAATGCTCAAAAACGATAACACGCAGAAAGTTTTTTGATCACTTTTAAGTAGCTAGTAGAAATCCCTTTTTATCATTGTATTACAATCTCATCAAATATTTTGCTTTTTTTTAGAAATATGATTTAAACCAAAATTTAAGTTTTTTGTTTTATTTTTTATTTTTGGATTATTTGGTTGGCTATATCGTAGGGGATATTTTAGGTTTACATAAAAATTGTTGTTCCTTTTGAGTCAACCTATTATAATTCACTTAGACTTACATAATATTTATACATGGAACCGTGCAAAAGCTTAGAAAATTAGTAATATAGATGTTCAGAGAATTTAAAAAAATTACTCTTGACAGTACAAAAGTTTTAGTACTTTTTTTTAGCCAGTCATTGGTATTATATTTTCAACATTATTTATCATCATCAAGTTCGTCTAAGTCACAGTTTTTGAGATATAATTTTCTTTTTAAAAGTCATATCTTACAAACCACAGTAGCTAGCGAAACGAGGTCTTCAAATTTAGATGCTGAATTACATTTTCAACAAACTTTGATAAAGTGTACCAATATAAATTTTTTAAACAAGGCAAATATTTATATCTTAAAAACGACAGCAGCTAGAGTAACATTTTTTACAAAATTAACAAAAAATTTAATTTTCAACCAAAATACAGCTTCCTTAACGCCCAGAACGATTACGTCTTATGGATGGCTGCACTTGCCTACTGGTGTCAACTTTTTTGTTTGTTTTAATGCATTCGTATTTTTTATTTTGATAAGCATTTGGTGCAACAGCGATTTTCTCTTAAACGGTTAAAGTTGCGAAAAAATTGTAAAAGACAAAAAAATTTGCAAATGAAACAAATATTTTATTTCTTGTTTTAGCATTTGCCACTGGCTTACAGCAAAAAAATCAGATGAAAAGGCGACATGACCCTTAATAAAGTATAACCCTGTAGAATTCTACTGTCATTTGGCTTCTCTAATGGTGTAGTGCCTACAGCTCAATATAATAAATTTGAGCTAATTATCCTAAAACTGCACGAGCTTTAAAGAAAATACAAAAAAAACACCCTGTATCTCGAAAACTGAGCGTTTGCGGATATATGCTTATATAAACTTTTTGTTTCTAAAGCAATCAGGGAAGTTAACACTAAAATTATGTTATTTCTTATTGAAACACTCTGTATGTCTTCTGTGTAAAGCCGTTTGCTCTCCTGGGGCCAGTAGCGTAGCTACGTAGCCTCTGGCCGTGTTCCGAAATTTTTGCCGGGCCTTCTTTAACTAGCTGAATCAAACATAAGTAACAGCTCTAATTTTAGAATTGCTAACGAAACTTTGCGCAAATGCAAGACGAAAAGGATGTTCAAACTAAAATCTATAGAAGTTTGAAAACCGGCTTTAAAAAAAAAAATAGAAATCTTTACGAAAATGCAACGTTTTTGAGAAAAGTTGAAAAAACTGCTTTACACATAAAATAATAATTTAAGGAACATCTGCTTTAAAATATACATGTAGAAGTAATATAAAAAAAATTTGCCGCAAAAAAAAACTTGGAAAATATGTAGTAACTATCCAACTTGATTTAAACTAAAATCATCTAAAGTTACCTGACCTGACGTAACCGAACCTAACTGGCCTGACCTCACTACATGACCTGATCTTTTTTTACCTGGTCTTACTTGACCTGATTAAAATTTAAACAAATTTTGGTCGGGTCAAGCTAGCTCAGGTTAGATTAGGCCAGCTCAGGTTACGTTCGATCAGGTTTGGTCAGGTTAGATAAGGTGACTAACCATCCCGGTTTTGCCGGAACAATCCCGATTTTAAAATATTTGTCCCGGCGAAAAATCCGTCCTGGAAAATCCCCATTTCTTAGGAAAAGTCCCGGTGCGTCCTGGTTTCGATATTGCTCTATTTTGTATCTTTAAAGTCACTTTGAAAACCAAAAAGCAAATATTCTGCCATCTATATATTTCAATTGGTTTTGACTTTTGCGAACAATTTGTTAGCAGAAAAAATACGTTTAAAGAAAAAAGATACATATTTTTGTACTTTCCGATAAAAAATAGTTGTTATATTTTAATTAATGTTTTAATTAGATACCTCCTTCTCGAAAATATTTTTTTTGCCAAATTACTTTAAGCTCAAAAAGCAAAAATATTATTCCCTTTAAGAAAAACAAATAAGGACGAAAGTATTAGAGAAAATGAAAACCTAGAATACATCGAAGACAAACAAAAATACAACTTTGGAAGTATAGAAATCGAAAGTACTCAAAGATTGTATCAGAACCGATTACTTAAAAAAGCTTGAAGGAAGCACGCAAAGAAGCTGTTGGATACCAAGATAATAGAAATAACAGGAAGATGTGGTGGACGGAGAAACTACAGGAAATGGTCAAAGTGAAAAAACGCACTTACTTGAAATGGCTCAGTACTAAAGAGCAAAGAGACCTAGAAATCTACAGGGAAACCAGAAGACAGCTAAGAAATTTGATACGCACAGAAAAAACGAAATGTTCGAGCGCAAGTGCCACGATGTAAATACACACGTAGAAGGTAGGCAGATTTCTAAAGTATGGAAATTCATTTCTACAGTAAAAAACCCAACAAAAGAAAAAGTAAACATCCAGATCATTAAACCAGAACAATTGACAGAACACTACAAGGGACTGCTGCAGGAGATGACACCCGCATATCTGGCAGCCTCTCCGAGGAGAGACATAGAAGTACATGGAGAGGAAGTAATCATCGAAAAAGAAATGATAAAGAATGTATTAAAAAGCTTAAATCCGGAAAAGCTAGCGGACCTGGAGGAATATATGCTGAAATGCTCAAATATGGATCAGAGAAACTACTCGAAAATTTCACATATATTATCATAGAGTAAGTAATACGTACAGAGGTCCGAAGCTTACGGAGCGCGAGGCGAACCGGTTTGATCACAGGCTTTTGTCTTCACGCAAAACTCTGAAATCAAATTGGGTTTCCCCTCGGGAAGTTGCCGGTGTTACCAAGAAGGATGTATTTCTCTGTAAAAATATGCTGTCCATCGATCGATTGGTGACCTTGAACAGAAAGTATATAACGCTATGTACTTTGTGCCTCGAGCCTTCGCGCGTCGCCTTGATTCAGACTCAGTCTTGATTCAGTCGACGTCTGGCTTTCAGCGGTATTACATCTGTTATAAAAGACTTTGCGCGGCAATGAAAGTTTTCTTCTCTCACGAAGTAAATAGCCTATCGATGGTCTAACTGCAATACCCCGTATCTAACATTTTGATCATTTTTAGATTATTTGTGATTTAGGCCAAATGAGCTGCCTACTTTCATAGTGTATAATACTATAAGACATTATATGCGTGGGAAATGACAAATATAGCAAATATATTTTTTTATACCCAATAACCCTAACCGAACCTATATGTGTTGCCTAAACTGTTTTTCGCTATATAGCAAATATATGTGTTACCTAAACTGTTTTTCGCTTCCCCTGTAAAGTTTCATTTTTTCAGATACGGGATATTGCAGTTAGGCCATCGCTATACTGCCGTCAAAAGAAAAAACCACGTATTCAACAAAATCGCTATTTTCAGAAAATGAAGGGTAAAGTTTTGGATGCAAATAAAACACAAATTTATTTTCCGGAATAAAACTGCACTTGATAGAGAATTAATCAGAGTTTTAACCAAATATATTTTTTTGTCCGATGTCTCAAAATCCAAGATGGCGGACTTAATTAAAATGTACCCTTCAAAGATGCTCGTTTATTTTTGTGTTGCGAACATGTTTTAATCACTTTTTTAAATTAGTTAAAAGGCTGCATTCTTGCCACGCACAGCAAGGTATGAACTAGCAAAATCGGTTCGGTGGTTCTAAAAAAATATATTTTTGTTTCAACCATTGTTTTGCATATTATGCGATATCCTTGCCAATCATGTCTGCATTTATTTCCTTATGACTTCATTACTACTAAACCGATTTTGATGAAGTAAAAAACATCCTGTTGAGAATTGATTGCTTTTTAAAGATCATGATCAAAATTTATCGCCATCTTAAAATTTAAGATGGCGGACACTGCGGACAGAATCATACTTGATTCTTCAAAATGGCGTGTTGATTCTTATTCTCCGAAAATATTTTAGTTTTTTTTTTAATTTGTAGAAAACCACTACTTTTCCCTCACACAACGACGTACAAATTAGTAAAATATCTGTGTGGTGGTTCTCAAAAAATCTATTTTTGCTTCAACCATTGTTTTACAGATTCTACGATTGCATTGCCAATCCTTCTGCATTCATTTCCTTATAAATTCGTTATTACTAAACCAATTTTAGCGAAATAAAAAAAATCGTGGTGAGAATTGATTGCTCTTTAAAGATTCTTATCGAAATTTTCCGCCATCTTGGAAATTTAAGATGTCGACCAGAATCATACTTGATTCTTCAAAATGGCGTGTTTATTCTTATTTTGCGAAAATGTTTTAGTTTTTTTTTATTTATAGAAAAACACTATTTTCATCCCGCATAAAGAGGTACAAATTAATAAAATCGGTGTAGCGGTTCTTACAAAATCGGATTTTTTTTAGCCATTGTTTTACAAATTATACTTGTCTGCATTTTATAAATTCATTATTACTGAACCGATTTTAGTGAAATAAAAAACATCATGCTGCAAACTTTAAAGATCAATCAGTTTGCGCCATGATGTTATTTATTTCACTAAAATCGGCTTAGTAATAATGAATTTATAAAGAACTGAATGCAGACAGGATTGGCCATGCAATCGTATAATTTGTAAAACAATGGTTAAAACAAAATCAGATTTTGTGAGAACCAACCAAGCTTGTTTTTATTTTAAGGATGTGGTGTTAATACATTAGATAGAGCAAAAAATTTAAAAAGGCTCTCCGTTTTCGGTCTAGAAGATAATCAAAAAGTGACGCCTTATATTTGAAAACATTAGTTGCTTTGTATAACTTAAACCATATATAGGGCGGCTCAAAAATATATTGTGTTTTGCAAAAATATATTTTTTTAAAATGCCCATAACTTTACTTAACTATCACCTAATTTTTTCTTATTAGTTTTTTTGGAAAGGAGGAGCTTTAAGTTTTATTAGAAAAAAATATTTTTTTATAAATTAAAATGAGTCTTTGACAATTTATCATTTCTTAAAAAAATATTGTCCAATTTTTATAATTGTGGTCATTTTGAGAAGCCACAATACTTAACAAATAATTTAACTTTACAACTGACATTTCATAAATATTCAAGATGATGGACAAATTTTAATGTAAGGTTATTTTGCAACAAATTTGATATGGTCCTGCGGGTATTCTGTGAGGTACTCGGTTTTTCTTCTTTTCACGACGATCAGATAAATTTAAAAATAATCGTGAAATAGAAGGCAATGGATCTTCCAAGCACCATTGACCCCAATAACGTATTTAAAAAAATAATAAAAGGCCTATAAAGTTTTGTGTTACATAAGTTATAATATAGTATAAATTTTCCTTTTCTGTTTTTCTGTTTTTTAGGAACTCTTTATTTTCACCCTGTATAATAATTGCCTGGACAAAAATTTTCAAAAAACTTTCTTAGAACGAAATAAAGCAACTATTTACAAATGCAACACTATAATTCTTATCACAGGAAAATGATTATAATTTTGTACCCAATGTCCAACATGTAACACAGAGCCATTCCCCCGTGCGTCAGCGTCGGTGAAGAGAGCAAACATGGAGGTGTCAAAAAGCGCATCAATTTGTTGTAACAAATTAAAGTTTAAAAAAAAATCGATTTTTTGATTTTTTTATTAGATCCTGTTTTACCGGCCTATGCAGGTGTACTGACAAATAACCTTAGTGTCAGTTTAAAAAGCAAACATGAGAGTATCAAAAAAGCGCATCAATTTGGGTAACAAATTTAAGTTTAAAAAAAATCGATTATTAATTTTTTTGTTAGATCCGGTTTTACCGGCCCATACAGGTATACTGACAAATAACCTTTATGTCAATCAGAAGAGCAAATAAGGGAGTGTCGATAAAGGGAATCGATTTGGTGTAACAATTTAAAGTTTAAAAAAAAATGGATTTTTTAATTTTTCTATTAGATCCTCTTTTACCGGCCTATGCACGTACTCTGCCAACTAACATTAATGTAAATCAAAAGGGCAAATGCAGGAATGTCGAAAAGGCAAATCAACTTGGTGTAACAAAAAAAAATCTATTAAATTCTGTTTTACCGTCCCATATGACGTATTAGTTCAGGCACTACATCCCAGATTCAAGCGATATGCTGCTTTTAATGATAGAAGCAACACACTTGGTATGGATAGACATAAGACTCGCCCGAACATTTTACGAAAGGAAATCACCCCCCCAACCCTAGCAGGGGGGTGGTTCCCCACCTCAAACGTACTTTTTGATAGATTTTTGCCAACTTTTTCAAAAATCTTTGGGAGATACAATTTCCTTTTTAATAATGTACGGCAGTGGTGCACGTTCCATTAGCGTACAAAAAAGGGGAAAATTAAAAAAGAAGAAAAAACTTGTTTTTTGTGGCATTTTTTATCTTTAACACTATTTTTTTTTCAAATAAATATTTTTGGTTAAAAGCCCATTATATACAGTTAAATACTTATTAAGCCAGACATATGTTTTTTTAAATAGCCGCCTTGAAATAAAAATAAATATGTTTATAGAAATCCTTATATCAAACAAAAATGTTGAACAGTCATCTTTGTAACTCAGTAAATAAATATGAGATTAAGTAAAAAATTATTTTTGGTTAGTAATAACTTTAAACTGACTTTTTCTAGCTGACCTTTCCTAAAGTAGGTATGGGGGGCATCCCTCCTTTCACCCCTCTGAAAAGTGCTCTCTTACAGTATTTTCCCAACTTTTAACTTAGCAAAAAACAACTAAGTAACAATTATTAAGGCTGATAAAAGTACTCTCTAACGATGTATAACACGCCGCCCTTACATCAGTGGCGCTTTTATAGGCATTTAAATAAATAAGAAGTGTGGAAAAAACTTTTTTTTTCATTTTCTTAAATTTTACTGTCCTACGTATTTGGTTTTAAAACATTTTTAAAGCCAAAGAAATTTCCTTTCCAACGATGTACATCACTTTCCCTTCAACGCAGCTGTAGATCTTAAAAAATATCGAAAAAAACATTTAGGGGGGGATCCACCCCCCACCAACAGTGGGCGGATGGTTTCCCCACCAAGTGTGTTGTTTTTCTCATTGAACGCAGTGTGTATTAGTACTGTTCCACCATGGTTGTCTTAAATAAAGATTAAAGTGTATACCAAATTTGATCATTTTTGGTGCGTTTATGCTAGATCTACCGCTGCCTTAAGGGGGGAGTGATATACATCGTCGGAAGAAAATTTCTTCAGCTTTCAAAATAAGTTTTACAACCAGTATGTAGGACAATAAAATTTAAGAAAATTAAAAAAATATTGTTTTTTCCACACCTCTTATTTATTTAAATGCCTATAAAAGGTGCGCCACTGAGGTAAGGGGGTCGTGTTATACATCGTTAGAGGACTTTTGGTCAGCCTCAATAACTATTACTTAGTTGTTTTTGACCAAGTTAAAAGTTTTCAAATAATTAGAAATATTGTGTAAAAGATCACTTTTGAGGTGGGCGAGAGGATAGTCACAGCATATTATTTTAAAAGGCTTTCCGTTTTCTGTCTAGAAGCGAATCATATTACTTTTTGGCAACAGACCATTTCCCCCTAATTTGACCCCGCTGAATCCGAATATCTCTGTTGCCAACTCGAAAAATCGACAGAGACGGAGAAAATCCCCCCCCAAACCCCCAAAAACCTGTTTTTTTTTTCAGTTTTATGCAATTTTCTCGAAAACTTTTTTTTAATCAAAAATTGCAAAGAACAGTTTTTTGTGGAGAATAAAATTCCCTTTCCTACGATGTATTGGTCAATAAGGTTAGGAAAAGCAACTAGCTCTTCAGTGGCGTACGTAAATTGAGATTATTTAGAAAAAACATGTTTATTATAGGTATTTCAAAATTTTCTCAAAAACTACACTATTTAGGAAGAAATATGTAGTATACTTTATTGTAGAACATAACATTTTCTTTTAAAAACTTTATTAAAATGTCGGGTTGTTGCCATATTTAAGGCTTCAGGGGCGTACTAATATAAACTTAGTTTCAAAAATAACTGAAATAATCAGTTTCTCTTGCATATTTAAATATTTTTTCTAAGATAGATAAGACAATTTCTTTTTAAATGATGTATTACAAAGTGAGGTTAATGTTATGATAAATACTTCAAAAAGGTTCGTAATTTATACCTACTAAAATAAAATGTTTCCAAATTAAAATAAACTGTTATTTGATTAGATTAGATATTTTGATTTATCTAAAAAAGTTCTTTAAAGCAAAAAACAGCGGTGGTTATAAGGGGAGGGGGCATAGGGGCCATGCCACCCCCCCCCCCTAAGCAATATTTTTGTGCAGAAAGTAACAGTAGTAACTTTGACACAGGTGTTTTTGGATATTTTTTTAAGCATATGGAACTAAAAATAAAGTGGTGAATCTTATGCAACGGTTTGGGGGGGGGGGGGCATAATCATAATTAGGTACTCATTGAAATTGAAATTGAAATTGAGATTTTGATGGAAATTGAATGAAACCCGTAACAAAAATAATATTTTTTAGTCATTTTTGCAATTTACGGACGCCCCTGGAGAGTTTTCTATACTATGGGTTTACATTTTGTGACACACTGTTTAAAAGGACATTTTATTATCGGGCCCGCCGCCGAAGCCATAAAAGGTCGAAAGTACAAAAGGTCGAAAAAAAATCGACAAAACAAAATATTAAAAATACAAGTTTACCGTATCAAGTCGAATTGACCTGTCCAGTCGATGTGGACCCGCGGCCGTACTTTCGATCTTTTGTACTTTCGATCTTTTGTACTTTCGACCTTTTGTACTTTCAACCTTTTGAACTTTCGACCTTTTGTTTTTTGATCTTTTGTACTTCGACCTTTTGTACTTTTGACCTTTTGTATTTTCGACCTTTTGTACTTTCGACCTTTTGTACTTTCGACCTTTTATCCGCGGCTCTTTATTATCCACCGAAAACCTAATAAGACACAAAATTGATTAGTTTGGATTGATCTTAAATAATTACTTTAAATTAAGAACACCACTGGAGCGGTAAATATAAAATAACTTCCACTTTGTTATACATCGTTTGAAAGAAATTTATTGGCTATGACGAAGTATAAAACACATTTTTTGATAAAGACCTTGGTTTTTAAGAAAACTGAATAAAACGTATGAAAAACATGTTTTTTTAATGATTTGTTGAAATCATCCCCATTGACGGACGTCGCTGGAGAGTTTGCTATAAGTCAAACCCCACCAAGTTTCACATTTTTAAAAAGGGAATTTCCCTGTCTACAAAAAAGTGTAGAACAAGTTTTTTCATGTTAATCTTAGTTTTTGAGAAAATTAGATAAAACTTGTAACAAAAATGGTTTATTTTCTGTTTTTTCAAAATTAATTTAATTTACGGATGCCCCTGAAGTTTTATTTATAAAACCGATTTAATCATGTTATACGTCATTTTGAAGGAAATTTTATTGAGTATACCAAAATGTATTACACGGTTTTCTGTAGATATAAGTTTTTTTTAAAAATTAAATAAATCTTGGAAAAAACAGATATTTTTTCAACTTTTTTTAATTACTTCAATTAACGGACGCCGCTGGAGAGCTTGTTATTAGTCTAACTTTATTAAGTTATACCATGTTGACACGAGAATTTTATTGTCCACAATAAAGTATATTTTACATTTTTCTCTTAGAAGCTTAGTTTTTAAGAAAATTTGAAAAAACCTCAAACTTTCAGATTTTGGGGGGTCTGGGGGGGTTTTTAGAGGTTTTTGCAGCCATTTAAAAAAATAATAATATGTTATTATTTTTTAATTATACAAATATATGTTTTGAATGTACACCTGTGACAATTTGGGCTTTCCAGCGGCAATTTAAAATTCCACCGCCATTTTCGCCGCCATCTTGAATATCTCAGGCCCTGTCAATATTTCGAGTTGGCAACAGGGATATTCGGATTCAGCGGGGTCAAAATTGGGGGAATTGCCCATTTGCTAAAAAGTAATATAAAATGCTTCTAGAAAGTGGATTTGCCCGAATCTTGCCTGAACTAGGAGGAATGCCCCCTCGCCCCAATTTAAATGAATTCAACTTGAAAAATTAAGTTTTAAGTTAATACTAATCAAAAATATTTCTTTACTCTCCTTGAGTATTGTTTACTTAATTACAAAAATTAATGTTCAACATTTTTGTTTTAAAGCGGCTACTTTCAAAAGTTATATCTAACTTATTAAATATTTGTATACAATGGGTTTTTGAACAAAAATATTTTTTTGAAAAAAACAATGTGTTAAGGATACAAAATGCGACAAGAAAAATTTAAAAAAACATATAAACATTTTTCCTTTTTTTCGTAGGTCTATAGAACGTGCACCACTGCCTTTAGAGGGTACTAAGGTACCTACATGGTCAAAAAGGAAATTTTATCCGCTTGCAAAATAATATTTAGGATAATTTTAGAAAAGTTGACCGTTTTCGAGTTATTAGCAAAAACCGTCAAAAAGCACTTTTAAGGGGGGAACCACCCCCCTGCCAGGGTTGGGGGGGTTCCCTTTCGTAAAATGTTCGGGCGAGTCTATCCATACCAAATGTGTTGCTTCTATCATTAAACGCAGTATCGCACCCCGTAGGGCCTGAACTATACAGGGTGTCCCATAACTTAGGGGCCATAGGCCAACAGGTGATAGAGGAGATCATGCCTGATAAAAAAGTTTCTATGATGCATGGGTCAAAACACTTTCTTTGTCGAGATACAGAGCATCAAAGATGGCGATTTTTTAAACTTTTTTGATAATAACTTTTTAAAAAACGCTGTAAAAATATGAAATTGGGTAAAGTCGTGTATTAGAACAAGAGCAATAAGTTGAAATACAAATTATTTTTAACAAAATTAGTCGGTAAATTTTTTTTAGAAAAAACTATTTTTTGGTATAAACTTTTATGAATAAAATATTAAACGCAATTTTTTTAAAATATTTTTTGTTAATAACTACAAGTCTCTAGCGAGACATAATAATAAAATATTATTAATATTTTTTAAAAGAATAAGTAAGCAAAAATTAATTTTTTCAAAAAATTATTATTTTTTTATATGGTTATTTTGACAGCCTGTATCTCAATCTCAACTTGTTTTTGTATCAAAAAAAGAAATACCACATTTTTGAATCCCAATGGCTGTGACAAATTTTAAAAATCCTATATCTTAAAAACAGATGTGTGACCCTTATGTTATATAAACTTTTTTCTTGGAAATAACCTCCTCTATCACCTGCTGCACTATGGCCCCTAAGTTATGAGACACCCTGTATAAAGTTGTAAGGACTAACAACCTCCCACAATATATTTTTTCAATGCTTAATGTATTTCTCAAATTTAGGTTTTTTGCAAGGGGTGGGTCGATCGCCGATTTTTGTACACCAAAGGGAAATACCTACGGTATAATACTTACAGTATTTCCTCCAATTTCAATGGTATTTTCTAGTATTTCCCAAGCACTTCCCGGTATTTCCTAGTATATTTCCCAGAACTCCCCAAGTATTTCCTGGTATTTACCCTAACCTGTACACTAAAAGGAAATACCGACCCACCACTCGATTTTTTACAAATGCCTGACATTTGCAAAAGAGTAGTTATTTAGTTTTATTTTTGTTTGATTAAAATAAATAAATCGATCCATGACGGATCTGATACCTTCCTAGCTAGCCTATTAGCACAAGTGAAGCTATGATAATCAGCTTTGAATGCACTTTTTTGTAATGCTCCTACATAGTTTTTTTTATTGAGCAAAATCTAGTCTACTATATTCTGAAAACCGCATATTGATGCGATGCTCCTTTAAAAATTTTAATTGTCAAAAAACTGTCATTAGCGTTATTGGATTTTGAAAAACTAATCAGTTCGTTAGAGTGTCGAATACGATTTTACCTTAAGATTTTATGAAAACCGGTTCAGCGGTTTAGGAGCTATCGTGTTACGGACAGACACACACATAGACAGACATCACGACGATATTAATAGGATAGGTCAAAATACACCCAAATAACACATTTTCGGCGTTATCACAAAAAAAATTTTCTCGTCGAAAACAATACCTTTATTAGCCATTGCTGTGCGGGCTAGTAAGGTCAAAATACTTAAGGTATTAAGCACTCTCTTATTTACCACAATTTCTTATCCACTTCTTGCACAGCTCCACATTTCTGGGAAATGTAAATTGCCTCACACCAGCAGAACAACCATATTTAGACTTTCCACAATTAAAATACATACATTTGTTTCCGGAATATTTAATATTATCCATATCGCACCCTTAAATCTAAAGAGACGCAACTCAAAAGTTTTGAAAATGAGTTTATGTAACAAAAATGCATTCAAATGTGCTTTTTAACTAAAGATCACCAAAATTTACTTTGTTTACAATTTTTCGGGAAATTATGGAAAACTTTTGTTTATAAGCACAAAGTTAAAATATGAGCTAAAAAGACACGGAATGGGACAACTGGGCGCCGCCAACTCGGCGCCGCCAACTGGGCGCCGCCAACTCGGCGCCGCCAACTGGGCGCCGGACCAACTTGGCGCCGGGCCAACTCGGCGCCGGCCAACTCGGCGCCGGACTAAAATTTTTTTTTTGATAAAATGTGTGGATGAAAAATAAAATATATTATTTATATAATAACATCTTTAAAAAATCCCTTACGCAATTTTTTACAAGCTTTTATATTTAGCTTCAGATGTTCTGTCTATCTATCAAATCTTGTGAAGCGTTTTTGACACACTTCCCATTATCCGATTTGGATGAAATTTGGTACACACGTAGTGGTCCCATAACAATACAACACTAAGAAAAAAATATCCTCCCACCCCTAGCCCCACCCTTTCTATAGAAAAATGTGTTTTTGATACACTTCCTGTTATCCGATTTGGATAAAATTTGGTATACATATAGTGATCCGATGAGAATACAATAATAAGAAAAAAATATCCTCCCACCCCTACCCCCACCCCCTTCCATAAAAAAAATTGTTTTTGATACACATCCCGTTATCCGATTTAGATGAAATTTGGTATATATATAGTGAGTTATCCGATGACAATATAATATTAAGAAAAAAATATCCTCCCACCCCTACCCCCACCCCCTTTCATACAAAAATGTTTTTGACACACTTCCCATTATCCGATTTGGATGAAATTTGGTATTCACATAGTGGTCCGATGACAATACATTAAAAAAAATATCCTCCCACCTCTACCACCACCCCTTCCATAGAAAATGCGTTTTTGACACCCTTCCCATTATCCGATTTGGATGAAATTTGGTATACATATAGTGATCCGATGACAATACAATATTAAAAAAAATATCCTCCCACCTCTACCCCCACCCCCTTTCATAGAAAAATGAGTTTTTGACACACTTCCCATTATCCGATTTGGATGAAATTTGGTATACATATAGTGATCCGATGACAATACAATATTAAGAAAAAAATATCCTCCCACCTCTATCCCCACCCCCTTTCATAGAAAAATGAGTTTTTGATACACTTCCCATTATCCGATTTGGATGAAATTTGGTACACACGTAGTGGTCCCATGACAATACAACATTAAGAAAAAAATATCCTACCACCCCTACCCCCACCCCTTCTATAGAAAAATGTGTTTTTGACACACTTCCCGTTATCCGATTTGGTAAAATAATAAGAAATAAAGTAGAGAGCGAATATAAAGACATGGAGGCAGAAGAACAAGCTGGTTTCAGGGCGGGTAGATCGACTTCAGATCATCTCTTTTGTATAACCCAAGTTATTGAAAAGAAAATGGCATACGGTCAAGAGCTGCATCTGCTTTACGTGGATTTGCAGAAGGCATATGATAGTATACCACTAAATCTACTTTGGAAAGCGTTGGAAAACACAAACATAAGCGTACAACTAATTAAGGCCATCCAAGAGTTATACCGCAATAGTAAGGCAAAAGTTAAAATAAAAGCAAAACTAACCAAAGGCTTTCAAGTAAATAAAGGTCTTAAACAAGGTTGCTGTATCTCGCCTACGCTCTTCAAGATATACTTGGAACAAGTCCTTAAAGTATGGAAGAGAAAATGCCAAAACATGGGAATTCCGTTGGACGAAACCACCTTGTATACTTTATGTTTCGCCGATGATCAGATAGTAGTGGCTCAGGATTATGACGACCTCGAATATATGACACGAAAACTAATAGAAGAGTACAATAAGTGGGGACTAGAGGTTAATCTCAATAAGACAGAGTATATGTGTATCGGTGGAATGAAACAGGATCTAATCTTAAATACCGGGCAGCGAATTCACTCATGTGATGAGTATAAATACTTAGGTCTAAAAATTACAGCTGACGGAACACTAGACAAAGCTATAAAAGATCGAAACGTACAAGGAAGAAAAGCAATAACTTTATTAAATGGAATAATTTGGGACCAAAGTATATCAAAACATAACAAAAAGCTTATATATAACACCATTATAAAAAGTATTATTACATACGGCTCAGAAGTATGGCCAATCAAGGATAGAACAGAAAAAATGCTTTCCGCTACGGGGATGGACTATTGGAGAAGAGCAGCAGGGAAATCAAAAAGAGAAAGAGTTACAAATCAAAGAATAAGAGAAATTATGACAGTAGGTGAACGTACTTTAGTGGATGATATAAGAACAAAACAACTGGTGTGGTACGGACATGTACAAAGAATGAATGACGAAAGACTACCTAAACAAATACTACAATGGAAACCAACTGGCCGAAGAAAACGAGGACGGCCAAGGAGAAGCTGGAGAGAAGGAATAGACAGTGAAATAAGAATAAGAGGCCTAGATGATGAATTATGGGCAAACAGAAACGAGTGGAGATTGGGTATCGGAAGACGTAGAACGTTGTGAAACCGATAAATATATATATATATAAACTTTGGTATACACATAGTGGTCCGATGATAATACAATAAGAAAAAAATATCCTCCCACCCCTACCCCCACCACCTTCCATAGAAAAATTTGTTTTTGACACACATCGCGTTTTCCGATTTGGATGAAATTTGGTATACATATGGTGATTTAGATTTAAAAAGATCTACAGAGTAGGTAAAAATTTTTTTAAATAAATTCGTGGCTAAGCGGGTATAGAAAGATTTTGTTTTTCTTGTATTTTCCGTGGGCAACTCGAAAGCTGTAAACCGACAGGGGTCCACGACCTAATGATGTGATCTTGGACCTCCGTAAGTGGACAGCTTTCGAGCTGCCTACGGAAAAAGACAAGAGAAACAAAATATTTCTACACCCGCTTAGCCACGAACAATTTTTGTTTTCTTCATTCACGAGTACTAAACTTTACGTTTATAAAAAAATTAATTTTTGTCATTTCTGAACTAACGAAATACTTTTGAATCTTAATAATTTTTAAAAAACATGGTACCTACCTACTATTTTTTTAAAAGCTTTGTATAATTTTTTTTTAAATTACCAACTTATTGTTCTCAAAAAAATGCAATATTCTGTCTCATAAAACATTTTCGTATAATTTCAAATCAATGATTAATAAATAAAAAAGTCCGCCATTTTGGATCCGCCATTTTGTTTTTTTAAAGTTTGAGTTAAAAATTGTGTTAAATGTCCTCAAGCAATGTAATATTTCAAGTTTGAGACAAATCGGTTGGTAAATAAGAAAATCCGCCATTTTGGATCCGCCATTTTGATTTTTGGATCCGCCATTGTTGTAATAAACAACGTAAATTGTAGTATTACCAGGTCACCAAACACGATAACTACCAAGATTCAACAGTCGACTTAATGGATTTAACTTTACTTAACAAAAACAAATTTCAAATAAATTAGTAAAAGAAATTGAAATTTTGATGATGTTATTACGATAAGATATCCGTATCAATTAAATATTACTATTTGCAAGAATCAATCTAGCAGAAAAATGCAGAAGTAAATAAATAGAGTTTATTCTAGATTATAATGAAATCGCTGATCGTGAGTTATTTGGAAACTCATTTTTCTATTGGGGGAAGGAGAGGGTGAGGGTAGAGTTAGAAATATATTTTTTGTTTGGGCTGTATTGCCATCGGACCTTTATGCATATACCAAATTTTATAAAAGTCATTTGAAGTGAAGTGTGTCAAAAACGCATTTTTTATGGAAGGGGGTGGGGGTAGGGGTGGGAGGACATTTTTTAATTATTGTTGTATTGTTATCGGACCACTATATGTATACCAAATTTCATCCAAATCGGATAATGGGAAGGGTGTCAAAAACGCATTTTCTATGGAAGGGGTGGGGGTAGGGTGGGAGGATATTTTTTTTAAATGTTGTCTTGTCATCGGACCACTATGTGAATACCAAATTTCATCCAAACCGGATAATGGGAAGTGTGTCAAAAACTCATTTTTCTATGAAAGGGGGTGGGGGTAGAGGTGGGAAATATATTTTTTTCTTAATATTGTATTGTCATCGGATCACTATATGTATACCAAATTTCATCCAAATCGGTTTACGGGATGTGTGTCTGTCAAAAACAAATGTTTCTATAGAAGGGGGTGGGGGTAGGGGTGGGAGGATATTTTTTCTTATTGTTGTATTATCATCGGACCACTATGTGTATACCAAATTTTATCCAAATCGGATAACGGGAAGTGTGTCAAAAACACATTTTTCTATAGAAGGGGTGGGGGTAGGGTGGTAGGATTTTTTTATCAATGTTGTTTTGTCATCGGACCACTATATGTATACCAAATTTCATCCAAATCGGATAATGGGAAGGGTGTCAAAAACGCATTTTCTATGGAAGGGGTGGGGGTAGGGTGGGAGGATATTTTTTTTAATGTTGTATTGTCATCCGACCACTATGTGAATACCAAATTTCATCCAAACCGGATAATGGGAAGAGTGTCAAAAACTCATTTTTCTATGAAAGGGGGTGGGGGTAGAGGTGCGAGGATATTTTTTCTTATTATTGTATTCTCATCGGATCACTATATGTATACCAAATTTCATCCAAATCGGATTACGGGATGTGTGTCAAAAACAAATTTTTCTATAGAAGGGGGTGGGGGTAGGGGTGGGAGGATATTTTTTTCTTATTGTTGTATTATCATCGGACCACTATGTGTATACCAAATTTTATCCAAATCGGATAACGGGAAGTGTGCCAAAAACACATTTTTCTATAGAAGGGGTTGGGGTAGGGTGGGAGGATATTTTTTTCTTAATGTTGTATTGTCATGGGACCACTACGTGTGTCAAAAACGCTTCACAAGATTTGATAGATAGTTAGTTAGACAGAACATCTGAAGCTAAATAAAAGCTTGTAAAAAATATTGCGTAAAGGATTTTTTAAAGATGTTTTTATATAAATAATATATTTTATTTTTCATCTACATATTTTATCCCAGTTGGCGGCGCCCAGTTGTCCTAGACCGAAAAAGACACGTTGTAAGTATTTTTATTGCAGGGACACATTTTTAAATTTTTGAGTTATGTCTTTTTAGTTTTACGTGTGGGATATTTTGCATCACGCCAACAAAATACTGAATTGATCTGATATTGATGTGTACCGCTTGCTTGAGATTGATAGAATGACCTCTTGACTTCGCGGAAGGGAAAAGGTGAAGCGGCTCGAGCACGAAGTAGGTATATAGTCTATTATATACTCATACACATTTATTTTTATTTCAAGGCCACATATCTATGTACTTTTTGGGTCTATTGAGTCACGACAAGAGATCGGACAACAAAGCACAGTCAAAGAGCGAGCATTTACCAGAAAATTTTAAATTTAATATAATTCCGCAGCCAGCGCTGGCTAGGTAAACTAAAAGATCCGTAAGCCGGGACCGTGCCTCTGCTGCCATAGGCTATCTTACTCTATGATATTATCAATCAATGCATAAACGGACATCGAGTACCTAATGATTGGAAAATTGCATTCATATCCTCAATACATAAAAAAGGAAACAAGCTGGATTGCAACAATTACAGAGGAATTTCAGTCACCAGTACTCTAAGTAGATTGTACGGACCGGTGTGAAGATGGCAGGTTAGGCTAGCAGATTTTTACAGCCGATATCGCCCGAACGCGATACACTGCACAACAAAATTTTTGACATTTTATGCTCAGCAGATTCTGCTGGCAGATAAAATGGTGTGAAGTTTTTTATGGAAAAAATAATGAACAATTTATAATATTTTTGCTTTGTCATAAAACTCTATTTAAAACCTGAAAATTCTTTAGGCCTTAAATATCAGTAAATTTTAAAAAAATCAATTAAAAAAACATGAATTTTTAATGAAATTTGCAAAAAGGAATAGATAGGGTAGTTTATACCCCACCCCCAGCTAACAGCGGCATGGACTTGCAACCCGTAGGATGCAAGATATAGGTTGTCCAAAAAAATTTTAAAAAAATATATATATATATTTATCGGTTTCACAACGTTCTACGTCTTCCGATACCCAATCTCCACTCGTTTCTGTTTGCCCATAATTCATCATCTAGGCCTCTTATTCTTATTTCACTGTCTATTCCTTCTCTCCAGCTTCTCCTTGGCCGTCCTCGTTTTCTTCGGCCAGTTGGTTTCCATTGTAGTATTTGTTTAGGTAGTCTTTCATCATTCATTCTTTGTACATGTCCGTACCACACCAGTTGTTTTGTTCTTATATCATCCACTAAAGTACGTTCACCCACTGTCATAATTTCTCTTATTCTTTGATTTGTAACTCTTTCTCTTTTTGATTTCCCTGCTGCTCTTCTCCAATAGTCCATCTCCGTAGCGGAAAGCATTTTTTCTGTTCTATCCTTGATTGGCCATACTTCTGAGCCGTATGTAATAATACTTTTTATAATGGTGTTATATATAAGCTTTTTGTTATGTTTTGATATACTTTGGTCCCAAATTATTCCATTTAATAAAGTTATTGCTTTTCTTCCTTGTACGTTTCGATCTTTTATAGCTTTGTCTAGTGTTCCGTCAGCTGTAATTTTTAGACCTAAGTATTTATACTCATCACAGGAGTGAATTCGCTGCCCGGTATTTAAGATTAGATCCTGTTTCATTCCACCGATACACATATACTCTGTCTTATTGAGATTAACCTCTAGTCCCCACTTATTGTACTCTTCTATTAGTTTTCGTGTCATATATTCGAGGTCGTCATAATCCTGAGCCACTACTATCTGATCATCGGCGAAACATAAAGTATACAAGGTGGTTTCGTCCAACGGAATTCCCATGTTTTGGCATTTTCTCTTCCATACTTTAAGGACTTGTTCCAAGTATATCTTGAAGAGCGTAGGCGAGATACAGCAACCTTGTTTAAGACCTTTATTTACTTGAAAGCCTTTGGTTAGTTTTGCTTTTATTTTAACTTTTGCCTTACTATTGCGGTATAACTCTTGGATGGCCTTAATTAGTTGTACGCTTATGTTTGTGTTTTCCAACGCTTTCCAAAGCAGATTTAGTGGTATACTATCATATGCCTTCTGCAGATCCACGTAAAGCAGATGCAGCTCTTGACCGTATGCCATTTTCTTTTCAATAACTTGGGTTATACAAAAGAGGTGATCTGAAGTCGATCTACCCGCCCTGAAACCAGCTTGTTCTTCTGCCTCCATGTCTTTATATTCGCTCTCTACTTTATTTCTTATTATTTTACCGTATAATCTGCTTAGCGTACTAGTCACAGATATACCTCTATAATTGTCACATATATCTTTCCTTCCTTTTTTGTGTATTGTGGATATATATGACGTTTTCCACTCAGTTGGGAGTACAGTTCCATTTAAATATTTTTGGAAAAGATTCCGTAATCTCCAAAACAGTTCTTCAGTGCCATATTTAATAAGTTCCGCTGGGATATTTCCGGGTCCGGCAGATTTACCGCTTTTTAAGGTTGTGCACACGTTTTTGACCTCAGAGATTGTGAGGGGTACTGGAGATCCCATCGTTCTAATTATATTGTCTCTTGCGTCTTCCTTGAATTCTGCTCTATCTTCAGTTAAAAGTTTTTTAAAATGCTCATCCCATTCTTTGTCTGGTATTGGTGAAATGATATCTCTGCATGTTTCTTTTTTAATCGATCTTATAGTTTTCCAGCTTTCGGTACTTCTCCTACCTCCTAAGTAAGAATCTATTTTCTGGCACTTTTGCGTCCACGAATGATTTTTCTTATCACTGATCATTCTTCTCACCTTTGATTGCGCGATTTTGTATTCTTGTCTGCTTCTATCTGTCTTTTGGGATAAGTAGGTGTGATATAATTTCCTTTTTTCCTCTATTTCTCTCTCAATCTCAGCATCCCACCAGTATGGTTTTCTTCTTTTAGAAGTTTCTTCCACTAATCCTAGTGCTTCTTTTGCAGCTTGGTGGATGCTTAATGTAATACATTCGTATTCCTCATCTGGGGTTTCACCTGAACTTGTATTAAGTTTTTCGTTCAGTCTCTTTTTGTATAAGTTTTTTACGCTGTCATGTTCTAGGCTTAGTAGATTATATTTACAGTGATCAATTTCTTCAATCACTGTATCATCAAGATGTTGTTGATGCAGGCTTCGGCCTTGATAAGGAAAGAGAATTTTGGACTCCAGAAAATAGTGATCACTTCCGCATGTTGATCCACGCTTTGTTCTGACATCTTGAATTTTTAGTTTTGTCTTTTGTTTAGTGATAAGATAATCAATGACGGATTTCAGGTTTTGTGAGGGTTTGGTCCAGGTATATTTGTGTATTTCCTTATGTTGAAAAAAACCGTTTTGGATTTTTAGGTCTAATTGCTCACATACTGTAATTAGCCGGTTTCCATTGTCATTAACAAGATTTTCTCCATATTGGCCAACTGTCAGATCATTAACTCTGTTACCGGTTCTACTATTTAAATCTCCCAATATGACAATTTCTCTAGATGCACTTACTGCTGATATTTCATTGTGTATTTCTTCAAAAAAATTGTCTTTCACGGCTACATTTGCATCGTCGTTATACGCATAGATTCCAAAAATCGTAAGTCTCATTCCTTTTATTGTTATATTCATTTTAATTAGCCTTTCATTGACTGCTTCCCAGTTGGTGATAAATTTTCTAAATCTTTTGTTGACCAAAATAGATACTCCCTGTTGGGCATGTTTTTCTTTTGCCACTCCGCTATAGAAATGGTCATATTGTCCTAGGTTTTCAGATCCTTTTCCTTTCTTTTTCGTTTCTGTTAGTACAGCAAGGTCTACCTTCATTCTGCTGCACTCATGTACTATTTCATTCATTTTTCGATTCATTCCTTGTACGTTCCATGTACCAAAAATCATATTCCTGTTTCTTTGCTTGGTTCGTCTTAGGTTTTTCATTTCTTTCCGAGGCGTTTGATTGGGTTTTTTAACAGTGTACGTTTTTTCCGGGTATCAGAGAGTTAGTCTGATGCCCCAACCCCCAACCTGGAGGACCAGGTGATTTTTGATCGAGGTTTTCTTCCCCTAGCCTTTGACGATTCCAACGCCGGTACTACAAGGCAGTAGTCTTTTATACTATCCCTAAAAGAAAGGGTTGCCACCTACGCTATGATCACCGTACCGAGGTCCATTCTCTCCGCCTTTCATATCGATGTGGTCTTCTCCCGTAACCCTGGGAAAGGGACCCTATACAGGTGCTAAAAAAAATATGCTTTTGTAATAAGATTTACAAAAAGAACCAGTTAAAGAGACCCCCGGATACTAGTGACATGGAGTTGCAAGCCGTAGGTTGCGAGGTATAGGGTGTCCAATATTTAAAAACGTTACATTTAAAAAAAATCATAATTTAAAAACTATGCTTTTGTAATAAGATTTATAAAAAGAACCAGTTAGAGTGGTTCATACTTCATCCCCGTTAGCAAAGGAGTACCCCGAAAAGGGAACTCCAAAACCAACCTCTGCCCGAGGCGGGCCGACCAGTCGAGGGGGAAAGGGTTCTGTTGCTCGCGGTCCTGCGAAGCGGGAGACTACCAAGGCAGCCAAACAGCTTGCCAAGGAGGTTGCAGTGGCCAACCTACCCAAGGGCCCGGGAGTGACGAGGATGAGCAAGGGGGTGCTACCAGGTACCTCCGGGCTCCAATCCTCCACTCCTAAGCGAAGTCGGGCGGAGAAGACCACACCGCCGGAATACAGAAGCAAGAAGGTTAAACGGGGCGCAGGGCAAGGGGAAGGGGGTGTGACCGACAACAGGTCGCCTCTGTTAAGAGACAACCTGGGGTCGGACAAACCCTCGGCTGAGCCCGCGTCCCGGAAGACCGGACAGCCAAGTAGGAAGGCGATGAAGGTCGTCTTCATGTCCGACAGGGTAGACGGCTTAATCCGAGAGGAAGAGGGAGCAGCTATCCGCTGTGAGTTTCTGGAACGGATGCTCCGGACCATGAGGGGACCACCCGAGGGAACGGTGCTCCGTTTTGTGAACTCTGACCTGGTAGAACCAGGCTGGATGCTGTTCACAGCGGTTAATTCAGAGGTCACAAGGGACTGGCTACTGAACCAGATCGTAACGGTCGGAGGAGTCACATTCCGTCCTGGCAGGTCGGATGAGGCACCGTGGCCGGAGCGGATCACGTTTTGGATCCGGTCCCAACAGGTGGTAGACATCGCCAGGTTAATGGATTTCCTAGGACTCCAGAACAGGCCGCTCGATATTTCGGGCTGGCGACATCTGGAGACCACAGGAGGACCAGGCGCCTGGCGATTGACTTTCATGGTAGGGGTGGACACCATAAGGCATCTGGAGGGAGTCAATTGGCGGCTCGCATATCAGTTTGTAACCATCGCTGTGTCGAGGATGCAAACTTATAGCGCAGCTGCGCGACGACCGTCCAGAGGGCCCGACGGTGACCCGCCTAAAAAGAGAAAGACGGAGTAATGGGTTCCCCTGCTCTCCCCCATGTAAAAACTGTTATATTATTTTTTTCATATAATATAATTTTTTGTATATTATTGATGTTGTTTTAATATACCTCAAATTTACCTCGGCTAGGATGAGCTATTTAGGGTCGTGAGGTTCCTTTAAGAAAAATATTGTCAATTTTCTATTTTTGAAATGATAATAAACCTCTATTTACTTTGACACAATTAACAACAATGGTGACAGATTTTTCTTACTATCACCATGTTACCAATGTATCAATGCAGGAACGAAATAAAAGATCAGGATTACTTTTTGTTTACAACCCTCAACATTTATTTTGTTTCAGAAAGAAAACAAAAAAAAAAAAAAACAATCTTAACCCAGGAAATATTAGATTCAGTATACTTGAAGTAATCTTTAAAATACAACTATGGTTTCAATCATTTTCCATGGATAAAAATCAAAAAAAAACTTTATCTTCTGATCAGGTCCATCAAAACACGCTATATAAATATTCCAAAGTTTCATCAAAATTTGTACATGCTGTACAGTAATTCTGTAGAATTACCAAATAAAACTTTAGTCTATTCACACCAAGTTATTTATCTTTTCTGGACGCAAATCATCACCTAAGTTTATAAAAAAAAAACAAAAATGTGTATTTAGGTTTTAAAAAAAATCTATATGTAAAAAACAGCTATCGGAAATAGCTATATAAAGTTTTGCTATATTAACCTGTCTAACTCTATTTCAACCAAAGGTGCTTATGATAACTTAACCTCACGGGGGTCCAAGATCTAATGGACACCTAATAAGTGTTGACAGTTAACCGTTTCGTCCTTATGGGACTCCTCAGAACACTGCTGGTCAAGTGACAAATCTTGCGAAGTTAATCAGACGGTTTTGTCTCTAATTAAATGTAATTAGTGAGCGAACTATAGCAAGAGGCGCCATCTACCGAGATACGAGAGAAACAAAAAACCAAAAGCAGGGAAAACACTGCTATACAATATCGATCAATGAAAAGAGTCGAATGCAAATAAAAGAAAACAACTATAGTCCGTGACCTACGACAGCTCTTTGTCTTTTCAGGCCGGATCAACACATTTTGCATTTTTACCCGTCATCAAGACAGTGAGCGTCAATCAACGGAATTTTTAAGCCAAATAATACTAACAAACGTGAAATTTCATACCCGTGAATTTAAAAATCAAACAAGTTTCATGGCTAATCGGGCAAAAAGGAGTTCTTTGTTTCCCTTATATTTTTCCGTGGGTAGCTTGAAAGCTTAACCTCACGGGGGTCCAAGATCTAATGGACACCTAATAAGTGTTGACAGTTAACCGTTTCGTCCTTATGGGACTCCTCAGAACACTGCTGGTCAAGTGACAAATCTTGCGAAGTTAATCAGACGGTTTTGTCTCTAATTAAATGTAATTAGTGAGCGAACTATAGCAAGAGGCGCCATCTACCGAGATACGAGAGAAACAAAAAACCAAAAGCAGGGAAAACACTGCTATACAATATCGATCAATGAAAAGATCGAATGCAAGTAAAACAAAACAACTATAGTCCGTGACCTACGACAGCTCTTTGTCTTTTCAGGCCGGATCAACGCATTTTGCATTTTTACCCGTCATCAAGACAATGAGCGTCAATCAACGAAATTTTTAAGCCAAATAATACTAACAAACGTGGAATTTCGTACCCGTGAATTTAAAAATCAAACAAGTTTCGTGGCTAATCGGGCAAAAATATCTCGGCAAAAAGAATTTTTTATAAAAAAAAATATATATATATATTTATGTTATAGCTTATTGACCTAATTAAAAATAAAAATTTGGTATATGCAATTGAATTTCATATTACCATTGATTAAAATTAGAGCAAAATTCTAATGTATCCTATAAAAAAAATTGATTGATGAACAAAAAAAAATTTTTAAGGGTATGTTATAACATAATTAAAATACCTTGTTTCTCGACAAATGCTCGAACAAAAGAGAGCGATTTTTGTAAAATTCCTCTCAGTTTCCCAAACTGCATAGCAATAACTGACCAATCAGATTCCCTAAAGTCCCAAAATCTTCATTCTCCGGAATATCAATAACACAAATCCGTATTCATTAATAAGACTAAAACTGACTGATAATTTTGAGTCACTTTATTTAAATTACAAAAAACTTATATTTATTGTTTTATAGGTAAATAAATTTGTAAACAATCTCAGAGTCTTCGCAAAACAAAGCTTTTTAGGTTAAAATACAACACGGCCAATTACGCAACGTCTGTCGTACAAATTGAACAACCAGAAAATTCTTTCTATCCCTGTTTCACCCCAATGACAAAAAAGGGACAGACAACTCACTCGATCCTATTCCAAAACTGAAACATATTCAAAATGAACCTCTCCCAGCAGTTAGATCACTGCATAAAATCAATAATCTCGAGCTTAACCAGACTACGGATAGGTAGTGTGCAAGTCACCGGTTTATTTTCAAAATATTCTAATTAAACTCTCTCACGTAAGATGTCGCTAGAGGTTATTTTTTAAAGCAAATATTTAAATTCACTTAGCAAAAACGCGTTACGAAAAAAATGTAATTTTATTCGTGACACACTCCCTATAGTCGGTTAAAAAAAAATTAAATTTATTTAATTCTTTTTTTCTGTCAGTATTTTCAAAAAAAAACTATCAAATTCCAAAAATTATAAAAGAATCTCAAAAACATTAAGTGATATACAATTTTTCTTAAATAATAAAAAAAAGTTTTACAATATGAAACTCACTTTTATATATAAAAAAAACTTAAAACTAAGTAATACAGCAATATTTTGTAAGGACATTGTACTTCCATTTACAATAATATTACCTAGTGGGATTTAAATTACAAAATTTTGAAGTCACCACTAGTGTCATAATCACAAGAAAAATTTTGACAGGATCAAATTAGTAGAGTACTGTTGAATTGACATTATAAACACACTCTTGGGCAGTGACTCGCATGACAGTAGCCTAAACTCCTATAGTGAAGGCTCGCCTAAGCTACCTTCGAGGCTATCTCAACCCCCCATCACCAAGCTTAAACGCAACAGTTTACTAATTTAGAAGTTGTAAATATATTGTCAATCAACACCCACTAAACCAAAAAGCCGTAAAAGTTACCAAAAGGAATTTAGAATTTATTTAAATTGCCCCCCTTTAATATACAGCATTGTCTCCCAAAAAGATGGAAAAAACTGAAACGCCCCAGCAATGAAACACAGTCTACTGATCACTTTGGTTTGCTTAGTTCTCAAAGTAAAGTACAGAAAATTCAAGATGAAATAAATTACTTTAAGAGTATACTATTACTTTTTCGATAAAATTTTAACAAGCAGACTAAAATTGCACAGTTTGATATAGCAAACAAAAAGTCTCGTGTAGTAGCCCCCAAAGTAATCTGCAAGACTGCCCACACCAACCAGAAATGCAAAAACACTCCCCAACAATCAGAAGACAATCCGGCGTATTAATATTAAAAATTAAATTATTGAGTTATTACTCAATTTAAATCGTCACATCCGGGTATGTAAAAAAAAATTAGAAACTTAGTTTCTGTAAGAAAAATTAATCTGATGTCAAAAATATAGAAGTTGAAAAAGAAATCTAATGTGTTACCAGAAATATATGAAAAACTTTAGATGAAAGACTTAAATCAATTGAAAAAAATGCTCCATTGTTATGTTTTTTTTTAATAAAAAAATTGAATGCAAGAAAAATAGTCTTAAAATACTTCTTTTTTCTTGAAATATAAAAAATTTAAAAAATGAATAAATTTTTTTAAAATATTGTTCTCTGTAAATCATATTTATTTAACTAAAAGTATGCACTCCTATATTGTCCACAGAAAAACAAATTGTTTTCTGTAGATCACACCTCATTTAAATAAACATGCACTCCTTAATGTTTACAGCAGGACGAGAATTTTTTTCTTTTAAAAAATTGAAACAAAGAAAGGAGAAAAAAAAAGTTGCCTTCTGAAGGTCATATTAAAATATGGTCCCTTAGCCTTCAGCTAGACAAGAAAAAAAACTATATCTGCAAAATCTGTGCAAACCATGGGAAATAACACATGCGGTCCAAAGTTTACACCAGATCACAAAACAGTATTTTTTTTATATAAAAAATTACAAAAGCTAAGTGAAAAAATTTAGTTAAAAAAATCTCAAAAGTTATTATTATTAAAAATAATTAAAAGTTAAAAGTAATTTCAAGGAAAAAGAAAAACACGCTTCGAATTATTTAGGCACAGAATTTCACTAAATATTCGAGCTATATGTCATGTCCTTTCGTCATTGTCATGTCTGTCTGTCCGTCTGTCATGTCTTGTCATGTCTCCCACTCAGTAACTGACTGGAATAAAGGTAGAAAGTCCAGTTCAGGTACCACCCTAAAAATTTAATACTTAAAAAAAATAGTTACATAAAATACTACAAAAAGAGTTAGACAAAGTTAGGGTAAAAAAAAATGTGAAGAGTGAGAGTCAGAGATATCACTTTCTGGTTCTGTCCAATCATCAGAATCCAGTTCCTGTGTAACATCAGGTTTTATATCAGATACATGATAATTACCCAAATCAGTACCATTCTTGTCTTTCCATAAACTAATTTTGAAAGTTTTCTAATAATTACACAAGGAATAAACTTAGGTGCAAGTTTGCCAACAAAATTATTTCAAAAATATTTTCATTTATTTAGAGAACATAGTTTTTCTTCCAAACGTAATCCCCAATAAAATACTCTACGTCTGTCCTGCGCAGGTCATCGTTGTTTGCTCTTTTTGTAAGAATTATACAGTCTTTTTCGAACATCCTCAAAAATTTGTGGGAGTTCTTGTACTGTGTCTGGATTATGAACTTTCTTAGAGATTTCTAATTTATTGGTCGGATTTTCTGAAATAAGACCATAATAATCACCACTGACAGGAATGTTTCGAGCAAAGTTTAAAAATGAAGGAGAAAATTCAGTAATATCATGTTTTGCCAATCGAATTGCCTGTGCAATCTCATAGATCTTTTCGCACCAAGACTTATGATTCTCATGGATATACTCTCTTATAGCAGTTACAATACTTCTGTTCACTCTCTCTGTATGATTTTTCGCATTATAAAAAATCTTTTGAACATTATATTTTGCCATAAAGTCTTTAAAACCCTTTGCAATAAACTGGTTTCCATTATCGCAACAGAAAATTTGACACACACCATATACAAAAAAGATTTGATTTTCTATAAATTTAATAATAGACAGAGATGTTGCTTTAGTGAGAGGATGACCTATAGGGTATTTAGTAAACCAATCTTCTACAACAAGAAGATACTGATAACCGCCTTTACTACGAGGATAAGGTCCCAATAAATCAGCGGAAATCATTTGAAATGGAAAGTTTATGTTTCTATACTCCCCCATAAGACCTGCCTGTGGTAAGTGACCAGGTTTACATGAAGCACAGATTTTACATTTTCTTATATACTTATAAACACTTTGGCGCATATTGGGCCAATAATAGAGTTCAGATATTCTCGATAAAGTTTTAGAGATGCCAAAATGTGCTGAAGTAGGTTCATTATGGTATTTATTCAAAAGTTCTTTTCTATGTGCAGTAGGAACAACTACTTTCCAGTTTGAGATATTACCATCAAAATTATACTTAGCAAGAATATGTTTATACAAAATATTATTTTCAACCTTAAAAGCAGGATACTTATTAGGATCTGATTGTACATTCTTTATCATATTTTTATACCAATTATCCAATGTTAAAATAGTTAAATTTAAGACAGCTACATCCTCTAAACTTCTAGACAGAGCATCAGCCACAGTATTACATGTACCTTTTCTGTGAACAATATCAAGAGAATGTTGAGATAAAGTAACAATCCATCTAGCTATACGTCGACTAGGATTTTTCATATTAAAAAGCCAAGTTAAAGAACTATGATCAGTATGGACAGTAAAATGAGTACCCTCAATATAACAACGGAATTTCTCTACACCAAATATAATTGCTAAAAGTTCTTTCTCAGTAGTTGTATACTTTCTTTGACATTTATTTAACGTTTTACTGGCATACGCAATCGGATGTTCTAGACCGTCTTCTTCCTGATAAAGACAACAGCCTACTCCTGTATCGGAAGCATCACACATTAAAATAAAAGGTTTAGTATAATCAGGACTAGCAAGCACAGTTGCTGTGGTTAAAGCAACTTTAATATCCTGAAAAGCTTTTGCTGCTTCAGGAGTCCATTTAGATTGACCTTTTTTTCTACCCTTAAGCAAATCTGTGATTGGGCTACTTAAAGAAGAAAAATTATTTAAGAAACGTCTATAATATGCAACTAAACCTATTAAACGTCTAATTTGCGTAGTGTTTTTGGGTCTAGGATATTCCAAAATTACAGAAACTTTATCTTCGTCAGTTCTTAAATCATTTTCATCCACAATATAACCAAAAAATCTTAGTGATTGTCTGCAAAACTGGGACTTTTTATCATTTATAGTTAAGTTGGCATCTTTCAGGCATTGAAAAAGCTTCCGTAATACATCACAATGTGTCTCAAAATCACTAGAAACGCAAATTAAATCATCAATAAAATAGAAGAGGTTAGGTTCTAGAGCAGGACCAATAACAATATCCATTAATTTACACATCGCTTGAGCACTATTGTTTAAACCGAATGGTAAAGTTTTATAATAATAAAGACCTTTTCCATGAACTGCAAAAGCTGTCTTAGGTTTAGAATCCTCACCAAGAGGTATTTGATGAAAAGCTTGTTTTAAATCAATTGAAGTTAAATACTTAGCATCTCGAACTTTTGAAATGATGTTTTCTATTAATGGCATAGGATAACTTGACGTTGAACAAAGTTTATTTATTTTTCTTCTATCAACAACTACACGAAAAGATGAATCCGCCTCTTTGACAAGCCAAACTGGTGAACACCAATGAGAATCAGAAGGTTCCATAATGTCTAATGCCAACATTTTATCAACTTCCTCATGTAAAATTTCATTCATTGCATAAGATAGTGCATATTGCCTCTGTTTCACAGGCTCAGCTCTACCTGTATAAATTTTATGTGTCATTAAATGAGTACGACCTAACCTATCCTTAGGTGCAATAGATTTAAACAACTCCATAATTTCAAAAAGCTCATTTTGTTGTACATCAGCTAATTCTTTAGCACTGTGTAAAGTATTTCCTGCACATATTGGAGGATTTGAAGTATTGGACAAATTCTTAAAATTGACGCTTGACCAAAACTTTTCAAAAAATCAACACCTAAAATTAATGTGTGCTTAAGCGATGGAATAACCAAAAGTTTTATTGGGCGTATAATATTATTTAATGTGACAGATACCCACACAAAACCTACAACATTCTGCTGCTGTCTATCTGCAGTTGTAACATGAAAAGACAAATCAGTAGATAAAGAAAGATTTAGTGAATTTAAAATATATAAGCCATCAGAACCTAAAATAGAAGAGCAACTTCCACTATTAACTAATGACAAAAGCTTCTCAGTAAAAATGCTAATATTCAAATAAGGTCTATCATCAAATTCTCTTTTAATAAACAAAGGACTAATCGACTGACTCGAAAAATTTTCTGGCGACTCATTAGAAATATAATTATTTGTTTGACTTTTATTATGTGCAGGGTTAAAAAAATTTTGTAAATTTTTAAAATTATTACTATTATTGTTAAGCTTAAAATTTTTTGAATTATTTTGTAAGTTATTATTAGGTTGAGAATTGACAAATCTTTGGGAATTTAATTTTGATTGTTTTTTATAGGTTGTTTTCTTTTTGTTTAATTGAAAGTTCTTTGAGAATGGTTTTGGTTTCCAGTAGATGATGCTGCGGTTGTTTGGCGGCTTAAACCACTGGAGCTTTCTCCGTTTTTTGAAATAATATTTTTATTACACTGTGGGCAATTTATTTTAGAAAAATCTTTTAAGTCACAGGAATAACAAGAAAGTGTTTGTTTTAGGTTGTCTGCATATTTGACATTTATGCCCTTTCCTCAAACAATTATAACACGTAACCGTGTAACTTCTATTGTCTTGTGACATAGAACCAACATTCCCTGAAAATGAAGGGCGATTTAAATCCGGTTCCATTCTATTTTTAAAGCCGCAATTCCGAAATTGATTAGTCACTTGTAAAGATTCCTCTAATTTCTTACAAAGTTTTGTCAATTCATCTATTGAAGAAATGTAATTTAGGGCCAAACCTCTGACATAATCAGGTAATAAATTCATTCTAACAATATCAACCATTTCTTGTTCTGAAACTGGTTCAATCAATCTATTAAAATATCCCTCCATTGAATCAATAAAAACAGAAATATTCTCTTTATAACCCTGTTTATGTGAGCTAATCTCTATTTTTAAATTTTTATCATGATTTTTAAGTAAATAAGTTTGTCTAAGCTTTTCTACCAAGTCCTCCCAATTAGAAAAACGACTTTTCTTGTGATTATTATGCCACCAAGTCCAAGCTTGACCATCAAAAAGATCACTGGCAGAGGCAAAAAGTTCATCAAATGAATAGTTTCTAGAGATTCTCAACGTTTCTACTTTTTCCAAAAATGCCATTAACGAGCCATTTCCAGTGAATTTTTTAAGATCCCACTTATAGGCTGGTATAGAACTTTGAAAAGGATTTGGAGGTATAATATTGGCAGACTGAATAGTAGGAGTGGAAGTTGCAGGTAAAAATTTATTTTCCAGGGTCCCTTCTAAAGTTACACATTTGACATAAAGGTCTTGTCTAGAGCTACATTGATTATTTTCTGTCTCACAATTTATTCTCGAAATTCTACCCGAAACATGGTGAAGTCGAGTAGTGATTTCTTTATATTTAGCCGTTTGTTTAGTACCCGTAAATGAATCAATTTTTTGTTTCAAACTATCTAAAGGTCCCTTAATTTGGGTATGGTCGTCACTAAAAGTATCGTTGCAAAACTACGGTTTGCATTTTCTTGAGACAGAAGGCCCTGCCAAACTATTCTTTTACTGTCAACATTCGCTGTAGGTTCAACCCCGCTAATCTTCAGCTCATATTCTACCTCACTAGCATGTAAAGCATTCACAATAAAGGCCATTGTCAACAATATTCAAGATCAAGATAAATAATGAAATTATATTATCAAATTAAATTCAGAAAAATAGATATCAATCTTCAAATATATAAAAAAATTATTTTAAGTCAAATTCAGTTAAGTAGGTAAGCAATGTTCAAATTAAAAAGATTTTAAAGTTTCCAAAACTTTTCCTCCGAACCCAAGAAGACAACACACCAAAAAAAAATTGACAACATTTCCCTAAATTCTTGATTTTTCTATTAAAAAGAACGTAGGGCGCCATTTTGTTATATTATTTTTTTCATATAATATAACTTTTTGTATATTATTGATGTTGTTTTAATATACCTCAAATTTACCTCGGCTAGGAAGAGCTATTTAGGGTTGTGAGGTTCCTTTAAGAAAAATATTGTCAATTTTCCATTTTTGAAATGATAATAAACCTCTATTTACTTTGACACAATTAACAACAATGGTGACAGATTTTTCTTACTATCACCATGTTACCAATGTATCAATGCAGGAACGAAATAAAAGATCAGGATTACTTTTTGTTTACAACCCTCAACATTTATTTTGTTTCAGAAAGAGAAACAAAAAAAACAAATGATTAAATATAAACAAGAAAAAAAATATTAATTTTTTGTTGAAACTCAGTTTCTTAAAAAGGTAGTAAAAAAAATGATATTAATAAAATTATAGACTTTACTGTTCAAATATAACTTAAAAGAGACATACTTCCTTTTTAGAACCTTGTTTCTTTGGATGTACAATAGTGAAAAAAAATATTTACATATGTTGTAATAGTTTTGTCGAGAATTGAGGTTAGAAAAAAAATAACATAAAAAAACAAGACAATCTTAACCCAGGAAATGTTAGATTCAGTATACTTGAAGTAATCTTTAAAATACAACTATTGTTTCAATCATTTTCCATGGATAAAAAACAAAAAAAAAACTTTATCTTCGATCAGGTCCATCAAAACACCCTATATAAATATTCCAAAGTTTCATCAAAATTTGTACATCTGTACAGTAATTCTGTAGAATTACCAAATAAAACTTTAGACTATTCACACCAAGTTATTTATCTTTTCTGGACGCAAATCATCACCTAAGTTTATAAAAAAAAAACAAAAATGTGTATTTTGGTTATAAAAAAAACTATATGTAAAAAACAGCTATCGGCAATAGCTATATAAAATTTAGCTGTATTAACCTGTCTAACTCTATTTCAACCAAAGGTGCTTATGATAACAATAACCTTAAATTTAACCATATGGTCATGTCGTAGTGACTATTGTTAATTGGTACCAAGCTATCCAAAAAAGAAATGAGCGAGATACAGGATTAACTACTAGCTTAAAATCATAATCTGGATTCTAGAAATCCCATGTAGGCACAACATTGTGAACCCACTATAAATAAACTATAACCAAAATACCATATAGCCAATATATAAATATTTTGTCGAACATAGTTTGAACCATAAAACAAAATCAATACCACGAAAAAAATATGAAACTAATCAAAATTTTTTTATAAAAAAAAATTAAGTAGTCTAACTAGAGAGATAATTGTGTGTTAAAGGCATAAAGAAAAATTGTAACATTTCCTCGGCAAAGAAAAATTTTTATAAATATATATATATATACAGTGTGTCCACGTAAGTTGGCGGCATATGGGAAACTTTTTTATTATTAGCTTCACGAAAAAAAGTTATTCTTCATAAAAAGTTCTGCTTGGTCCAAAACCTAAAATGCAACCATCAGATGTTACATTTTTTTAGTCATATTACGAGGGTTGTCAAAAAATATGATTTTTGCTCTAGATTAAAGTACCTTTCTTTTTGACAATATCGAAAATTGTTATAAAGAAAAGATGTTTAGAATTAAAAATAGCTTTCAAATATTCAACATTGTTTATTTACATTAAAAAAATATTTTGTTCTACATTTTCTCTGCGATTACGTTGGAAATTTAAGTTTGCACATTAATGCATAATTAATTTAGGATGCAAATAATAATAATGTAAATAAACAATGTTGAATATTTGAAAGCTATTTTTAATTCTAAATATCTTTTCTTTATAACAATTTTCGATAAAGGTACTTTACTCTAGAGCAAAAATCACATTTTTTGACAAACCTCGTAATATGACTGAAAAAAATTAACATCTGATGGTTGCATTTTAGGTTTTGGACCATGCAGAACTTTTTATGAAGAATAACTTTTTTTCGTAAAGCTGAGAATAAAAAAGTTTCCCATATGCCGCCAACTTACGTGGACACACTGTATATATTTCATATATATATATATATATATATATATATATATATATATATATATATATATATATATATTGATAAAGGGTACTTAGCCACCTCAAAACAAAGTATATAAACTACGGTGTCACCTCATATATAACTTTAGTACCTCACTTTTTTGAGGTGACAACGTTTTTCAATAAAAATTTCAGGGACGATTCTTAATACACTCAGCAAGCTGTGTGCAAAATTTTGTTCTGAGGTCACAAAATGGTATATATAGCTACTTTTTGGCCGTGTAGTTCACGTATCTACCGGTGGCGCTAGCGTCGCTTTTACTGTAACTAAACGGTCCACTGAGTCACCTCGGTGGTATAAAACGTATTCTGCGTATAAAAAACCGCGTCGCAGCGGCCTCAGAAATTTGGCAACATTGCAGATTAGATTTTAGACGCTACGGGTTTTTTTGTTATATGTAATTTGTGCCTGCTTTTTTTACCCTATGGTATATCTAATAGAATTCTCAGAAACGAGTGCCTGGGTCTGATATTTTAATAGGGGCTTTCTAAAGGATTATTATTGTATTTTTTATCTTATTGAAATAATTTGACTAATTTTGCTAGTATTCTTACATTTTTTTGCTTATTCTGGCTGGTAGTTTTTACCGGTTTTATTTAACTTGACTTAATTGATTTTGTAATATAATACATTTTTGCGACAGCTATTCAGACACTTTCCTATGGGCAAGTGAAATTAGTTAAGTAGTTTAACCATATAATATGAATTTTTGGTGCAAAAGGTCCGAAGCTTGGCACAATTATAGAGCGATGCCTGCTCTCGCCGCTTTTTTTTTAAAAATGGCGCAGGAATTCTCTTTTTTTTAAATAACTTGGTTTTTGTACAAAGTTTGAAACAAAAATTATAGCCATCAAAATTTTATACGAAAATGCTAAACTGTGTTTTTTTTTTTTTTTTTTTTACGGTTAAGTGCTCTCGCAAGGAGGTCCCTATTACGCTCGAGAAGCGGCCAGTGCGCGGAAATGTTGGTGTGTGTTGGTTTTGAAACGGTTCAGGTTGTAACCTGCAGGGAAAACTGTCGCAGGGAGTTTATTCCACAGCGATGCTGTTCTCCAGAGATATGAATTCTGATATAATGAGGTTCTTGGTGCCTCTATTTTGACAGTAAATTGATGGTTACCGTCTGTTTGACGTGTTCGCCTAGTAGGTGCTACTCCCGGGGGGATCATACGTGCCAACTCTTCAGAGCATTTTCCGTGATAATACCTGTAGACGAGAGATAGATCGCCCACAGTTCTCCGATGTTCGAGACTATCCAAACTACGGGTAAGTGCGGGGTCATTGATCAGCTTGATAGCTCGTTTTTGCACGGTGTTCAAAAGCATTAAGGTATGTTTGGGTGCCGCACTCCATATATGTGAGCAGTACTCCATAGTTGGTCGAATCTGGGCTTTGTAGAGTGTCAGCAGTTGGCTTGGTGTATACAGATGTCTTGTACGAAATAGCACCCCAAGCTTTTGGGACGCCCTTTTAGCTATATCTGCCACGTGACGGTGCCAAGACATGTTGGTCTCTGCAGTGACTCCTAAGATGTTCAACTGGCTCTGCAATGTGACAGCACTTCCAGATAGCATGATGTTTGGCTCACCGGTGCTGATCTTTTTTGAAAACAGGGCTGCTTGGGTTTTCTGCGCGTTGAACTGTACAAGGTTTTTGTTGCCCCAGTCCTCTATTATCTCCAGGTCGTTAGTTATCTGCGATATTTGAGTTTGTCTAAGATGATGGAATTCACGTGCGGATAGACACTGAGTGGGTGGTATGACTGAGGAGACTACATTGCCATCATCTGCAAAGCAATAAAGTGGATTTACTGTTTTATCTATGAGGTCATTTATGTAAATCAGAAAAAGTGTTGGCGAAAGGATTGCTCCCTGTGGCACACCAGCATTTATTTGGTAAGAGTTGGAGTTCCGGCCATCCAGTGCAACATAAATGGATCTATCCTTAAGGTAACTTTCAAACCAAGTGCAAAGTTTCGGCGACAATCCCATTGCTTTAAGCTTGTTGAGCAGATTTTCATGCCAGACTTTATCGAATGCTTTTGATATATCTAAGGCAATTGTTCTTGTTTCGCCCCGTAACTCAATCGCTTTTTGCCATAAATGAGTGACGTATGTAAGTAAATCGCCAGTTGACCTATATTTTCGAAATCCGTATTGCTTGTCGTTGATAAGTTTGTACTTTTCCAAGTACTTGGTTAGGTGATTGTTCACAACTCTTTCCATTACTTTTGATATCACCGGAAGTAGAGCAATTGGTCTATAGTTTAACGGATCTGTCTTTTTTCCTTTCTTTGGAATAGGTTGTACTGCGGCAGACCTCCATGATGATGGATATACTCCTTGCCTGTAAGATAAATTGAATAATTTAGCGAAAGTTGGGGTGAGTTCGTTAGCACAATTTTTGAGTACTATCGCGGGAATGCCATCTGGACCCATTGCTTTGTTTGTATCCAACTTTTTAAGGGATTTTCGTATTTCTCTGTGACAAAAGGACACCTCTTGCATACTGTGGGAAACCCTTTCAATGAACGGTGGAGTTTTTCCATTTGGCACTGTTAGGTTTGAGTTGGAGGAAAAGATTTTGGCCAGCATATTGGCTTTTTCCTCTGATGTTGTGGCTAAGTGAGTATTTTTATCTGTAAGTGGTGGTATGGATGACTTGGTGAAGTTTGATCCAACGGCTTTTGCAAGAGACCAAAAGGACCTAGAACTACTTGGACAATTCAGCAACCTGTTTTTTATTC
Source organism: Aspidapion aeneum (assembly GCA_963576565.1). Taxonomy (NCBI): domain Eukaryota; kingdom Metazoa; phylum Arthropoda; class Insecta; order Coleoptera; family Brentidae; genus Aspidapion; species Aspidapion aeneum. The sequence continues at coordinate 71,777,670 of OY755043.1, forward strand.
TTTTATTGTATGTTTCTTTGGCGGCGTCAATAGTAATTTTGCAACTATTTCTGGCTTCTATAAATTCTGTGTGGTTTTGAGCGGTTTGTTGTCGTTTCCAAAGGTTATATGCTCTGTGTTTTTTCTGTACAGCCGTTTGACACTGGCTGTTGAACCAAGGTTTTGCATTAGCTCTGCTTTTTATTGTATGTGGGATATATGCATCCATTCCAGATAAGATTACTTTTGTTATTTCATTACAGCAAATAGTGGGATCAGCTGTTTTAAAGCAAACTTCTTGCCATGGAAAATCTAGGTAAAACTGTTTAAGGTCATTCCATTTTGCCGATTTATAGTGCCACATTTTACGAGGAAGTGATTGTTGGCTTGGCGGTATGAACATTTCGCACTTTGTTCTTATAAGTTTATGATCGGATGAACCAAGTGGGGGATCTACTTGAATTGTGTACAAGTCAGGATTTGTAGTTAGGAACAAGTCTAAAAGCGCTGCAAATTCACCCCTTTCTGAGATACGGGTAGGTTCATCGACAAGCTGCGTTAGACCACAACTTATGACAAAAGCTTCTGCTTCCCTGCCTTCATTATCTGTTTTGTTGTGGTGTTTTAGCCAGGGTATATTGTGGACGTTGAAATCGCCTAAAAAAACAATTTCCGCATGTGGATAGTTAGACTGTATATTATCACAGTTTTCGGATAATGTCGCAAAAAAGTTTTGATACTCGGTGTTACTTGGCGGTCGGTAGAGGCAGCAAATGAACTTGGTCGATGACTTTAAGGTGAATTTCAGCCATATGATATCGAGGTTCGCTGGTTCTAGCTTCTCCTCTCGATGACATGAAAGGTCATTTTTAATGTACACACAGATCCCAAAATTATGTCGAAATCGGTGGTGTAGGTCATAGCCGGGATAAAGATAGTTCACAATAGGTGTTGCAGAACTGATTTTAGTTTCAGTGAGAACAAGGATGTCAGGTCTTTGTTCTTCAAGATGTTGGTGAACTGAATTCATGTTGGTACTTAATCCTCTTATATTGCTAAAATCAATTCTGAGTTGAGTTTTTGGTCTTCTTTTAATATCTTTGCATGAAGGACCCCCAGGATCACCCGACGCCCGGAGATCCGAGTGGTCGGGTATTTTACCTCCGGAATATTTTGATCCTGGAAGCGCCATCATACTAACTGTTACTCATTGTTGGAACCGGACTGCCAGCGCAGTAGCGGAACGTGGTGACACCACTTAGCGCCACTCACTTCTGGACACACTGTTAGACTAAAAACAAGGTTCGAGGTATGATATTAACCGTTTTTTCATTTTGGAATTTGTCCAATTTGTTTTTTTGATGGCCTTTAAATTAAAAGTTACTCATTTTTGAAAATGATTGAAATGACATGAAGTAAAGATAGATAAATATTCTACAAAAATTATTAATCAGTTGCATGGGTAATATTCTTAGTAAGATACAAACTATAAAGTTTTAGGTAATAAACTGAAATAATTAGGTTTTATCTAATTTTCTAAAAACTAGTACCTAAGACTTCATGGGTTATTTTTAAAAATCAGAAAAAAATTCTGTATTATTTTTATAGGTTTCTTTTATTAGGTTCGCGCGCCGTATACCATCTTATCTTGAAACATTTCAGCCGACATTTGACCTATCTAAAACTCTACTTCGGAATGAGCTATGAATCTCAAACTTTGCAAAGTCGTAGGTCTTCATGGAGTTAACAACACTTCCGAGTTTCATGGAATTCCATAAAGTAGTAAAGTAGTTACGATATTATAAAAAACGTCGAAATTGCCACTCACTCATGTATAGATCATCAATATTCTACTGTACTACTAGACATGCTACAAAGCTGAAATTTGGCAGACTTATAGAAATTATGACCAAATCCCTGGAAAAAATCAAAAAACCCCAAAATTCTAATTTACTCCCCTCCCCCACACATGTAAAGTTATGTAAAAGTAACATTGCCCACTTCCAGAAATGGCAGACTGATAGGAACTATGATAAAACTATAGAAAAAAAATTAAAAACCTTAAAATTATAATTTACTTTCCTCCCCTATAAACGTAAACTAATGTAAAAGTAACATTGCCCACTTCCGGACACGCTAGAGAGCTGAGCTTTGGAAGGCCGATAGTAACTATGATAAGATATAAATTAAAACACCCCAAAATTCTAATTTACTTCCCTCCCCTATAAATGTAAAAGTGTGTAAAAGTAACATTGCCCACTTCCAGAAACGCTCGAGAGCTGAGCTTTGGAAGGCTGATAGGAACTATGGTAAAACTATAAAAGAAAATTTTAAAATCCCAAAGTTTAATTAACTTCCCTCCCTGAGCTTTGGAAGACTATAGGAAAAAATTTAAAAACACCAAAATTTTAATTTACTTTCCTCTCCTATAAATGTAAAGTTATGTAAAATTAACTTTGCCTACTTCCAGGGACACTAGAGAGCTGAGCTTTAGAAGGCTGATAGGAACTATGATAAAACCATAGGAAAATATAAAAAGCCTCAACATTTTTAATATGCATATAAAAAGTTTTAAGCAATATCCCGCATATTTTACTACTTTTAAACTTAAATATTATCCAAATCCTTTAAACAAGCAGTGAGATCATAACAAAAACATTTCATTTAAAAAAAGCCAAGTACGCGAAAGTGGTATTCCTTAAAAAGAATTGAGATAAATGTAAAGCCAAGTTCTCCAATACATATTTTAAAATGAATGGTTCTTACTAGTTTCGAAATGTTTTTCTAAACTTGGCTATTACGGCTGCAAATGACTCTTAGGCGCAGTGCTAAATTGAATGTAAAGAAGTTTGGCTGGAATAGCAAAGTTTAAAAAACATTTCTAAACTAGTAAGAACCATTCATTTTGAAATTTGTATTGGAGAACTTGGCTTTACTTTTATCTGAATTTTTTTTACGGAATACCACTTTCGCGTACTTGGCTTTTTGTACATGAAATGTTTTTGTTATGATTCAGTTTTCTAAAAAATCATTTAAGAGGACAATATTGAAAACATTTTTTTTTAGAAAATATTTTTTTATTTTAATCGGTATATTATATATAATAGTGTTAAATCTAAAGTTGATACTCCAGGGTCGTACGAAAATTAAGGGTATTTTTATAATAAACCGAAATTATTAGGTTTCATATGAGTTTCTCAAAAAATAAGCTTTCTACATCAAATGTGTTTAAAACTTTATTGTAGGAATTTAAATTATAATTTTAAAAATCTATAACTAAAACGGCTTTAATTGACAGTTACTCTCCACCGGCGTCCTTACATTGGTAATATTTGTAATCCTAAAAAATTGTCGCCTTTTTCGGACGCCCCTGGTGTGTAATTGGAAATTTAAACATTGTCAGATATACATTAGTAAAAAATATATATGGCCTTATAACACAGGGCATAACATATTTCCCTAAAAGTTTATTTTAAAAAAATACAGTGAAAAAATGTGTTGCTTTCATAAAGACCTCCGACTTTGGGACGCCACTAAAATTTTATATGTTACCCTACCCTTAACAAATTGTAAACTTTTTAAAAGAATATTTTACTGCTTATTATATAGTATACCGCGCAAAATTATTATCTCTTCTTTCTTATTAAAACCTAGTTTTTTTTTAATTAATAAAACGAATACATTTTATTTCATTAATTTTTTTTTATCTTATTGTGCATTGCAGGCGCTCCTGGAGTGTTAACCTTAGCGATGACATCACTTTGTATAACATCGTTTAAAAGAAAAGCTGTATTTCCTACCAAAAAGTATTCTCAACATTTTTGTCTAAATTTCATTCTTCTTCATTCATAAAACTTAAGAAAACTTATAAAAACACGTACTTTTTTTCGCGATAAAATCACCCCAACAATATTAGGAATCATCAAACCTATACTCGTGCCAAGTTTCAAAACTTTGGAAACTTTAAGCACTCTCATATATACTTAGGGTCCTCGTGACAATACATTTTAACGTTTTTGTTAATCACAAAATATTTTAATGGCGAACTTTTATATTAATTATTAACCGATTTATCTTAAATTTTAAACTTTGAGGTGGCTTCAGGCGCTGACTATAATTTTTTAACTTAAAAAATCAACATGTTGGATCTATACATATTGGTCAATCCTTGTAATAATGATTTTTGTTTAAATTGAAACCATTAAATTGTAAAAAAATAAAAATGTGTAAACTTAATGCGTTTTGATTCATCACTGTGTGAAATGCTTTTTGTTGTTATCGATATCGAACAACGTACATATTACCTAAATCTAAATAAATTTAAATATATCTATAACTACTTCTACTGAAAAGCTTAAGTTGTGGTTGATAGGCCTATTGTGGTATCCCGTGGAATTATTTTTATTCACCGGGTGTTTGCCTCCTTGAGTAGGAGGGCCGGTGGTTTTTCCATGTTTTTTCAAAAACTTTGGCTTGTAACTTTTGCCACATCGACTGTGCAAAATATTATATAGGTTACCATGTGCTTGTAACAGAACAGCAAGTTAGTTGTCGTTTTAGTGAGCTTTGTATTCATGAACTTAAAAAGTAACTGTTATTTTTTTAAATATTCAAAAAATTATAAAAATTCGAGATTAATCAAGAAAGTTTATGACTACCCTCGGTCGATCGGTGATATATCACTCGATTTTAAGTCACCAGGTGTTTGCGTCAAATTTGAGTACGATGATCTATATGACGACATAAATCCAAACTAGCGGCATTAAGAGCGTTTTTAAGATATAAGCTAGTAAGTTTTCTTACAAACAAAAAACTAATAGTTTTTCTGTAAAACTAATTTGGCGAAAGTTATAATCCAAAGTTTGTGAAAAAACAAGATGCTAAATGCTAAAATTAAGAAAAATCGAAAAGTGGTTTTGGCCAAAAAATTAGCTGAGACTGATCTTAAGAATATCTTCCTAATTCTAAAATTATAAATAAGTTTTTTTTTCAAAAAACTCGCCGTTTTAAGAAAACTAGGAAAATTTACTTCAAACAGTACGTTTCCGTAAAATTATCTGGATGTAGTGCGCTAAGACGTAAGTTAGGCAAACATAACCTAACCCAGCGTAATCCAACCCAAACCAATCTAACCTAACATGACTTGGCTCGATTTTACATTATTTCCTAGTAAAAATTTAGTCGCGAGCATGCGACCGAAAAAGGTTTAGGTCAGGTTGGGCAAGCCGATCATTTAAAAAAAGGTATGTTGAAAATATGAGACAGCAGGGTAATATTTCACTTTTTGTAACTCTTTTTTGGTCCAGAACACATATTTTAATATGAATGTTTAATATAACGTCCTAAAAAATTTTTCAAAACCAGAAGGATCTTTTAACAATAATACTGCATATTTGCAACCAATTTCTTGCATGAAGTTCAAAAGCGCTAAAATTGAAAAAACAACTTTTTTAAAAAAATTTACAAGAAAAAGCACAGGAGACACTTACATTTCAGTGTATGCAAGTAAAATAAATGGATCCATGACGGATCTGATACCTTCCAAGCTAGTCTATTAGCACACTTTAAGTAAAGCCATGATATATCAGCCCTGAAAACAGTTTTTTGTAAATAACTCAGAAACTAAAGCTCCTATAAAGTTTTTGGTTATTACACAAATTATTAAGCAAAATGTAGCCGACTATAAACCGCATATTGATACGACGCTCCATTAGAAAGTTATAATTTAAAAAAAAATTTAATTGTCAAAAAACTATCATTAGCATTAATGGATTTTGACCAAAAACTAATCAGCTCTTTAGAGTGGCGAACACTATTTTACCTGAAAATTATATGAAAATCAGTTCAGCGGTTTGGGAGCTATCGCGTTACGGACAGAAATAATATACACATACACACACACCTATACACACACACAGACATCACGACGATATTGCTAAGATAGGTCAAAATACACCCAAATATATTTTCGGCGTTATCTCAATTTTTTTTTTCGTCGAAAATAATACCTTCTCTAGCCATTGCTTTGCGGGCTAGGAAGGTAAACATACTTAAATATGGATAAAAATGATTTGCATGTGTCAAATTACGTATGTTTTGCTTTACATCATAATAGCCCATTTAAAAAAAAATTAATATTTCAAAGAAATGAATCCGGTTTTACCGTTTTTCTTACAAGTTTCAATGGGCATACTCAGAGGGGGGGGAGGGTTTTGGGGACCGGGCCCCCCCATGCCTAAGTCTTTTTTAGAGATTTTCCACATATTTCCTGAATAAAAAGATTAAAGAGTTTAAAATTCGCCATCATGAGGCTTTGGGCCCACCCCAGAGGCCTCGCCCCTCCCCCCCCCCAAGAACTATCCCTGAGTGCGCCACTGGAGTAGGTAGGTACTACAAACTTGACATACCAAAGTTGAATTTAAAAGTAAGTCGTCGATCAGCTGTCATCGTTTACTGTAAAATTGTCAAAATATTGCTTGGTACTATTACTGCCTGGCAAGCGCGAATTTTGACCTAAATTTAGGGGGGTAATGGTCGACGGAAAAATATTTGTGCATTTATTTTTTTAGAGGGGGGAATTACCCCGCTACCCTCTTCAAATTCGCGCTTTCTGCCTTGCTTTGCGCTTTCTGCCTTGCTTTACTCCAATAAGTCCCTAATGTATTTTGTGACAAATTTAAACAATACTTGTACAGGTTGGGCCAATTTCGATGTTTTTTGGGATTTTAGGTATTTCTAGCAGAGATAGATAAAAGCAAGTGGACTGAGATTGATTTTCGAGACGTTTTCAAATATCAAAGCCGATTTTTAATACATATGGCCGCGTTTGAACTACGAGGGGCTTAACTTTTTAATTTACGAAAATTTAAATTTAACACGCTATAAAGCTGAAATTTGGCATACTGATAGAAATTGTGACCAAACCATTGGAAAAAATCAAAAAACCCGAAAATTCTAATTCACTCATCTCCCCCATACATGTAAAGTTGTGTAAAAGTAACACTGCCCACTTCCAGAGGCGCTAGAAAGCTGAGCTATGTCAGACTGATAGGAAATATGACAAAGCTATAGAAAAAAACTTAAAAACCCCGAAATTTTATTTTACTTCCATACCCTATAAATGTAAAGTTATGTAAAAGTAACATTGCCCACTTCCAGATACTCTAGAGAGCTGAGCTTCGGAAGGCCGATAGGAACTATGATAAAACTATAAAATAAAATTAAAAAACCCGAAAATATAATTAACTTCCCTCCCCTTTCAATGTAAAGTTATGTAAAAGTAACATTCTCCTTTTCCAGAAACGCTAGAGAGCTGAGCTTTGGAAGACTGATAGGAACTATGATAAAACTAAGTATAGTAAAAAATTTAAAAGCACCAAAATTTTAATTTACTTTCCTCCCCTATAAATGTAAAGTTATGTAAAAGTAGCATTGCCTATTTCGAGGAACACTAGAGAGCTGAGCTTTAGAAGGCTGATAGGAACTATGATAAATCCATAGGAAAATAAAAAAAAACTCAAAATTTTTAATAAGGCATTGCAAAACTTTTGAATAATATTCCTCACATTTTACTACTTTAAAACTTTAATATTATCCAAATCCTATAGTAAAGGAGTGAAATCATAACAAAAACATTTCATGTAAAAAAAGCCAAGTACGCGAGAGTGGTGTTCCGTTAAAAGAATTGAGATAAAAGTAAAGCCAAGTTCTCCAATACAAATTTTAAAATGAAAGATTCTCACTAGTTTGGAAATGTTTTTGTAAACTTAGCTATTACGGCTGCAAATGACTCTTAGGCACAGTGCTAAATTGAACATAAAGATATTATAATTTTGATATGACTTGGAAATTAAATAATAAAGAATGTTAAAGCTGCAAATTGACAGTTGGTCTCTCCTAAGTAAACACCATATTTCCTATTTCTTTTTCAGATACCGACATGATCATTTCATTTCATGTTTATGCTCGGGCTGAATGAGGCCTAATGAGGCCGAAACGCTTCCCCGAGCTACCTTTACCTCTGAGGACTTGCCCGTAAAACTTTTTTGTTAAGACTTTTTACCAGGGCTTAGGCTGTCTTCTGGGAGCCGAGGCGCGTCCCCAAGCTACTTTACCTCTGAGGATTCGGCCGTGAAACTTTTTTGATAAAGAATGTCATTTACAAATTCTGACATCACGTCAGCATTTGAGCCTTGTGATTGCTGGTGGTTATTATTAGATAAATAATATTCGCGTTGGGCTGTGGCGTGGGCAAACACATCATTCCTGTATATGGTTTTCCTGTTTTAAATGGCTTAACTAATTATCACAATTTCTTTTTCATTAATTTTTTTGTTACGAATAAATATTTTTTTTTTTAAATTCTGTCACATCAATCATGTCGTAAACATTGCAAACCTAAAATTATATAAATTAAGATAATGTATTAATTTTTTTTGCATTCCATAGAGTGTATTTTTGACAATTTCCTTTTAATGTTTATCGGATCTATGTGTAGAATTTTTGACAGTAAGTAAACCATTTTTCAACAAAAATTGTATTTAGGACTTTCAAGCTATGCAACTTTTCTGAGATCACAAAACCTCAAAATGTGTTTTCCAAATGTTTGGTTATTTTATTTAAAGACAGTACTTTGTCACCATTAATCTTTTCTTACAAACTTTTGCAACATTTTAAAGTTGTTATATTTCCTAAAGTGTCCCTAAATAAAAGTAAAACGTTGTTACCTTATCTACCTTATATAATTTAGTTAGATAAAGCTATTGTTGCTTATAGACTTACGCCATACGTTATCAGCTTAATAAAACCGGCAACAGTGCCTGAGGTGGCAGGAAATAGCACATATCCAAAGGTTGTATATCGGTCTGAGGTCCGAACGTATTCCACGTATTTATCAAATATTTGAAAAAAAATTATTTACCCCTCTTTTGAAATTCTGGTAAAGGAACTTCCCCTCATGTCATATATGTACCTATATATGGGCTAACACCACTAGAAATAGGTGAGGTCAGGTCGTCATATCCTTAACGCCGAGGTGACAACGCCGAGTGCATCAATATATATATATATATATATATATATATATATATATATATATATATATATATATTTATGTTATAACATATTGACCTAATTAAAAATAAAAATCTGGTATATGCAATTGAATTTCATATTACCATTGATTAAAATTAGAGCAAAATTCTGACGTATACTATAAACAAAATTTCAAGCCATGCTTGAAGACCAAAAAAATTTTTTTAAGGTTACGTTATAACATAATTAAAATACCTTGTTTCTCGACAAATGCTCGAACAAAAGAGAGCGATTTTTGTAAAATTCCTCTCAATTTCCCAAACTGCATAGCAATCACTGACCAATCAGATTCCCTAAAGTCTCAAAATCTTCATTCTCCAGAAAATCAATAACACAAATCCGTATTCATTAATAAGACTAAAACTGACTAAATAATTTTGAGTCACATTATTTAAATTACAAAAAACTTATGTTTATTGTTTTGTAGGTAAATAAATTTGTAAACAATCTCAGAGTCTTCGCAAAACAAAGCTTTTTAGGTTAAAATACAACACGGCCAATTACGCAACGTCTGTCGTACAAATTGAACAACCAGAAAATTCTTTCTATCCCTGTTTCACCCCAATGACAAAAAAGGGACAGACAACTCGCTCGATCCTATTCCAAAACTGAAATATATTCAAAATGAACCTCTCCCAGCAGTTAGATCACTGCATAAAATGAATAATCTCGAGCTTAACCAGACTACGGATAGGTAGTGTTCAAGTCACCGCTTTATTTTCAAAATATTCTAATTAAACTTTCTCACATAAGATGTCGCTAGAGGTTATTTTTTAAAGCAAATATTTAAATTCACTTAGCAAAAACGCGTTACGAAAAAAATTTAATTTTATTCGTAACAACATCCCCCTAACACATGGCGATGGATAAACTGCGGGTAAGTCAAATTAATTTGCACACGAATCTCGGACCAACAGGCGAGCTTGTACGGACTGTGACTGGCACCAGTGCCTCGCAAATTATATTTGTACAAGAACCTTTTATCGTTTCAGGTAGCAAAGTAGGGGGCCTAGGGAGTCCCGGCATGAACATCCTGACCGGGACAAGGGAGGAAGCACCAAGAAGCTGCCTAATGGTGTCAAGGGACCTGACAGTTGTGGAGATCGTGGTATGTTCCGCATACTTACCATATGACAGTGAGCACCCACCACCTTCCCCAGAACTAGCGCGAGTAATCTCATTCGCGGAGTCTAACAAATTTCCGGTGATCGTAGGGTGTGACGCAAATTCACATCATGTGGGGTAGTAGTGATGTGAATAAACGTGGAGAGGCTCTTTTTGAGTTTCTCGCCAACTCAGACCTGGAAATAGCTAACAAAGGCTGCGAACCAACGTTCATCAATAACACCAGCGAGGAAGTCATTGACATTACGCTGGCTTCACAAGAAATTTACGAACAGATCGTCAATTGGAGGGTCACGAAGGACATCGTCACATCTGACCATCGTATGATCAGATTCGAGATGAAGACCGACGAGACACCGCCAGAACTTAGGAGGAATCCAAGAAGTACGGACTGGGGACGCTATCTGTCGACACTGGACCGGAATAAGGACCCTCTTGAAATAAACATTGACACAAAAGAACAACTTGAAAGAGCAATCGGCGACCTGGAAAAGACTATCATAGCCAGCTATGAGGAGGCCTGCCCCTTAAAACCCTTGCCGACTCGACGTGTCACCTGGTGGAACAGCCAGCTAGACAAGCTACGCCGGAAAACCAGGAGGACCTTTAATAGAGCGATGAGGGATGATGGGGAGGCCATCTGGGAACAGTCCAGAGAAGCCAGAAGAGAGTTTAAGACAGAGGTAAGAAGAACTAAAAGGGAAAGCTGGAGGACTTACTGCGGGGAGATCAATTCTCTCCCAGGGACCTCCAGACTTTTCAAAATACTGAGTAGTGATTCGAGACAAACACTCACGTCTCTTAAAAAACCTGATGGAAACTGGACCGCCTCCGGTGAGGAGTCTTTTCGACATCTCCTTGAGGTTCATTTCCCAGGGAAGGAGAGCGACCACAAAACGCAACCCGTCGCCGGACCACAGTTTAGGGTTGAACCCGACTGGGAACTGGCAGATAAAGTCGTTACGGACCCCACCATAACCTGGCCGATCAACGAGTTCAGCCCATACAAGTCACCAGGGCCGGACGGGCTGTTTCCAGCGCTATTGCAGAAAGGGCTCGAGGTTCTCCTTCCGTACATGTGAGGAATCTTTAGAGCGAGCATAGCGTTGGGCTATGCACCTCCAACATGGAGAAAGGCAACCGTAGTCTTTATCCCTAAGGCGGGGAGAAGAGACTACACAGCAGCCAAATCCTACCGGCACATAAGTCTGGCATCTTTTATGATGAAGGCAATGGAGAAGATGGTTGACCGACACCTTCTAGGAGGAGTCTTGGCAAACAACCCATTCCACAGAAATCAGCATGCCTACATGGAGGGCAAGTCAACTGACTCGGCCATACATGCAGTAGTGCATAAGGCAGAAATCAACGAGCAATACAAGCTACATTGGGGGAGTCAACGGTCAGGATTAGGGTCGCGGGAGGGTGCCCACAAGGCAGTTGCCTGTCGCCCCACCTGTGGTGCCTGATTATGGACAGCTTCCTGAAGCGCTTGTCAGAGAATGGATTCGACGCCTATGCCTATGCAGATGATGGCGTGGTGGAAGTGGTTGGTCGCTTCCTTAACGTTGTCTGCAGAAGAATGCAAATGGCTGTTCGAATCATAGAAGACTGGTGCCACGAAAATGGACTCTCTGTTAACCCAGGTAAAACAGAGATGATACTGTTCACCGGAAAGAGAAAAATCGAAGGTTTTAGAGCACCCGTGATGTACGGAAGACCCCTAGCTTTAGTACCAAAGCCGAAGTACCTGGGTGTCATTCTTGAGAGCGGACTCACCTGGACGCCACATGTTACCAATATGATCGTAAAGGTCCAGGCAACAATGTGGCAGCTACGACGGGTAGTCGGCAGGACCTGGGGACTATCCCCCAGGACCCTCCACTTGATGTACACGGCAATACTGAGACCGAGGATCCAATACGGATTCATAGTCTGGTGGCCGGCAGTGAAGAAAACGACCATATCCCTAAAAGTCAGAAGCCTACAGGGGCTGATGTGTAGAGGGATAACCGGAGCTATGAGAACTGCCCCGATCCTGGCCCTAGAGACAATTCTGGGACTACCATCGTTACCAACTTGGATCAAGAGGGAGGCGATGGGGACCTACCTACGTCTAAGGGACACGGGTCAGTGGAGAGGAAGGGGGGAAACAGCTGGTCATCTAGCTATAGAAGAGCTAACAATTAGAGAAATCCCCCTCACGTCAATGACGGTCAGCAGAGCACACGCACCTTGGAGGCTCGAGAAGAGGTACAAAATCCACATCCCAGACAGGGAAGCGTGGCAGAGAGACGAAATGATGTTTGAGGATAGCGCTTTAGTTTGCTACACTGATGGATCCAAACTATCAGAGAGGCAAACCACAGGAGCGGGAGTATACGTGGAAAAACTAGAAGTTCAGAAGAGCTACTCGCTCGGTGAGCAGGCTACTGTTTTTCAAGCAGAAGTTTACGCCATAATAATGGCGGCAACCCTAGAAGAGGTTCGGAACAGCGAAGAGGAGCTTATATATATATGCTCTGACAGTCAAGCCACCCTGAAGGCGCTAAACGCACCCAAGATTGCTGACGGCTTGGTGAAAGAATGCACAGAGGCGCTGGAGACCTTAAGCGATGGCAAACGGGTGACGCTGGTTTGGGTTCCGGGACATACGGGGGTACCAGGCAACAAGAAGGCGGACGAACTCGCACGACTCCGGGCAGGAACCGCCTATGTAGGACCGGAGCCACTTTTGGGCGTGACAAAAAGAAAAGTACAAAGCGGACTCAACAAATGGGCCCAGGACGCGCTATTAAACTCCTGGGAAACAGGAGACCAGAGAATTCGTAGACCGTCCAAAAGCGACCAGAATTAGATGGATGCTGGGACGGACACGAAAAGACCTCGTACTGCTGATAGGTACTCTAACCGGACATAACCGGTTGAGGAGGCACATGACACGTATAGGAGTCGAGATTGACCCTACCTGCACAGCCTGTGGATAGGAAGAAGAGACATCAAGACACCTCGTGGCAGAATGCGAAGCCTACACAAGGATGAGACAACAGCTGAGCGAGGAAGAACTGCACTTGCTAAAATGGGCAGACTTACTGGACTTTGTAAAGAGGACGGCTCAATGAGTTAACCGACCATCAAAGGAAAGTGCAGAGAGTGGGTTAAGGGACAGACTTGGGGCATGGCAAAAAAAGCCTACTCCGGCCTACTTGTCAGACCTGCGGGTCAACCCCCCCCCCCACTACTACTACTACTACTCATCCCCGTATACCAGTGGCATGGACTTGCAAGTCGTAGGTTGCGAGATATAGGGTGTCAAAAATTTAAAAACGTTAAATTTAAAAAAAATCATAATGTAAAAACTATGCTTTTGTAATAAGATCTATAAAAAGAACCAGTTAGAGTGATTCATGCTTCACCCCTGGATATAAGTGGCATGGACTGGCAAGCCGTGCCTTGCGAGATATAGGGTATCCAAAATTTAAAAGCATTAAAATTTAAAAAATCATTATTTAAAAACTATGCTTTTGTAATAAGATCTATAAAAATAACCAGTTAGAGGGGTTCATGCTTCACCCCTGCATACTAAGGGCATGGACTTGCAAGCCGTGGGTTGCGAGATATAGGGTGTCCAAAATTTAAAAATGTTAAAATTAAAAAAAATCATAATTTAAAAACTATGCTTTTGTAATAAGATTTATAAAAAGAACCAGTTAGTTGCTTCATCCCCGGATTCCAGTGGCATGGACTTGCAAGCCGTAGGTTGCAAGATATAGGGTGTCCAAAATTTATAAACGTTAAAATTTCAAAAAATCATAATTTAAAAACTATGCTTATGTAATAAGATTTATAAAAAGAACCAGTTAGAGTGGTTCATACCTTATCCTCGGATACTAGTGGCATGGACTTGCAGGCCATGGCGTTTTGTAATAAGCTTTATAAAAAGAACTAGTTGGAGTGGTTCATACTTCATCCCCACATACCAGTGGCATGGACTTGCAAGCCGTAGGTTGCGAGATATAGGGTGTCCCATATTTAGAAACTTTAAAATTAAAAAAAATCATAGTTTAAAAAATATGCTTTTGTAATAAGATTTATAAAAAGAACCAATTAGAGTGGTTCATACCTTATCCTCGGATACCAGTGGCATGGACTTGCAGGTCATGACGTTTTGTAATAAGATTTATAAAAAGAACCAGTTAGAGTGGTTCATACTTCATCCCCAGATACCAGTGGCTTGGACTTGCAAGCCGTAGGTTGCGAGATATAGGGTGTCCCATATTTAAAAACTTTAATGGTTCATGCTTCACCCCTGGATATAAGTGGCATGGACTGGCAAGCCGTGCCTTGCGAGATATAGGGTATCCAAAATTTAAAAGCATTAAAATTTAAAAAATCATTATTTAAAAACTATGCTTTTGTAATAAGATTTATAAAAAGAACCAGTTAGAGTGGTTCATACTTTATCCTCGTATATTAGTGTCATGGACTTGCAAGCCGTAGGTTGCGAGATATAGGGTGTCCAAAATTTATAAACGGTAAAATTTTTAAAAATCATAATTTAAAAACTATGCTTTTGTAATAAGAATTATAAAAAGAACCAGTTAGAGTGGTTCATACTTCATTCCCTGATATCAGTGGCATAGACTTGCAAGCCGTAGGTTGCGAGATATAAGGTGTCAAAAATTTATAAACGTTAAAATTTTAAAAAATCATAATTAAAAAACTATGCTTTATAAAAAGAACCAATTATACTGGTTCATACTTCATCCCCTGATATCAGTGGCATGGATTTGCAAGCCTTAGGTTGCGAGATATAGGGTGTCCAAAATTTAAAAACGCTAAAATTTAAAAAAAACATAATTTAAAAACTATGCTTTTGTAATAAGATTTATAAAAAGAACCAGTTAGAGTGGTTCATACTTCATCCTCGGATACCAGTGGCATGGACTTGCAAGCCGTAGGTTGCGAGATATCACAATCACGTGTTTAACACGTAAAAAAGGCGTGAGAAAAAAAACGTTGATTTTAAAAGCTGCTAGAAAAAAAACGTTTATTTCGTATATGAAAACAAGCTTAATAGGTCATTCATCAATGTTATAAAAAATAGCGTTGCTAAAATCTGCGTTTTAATAACGGCTTTATCAAATTAAAACAGCAATGTTTTTACGTTAGTTTCAAGTAATTTTTATCAACGTTAAAATCACATTAGGTTCACGCCTTTTCTACACGAATTTTAAAACGCGACTTGCATGGCTTTTCTACCGAATATTTTTGAGATTTTACTAGCAGCATCGCCACCTATAGTCGGGAATTTTCACTTTGACGAAATCTATCAGGTAGTGCTTTGGCCTCTAAACTCCAAAAACCTGTTAAGGGACTGAGCCCTGATCGACGAGCTTCTGTTATTAACCTGATAAAGGCACATTAATATTCTGTGAAAGTGTTTACTGTTCGTAAATCTTGTTTAGCTTTTAAAAAAAACTTAATGTATATAGATAGATACATAGATATTTTGTCTCGCCTTGAGCACCATATTTAAAATTGTCTTGAAGTGTTGTGAACTAGTGAACTTTTATAACTTCCTCTCGCGTTTCTTTTAAGTTAAAAAAATGTTATTAAAAAAACGTAACCAAAAAAGACGCAGAAAGTCAGTAGGTTGAGAAGTCTTAATCTAGTGAATTTGATACATGAAAATAACGAGGGTAAAAAACATGTTATATACACAGCACCAGAATCTTCAGCAAAAAGTACACTTTTATAGCTTGATTTCTCCTTATTTTTAAGTTATCTTTAAGCATGTAGATTTAACAAAATAAATATTACATGGTATGAGGTTGTTTTCAAGTAAAAAAAAACTTTGTTATTTTTGTTCACGTGAATTTGACATTGATGTTATTTTTGTGCTGTGGGATAGGGTGTCCAAAATTTATAAACGTTAAAATAAAAAAAAATTATAATTTAAAAGCTATGCTTTTGTAATAAGAATTATAAAAAAAACCAGTTAGAGTGGTTCATACTTCATCCTCGGATACCAGTGTCATAGACTTGTAAACCGTAGGTTGCGAGATATAGGGTGTCCAAAATTTATAAACGTTAAAATAAAAAAAAATCATAATTTAAAAACTATGCTTTTGTAATAAGAATTATAAAAAGTACCAATTAGAGTGGTTCATACTTGATCTTCGGATACCAGTGTCATGGACTTGCAAGCCGTAGGTTGTGAGATATAGGGTGTCCAAAATTTAAAAACGGTAAATTAAAAAAAATCATAATTTAAAAGTGCTTTTGTAATAAGATTTATAAAAAGAACCAGTTAGAGTGGTTCATACTTCATCCCCGAATACCAGTGCCATGGACTTGCAAGCCGTAGGTTGCGAGATATAGGGTGTCTAAAATTTAAAAACGTTAAAATTAAAAAAGAATCATAATTTAAAACCCATGAACGTAGAAAAACGTTCTAAACCGACTAAATAAAAATAAAAACCAGTTAGAGTAATTCATACTGCATCCCTGGACACCAATGTCATGGACTTGCAAGCCGTAGGTTGCGAGATATAGGGTGTCCAAAATTTAAAAATGATAAATTTAAAAAAATCATAATTTAAAAACTATGCTTTTGTAATAAGATTTATAAACAGAACCAGTTACAGTGGTTCATACTTCACCGCCGGATACCAGTGGCACGGAATTGCAAACGATAGGTTGCCAGGCATAGGGTGTCCAAAATTAAAAAATGTGAAAATTAAAAAAATTAATATTTTAAAAAGTACAAAAAGAATCAGTTAGAGTGGTTCATACCCCACATTGGCGTGGACTTGCTTCGCGAAACTGGGTGTCCTACATTTACACACAAAAAAAAAATTAATAATTAATTAGAAAATTGGTTAGTCTCTAAAATAGCCAAATAGGCTCATTTCGATCTTTCACAAGACAATAGACGATCTAGCAAATCGGTTATTATTTTAAAGTTTTGGTCCGCCCCGCTAAATTACATTATAGTCAGTACTGCCCATATGTAAACAGCATTCCAGTAGATGTATAACATAGGTTCTGGCTCACTTTTTCCATGTAAATGCCCATAAGACGAAAACGTGGTCATTTTTTACGACTTATCCCAGAATATTATATTAGAGGCAGTAATTATCACATCTCTCCTTTTTTTTCTGCTTTGCTATCCAGTCAAATATCTTAAATGTTTTTGAATTGTCATTTAACCATTTTCTAGTTACTAAACACCTTATATAAATACTGTGCTGACCTGTCACTACAGGATTTTATTTAATCGACCTAAACAGTGAATACTTAAATTTCAAATATTTTCGGATTTACCTTTTTCAGTAAATATTATATTATATTCTTTAGACTCTTAAAGACTAGATTAATAATACCACAAGATTCATTTAATTGTTTATTATAATAAAGTTTTACATGAAGACACAATCAATCAGATGATCCTAATTCTAAATGCTATAGCTAAGTAGACTTACAGGTTTTATTCAACTTATTTTGGTTGAAATATTATAAGATTACAGGTATTATAAATATTATTATATAGGTTTATATATTTATTTAATTATTAAAGTACATAAGGCTTTACCCTACACCTACCTATGCTTACCACATACGTTGTATAATATATTCTATAGGCAAAAAAAAATTAAATTAAGGTTAAGGATTAAAATTAGCTACTTATAATTTAAAGCTAAAAATATTTAACCAAACACAATATAAACAGACACAACATTATTAAAATTGCATTAAAAGTAAGTTCTTACTTAATACTATAGTGTCCCCACGGTAAAGTTTCATAAGACTCCTTTGAAATGCATCTTTTGTCATCCTGAGGGCTCAGTCCAATTTTTGTCTGTTTTACAGAGTATAGTCTGTGCTTTTCGGTTCTTATAAGATTTTGCGTAACCACTTTTTCTGTAAAATTGTTTAGGCAGTCGACATAGTCCTCAAATGATATATTTGATTTTACAACAGTTTGCTTTACACCCTTGGCCTTCTTAATCACTTTTGTTGCTTTACTCTTGGTATCAGCTACTTTCGTGGCGTACATTTTAGCTCTAAGGCCAATAAAATGCGTCATTATTTCTCCATTGTTTTCATCTTTCATCATACCTAGGACCTTTTTATTTATCCTCGGGATGTTATATATGTTGTCAATAGGATAATCCGACGTATCAAAGTACTTGTCACAGTCGTGCTGTATTGATTCATAAATGTCATGATTTTTTATGTTATACACTAAACTATCAGTATCTGTGTATACCACAGTACAATCCTTTCCAAAAGCTGGTACCATATAGTTATAGTGAAAATCATATATCGTTGATTTGGCAATATCCAAAATACACATTCCCACATATATCGGTTTAATATTTCTGTTTTTTCAAGTTCTACGGCAATCAGGTTTTCATTAAATATTGTAACGCTTTTGAACTCTGGTCGAGAAATCAGAGCTTCAGCTCCATATCGTCCATCCCATTTCTTGATTAATTTAACAATACTATGATTTCTAATATTTTCCATGGTTTTACCAAACACGGCATTGTTCATTAATTTAAAAAGGTTTTTTTCAAAGTCATTTTTAGCATTTTGTCTTAATTGAGTATTCAAATCAATATAGGGTTTTAGCCATGCGGATTGGTTAAAGCATAAAATTCTATGAATTTTGTTAAGTTTTATGCCAAGTTTCAATACTTGCTTTAGATTTCTATAATGAATTACATACTCCTTTTTATCATACAGTGTAGCCATAAGTTTCTAATTTTTGGGGTTTTTTTCACCAGGTGGGCAGTTATGTTCAGGACATAGAGGCAAGTCTGAGAAGTCATGTAATTCCACAGGAATGCACAAGTCGACTTCTAGGATGTATCCATTATTCGAGTCATTTTCAATTTTATTAACATCAAAATGATGCATTTCTTCACTTTCTAACCAATTAAAATTTCCATAAGGCAGAGACTGGCTCATGCTATATCCATATTGGTTATTAATGTCAAAATACATAAGAAATGATGTTTCTTTGGTTGAATCATAGTTGGACATGTACTTGTTGTTTGCCTCCACATATCTTTTAGAACATTGGCTTAACCCTCCTCTAATACCGCGTTCTATAAAGGTGACCATATTATAGTCAGTCAAAAGCTCTAATTTTTGTTGCGTGCAATACAGCATGCAATCCCATGTATAACCAGGAAGAGTAAAATAATTAGCAGGGTCTAAACCATACGTTTCATGACAGCTCTCTCTAAACTGTTGAAATACTTGCATCAAAAGAATTATGTCAACTTTCATGTAGAGTTCCATGTAATCTTGTAGGGTCTTACAGCCAAAGCTTCTCCATACATTAGCTGCGTGCTCGTATTCAGCTAACGAAATTTCTTTACTTTCTAGCGTATTAAAGAAATTAATTTTTTTCGGCAGTGATGTTTCTTTTAATTTTTCCCAACTATTCATATAGTCATAGCAAAATACTCCTTTTTTAAAAATAAGTTTTTGTTGTTCGTCAGTCAAGTTTGAAAATTCTTTTTTAACCAAAGGATATTCCTCAAGATACGAAGCTAGCTTTTCCAAGCTACTGGCCATGAATCGATACGAATCAATAAATCTAAATTCAATTAAATTTTCGTTAATTTTTTTGGTAAATGCAATATATTTTTCTTTGTTAATTGGTAGCAAATTTATTGATCCATCCAAATTGGCAATATTTTCAATTATCAAATGTCCATCATAGGAGCTAAGATTGTGGAATACTACAGGGACAGTATGACTATCCTGAAAGTTCTGATTACAGCTTTCATGAGCTGGACCACGAGACTCAGATGTAAGGTGACTATGATCACGTATTTTCTTTTCACCAGCTAAAGAGTCCTGTTCACAAATATGACATTTTTTAGTATTCTTAAAGTCAATTTTTTGTTTCTTACTTAAAGGTTCCATGGGTAAGTTACAGAGAAATACAGTTTCCAGGTTTTCAGCGAAATCTAGTAACTGTTTACTAAACCATTCCATACAGTCAGGCCCCGTGTAAGATTTATAAAATGATAAAGAATCATCGTAGGCACATTTCACGTAATATCCTACTGAACAAGGCACATGACGTTGATAATTTTGGGTTCTTTTGCTACTATTCTGTGCAACAGGAAGCAGCAAGCATTCAGTATCTGCGTATATAATAAAGCTTGCAAATTCTTTATTTTTAAAGTTTTTAAATTCAACAATTTTTTTATCTTCAGATGGTAGTTTTGGCGCCACAACACTGCCAATAATCAGGCAGTCTTTTATATGCTGGTCGAGGCTATCTTTATAATAGAAATAGTGCAGACATCTATCGCATATGTATTTTACTTTTGCGAATTTGCTAAGTTGACTACTTACTAGTCTTGAAAGATTTTTTATCCATACAAAGTGGTAAGTGGGCGGAGAAAGGTCTGTAATCTCTTCTTTCTCCAAATAATAATTATTTTGGACTAATAATACGTTTACATGTTTTTTAAGTTTTTCACCAGATATGTACGCAGGTAGTACTTTAAAACTGTTTTTATTAAGTTTTTGCAGGCGATATACGTTAATAGACATATTATTTTGCTTTTCAAAACGAGCAACTTGACTTAAAGTCATTGGAAACTTTATACCTTTCAAATTTAACACTTCCTTGGGATGCGGATAAGATTTTGTTCTATTTGCATTTTTCTCAACAGGATATAATGCCGATATAACTGCCCAACCAAAACATAAATCGTCATTGTTTTTCACATTAACACAACCTTTTTTATTTAAAATAAACTTGGGTATTTTTAAATGACATCCGGCTCTCATGCAGTTATATTTATTAACAGCAACAATAAGATTATTAATTTTTGTAAGAGACAATCCAGATTGATTTTGTTCAAATTCTTCCAAGTCAGTCAAAAGTTTTTACATTTTTCTCAAACCAGTTTTTTAATTTTGTATTACAGTCAATAATCGCATTAGCGGTATTAAAGTGTTTTGTCTCATTTCCAATTTGTCCTTGTTTTGGTATTTGAAAATCTCCACTTAAAATAGTGTTAACTTTTAACATATCCTCTTTTTTTAATGTATTTTCTATTCTTCGTTTAAATAAACTAAACAATCCTCTAAAAACTTTTTGGGATCCTTATGACGTAAATTTGTAATGACAGCACTTCTTACTCGGCTTTCAAAGGCTGATTTTATGTCTTCCCATTGTACGCGATGTTTGGCTGTTTCCTTGGTGCCAATCGCCCCACCAAACTTGAGGCTTTTTTGTTTTAAAATGTGCTTGCACTGTTTAACTTGTCCCAGGCACGCCGTCAAATGAGATTTTTCAGCAACTGAAGAAGCTTTTTTTAAAGCAATGCTTATTTGTCTACTGGCCAAGGCACAATCTTTTAGAATTTTTAAAATTGAAACATTTTTATCCATATCTTCTACCATACCAAGCTGACACATAATTTTATAAACCAATTTCGTTGCAAAACTCATTTTATTTTTTTGAATAGCACTAACTTCACTAAAACACTGTGTTGATAGAACTCAATAATGCACTTTCCTTGAAAAGTTATACCTAACTGACTGCAGTTCAACACGCTCCGCCCTTTTATAAGTGCTTTTCAGATACACGTTAAGACTTGTCGAAAACAGGTTTATACTTGTTAGAAATGGGTTGCAGCTATTTTAGCCCAATACATTTACCGCAATGTTTTTAGTAAATCATGCAAACTTTAGTACCAACAATCATAAAATATATGTTTTTTTGTTAATTAGCAGGCATAGTACAAGTTTCCGTCAATTTTTATTTGTTTTGTTTGCTTCCTTAAGATATTTTCTACAGCCCACCTTGAGTAGTAATACTTTTACCTTCGGGTACATACTTTTAGCCCTTTGAGTACCATCTTTCCCCCTTTGAGTCTCAACTTTCCACCCATCGAGTATCAACTTTATTCTCTTTGAGTACCAACCAATCGAACCGAAACCTCTTCAAGACTCTACTTTGCCCCCTTCGGATACCAACTTTCCCCCCTTTGAGTAGCAACTTTTATTCCTTCGAGTACCCACTTTACCTCCTTCGAATACCAACTTCGTGTTCCTCGGGTATCAACTTTCCCCCCTTCGCGTCTCATAATCATGTGTCAAGTTTCTTCTCTTCGAGGCACAACTTTTCCTTCTTCGAGTATCGATTTTCCCTTTTTTAGTACCAACTTCGTCTTCCTCGGGTATCAACTTTCCCCCCTTCAAGTCTCAACTTTTCACCAATCGTGTGTCAAGTTTCTTCTCTTCCAGGGGCCACTTTGCCCCCTTCGGATACCAACTTTCCCCCCCTTTGAGTACCAACTTTTCCCCCTTCGCGTCTCAACTTTCCCCCCTTCGAGTCTCAACTTTTCACCAATCGTGTGTCAAGTTTCTTCTCTTCGAGGCACAACTTTTCCTTCTTCGAGTATCGACTTTCCCTTTTTTAGTACAAACTTCGTCTTCTTCGGGTATCAACTTTCCCCCCTTCGAGTACCAACTTCGTCTTCTTCGGATACCACCTTTCCCCCCTTCGCGTCTTAACTTTCCCCCCTTCGAGTCTCAACTTTTCACCAATCGTGTGTCAAGTTTCTGCTCTTCGAGGCACAATTTTTCCTTCTTCGAGTATCGACTTTCGCCCCTTCCAGTCTTAACTTTTCACCAATCGTGTACCAAGTTTCTCCTCTTCGAGGCACAACTATTCCTTCTTCGAGTATCGACTTTTCCTTTTTTGAGTACCTAACAACTTAAGGGGGAAACCCTTTGTTTCTTAAATTTTCCCCCTTTGAGTTCCAACTTTCTCTTCTTCGAGTATCAACTTTCCACCTTCGAGTCATAAATTGCATGTATTCGAGTGCTAACTCTCTCTGTTTCTTTCTATTATATATATTTTTTATTTTTCGCATGTAAACCTCTTTTACTAATGTTTATTTTATTTACTATTGGGGTCTTGGCAAGGACAACCATACAATTTTGAGAATATATTTTGTTAGCCAAACTTTACTTGATTATATTATTTACTCTTAAGTCCTCTAACTTAAACTGCTTACGCAATTTTCTATTTTTAAAATTTAGAGGAATAAAACTTCTACTAGGCAAAAGATTAAAATTATTCTTGTGACCTATTTTTATTTAATTTTTGCATATCTTTTAAACACATCATAAAGAATGTGCTGCTTTTTCTTTACGCATAGCTATCAATTTTGTGTATTACTTTACAGTTTGTTTAACTTTTGAGGATTTTAAACAGTACTAGGCGAATAAATCGGTAGGTGGTGTAATAATAAATAATCAATGGCTAAGATCAATCGACGAGTAACATAATGAGCAGCGACCAGTGTCGTTTTTAACAATTTTGTGTTATTATTATTTAGGTTTAATCATTCTGCTTTAAAATTTTTTGCGATTCTTGAATGTTTTTTAGTAATAGACGATAGATTAGTACTCAACCAGTAACATATGACGAAACAACCAGTGATTTTTAAGTTAAAACACCCTGATTAATTTTTTCACTAGTTTTGAAACATTTTTAGTAACTAACAAGTAATAAAGTCATACGAGGAGGCCTTGGAGAAGTGACATATTTGTTAGATGTTTCTATTCTTTTAAAAATCTTTATTATAATGCGTTTTACGATTGATTTAATTTTTAGTATTTTGTCGATAATTTAATACTTTTTTCATTATACATTTTTTTTTTAAGAGATATAACTTTTAAGATTTTTTTGCTTTGCGTATTATATTTTAATAACTGACTAAGCAATAGTTGCCTTTTTATGGTATTATGACAGGTATATAAGATACCAAACTTGGTACTGCAACTTAGTCAATAATAATTTAGAATTTAGCATGTTATTATTTATCCATTTGTGTAAAAAACTTAAAAAGATTAAAACATTTTTTAGTTAACAGCTTCATAGTCCTTAGCGTAGCCTTCTAATTTTTCTTTATCAAATCACCTAAAACTTAAAAAACTAAAATATTTTTTGTTTTATATTTCATTAATTTATTTAATTCATTGGGTAGTATGTAAGTACGTTATGGTCTACCTAACCAGGAATATATTACGTTTTTGCCTACGCCTGCGCACTCACTAGTATTTTTTTTTGAAGTCACGATCGTGTGTAGTATTTTTTTGTATGTATTTTTTGTGGATTTCCAAGTATATAAAATATACATACAATCATGATGATTACTGATAGAAACGAGAGCCAGAATGATCAATGAGTTTTTTTATCCTGAACATTTTCTTTGACACGTGTTTTTGCGTTTTATCAAAGTATCTGCCAATTCTACAGAAAGTTTACAAGATATAAAAGATATGTAATAACAACTTGTACATCCATAATAGGTAGGTCCCAATTTTACTACAAGTTGTATGATATCTACAATGAAGTAGAGGTAGCACATTCGGTAACGCAATTTTGCCATGACAAAGGAATGCTGATGCTAGCACAAGTTAGTGGAGTGATAGTTTTGGCACCATAATAATGGTATTTTTGGTCAGTCAATTCATTTAAAATATCGGATTTAAATAACGTGGATAATTATTATTACCATTATAATTAGCAGTCACAATAAAATTTTAAAAACATACATTACATAGGTATGTCCAGTATTAAAAATTTTATGATAGATACCACACTGTTTGTAGAGGATATTCTTTTAAATTTTAAATACACATAAATCATGCCAAAAATAAGAAATCATTTGTATTTTAGGTAATGATGTGTTTGTGAAGGATTAGTTTACTTTTTTAAATGAGTCTTACACCTAATTTTAATTAGTTTTTAGATAATTTATGAGGAGTTTCTGCGTCTAAACCCGAAAGAATTAGACAGATCGACCGACAGAATGACCACACAACAACTACAACAAAGGCGAGGAAGCGATTCAGACAAGTTTCAACAAGTCGTCAGCCTTCAACACCTGTAAAGTTAACAGTTAAAAATAATACATGTTTGATAAAATATCATTTTTCGCACAACAAAGCACAAAAGCTTTTTTTAAATTTTTTTAACATGCACTAGTTTAATCTGTAAATGTATTTTTTATGAATTTCGTGGATCTGAGGATTAGAGAAGCCTTAAATTAAATTGCCTTAAGTAACCTTAGCTGAACCATATAAGTGAACAGGCAAACGCATTTTTCATTAATTTTATCAATTTGATGTTAAAGAAAAGCCCTATGTATCTTAAAGTAACCTTATACAGGTAATTAGTAAGTACCTACATACTTTTAGAGGGGTTTTTTTTTGCCAAATGTGCTTCAACTACTAAAATTTAATTATTTCTACACCAATAATAATCAATTTCAATAACTATGGAACAAGGTTTGACTCCTCAGCCAAGAAAATAAAAGTGATTAGCGCAAAATAATCTCTAAATGCTTTTACACTATCGTTGTTATTCAAAACTTATATAACAAACTTACAAAAATAACAATGATTTAATAAAAGCTCAATACGCAATTTGGTATCCTATAAATAATGCCCTTCCTAAGCGTTTTAATATGCTTCCAACTGTTAAAAATAGTTAATAATACTGAATAATATATTTCTTCGAATTATGTTTATTTTATACCTCATTTCGTAACAACTATGTCCACCTATTATACCACATCAAAAATAAGATTTCCTTTTCTACCTACTCAGTAATCGATACCTACCCGCATTCCATTCTTCGTAAATGGCCAGCAGTGTCTTACCCCTTTTATCGCTATACGGGAGACGGAGAAACAGCACAAAAGGTTCATAGACACGCTTTATCTTGATGCGTTTCTCTGCGATCTATAATTCACGCTGCAAAACACCTATGTAGGTAACAAAGAGGAAGATAGAGCAAGGGGAATGTAAAAGTAAAGGACGGACGAAGATACCATGTAGTTTATACGGCCTCTTCAAAACCACCCAACCAATGGTCGACGGCCATGTTGACCCCCCTCTCCCCCCACCCCCTTCGAGGGGAGCTTGCTTTTCTATTGGTCGACCCTTAAAATAAGGGTCCACCACTTCGTCGATCATTGGCTGGCCAATGAGAGACAAGCTCTCTTCTGATTGGCCAGCCTCCATTGTGGTCCCTCCCCCCTTCGGGAAAGTCGCTTCCTATTGGTCGACCCTTAAAATAAGGGTCCCCCACTTCGCCTATCATTGGCCAGCCAATGAGAGGCAAGCTCTCTTCTGATTGGCCAGCCGCCATTTTGGCTCCTCCCCCCTTCGGGGAAGTCGCTTCCTATTGGTCGACCCTTAAAATAAGGGTTCCCCACTTCGCCTATCATTGGCTGGCCGCCATCTTTTTTTACCCCCTTCGGGGGGAGGGGAGGGGAAGACCACGCCTCCGGGGGGGGGTCTTCTTATTTTAAGGGTCGACCAATAGAAAAGCAAGCTCCCCTCAAAGGGGGTGGGGGGAGAGGGGGGTCAACATGGCCGTCGACCATTGGTTGGGTGGTTTTGAAGAGGCCGTATAAACTACATGGTATCTTCGTCCGTCCTTTACTTTTACATTCCCCTTGCTCTATCTTCCTCTTTGTTACCTACATAGGTGTTTTGCAGCGTGAATTATAGATCGCAGAGAAACGCATCAAGATAAAGCGTGTCTATGAACCTTTTGTGCTGTTTCTCCGTCTCCCGTATAGCGATAAAAGGGGTAAGACACTGCTGGCCATTTACGAAGAATGGAATGCGGGTAGGTATCGATTACTGAGTAGGTAGAAAAGGAAATCTTATTTTTGATGTGGTATAATAGGTGGACATAGTTGTTACGAAATGAGGTATAAAATAAACATAATTCGAAGAAATATATTATTCAGTATTATTAACTATTTTTAACAGTTGGAAGCATATTATAACGCTTAGGAAGGGCATTATTTATAGGATACCAAATTGCGTGTCAAGCTTTTATGCGGGGAGGGAGGGGGGAAAGTGGGCGGGGCTTAGGGTGGCAGGAGTGGGGCTGTTTTAAAGGGGCCGTATAAACTACATGGTATCTTCGTCCGTCCTTTACTTTTACATGCCCCTTGCTCTATCTTCCTCTTTGTTACCTACATAGGTGTTTTGCAGCGTGAATTATAGATCGCAGAGAAACGCATCAAGATAAAGCGTGTCTATGAACCTTTTGTGCTGTTTCTCCGTCTCCCGTATAGCGATAAAAGGGGTAAGACACTGCTGGCCATTTACGAAGAATGGAATGCGGGTAGGTATCGATTACTGAGTAGGTAGAAAAGGAAATCTTATTTTTGATGTGGTATAATAGGTGGACATAGTTGTTACGAAATGAGGTATAAAATAAACATAATTCGAAGAAATATATTATTCAGTATTATTAACTATTTTTAACAGTTGGAAGCATATTAAAACGCTTAGGAAGGGCATTATTTATAGGATACCAAATTGCGTATTGAGCTTTTATTAAATCATTGTTATTTTTGTAAGTTTGTTATATAAGTTTTGAATAACAACGATAGTGTAAAAGCATTTAGAGATTATTTTGCGCTAATCACTTTTATTTTCTTGGCTAAGGAGTCAAACCTTGTTCCATAGTTATTGAAATTGATTATTATTGGTGTAGAAATAATTAAATTTTAGTAGTTGAAGCACATTTGGCAAAAAAAACCCTCTAAAAGTATGTAGGTACTTACTAATTACCTGTATAAGGTTACTTTAAGATACATAGGGCTTTTATTTAACATCAAATTGATGAAATTAATGAAAAATGCGTTTGCCTGTTCACTTATATGGTTCAGCTAAGGTTACTTAAGGCAATTTAATTTAAGGCTTCTCTAATCCTCAGATCCACGAAATTCATAAAAAATACATTTACAGATTAAACTAGTGCATGTTAAAAAAATTTAAAAAAAGCTTTTGTGCTTTGTTGTGCGAAAAATGAAATTTTATCAAACATGTATTATTTTTAACTGTTAACTTTACAGGTGTTGAAGGCTGACGACTTGTTGAAACTTGTCTGAATCGCTTCCTCGCCTTTGTTGTAGTTGTTGTGTGGTCATTCTGTCGGTCGATCTGTCTAATTATTTCGGGTTTAGACGCAGAAACTCCTCATAAATTATCTAAAAACTAATTAAAATTAGGTGTAAGACTCATTTAAAAAAGTAAACTAATCCTTCACAAACACATCATTGCCTAAAATACAAATGATTTCTTATTTTTGGCATGATTTATGTGTATTTAAAATTTAAAAGAATATCCTCTACAAACAGTGTGGTATCTATCATAAAATTTTTAATACTGGACATACCTATGTAATGTATGTTTTTAAAATTTTATTGTGACTGCTAATTATAATGGTAATAATAATTATCCACGTTATTTAAATCCGATTTTTTAAATGAAATGACTGACCAAAAATACCATTATTATGGTGCCAAAACTATCACTCCACCAACTTGTGCTAGCATCAGCATTCCTTTGTCATGGCAAAATTGCGTTACCGAATGTGCTACCTCTACTTCCTTGTAGATATCATACAACTTGTAGTAAAATTGGGACCTACCTATTATGGATGTACAAGTTGTTATTACATATCTTTTATATCTTGTAAACTTTCTGTAGAATTGGCAGATACTTTGATAAAACGCAAAAACACGTGTCAAAGAAAATGTTCAAGATAAAAAAAACTCATTGATCATTCTGGCTCTCGTTTCTATCAGTAATCATCATGATTGTATGTATATTTTATATACTTGGAAATCCACGAAAAATACATACAAAAAAATACTACACACGATCGTGACTTCAAAAAAAAATACTAGTGAGTGCGCAGGCGTAGGCAAAAACGTAATATATTCCTGGTTAGGTAGACCATAACGTACTTACATACTACCCAATGAATTAAATAAATTAATGAAATATAAAACAAAAAATATTTTAGTTTTTTAAGTTTTAGGTGATTTGATAAAGAAAATTTAGAAGGCTACGCTAAGGACTATGAAGCTGTTAACTAAAAAATGTTTTAATCTTTTTAAGTTTTTTACACTAATGGATAAATAATAACATTGTAAATTCTAAATTATTATTGACTAAGTTGCAGTACCAAGTTTGGTATCTTATATACCTATCATAATACCATAAAAAGGCAACTATTGCTTAGTCAGTTATTAAAATATAATACGCAAAGCAAAAAAATCTTAAAAGTTATATCTCTTAAAAAAAAAATGTATAATGAAAAAAGTATTAAATTATCGACAAAATACTAAAAATTAAATCAATCGTAAAACGCATTATAATAAAGATTTTTAAAAGAATAGAAACATCTAACAAATATGTCACTTCTCCAAGGCCTCCTCGTATGACTTTATTACTTATTAGTTACTAAAAATGTTTCAAAACTAGTGAAAAAATTAATCAGGGTGTTTTAACTTAAAAATCACTGGTTGTTTCGTCATCTGTTACTGGTTGAGTACTAATCTATCGTCTATTACTAAAAAACATTCAAAAATCGCAAAAAATTTTAAAGCAGAATGATTAAACCTAAATAATAATAACACAAAATTGTTAAAAACGACACTGGTCGCTGCTCATTATGTTACTCGTCGATTGATCTTAGCCATTGATTATTTATTATTACACCACCTACCGATTTATTCGCCTAGTACTGTTTAAAATCCTCAAAAGTTAAACAAACTGTAAAGTAATACACAAAATTGATAGCTATGCGTAAAGAAAAAGCAGCACATTCTTTATGATGTGTTTAAAAGATATGCAAAAATTAAATAAAAATAGGTCACAAGAATAATTTTAATCTTTTGCATAGTAGAAGTTTTATTCCTCTAAATTTTAAAAATAGAAAATTGCGTAAGCAGTTTAAGTTAGAGGACTTAAGAGTAAATAATATAATCAAGTAAAGTTTGGCTAACAAAATATATTCTCAAAAGACCTTGCCAAGACCCCAATAGTAAATAAAATAAACATTAGTAAAAGAGGTTTACATGCGAAAAATAAAAAATATATATAATAGAAAGAAACAGAGAGAGTTAGCACTCGAATACATGCAATTTATGACTCGAAGGTGGAAAGTTGATACTCGAAGAAGAGAAAGTTGGAACTCAAAGGGGGAAAATTTAAGAAACAAAGGGTTTCCCCCTTAAGTTGTTAGGTAGTCAAAAAAGGAAAAGTCGATACTCGAAGAAGGAATAGTTGTGCCTCGAAGAGGAGAAACTTGGTACAGGATTGGTGAAAAGTTAAGACTGGAAGGGGGGAAAGTCGATACTCGAAGAAGGAAAAATTGTGCCTCGAAGAGCAGAAACTTGACACACGATTGGTGAAAAGTTGAGACTCGAAGGGGGAAAGTTGAGACCCGAAGGGGGGAAAGGTGGTATCCGAAGAAGACGAAGTTGGTACTCGAAGGGGGTAAAGTGGGTACTCGAAGGGGGGAAAGTTGATACCCGAAGAAGACGAAGTTTGTACTAAAAAAGGGAAAGTCGATACTCGAAGAAGGAAAAGTTGTGCCTCGAAGAGAAGAAACTTGACACACGATTGGTGAAAAGTTGAGACTCGAAGGGGGGAAAGTTGAGACGCGAAGGGGGAAAAGTTGGTACTCAAAGGGGGGGAAAGTTGGTATCCGAAGGGAGCAAAGTGGCCCCTGGAAGAGAAGAAACTTGACACACGATTGGTGAAAAGTTGAGACTTGAAGGGGGAAAGTTGATACCCGAGGAAGACGAAGTTGGTACTAAAAAAGGGAAAGTCGATACTCGAAGAAGGAAAAGTTGTGCCTCGAAGAGAAGAAACTTGACACATGATTATGAGACGCGAAGGGGGGAAAGTTGATACCCGAAGAACACGAAGTTGGTATTCGAAGGAGGTAAAGTGGGTACTCGAAGGAATAAAAGTTGCTACTCAAAGGGGGGAAAGTTGGTATCCGAAGGGGGCAAAGTAGAGTCTTGAAGAGGTTTCGGTTCGATTGGTTGGTACTCAAAGAGAATAAAGTTGATACTCGATGGGTGGAAAGTTGAGACTCAAAGGGGGAAAGATGGTACTCAAAGGGCTAAAAGTATGTACCCGAAGGTAAAAGTATTACTACTCAAGGTGGGCTGTAGAAAATATCTAAAGGAAGCAAACAAAACAAATAAAAATTGACGGAAACTTGTACTATGCCTGCTAATTAACAAAAAAACATATATTTTATGATTGTTGGTACTAAAGTTTGCATGATTTACTAAAAACATTGCGGTAAATTTATTGGGCTAAAACAGCTGCAACCCATTTGTAACAAGTATAAACCTGTTTTCGACAAGTCTTAACGTGTATCTGAAAAGCACTTATAAAAGGGCGGAGCGTGTTGAACTGCAGTCAGTTAGGTATAACTTTTCAAGGAAAGTGCATTATTGAGTTCTATCAACACAGTGTTTTAGTGAAGTTAGTGCTATTCAAAAAAATAAAATGAGTTTTGCAACGAAATTGGTTTATAAAATTATGTGTCAGCTTGGTATGGTAGAAGATATGGATAAAAATGTTTCAATTTTAAAAATTCTAAAAGATTGTGCTTTGGCCAGTAGACAAATAAGCATTGCTTTAAAAAAAGCTTCTTCAGTTGCTGAAAAATCTCATTTGACGGCGTGCCTGGGACAAGTTAAACAGTGCAAGCACATTTTAAAACAAAAAAGCCTCAAGTTTGGTGGGGCGATTGGCACCAAGGAAACAGCCAAACATCGCGTACAATGGGAAGACATAAAATCAGCCTTTGAAAGCCGAGTAAGAAGTGCTGTCATTACAAATTTAGGTCATAAGGATCCCAAAAAGTTTTTAGAGGATTGTTTAGTTTATTTAAACGAAGAATAGAAAATACATTAAAAAAAGAGGATATGTTAAAAGTTAACACTATTTTAAGTGGAGATTTTCAAATACCAAAACAAGGACAAATTGGAAATGAGACAAAACACTTTAATACCGCTAATGCGATTATTGACTGTAATACAAATTTAAAAAACTGGTTTGAGAAAAATGTAAAAACTTTTGACTGACTTGGAAGAATTTGAACAAAATCAATCTGGATGGTCTCTTACAAAAATTAATAATCTTATTGTTGCTGTTAATAAATATAACTGCATGAGAGCCGGATGTCATTTAAAAATACCCAAGTTTATTTTAAATAAAAAAGGTTGTGTTAATGTGAAAAATAATGACGATTTATGTTTTGGTTGGGCAGTTGTATCGGCATTATATCCTGTTGAGAAAAATGCAAATAGAACAAAATCTTATCCGCATCCCAAGGAAGTGTTAAATTTGAAAGGTATAAAGTTTTCAATGACTTTAAGTCAAGTTGCTCGTTTTGAAAAGCAAAATAATATGTCTATTAACGTATATCGCCTGCAAAAACTTAATAAAAACAGTTTTAAAGTACTACCTGCGTACATATCTGGTGAAAAACTTAAAAAACATGTGAACGTATTATTAGTCCAAAATAATTATTATTTGGAGAAAGAAGAGATTACAGACCTTTCTCCGCCCACTTACCACTTTGTATGGATAAAAAATCTTTCAAGACTAGTAAGTAGTCAACTTAGCAAATTCGCAAAAGTAAAATACATATGCGATAGATGTCTGCACTATTTCTATTCTAAAGATAGCCTCGACCAGCATATAAAAGACTGCCTGATTATTGGCAGTGTTGTGGTGCCAAAACTACCATCTGATGATAAAAAAATTGTTGAATTTAAAAACTTTAAAAATAAAGAATTTGCAAGCTTTATTATATACGCAGATTCTGAATGCTTGCTGCTTCCTGTTGCACAGAATAGTAGCAAAAGAACCCAAAATTATCAACGTCATGTGCCTTGTTCAGTAGGATATTACGTGAAATGTGCCTACGATGATTCTTTATCATTTTATAAATCTTACACGGGGCCTGACTGTATGGAATGGTTTAGTAAACAGTTACTAGATTTCGCTGAAAACCTGGAAACTGTATTTCTCTGTAACTTACCCATGGAACCTTTAAGTAAGAAACAAAAAATTGACTTTAAGAATGCTAAAAAATGTCATATTTGTGAACAGGACTTTTTAGCTGGTGAAAAGAAAATACGTGATCATAGTCACCTTACATCTGAGTATCGTGGTCCAGCTCATGAAAGCTGTAATCTGAACTTTCAGGATAGTCATACTGTCCCTGTAGTATTCCCCAATCTTAGCTCCTATGATGGACATTTGATAATTGAAAATATTGCCAATTTGGATGGATCAGTAAATTTGCTACCAATTAACAAAGAAAAATATATTGCATTTACCAAAAAAATTAACGAAAATTTAATTGAATTTAGATTTATTGATTCGTATCGATCCATGGCCAGTAGCTTGGAAAAGCTAGCTTCGTATCTTGAGGAATATCCTTTGGTTAAAAAAGAATTTTCTAACTTGACTGACGAACAACAAAAACTTATTTTTAAAAAAGGAGTATTTTGCTATGACTATATGAATAGTTGGGAAAAATTAAAAGAAACATCACTGCCGAAAAAATTAATTTCTTTAATACGCTAGAAAGTAAAGAAATTTCGTTAGCTGAATACGAGCACGCAGCTAATGTATGGAGAAGCTTTGGCTGTAAGACCCTACAAGATTACATGGAACTCTACATGAAAGTTGACATAATTCTTTTGATGCAAGTATTTCAACAGTTTAGAGAGAGCTGTCATGAAACGTATGGTTTAGACCCTGCTAATTATTTTACTCTTCCTGGTTATACATGGGATTGCATGCTGTATTGCACCCAACAAAAATTAGAGCTTTTGACTGACTATAATATGGTAACCTTTATAGAACGCGGTATTAGAGGAGGGTTAAGCCAATGTTCTAAAAGATATGTGAAGGTAAACAACAAGTACATGTCCAACTATGATTCAACCAAAGAAACATCATTTCTTATGTATTTTGACATTAATAACCAATATGGATATAGCATGAGCCAATCTCTACCTTATGGAAATTTTAATTGGTTAGAAAGTGAAGAAATGCATCATTTTGATGTTAATAAAATTGAAAATGACTCGAATAATGGATACATCCTAGAAGTCGACTTGTGCATTCCTGTGGAATTACATGACTACTTCTCAGACTTGCCTCTATGTCCTGAACATAACTGCATACCTGGTGAAAAAAACCCCAAAAATAAGAAACTTATGGCTACACTGTATGATAAAAAGGAGTAAGTAATTCATTATAGAAATCTAAAGCAAGTATTGAAACTTGGCTTAAAACTTAACAAAATTCATAGAATTTTATGCTTTAACCAATCTGCATGGCTAAAACCCTATATTGATTTGAATACTCAATTAAGACAAAATGCTAAAAATGACTTTGAGAAAAACCTTTTTAAATTAATGAACAATGCCGTGTTTGGTAAAACCATGGAAAATATTATCATAGTATTGTTAAATTAATCAAGAAATGGGATGGACGATATGGAGCTGAAGCTCTGATTTCTCGACCAGAGTTCAAAAGCGTTACAATATTTAATGAAAACCTGATTGCCGTAGAACTTGAAAAAACAGAAATATATTTCAATAAACCGATATATGTGGGAATGTGTATTTTGGATATTGCCAAAACAACGATATATGATTTTCACTATAACTATATGGTACCAGCTTTTGGAAAGGATTGTACTGTGGTATACAAAGATACTGATAGTTTAGTGTATAACATAAAAAATCATGACATTTATGAATCAATACAGCACGACTGTGACAAGTACTTTGATACGTCGGATTATCCTATTGACAACATATATAACATCCCGAGGATAAATAAAAAGGTCCTAGGTATGATGAAAGATGAAAACAATGGAGAAATAATGACGCATTTTATTGGCCTTAGAGCTAAAATGTACGCCACGAAAGTAGCTGATACCAAGAGTAAAGCAACAAAAGTGATTAAGAAGGCCAAGGGTGTAAAGCAAACTGTTGTAAAATCAAAAATATCATTTGAGGACTATGTCGACTGCTTAAACAATTTTACAGAAAAAGTGGTTACGCAAAATCTTATAAGAACCGAAAAGCACAGACTATACTCTGTAAAACAGACAAAAATTGGACTGAGCCCTCAGGATGACAAAAGATGCATTTCAAAGGAGTCTTATGAATCTTTACCGTGGGGACACTATAGTATTAAGTAAGAACTTAGTTTTAATGCAATTTTAATAATGCTGTGTCTGTTTATATTGTGTTTGGTTAAATATTTTTAGCCCTAAATTATAAGTAGCTAATTTTATACCTTAACCTTAATTTAATTTTCTTTTTGCCTATAGAATATATTATACAACGTATGTGGTAAGCATAGGTAGGTTTAGGGTAAAGCCTTATGTACTTTAATATTAAAATAAATATATAAACCTATATAATAATATTTATAATACCTGTAATCTTATAATATTTCAACCAAAATAAGTTGAATAAAACCTGTAAGTCTACTTAGCTATAGCATTTAGAATTAGGATCATCTGATTGATTGTGTCTTCATGTAAAACTTTATTATAATAAACAATTAAATGAATCTTGTGGTATTATTAATCTAGTCTTTAAGAGTTAAAACCTATAGAATATAATATAATATTTACTGAAAAAGGTAAATCCGAAAATATTTGAAATTTAAGTATTCACTGTTTAGGTCGATTAAATAAAATCCTGTAGTGACAGGTCAGCACAGTATTTATATAAGGTGTCCAGTAACTAGAAAATGGTTAAATGACAATTCAAAAACATTTAAGATATTTGACTGGATAGCAAAGCAGAAAAAAAAGGAGTGATGTGATAATTACTGCCTCTAATATAATATTCTGGGATAAGTCGTAAAAAATGACCACGTTTTCTTCTTATGGGCATTTACATGGAAAAAGTGAGCCAGAACCTATGTTATACATCTACTCATTCCCCTATCCGCCACCTGGGAAGGCGCCCCCTATGGGGGACTAAAAACCTCTCACGGGATATCTACACCTAAGCCTATATTTACATCTAAAAACTATACATATTTACAAAGTACGCTAATTCTAATAGGAAGCTGAAAACAACCGCAACCTAAATTATATGCATTCAAAGTTTGTGAGGTATTCATCACCTCTCCAATTTAGACGGCGATGTTGCTAACCAACGCTGTAAAATCCAACGCTCGGAATAAGTAAAGGTAGGGATAACTTTAAATAATAAAGTGTTTTACATAAACAGATAAATTTACATTTAAAAGGAATTGCTGATTCCGAAGGGTATTTACACTCGCAAGCTAAGTATTTAAAATTTTTTTAAACATTTCAACATACTGTCATCTATAGGTAAGTAACAGTTTTGCAAATAGTGTTATCTTTAAAAGCAATTTTTGATACCCAGGGATATTTACACTTATAAGTTAAGCAGATATAAAAATTTTACATTGTTTCATCTATGGGTACCCGATTTTGCTTTAGTAATTAAAAAGGTTTAATGCATGCAGGTAAAAATATTTATATATATATTTCACAACGTTCTACGTCTTCCGATACCCAATCTCCACTCGTTTCTGTTTGCCCATAATTCATCATCTAGGCCTCTTATTCTTATTTCACTATCTATTCCTTCTCTCCAGCTTCTCCTCGGCCTTCCTCGTTTTCTTCGGCCAGTTGGTTTCCATTGTAATATTTGTTTAGGTAGTCTTCTACCATCCATTCTTTGTACATGTCCGTACGACAACAGTTGTTTTGTTCTTATATCATCCACTAGAGTACGTTCACCCACTGTCATAATTTCTCTTATTCTTTGATTGGTAACTCTTTCTCTTTTTGATTTCCCTGCTGCTCTTCTCCAATAGTCCATCTCCGTAGCGGAAAGCATTTTTTCTGTTC
Organism: Aspidapion aeneum; assembly: GCA_963576565.1. Taxonomy (NCBI): domain Eukaryota; kingdom Metazoa; phylum Arthropoda; class Insecta; order Coleoptera; family Brentidae; genus Aspidapion; species Aspidapion aeneum. The sequence continues at coordinate 71,814,697 of OY755043.1, forward strand.
TATCTTTGATTGGCCATACTTCTGAGCCGTATGTACTAATACTTTTTACAATGGTGTTATATATAAGCTTTTTGTTATGTTTTGATATACTTTGGTCCCAAATTATTCCATTTAATAAAGTTATTGCTTTTCTTCCTTGTACTTTTCTATCTTTTATAGCTTTGTCTAGTGTTCCGTCAGCTGTAATTTTTAGACCCAAGTATTTAACTCATCACAGGACTGAATTCGCTGCCCAGTATTTAAGATTAGATCCTGTTTCGTTCCACCAATACACATATACTCTGTCTTATTGATATTAACCTCTAGTCCCCATTTATTGTACTCTTCTATTAGTTTTCGTGTCATATATTCGAGGTCGTCATAATCCTGAGCCACCACTATCTGATCATCGGCGAAACATAAAGTATACAAGGTGGTTTCATCCAACGCAATTCCCATGTTTTGGCATTTTCTCTTCCAGACTTTAAGGACCTGTTCCAAATATATCTTGAAGAGCGTAGGCGAGATACAGCAACCTTGTTTAAGACCTTTATTTACTTGAAAGCCTTTGGTTAGTGTTGCTTTTATTTTAACTTTTGCCTTACTAATGCGGTATAACTCTTTGATGGCTTTAATTAGTTGTACGCTTATGTTTGTCCTTTCCAACGCTTTCCAAAGTAGATTTAGTGGTATACTATTATATGCCTTCTGCATATCTACGTAAAGCAGATGCAGCTCTTGTCCGTATGCCATTTTCTTTTCAATAACTTGGGTTATACAAAAGAGATGATCTGAAGTCGATCTACCCGCCCTGAAACCAGCTTGTTCTTCTGCCTCCATATCTTTATATTCGCTCTCCACTTTATTTCTTATTATTTTGCCATATATTCTGCTTAGCGTATTAGTTACAGATATACCTCTATTTTCACATATATCTTTCCTTCCTTTTTTGTGTATTGTGGATATATATGACGTTTTCCACTCAGTTGGTACTACAGATCCATTTACATATCTTTGGAAAAGATTCCGTAATCTCCAAAACAGTTCTTCAGTGCCATATTTAATAAGTTCAGCTGGGATATTTCCGAGTCTGGCAAATTTACCGCTTTTTACCTTTACCTTGCACACCTTTTTGACCTCAGATATTGTGAGGGGTACTGGAGATCCCATCGTTCTAATGATATTGTCTCTTTCGTCTTCCTTGAATTCTGCTCTATCTTCAATTAAAAGTTTTTTAAAATGCTCATCCCATTCTTTGTCTGGTATTGGTGAAATAACATCTCTGCATGTTTCTTTTTTGATCGATCTTATAGTTTTCCAGCTTTCGGTACTTTTCCTACCTCCTAAGTAAGAATCTATTTTCTGGCACTTTTGCATCCATGATTGATTTTTCTTATCACTGATCATTCTTCTCACCTTTGATTGCGCGATTTTGTATTCTTCTTTGCTTCTATCTGTCTTTTGGATAAGTAGGTGTGATATAATTTCCTTTTTTCCTCTATTTCACTTTCAATCTCAGCAACCCACCAGTATGGTTTTGTTCTTTTAAGAGTATTTTCAACTAATCCTAGTGCTTCTTTTGCAGCTTGATGGATGCTTAATGTGATACATTCGTATTCCTCATCTGGGGTTTCACCTGAACTTGAATTAAGTTTTTCGTTCAGTCTCTTTTTGTATAAGTTTTTTACGCTGTCATGTTCTAGGCTTAGTAGATTATATTGACAGTGATCAATTTCCTCATTCACTGTATCATCAAGATTTTATTGATGCAGGCTTCGGCCTTGATAAGGAAAGAGAATTTTGGTCTCCAGAAAATAGTGATCACTTCCGCATGTTGATCCAGGCTTTGTTCTGACATCTTGAATTTTTAGTTTTGTCTTTTGTTTAGTGATAAGATAATCAATGACGGATTTCAGGTTTTGTGAGGGTTTGGTCCAGGTATCTTTGTGTATTTTCTTATGTTGGAAAAAACCGTTTTGGATTTTTAGGTCTAATTGCTCACATACTGTGATTAGCCGGTTTCCATTGTCATTAACAACATCTTTTTCATATTGGCCAACTGTCAGATCATTTACTCTGTTACCTGTTCTACTATTTAAGTCTCCCAATATTACAATTTCTCTAGATGTACTTACTGCTAATATTTCATTGTGGATTTCCTCAAAAAAATTGTCTTTCACGGCTACATTTGCATCGTCATTATACGCATAGATTCCAAAAATCGTAAGTCTCATTCCTTTTATTGCTATATTCATTCTTATTAGCCGTTCATTTAGGGCTTCCCAGTTGGTGATAAATTTTCTAAATCTTTTGTTGACCAAAATAGATACTCCTTGTTGAGCATGTTTTTCTTTTGCCACTCCGCTATAGAAATGGTCATATTGTTCTAGGTTTTCAGATCCTTTTCCTTTCTTCTTCGTTTCTGTTAGTACAGCAAGGTCTACCTTCATTCTGCTGCACTCATGTACTATTTCATTCACTTTTCGACTCATTCCTTGTACGTTCCATGTACCAAAAATCATATTCCTGTTTCTTTGCTTGGTTCGTCTTAGGTTTTTCATTTCTTTCCGAGGCGTTTGATTGGGTTTTTTAACAGTGTACGTTTTTTCCGGGTATCAGAGAGTTAGTCTAATGCCCCAACCCCCTACCTGGAGGACCAGGTGATTTTTGATCGAGGTTTTCTTCACCTAGCCTTTGACGATTCCAACGCCGGTACTACAAGGCAGCATCTTCTTCTTTTATACTATCCCTAAAAGAAAGGGTTGCCACCTGCACTATGATCACCGTACCGAGGTCCATCCCCTCCGTCTTTCATACCGATGTGGTCTTCTCCCGTAACCCTGGGAATGGGACCCTAAACAGGTGCTAACTCTCCGGGTCAGAGAGTACCTGGAATCTACGGAGGGCAGGGGTCGATTCATTTCCCCTGAAAGACATCTGACGAGGTCTACCCCGTACCCTAAAATATTTACATTTCATTATTTTACTATTTACAGTTTTGCGGATAGTTTTATTTTGATGCAATTTTTAATTCCGAGGGATATGTATATAGAGACTTACAAGCTAACTAATTATTATCAAAACATACCACGCAATTTTATTTAACCTACCTACCGAACCCTTTATTAGCTCAATAGGAAAAAGCGATTTAAATTAGCAGGGTAAAATTTACAGTTTTGCCGATAGTTTTACTGTTAAGCAGTTTGTGATTATTAGGGATATTACAAGCTAAGTATATGTAAAAACAAAGCTACCTATTAACTTTCGTCTAAATAGGTAAGTGTTTAAAGCAAGTTTAAAAAAACTATTTACAAACCAAACCAAAGCAATTTTTGATTCCGAGTGATATTTACACATTTACACAAGCCAAGTACTTACATATAGACAATCTATCTATACAAGTAAACTAGTAGGCCGGTAATTTATATACAATATTTTTAATCTACACAAACACATTTCGTTTTCTTCAAAATATTTATTATCCAGTTTGTTACAGGTTAAATGTACATATCTCAAACAAAAGCGACAATTGACCGAATTTAGATGTTCGACTATTCTTGAACATAATGGGCATCTATGTTTCATGTTACAAGAATTTTCTAAAATAATATTGTTAATTTTAATTCGATATTCGTTAAAGTCACATGGATCTTCCAAAAGTTCGTTTTTTAGTAATTTTTCAAAAATATATAAAATTATGACTCCACAGTTATGACCGTCATCCTGGCGGATGTTGGTTTTAGATTATTTACCGGAAACATGAAATTGTTAACTCCATTATATCTCATCATAAACGATTTAAACTTTGGCAAATAAAGCTTTGATTTATATATATTTGAACCACATGGCTCAACTATCCAAAAAGTCAAATCTTTAAAATCAATAACAGCCATGTTAAAATGATTTCCGTTAATAATAAATGGCATTACAAGTTTTTCGCCTGTTATATTTATTAATTTAATATGATAGTCACTGCAACTATCAGATTCGAACGTAATTGTAGAAAAATTTTCCTCGATAATTGTAAAGTCTTTGTTCTTGGCTAATTTAACAAGGGCCGCAAGAGCCGCCAACACAATCTGGCCTGTTAAAAAATTGCGCCCTTTTATGGATTCCATTTCCGATTGTGTTATTTCTGGAACAAAAAAGTTTACGTCATAAAAAGCTGCTATATGATAATCTATTTTTTGTTCAATAGGCTTGTAGTAATTTTTTTCACAAACCAGCCCATTTGCCAATAACGCTGGTAAATAATAAAACAAATAAAAACTTTGTAAAGTGGGTAAATGGAGTTTCCAAAAACCAACATTTCTGAAAATTCGTTCAATGTATATAGTGTTGTTGTATAAGATAACAAAGTCACACCAGGATCTATCCAGAATTTCCATTTGTCCCTGTACCTATAGACAAAATCCAGTTTGACCATTTTAAGATTGTCAACATTTTTTGCTCTAAAGGGACATTTGACTTCGATGATTCCATCTTCGTTGATCAGGCCATCGGGAGATGCTCCCAAGTACGGAAAATCCTTATGAGTTACGAAACCGCAGGGTTTTACTATGTTTTTTGTTATACACTCATAGAGTTTAACTGTTTTCTCTTCATTATCGCTACCGTATTTAATAGCAGGTATTTGTGATACGTCTTTATTGGCAATTAGACTATTTGCAAGAATAAGTTTTAAATTATCAGTTTTCGCTTTAAATATTTTACCAAATTTAACGCCGTTATCTTTTTTTTTCTCTCTTCTAGCCATTTATTACATTCCCTTTGGTTTTTAGTAGATTTCTCAAGTTCTTGGCGGCCATCCTCGCTAAGTATAAGAGTTTTATGGAAGTTCACATAATTATTAGATACATTGCTTTCATCTACTGGTTGGCGAAAATTTTCTAAGTCTAACTTGTGGCTATCACAAAAACGACAAACAAAATTAATCTTAGAATAATCTATGTCATTGGAGCTGATACATTTTTGATGCACCCATTTTTTGCACTGATCACAAGCAACCCAGTTAACTGTTTCATCAAGCCTCCCTGCTTTACAATATAGACAGTTTTCTACATAAAACAAGTTTTCATCAACATCAATGGGTAAATCTGATTCGGTTCGGTGGTGGTTTGAAATTTTTTTTATGTTTTTATTCCAGGTTTCTTGGGATAAGATTTTTGAATTAGGATCTTGAAGTTTTTGTTTTTTAACTGGAACGTCTAAATCATAATTGGATGCTTTACGTTTCTTGGTCAGGCGAGTTTTTGGAACATCTGCATATTTCGCCAGCACATTTTTTCGAATTTTCCTAACAAATCTTGAAGGCTTTTGTTTGATTTTGTCCTCAAGCACATTGTGCTTGTTTTGGCCGAAATAATTCTTAACATAACAGTTGCTAAGTCTATCAACTCCGACACTTTTTTTGAGTATTACTCAGGACCATAAGGGTAGATAAGGCATGTACTTGCTTAAAATAAGGTCAAAGAGTTTTTCATTAAAATATGGATTTGGTGCACCATTTTGAATAATCGTGACAGATTTTACTTTATTGGAAAAAAAAAATAAAAAATGGACTCGATTTGTAGAGAATTTTATTTTGACGGGTAAAGTCATCGACTGAAGCCTGATAAACTAAGTTATCAGGATCAAAACTATCGAGCAAATCATCAACAGATGGCTCTAATATACATGTTTTAACTGATTGTACGCAATTTTGAAAAATGAATTAAAACATGGTGATTTTAATAGAATTATAATGTTTAAAAACCACTCAATTATTTTACCAAAACTGAACGATTTTACAGCGTAAGCTAACATATCTTTTAGTGCTGTTCTTATTGAAATGTCCGCAACGTGTTCGTTAACGTCTTTTGATAGCATTTTCATGAAATGCGCACAACACAAATGCATCGTTATAAAAAGGTTGTCCAAAAACGACTTACCAAGAACTATGTCAAAGGTTTTTTGTAAGTATTGCTCAAGCTCTATTCCGTTGCATACATTAGTTATTGCATGTAAATTAGCAAAACTAAAGTCAGTCACAACACTACCAAAAAGAGGCCATTTACCATTTTTTTCGCAAAATATTTTAAAAGATGCAAAAATTTGTGAAATATCATAAGAAGTATGTTGACCAGATAGCATGTCGAGAAATGAAATAATTCGTCCTGTCTGTTTAAGAAAAATAAAACCCGAATACCAAAACACTCCTTTTTCGGCACCAACTGGCTTTCTTACGACTTTCCCTGTGGCGTCAAAGAAAAGCGTTGGCAGAGCCCCTGTGTGCCTTTCTGCCAAGTACAATTGTTCTGAACTAAACATTTCGACAGAAAATGGTTCAGAAAACTCGTTTTATGTATTTAGGATGTTCTCGTCTGAGCAAAATAAGATCCCATGTATCGTTTTTGTCTCTATCTAAATGAGCAAGGGATTCTGAGCGTATTTTTCTGATCGTACTATCTGATTTAACATCTTTACAATTTTTGGTAGTTAGACATTCCTGGTTTTTTATAAAGTTTTCATTTTGAAACTTCATAGGCTTTGTTTTTAGTAGCTCTTTTTTAAAAACTTGCCGCTCAACGCCTTTTACGTATGATGTGAGATATTCTTTATGGCAAAAGTCCACTAAGTTACTATATAGTATTAACACATCCTTGTCCAACGTAAGAACGAAGACGAATTTTCTTGCTGTATGTTTCGAAACAGTCTGGTTCAATAAATACGTCATTAATATTTGGTGAGGTCATTACTTTGTTCGTGGCTATCTTCGCTTACGTCTTCTCCGACTGCGGGGGCCAATTCTTCACCGGGAACGTGTGGTTTTTCATGCGAACGTTCACCGGTCGTGCGGGAAGGCTCCCTACATTGTATTTGTGTGATCATGGGAGACCGGGAACGATCACATCTCTCGAGAGAACGTTTATTCCTATACTCTTCCAAAAGAAATTAAATTAAAAAAAAGTTATAATATATTTTTTTAGAGCCATAAAATACACTTTTTCTACGAGCGTGCGTTTAGTTCTGAAAGTGCAACTTTTCAGCACGCTTCTTAAAACTTTAGATTCGGTACCTTAATATTTGTATTTTTAGGTATTTTTAACAACCCAACTTTCAAATAGTTGCCAAAAACCGCCCATGTCAAGCTTTTATTGCAATATCCGAGTGAGCAACTGGATGGAATGTGTGTCACTTTTTCGTAGTTTAAATTATTTTTCTTATAATTTTATTATTTTTATGCTTTCCACACGCTCGAAGAAAAAATAGTGTTGCTAACTCTTGCGGAAAGTTTCTTTTCCTGATTGCTGGCCGAACTCGCTACGCGCGCAGAGCTTGAAGTACTGATTGGGGAGTATGTGTGTATTTTTCTATATTAACACGTTAACTGCCATGAGACTCCACACTGGGGTCTCTTGTATTTGCAACAAATTTTCGCCGCGAGTAGCCACATTTGGTTCTCAGTGCATTTTTTTTACTATGGATAACGAAAACGGTGGCCTGTGGAGTAAAAGTATGTGCTTGGCCGTTAAGTTTTCTACCGGTTATGGGTACATTCGGCCAGAATGCATAGTATTGTCGTGACAAACTTGAGCAATATATTTTCAACAAAAAAGTCAAAGATAAGATGGTATTTTTTTTCTAAAAATAACTTACTTTACAGAAAAAATAGAAAAAAAAACAGCAGAGCTTACTTTAGACAAAACACAGGCAGTACGTTATAAAAAAATTATTTTAAAACTTTGTGAGAATCAAAAAAGCATTCCTTATTTGCGTTTTTCAATGCATTATGGCCGTGAGTACCCAACGTGGAATCTCAGCGAAAAAACCAGCTTTTTGCCTACGAATCTCCGAATTTACTATGAGCTGTGTATAATCACCATAACATAAACTCAAAAAAAACGATAAAAATGTAGCGGTCGTAAGAAAAGGATTTTTTCAATACATTGTTCTTTTTGTAGTAGTTAACGTGTTAAATATAAAAACCTTAAAAAACCATTTAAGAATTGACCTCCAGGTGCTTGTCAGCATCGCAATTTGTAGGGCCTCCAAAAATTTTAGGAGGCATTGCACAGGCGTTTGTTGACGCCTTAAAGTTAGCCAATTGACGTAAGCAACAGCGCGTGCGTCGGCTATGTCATGTTTTGAAACGAGGTAAAAGGTAGTTTTGAAACCATTGCTAAAATGACACATTTTATGTTATTTTTTGACGTTTAGCTGAAAAATCAATATTAAAATTCAATCTTAAAATTTTGTTTTTATAATTGAGACATTGTTTCTTAATTTTATTTAGTTTTTACTAAAATATTGACAATATATTTACAATTTACACCTCTGTGAACGGTATTTCATCCTATAATGCTCATAAATTCAAAAATATAGATATGAAACGTCATCAATTGATGACGTATTTTTTGAACCACTGTTTCAAAACATAAAGCAAGAAAATTTGCCTCGAATTTTTTACAAGTGTCAAACTTACATAGCGCATACAGTTTGATAGAATCATCTGACAAATACGATTTATCTTTGAAAACAAGGATGCACGTATTATTTATAAAGTTCCTAATTCTATTTCGAATAATATATGGATAATAGTAGGAATTAAGTTTTTTGTCTGGGGTTATTATCTGATCCAAATACTTTTCATCTATTTTGCAGCTACCTTCTTTCGTTAGACAGTCTTTATTTTTTTTGGTGTTAAGAGGTAAATCAGCTGTATATTTCTCTATCGATAAGCTTAGCAATACTTTTGGAACCTCAATTTTATCGGGAGTCGGTTTAACAGATTTTATGCAATCTACTAGTGGTGGTGTTACATCCAATGGTTCTTTTTTCGAGCCTTTTGTTTTCTCAATCTTATCAGGGGTCGTTATCTCAAAATCATCTACTGGAGGAGATGTCACCTTAAAGAATCTTCGGTCAAGTGATCTAAAGCTTTATTCGCAATTTCTAAATCACTTGTATTTATATCTGTCTTTAGAGTTGGTTCGTTATTTAGGTCACTATCTTTATCTTTATTTGTTTGTAATTTTAACAAGTCCGCCGACGAGTCAACAAAAATTATTGGAATATTTTGTAAATCTAGGTCTTCCGCTGGGGTAATGGTATTACTGACAAAAGGTTTAGTATTCTGATATTCACAGGGAACGTTATCATATGTAGAATTTTCTGGAGGTATTTGTGTATTTAAAAAATCTTCTTTAGAACGTTGTGAAGGTAAAGTCACACTGGTTCTACATGTTGTACTTAAATTAAAAAAACTTATGTTTGAATAAGTTTGTAATTTGAATAAATTTGGCAACGGTTGGATAATCTTATTATTTTGCAAGAATACACCTTCATCACCACTTTTAATTCTGCAACCAGAAACCGTTAGACCTTTATTTTTATTGATAATATTATTTTGACCTTCATCAGATAGATATTTATTGCTTGTAATGTTGTTATTTGTTTTGCTTTCTAAATACTTTTTGTAATAATACAGAAGATTCATTTTATTTTTGAGGCTCTTTTTTTCATTAGCCAATTCACAGAGGTTGTCAAGGAAAATATTATGTTTGTCCAAAAATAGGATTTTAACAGATTCATCTAGATTTTCGAATGTCTTAAAAATGGTTAGCTTTTTATTAAATCTCGTAAAATCTTCTCTCTTTTTAAAAAGATCAATTAAGGTATTTTTATAACGTTCAATATATCTTTTTAGCATACTTGGATAATAAGCCTTTCTATTATTATTTTTAAAATCATGTCATCAAAATTTAGCTTTTCAACTCTGGATAGGAGATCATCCTCGGTCATTTCCTTAAGCAGAGCATCAGCTAATTCTTTTATTAAATCCGTGGTTGTAGGCATTTTTTACAAAGTCTTTCTTCATTCTCGCTGCTTAGTAACTGGTTTTAACACAACAAAATATCATAAAAACTACGGTGATTAGGTCTGTAAGAAAACTGCACTGATAATTTTGGAGATTTATCTACAAACCTATTTATTTAACTATACAGGGTGGCGACTTTAAGATAGTCCATGACCTACGACAGCTCTTTGTCTTTTAGGCCGGATCAACGCATATTGCATTTTTACCCGTCATCAAGACAGTGAGTGTCAATCAACGGAATTTTTTAAGCCAAATAATACTAACAAACGTGGAATTTCGGACCCGTGAATTTAAAAATCAAACAAGTTTAGTGGCTAATCGGACAAAAAGAAGTTTTTGTTTCTCTCATATTTTTCCGTGGGTAGCCTGAAAGCTTACCCTCACGGGGGTCCAAGATCTAATGGACACCTAAAAAGTGATGACAGTTAACTGTTTCGTCCTTATGGGACTCCTCAGAACACTGTTGGTCCATGTGACAAGGTCACGGACTATAGTTTGTTTTCTTTTATTTGCATTCGACCTTTTCATTGGTCGATATTGTATAGCAGTTTTTCGCCTGCGTTTGTTTTTTGTTTCTCTCGTATCTCGGTAGATGGCACTTCTTGCGATGATTTTCTCACTATTTACATTTTATTAGAGACAAAACCGTCTAAATAACTTCGCAAGATTTGTCACATTGACCAGCAGTGTTCTGAGGAGTCCCATAAGGACGAAACAGTTAACTGTCAACACTTATTAGGTGTCCATTAGATCTTGGAGCCCCGTGAGGTTAAGCTTTCAGGCTACCCGCGGAAAAACATGAGAAAAACAAAAACTCCTTTTTGCCCGATTAGCCACGAAACTTGTTTGATTTTTCAATTCACGGGTACGAAATTCCACGTTTGTTAGTATTAATAAAAGGACTTCGTCACCTCATCTATACCCTTGTTACCTCACTTTTTGAAGGTGACAACGTATTCAGGGATAATTCCTGACACACACAGCAAGCTATGTGCAAAATTTTGCTCTGAGTTTTGCAAATTTTAACAAAATCAGAGTTTAATCGCGGATTAAAACAAATATGGCTTCCAAAAAATTCTGGTATATTTTTTTCGATAAGAGTAAGGTTTTCTAAGTAAACTGATGCTTCATTCTTTACATTTGACCATACATTATAAAATATATGATTTTTTGAAGTGCGCCCTCATATACCTATCATGATCTACGGTCGATATTTTCTTATTATTGTTGACCTATAAAAGTCAGAAAGATTTTCAAAGGACCCGGATTAGAGGTATATAGAAAATTTTATTGCTGATTCTTATAGCCCAAGAACTCATCTTTAAAGATCCGGTTGATGCCACTTTGGCACCCTTGAGCCTTTTGAGATATTCAAGATGGCGGCCGATTATGGAACAAAAAAATTCAAAAAAAAAATGTTTAAAAAAATATAAATCCTACGCTGGGCGTATTTAATAGCTCTTGGGGTCTCATTAAATATAGTAAAAGCACCGACCCCTTTCCCCTCAGGAACATGGTCAAAATGGCGCCAATATCTTGGATTTTTGACTATTTTTTCGTTTGATAGCCTTTTACTCAGAAAGTACTTACTTTTGAGAAAGTTTGTACAAAGGAAATATAAAGCTCATTAAAAGACCTATCGAACGAGGTACCTGCGGGCTTCCTAGATACTACCGTTGCAAAGATACGTACGTAATATGCTGAATTCTTGCACATTTTATTTAAAAGAAATACAGCAAAATTTTTAAATTTGAACAATTTTCTTAGAAACCAAGCTTTTTGTAAAAAAAGGGTGATATACTTTTTTGTAGACAATAAAATTTCCATTTTAACTGTGTATTACCTAGTAGGAATAACTTTATTTCTAACGGCCCAGTGTCAGAAAATTTACTGAGTTTTTAGTTTTTTATTCAATTTGTTTAAAAACAAAGCCCTTTAGAAAAAAAGTTTTACACGCCTTAATTTTATGGCTAACATTTAAATGATGTCCTTTAACTGGGATCAGTTTCAAAAAAGTTTATGAAAAACTTAACAGAATCAATTTTTTTTTCCAACGATGTATAACTTTCTGGAATTTAGTTTACTCCCAACGGCACTGTAGGCCGTCCATAAATAGGGGTGATTTACAGAAATCGTTAAAAATCTGTTTTATTCATAAGTTCTCAATCAATTTTTTTTTAAATAAAGTACTCTGTGCAAAAACGATTTATGCTAGGTAATAGGCAATAAAAATTTATTTTCAACTTAATTAAGTAAAGTTAATTTGTTAAATAAAACTTATAACTAATCTGGGTTTTGAAGACATTGTATCGTTTTCTGTAAGTTTAACCCTACTATATTATACATCGTTGGAAAGAAAATTTTATTCTTTTGACAATATTTATAACAATTTTTTCTCCTAAAGTGCTTAATTTTTACGAAAATTGCAAAAAATAATTTAATAAAAATGATTTTTTAAGGAGATTCACAGTGTGCGGACGCCACTGGAGCTTGACCCACAATACATACCATGCTTAATATTATCTGGTTAAAATGGAAATTTTATTATCTACAAAAAAGCAACCTACACTTTTTTTTTTTAAGTTTTTTTTTTTAATTGGTTCATATGTTAAAAATTTATTTTAAATTAGACGTGCTAGAAATTAGCATATTGTGGATGCTTAAGGGTGCGTATCTTTGCAAGGACAGTACTTACGTAGCTCGGAGATATCTCATTTGATAGGCCTTTTGATGGGGTTTAATATTTCTTTCCACATACTTTCTAAAAAAATCAGTACTTTTTGAGTAAAAGGCTAGTTAAGGAAAAAATAGCTAAAAATCCAAGATGGCGCCGCCATTTTGACACTGTTCCTTAATGGAGAGGGATCGGGAATTTTACTGTTTAATTGGAACCCAATAACTATCGTTTGCGCCTAGTGTTGATTTTATGTTTTTGAAAACTTTTCAATTCTTAATTTTTTTATCCGTCATTCCATATCCAAGTATGTAAGGGCGCACTTCAATAAATAATATATTTTATAATATAAGGCCAAATGTAATGAATCAAACACCGTTTTACTTAGAAAACCTTACTCTTATCGAAAAAAATATACCAGAATTGTTTGGTAGCCATATTTGTTTAATCCGCGAGTAAATTCTGATTTTGTTAAAATTTGCAAACTACCTTCCAACTTTGGTGCGCCGTAAAGGAAAAACTATTGGTCGGAGCGAAAAAATGCATAATCATCAAAGTTGTGCCCAATTTTGTTCTCTACATATTTTATTTGAACTTTTTTTTATAGCACCTACTCCAACGCTGCTATTTTCCTCCAAGCGCCGCGACGCAGAGTTTTCATCCCTCCATCCCTCGAGCGGCAACCCCTCGAGGTCGCAAACTTAGACGTACTATCAGGGGACCTATGTCTACCATCCCACCAAATTTCATTTTTGTTCGACCTTTTGCAAATAGAACCCCATATTTTGTACCTAACGCTTGGCCAATTATCCTTGGAATGTTTAATAGAATTCTCAGAAACGAGTGTCTGGGCCTGAAATTTTAAGAGGGGCTTCTTAGAGGACTATAATTGTATTCTTATCTTATTGAAATAATTTAACCAATTTTGTTAGTCTTCTTACATTTTTTTGTTCTAGTAGTTTTTAACGTTTCTGTTTAACGTAACTTGATTGATTTTGTAATACATTTTTCGCGACAGCTATTCAGATACTTGAAATTAGTTAACTAGTTCAATCATTAGAGATATAAAATGCTGTTTTGGTGCAAAAGGTCCAAAACTTTTCACAATCTTAAGCATGTCTGCTCTCGCTGATACAAAATAATGCTGTTGCAACATAGCGCTACTATAAAATGGCACTTACAAAATAGCGTGAAAGAAAATAGCGCCTTACAAAATAGCGCTGCTACCGAATAGCGCCTTACAAAATGTCACTTTCACACAATAGCGCGCATCAAAATAGCGCTGCTGGAAAATATCGCTGCTGAAAACAAGGGCTGCTGCAAAATAGCGACATCTAATAAAAACAGCGACATTAAAAAAAGCATCAATAAAAACAGCAACTGTTTGACTAAGGGGTCTCTTTCTAACATATTAAAAAAAAAACTTCCCTGACTTCTTTTGCGGGATCCTAGGGGGTGTACTTACCTATGGAATGGCACTCCCTTACCTCTCCTGGACATTTTTCTACAAACCGCACATGTTTTACGTAAATTCTTTCCCGCATGTTTTACAGAAAAAAAAACACCGCAAAATGTAAACAAACAAACAATACGGCGTCTACCCACACAGCAGCTGTTTGTCTACTTGACAAAGCACACGTATGCGCAATTAAATTTGCGAATTTAAATTTGCCATTGCCATTGTTTCCAAAGCAACTATGAACGCTTCATTTTTCGATTCTTTAAACATGTATTTATGCTTTAACATATTTGGGTTCGGTTCGGTTTGGTTTTCAAACCTCTACGGTGCCGGTTCGGTTCGGTTTGGTTTCACATACGACGCTTTTGTATAGCAGCGCTATTTTGAAGCAGCACTGTTTTGATGCGCGCATTATTTTGTGGCAGCGCTATTTTGAGGCAGCGCTATTTTGATGAGCGCTATTTTGTAGCAGCGCTATTTTGTTATAGCGTTGTTTTGATGCGCGCCATTTTATAGCAGCGCTATTTTGTTGGCGCTATTTTTATGCATGCTATTTTGTAGCAGCGCTATTTTGTAAGGTGCTATTCTGTAGCAGAGCCTGGCAAAAGCTACCACATTCAGATACGCAAAATTACACCTGCAAATTGGCTCGTGAGGAAGCCGCTTTAGGCGACTTTTTATAGCAATTATTTATTTTTCTAATTATGCGGTTAGCTCGATATTTATTAACTAAAAGTTTATACATTTTATTCTAGGGGAGGTAAATACCAATATAGTCCGGAGCCTAAGCCACTTTTCTCTGCATTTTTGCGTACCGTAATGAAACTTAGCACGAATATAGTACAACACGAAATGGTGCTCATCCCGAACCCAGTGCAGAGCAAAGATACAGGGTGTTTTATTATTAATTGCATCTATCTCATTAAAATTCTATGTAAAATTCAAATATAAAGCTAGAGCAATGAAATTTGGCATCGAATATAAGGACATGTACACTTTTGCTTTAAGTGATGAAAAAGTTATATTGCTTAATTTTTTTCCAAGAAATAAAAAATAATTAATTATTATTTAAAATTTATGGTGTTGAGTAGAAAAAAAAATTCTTAACTTTGTTATACAAGATATGTTTTAAATTTATTGTGGACATAAACAAATTGTTTCCTTTTAAACTAAAAATTGCTGGACGGGTGTGACATATGCAAAGTGGGGTTTTATTTAATAATTCTTAATTAAAAAAATCTAAAAAGATGGATGTGCAAGCTGTGCTTGACAATTACACTTGCTTAACTCGGCTTGGTTAAGCAGCGGGATGAAAGTAAAAGTTTAATGCCAGGGTGCAGCCTCACATCCTGCTATGACCAAGAAGGCTTATGGTACAGTAAACTAAGTAGGTATAGTGAGAACAACTATCAATTGTTGAATCTGCTTTATTGAGATAAATCCTCTCTTTTTATATTCAAAAATTGTTATGGTTCGTGATAAATTATAAAATATAAAATTCAATATAATATGTTGTTTTATAAACTAAATAATTGATATAATTTAAATAGGTAAACTTGAGAAGGTTAGTTTATGTTATTAAAACCTAATTTCTCAAGATCACCTATGTTTAAATAATAAATTTAATTAAAAATTAAGATTTATGTAAATCGGTAAAAAAAGAAAATCTGTTTAATTTTGCAATTAAACATTTTCCCCTCTCTCCAGAAAGGGTATGGACTGTATGGATCTCAGGTTGAATAATACTGCTGATGTGGTAGAAAGGTATCGAAATAGGTACTTCTGCTTCATTTATAATGTGAGTCAGTTTCTTAAAACTGCTGACAGTGAATCTAGGCATCGCATCGACTGTGTTTTGGTTTTTGCGGTCATCGTACGTCGCCGAACTTTTCGCTGTGGCAACAAATTGTTTCTTTTGCAAAATATTATGATCTATTTTTGTTATTGTTGTTATCCCCTTACTATTGTAGGTGCCATGAAGAAATTGTAAATTGGGAGGCAAGAATTTAAAAATGTTTTGCTGCTTATTTACAATGGCAAAGTGTTTATGACTTACTTGCCATTGTCCTTCCGCCTTCTCAGTAACTTTTGATTTGGCATATTTCTTCTTATGGGATTTCCTTCTAATAAGGATTGTTGCTTTTTGTTTAAAACTTCTCTTTAATATGTCTTCTTGACTTTTGGTTATGTTTGGACTTGCTTTTTATTCTGAAGATATTCCTGGTTGAGCACAGTTGAGGACTTCTGCTGACTGTATGTTTGGTTTTTTTACTTTGCTATTTAATTTGATATGCTGGATTTTGTTGTTTCGTACTATGTGCTGTTCTTCTAGAGTTTGTTGTTCTTTGCTCACTTCTTTCATAACCAAGATTACTGGAGGTATCTTCTGATATACATGATCTGGGTGATATTTTAAAATATCTTCTTTTTGAGTTTGTTCAGTTTGAATAAAGTTGCTTATTTTATGGTTTGTCTTTGTTTCTTTGCTTACTTCTTTCTTCTTAAGTGTATACATTTCTCTTTTTAAAAATTGAAAAAAGTCTTCTAGTGTGGGGATTTTGTTTCTAAACGCTTGAAACCATCTGTGGTATGACTTTTCTACTTCAGGGGGTCGATTTTTCTAGATTAGACCTCCGATCGTTTTTAGCCAGCAAAAATTTTTAGCCATATAAAATTGGGCTGCATTGAGTTCAACTAGAACTGGCAAAATATCGTGGAAGGTTTCTGCTCAATATTTTGAACCAAAAAGGCAAAACAACCTTAGATATTAGTAAACACAACATTCTAGAGCTAATTTTCTTACGAATTTTATTCTATGAAGGAAACAAAAACCGTTTTCCGACACGAATTGTACGTCGAATTTATTTCGCAGTGTTCATACAAGTCAGTGATCGCGAGCCACAGTGTTGTCAGTGCAGCTTGGTAGAATTCTTTCACTTATTTCAGAAAATCGAGTTCGCCGTGATTTTTATGACGCTTACTTTGACAGAAGTATGAAGCAATGTCACAATAAACAAACAGATTTTTTTTAAAATTATATTACTAGTTATAAGTGGTATTAAGTTGATTTCTCACACGTGCGGATATGGTGTTCTGTGGGGAGGATTATTATCCCAGAGAGGGGCTCCATTTCTTTTAAATACGCATCTCACAAAAGACAAGAAGATTTGGATAGCTCTACTTGGATAACCTCTGTGGTTCTACACGAAGCCTCACCTATAAAATCTGATGATATAAGAAGAAAAACATAGCATACAAAGTTTTCCATCCCAGAGGGGCTCCATTTCTTTTAAATATTTTTTTTATTTAGTCGGTTTAGAATGTTTTTCTACGTTGTCCGACGCCTATTCTCCACCTCCTTCGATCCTGACAATCATCACTTCTGTCAGATTTTTTTGACTCATTGATCTTTGGATTGACTGTTGCCATTCTAGTTTAGGTCGCCCTCTTTTTCTGCGCCCTATTGGTTGCCATTCTAGGACCTGCTTTGGTAATCTTTCGTCGTTCATCCGTTGTACATGGCCGTACCATATCAGTTGTCTTTTAGTGATGTCATCCGTTATGCTCCCTTCGATTCCCATTCGTTCTTTTATGATCTCATTCCTTATGTGATCTGTTCTAGATATTCTCATTGGTCTTCTTATTGCATCCATTTCGACACTTTCCATTTTTGTTTTGTATTTTTCTCTTACGCGACAAGTCTCTATTCCATACAACAGCGTGCTTTTCACCATTGTTTCATATATGTTAAATTTTACATTCTTTTTTATCTCTCTGCTCCATAAAATACTGTTAAGACATCCAATAACTTTTTTGCTTTTACTATTCTTTTTTCCAGTTCTTTACAGTCTGTTCCTGTCTTATCAAATGTGACACCCAAGTATACATACTCATTGCATGGAGATATTACTTGTCCATTGTCTAGTTCTAACTCACTGGATTCGTTTCCAATACATAAGTACTGTGTCTTGTCCACGTTCACTGTTAATCCCCACTTTTGGTATTCTTCCATTAACTTTCTCATCATATACTCCATGTCCTCTTTATCATTAGCTACAATTACTTGGTCGTCAGCAAACTGTAGTGTGTATATGGTAAATCGGTCGTTAAGTTGTATTCCCATGTTTTTTAGAGCTACTGCGATATATATTTTAAAAAGAGTTGGAGAAATACAACATCCCTGTCTTAAGCCTTTTGTTACCAGGAATTCTTTTGAAAGTCGATTTCCAATTTTAATTTTAGATTTTGACCCTTTGTATAGTTCTTTTATCGCTTTTATGTATGTATGATTGATATTAGTCTGCTCTAGCACTGTCCATAGTTTTTCTACTGGAACGGTATCATATGCTTTTTGTAGGTCCACAAAGGTAACATGAGTCTCTATATTTCTGGCGCTCCTTTTCTCAATTACTTGTTTAAGACAAAAAACATTATCACTACAAGATCTGCCTGCACGAAACCCACTTTGCTCTTCTTCTTCTTCTTGTTCATGAAAATCCTTCTCTATTAGATCTCTAAGAATCCTACCGTACAATCTACTGAGAGTACTAGTTACTGAAATTCCTCTGTAATTGTTGCAATCCAGCTTGTTTCCTTTTTTATGTATTGAGGATATGAATGCAATTTTCCAATCATCAGGTACTGGATGTCCGTTTATGCATTGATTGATAATATATGTGAGATTTTCGATTAGTTTCTCTGATCCATATTTGAGCATTTCAGCATATATTCCTCCAGGTCCGCTAGCTTTTCCGGATTTAGGCTTTTTAATACTATTTTTTATCATTTCTTTCTCGATGATTACTTCCTCTCCGTGTACTTCTATGTCTCTCCTCGGAGAGGCTGCCAGATATTCGGGTCTCGTTTCCTGCAGCAGTCCCTTGTAGTGTTCTGTCCATTTTTATGGTTTGATGATCTGGTTGTTTACTTTTTCTTTTGTTGGGTTTTTTACTGTAGAAATGAATTTCCATACTTCAGAACTCTGCCTACCTCCTACGTGTGTATTGATATCGTGGCATTTGCGCTCGAACAGTTCATTTTTTTCTGTGCGTATCAAATTTCTCAGCTGTTTTTGGTTTCCCTGTAGATTTCTAGGTCTCTTTGTTCTTTAGTACTGAGCCATTTCAAGTATGTGCGTTTTTTCTCTTTGACCATTTCCTGTATTTTTTCCGTCAACCACATCTTCCTGCTATTTCTATTATCTTGGTATCCAACAGCTTCGATGCTTGCTTCCTTCAAGCTTTTTATTATGTTTGTATATATCTCTTCAAATGAGTGTTCTGTGTTTATTAATTTTTTATCTAATCGGTTCTGATACAATCTTTGAGTACTTTCGATTTCTAGACTTCTAAAGTTGTATTTTTGATTGTCTTCGATGCATTCTAGGTTTTCATTTTCTTCAATACTTGCGTCCTTATGTGTTTTTCTGAAAGGGAATAATATTTTTGCTTTTACCAGATGGTGGTCAGATCCACAGGTAATACCACGAAGTGCTCGCACATCATACCAGTTTAATTGCGAGTGTTGTCCACCTATAGCATAGTCAATGATTGATTTAAGATTTCTTGTTGGCTGAATCCAGGTATATCGATGAATATCCTTATGCCTAAAAAAACCATTTTAAATATGCCCCTCACAAAAGACGAGAAGATATGAATAGTTCTACATAGTCTTGAAGCTTCACTCATAAAATCTACTGATGAAAAGAAACGTACCTACCTATAGAGACCCTGTATGTATGACATATTTTAAAATATGTCATACATACAGGGTCTCTACCTACCTATAGTTAGTATACAAAGTTAAAATCATCATAAAAATTTAAAATAATGGATATGTATAGGGGAACATCCTTAAATTATGCAACCATGGGCGCACTCAGGGGGGGGAAGGGGGGGGGGGGGCGGGGCCCGGGCCCCCCAAGCCGTAGATTTTTTTACATATTTCAGAAAAAACACAAAAAATAGCTTAATATTCGACATCATGAGGCTTCAAGAAGAATTATTGACAGTGCTAGAATAAATTATTATTTACTTTTATAATATAATTCAATTTATTTTTGTTAATACATTATTTAGAAACCTTATGCAGTAGGTACTTTTTTTTTTCACTTTTATTGGGTCACTGAATAATGACTTTTCAGTCCTTTATTTTAAATCAAAAACTTTGAGTTTTTGGTTATAGAATAAAAGTTATGTAAAAATTTTACATTTTTTGTAACAAATATATTCTAATAAAAAATTATTTGAAATACATTTTCCTTGAACGAAAATTCGTTCAAAAACATTTTCTTTAAATGGAAATTTGTTCGAACAAACTTGTAATTGAAGAAAATGTTTTTGAACAATTTTCTGTATATAGAAAATTTTATTGAATGATTATCCTTTTGAAGAAAATGTTTTTTAAATTTAATTATTAATTTAGAATCTTAATAAGGTACTTTTTTATGTGTTTTTGGTGATTATAAAAATACTCTGCCAATATATGGGTACCTAAGCTCACACTAGGTACTATAGTTATAGTGTACATGTGAGCTAATATAACTAAAAACTGAAATATATTTTATTCAACTCCAGACTCAATTACCTTTCGTTTGATACCACACAAGCCATGCTTTGACTTAAACTCTAATTTTTGAAATCTACCCCCACCCTTTTTTTAAAACTAAAATGTATTTTGTTTAACTCCAGACTCAATTACTTTTCGTTTGAGATCACACACGACATATTTTCACTTAAACTCTAAGAGCAACTTTTTTTTTCTTCAAAAAAATCAACATAGCTCACACTACTATGGTATAGTAGTAGGTAGTGTGAGCTAAAATAAATTTTAAAATTAAGATTTTACAGTAAATTTGAGTAAATTTTCTGAATCATTGAACAAAGCAGCTTGGATCAGTCTGAGTACAGCCGCGCGACGACGAAGTGGGGAACGTGCCGTAAAGCGACTCTAAGCAACGCTTGTTGAAACAAATTTTGTCATAAAGTACCGTGGTCCAGTGGACAAGGCGACAAAGGAAAACGCCCGACACGCAGACACCGGTGGATCGCTCCCTCGACGATACTGTTTTTTTTTCTATATGTGGACAATTCTTTGATCTATTCTTATTTGTACAGGGTCTTACAAGTATTTTAATTTTTTTTTTGTCAAAAACGCTACTTGCTATGAGGGTTAAGAAAAAAATCGTTACACCACCCCTCTCCTAAAAGAATAAAATTTGGGGAAAAACAAATTTTATTTATGCAGTATGAATACTACCAGTTACAAATTAATTAGAAACAAGAATATATTCCTAGGATTACATTGTAAATCTCTACTAACAAACTATTAACCTAAGTGGTAAAAAAATTATTAACTTAAGAGAAAGTTGCTATGAAACAAATACTGGCCAGGTATTTATCACAAAAGGTATTTATGAGCATACACAAATTCATTTTATGTGCAAATAGGGTTTCCTTGGAATGATTCTTTATAGAAGCTTGATATCTTTCGTGTATCACCCGCCAAAATTGGAGTCACTATCGGTCAGTCTAAATTAGGAAAGGGACAAAATAAGTAGGGACTAATCTACAAAGACTTCACAAGGCAACTAAAACATGATAACCAAATTGCTCATACTCAAAAATCGAAGATATCGAAACTACATACCTTAAACAATATCAATAAGCTAATGGGGAATCGACTGCAGTCTTACACAGCGGAAATTCGCAAATGACTAGGGTACCCAAATACGCTTCCTCACTACGAAACTTATTTGCATCTTTACTCAAAATTCTGGTCACTCTAAAACATGTAACTCGGTACTTAATTTTCAATTTTTCCTTTCAAAAATAACACTCAACTGCCTACAAAATACTCAAAACTAATTACCAGAGCCTACGGAAACGTCAGAATTCGAACCAAGATAAGGCTTCAAATCCTTAATGTGCCATTCGCCTGCATCAGAACCGTCAATATGAACTAGCCGATATATTAATCGAGATATCTTTTTAGAAATCTTACAGAGAACATATTTCTTTGCCAATTTGGCAGCAAATTGATTTGATGCGTCAGACAACACCTTATTACGCTTCCATACTTTATCTCCGACATTAAACTGAACATCACGTTTTCTCAAATTATATTGGCGTTTATTTCTCTCATATGCTTGATGAGGCTTTTTCTTAACATATTCATAAATCTCCGAAAGTCCTTTTAAATCATCACAAAATTCAACGCGCTCTCTGGACAAAAGTTCAAGATCTTCAGTATCTATAATTTCACCATAATACTTTCCAGTAATAGGAACATTGCGGCCAAAATTCATAAAATTAGGACTAAACTGTGTAACTTCATGAACCGATGAATTAATAGCAAATTGTATCTCTCACAAGTGTTGATCCCAATCTCTATGCTCTTTAATATAGCTACGTATAGCTGTACCAACTACTCTATTTGACCTTTCAACAAAATTAGTCTGGGGACGATAACGAGCATTAAACCAAATTTTCTGAACTCCATATTTCTCGGCCATTTTCTTAAAAACCTTTCCAGCGAACTGGCTACCATTGTCGCAGATAATAAATGGGGGTACTCCACGTACCAAAAATATTTCCTTTTTCATGAACTGACAAATCTTACTTGCTTCAGCTTTTCTTAAAGGATGTAGTATTGTATACTTAGAAAACCAATCGCCCACAACTAACAAGTGACTAAAACCAGAACGACTTCTAGGCAGAGGACCGATAATATCTACTGCAATAATTTGAAATGGAAAGTTACAAGACTTCTCAGCACCCATTAAACCCATTCTAGCTTCGTTTGATGCCTTTTGTTCTCCACATACTACACAAGATCTGATATATTTAGCTACATCTTTTCTGATTTCTTTCCAATAATAAGTTTCCTGAATTCTACTAATGGTCTTAAAAAATCCAAAGTGACCTGCTACAACAGGGTCATGATGTTTTCTAATTATTTCTTGAACTTGACTTTTTGGAACTAAAATTTTCCAGGGGGTCAAATTAGTTTTAAATTTAGTTTTTAAGGGAACGTGCTTGTAAACAAAATTATTTTTAACCCACCAATTAGGAATTTTTTCAGGTTTTGATAAAATATCTTGTTGCATCTTTAAATAAAAAGGGTCAAGGTTTTCTAAACGGATATCTAATTTCTGTGTCTCAAAATTAGTCAAAGCTAAAACATCAACATTCTCATGGTCGTTGTTAACTAGATTATCAGAAGGGATCCTGTACAAACAATCTGGAACTACATTTAATGATCCTTTTCTATGAGTAATAGTATAATCATACTGTTGCAATTGAACGGCCCATCTGGCTAATCTTCCAGTTGGTTCTTTTATGTTATTTAACCATAAAAGTGAATAGTGATCGGTAATAATTTTTAGATTTGCCGTACCCTCCACATAGGGCCTAAATTTTGATAAGGAAAAAATTACAGCAAGACATTCTCTTTCAGTCACAGTATAATTACGTTCTGTTCGAGATAAAGATCTACTAGCGTAAGCTATAACTCTTTCTGAGCCATCTATTTCTTGCAAAAGCACACCGCCCAAACCGGTATTAGAAGCATCAGCCTGAATAATAAAAGGAATATCAAAATCGGGGCTGCATAAAATTGGAGCAGAGACCAGAGCCTCTTTTAACTTAATAAAAGCACTATCCGCGTCAGGAGTCCATTTCACAGTTTGACCTTTCTTTTTACCTTTCAACAAATCGTTCAACGGTGAAACAAGAGTAGAAAAGCCTTTAATAAACTTTCTATACCAAGAAGCCATACCAACAAAACGTTTGATTTCAGTAGTAGTTTTACACTGAGGAAAATTCACTATAGCAGCAACCTTGTCACTGTCGGTACGTAATCCCGAGCAGTCCACTACGTAACCAAGGTACTTGAGACTTGACTTAAAAAGTTGACATTTCTCAAGGTTAACAGTTAAATTTGCATTTTTCAATTTTTCTAACACTTCATATAACAGTGAAATATGTTCAGAAAAACTACTGGAAGTAACAATTATGTCATCCAAATAGCAAAACACCTTAGGAGAAAGCTTCGGGGTTAAAACTTTATCCATTAAACTTTGCTGACATTGAGCAGAGTTACGTAAACCGAACGGAACAACCTTAAAATGGAATAGACCACGACCTGGTACAGAGAAAGCAGTTTTTTCTTTACAATCAGGGTGCAGAGGTATCTGCCAAAAAGCTTTTCTAAGATCAATGGAAGAGATATAACGTGCATCTCGCAAAGTGTTTAAAATAGTATCTACTCTAGGCAGAGGATATGCATAATGCTTTGTTATTTTATTTAGACGACGTCCGTCAAAACAGAATCGGTATTCATCGTTTGCTTTCTTAACTAACAAGACTGGAGAATTATAAGAGCTATGTGATGGTTCAACTACATTTAAGGCGAGCATTTCATCTAGTTCTTTATTTAGTATGTTCATCATAAAAGGTGACAAAGGATATTGTCGTTCTCTGAATGGTGGAGCATCTCCAGTATCAATATTAAATACAAGTTTATCTGTGCGTCCTAGTTTATCTTTACAACTGATAGCTTCATAAGCTAATTTAATTTTTTCGATGTCTCGCAGCTCACTTTCTGAAAAGTTTTGACTTTCAATGCCCAAAGACGTATCTTTGTCCTCCGAAGAAACAGAGAAAACAAAATTACTGACAGAACTACAAACTGTCCAAGAATTATCCTCAAAATCAATCTTAACGTTAAAGTTTCGACAAAAGTCACTTCCCAAAATTAATCCATGCGATAATGAAGGTACAACTAAAACCTTTGTAATCTTACATAGATTATCAGCACATATCGGCAAATAGATTACACCCACAACTTCTTGTGGTTGTCCACTAGCTGTGTACACCGGGTTATTTTTCCCAAAACTGTCAACTTCAAGTTCAAATTTTGCTATTAAGTCTAAAGATTTCTTGCCAAGCACACTGTGATTTGCACCACTATCTAAAAGTGCAGTAACTAATGTATCAAAAATATTTATCTCAATATAAGGCCTATTATCATGAGGTAAACTAACAAATAATGGAGCTAAAGAACTATCATTAGAAACCAAATTCGATTCAACGGTACTTAAATTTGCTTTATTACCAAATTCCGATACTTTAACTTTATTATAAAAATCATAAACAAATTTCTTCCAATTGTCCCATTCAAACTGACAAAAAAATTTTCTTTTATTATTCTCGGCCTTAAAATTACAAGGAGTTCGTCGACCGTTACCAAACGTCCTCGAAACTAGTTTTTTGAACAATTGCAATCACGAGTTGTTACATTGGATTTTCCACATCGGTAACAAAATTTATTTTTCGGAGCTTTACATGACGAGAAAACATGATTGGGTAATCCACAATTCCAACACACTATCTTAGAAGAGTCACTAGATTAAACTGTATTAGGATTGTTATTAGTATCTGAAGTATTAATAGAAGTTACATTATTACTCGGATTTAAATTATCTTGAAGATTTCTACTCAAATTTCTATTTTTAAAATTACCTCGAAAACTACCACGATGATTACTAAAATTATTACGTTGACTGTTAGACTGCGAATGATGATTGCTACTCGAATAGTCATGATGATTTCCATAAGATCTGCCACGATTCGAATTAAATTTATTGTACTGGTTACTGTAATTTAAATTATGATTGGTATTCAGATAGCCATGCTGATTGCCACGACCTCGATTGTTTTTAAAATTGCCTCGATAATTTCCAGATAAAAAGGATGTATTTTTAAAATTATTTTTATGGTTTTGGTTTTGGTTATAACCAGACGTTGATGGTTCACAAAAATTGTCTCGATCATTTGAGTGGAAAGAAGAAACGAGAAGAGAAGAGCGATCTGTCGTTTTTGAATTTTCTATTTTTCGGCAGTTTTCCAATAAAGAAAGGATTGAGTCAATGCTGACCAAAGCTAGAGGAGATTTATAAAAATCACACATATTTTTCCTTAAGTATTTTAACTTTGTGGCTTCGCAGGGTTGTCTATCTAAATGTCTAAATAATGACTCCATATTAGCAACAAAAAGATGAAAAGGTTCTGTTTTATATTGTTTTCTTGCTTTAATATCCTCCCAAATTAAATCGTCTAAATCTTCAGGCAAAAAATCGGTTTTTAAAATTTTTACTAATGATTCCCAATTAGTAACTCTATTAACAGGATATTTAAACCAGTTATGCGCAGGTCCTGAAAATAACTCTCCAGCACTCTCGAATAACTCTATTTTTGAAACACGATGGGACTTACAATATTCCTCAACTTTATCTAAAAATTCTAGAACAACATGATAATCTGCTTCGCCAGAAAATGACAAATTCCACTGATGAACAGGTATTGACTTGCTTTGAGTAAAAACAGGGGTAACGATAGGGGTTGGAGCAGGAAGAACGGTTTGGTTCAACGTTAGGTTCGAGTCGCTGTTGTTTTGTTCAAAAATATCAGCTTTTTCAAAAAGGTTAGCTTCTAGCTCTAAATATTTTGCATAAGCTTCTTGCTTAAAATTAATAACGACAGAGTCTTGGTCTATAAGAGGGATTATAATCCGACAAATACGATTCGAAATATGAATTAATCGCGATCGATAGCGCTGAAAAGCAGAGTCTGTTTGTGGTCCTTCAAATTCCGAAATTAAAACTTCTAAAGCTACTAAGGTTTCCTCGATAACCTTTTTTTCGTTTTCGAATTCATACTGCGGATCCGAATAAGAAAGATTTCGATTTTTATCCGCTTGTATTCTGCGATTTAACATTTTTCGTTTTTGTGCCGCATCTTGATGTCTCGTAGCAATAACTCCACGAATTCTTAATTCATAAGATAACTCCGGTTGAGTTAAATGAATAGGCCTCATTAAATCGATATCACGGATATTCATTTTAAAATTTAAAAAAATTTAGCAACAAAAAAATTTAAAAAAAGAGAATGCAAAAAAATTATTTATATATATATTTTTTTTTAAGTCGCAATCGTCGTATAATTAACACAGAAAACTTTAAAATCGAACTGCAGTATCTTTAAATACCATCGAGCGTCCTGCATAAAAAATACAAAAAAATAAAAATCTCAAAATATAGTTTTCATAACTCGCTCTTAATTTAGTGGAACGTATGCAAAAAACATTATAATGAATAATCGGTCCCCGCACAGACTGATCAAAACGTACTCAAGATTCAATCACGAAAATACCCAACACCAAAATTGTTAGTAAAAAAATTCAATATATAAAAAAAAATATATGGCTGATAAAACTTTAGGTAGGTACCATCTATATATAGTTCAATACTGGCCACGTAGAATAAAAAATAAAAACAAAAAAATTATTAAAAATATTTTTGGGTAAAACTCTATCTAGATTTAGCCTTTTTTTTGCCACTAAGAAAAACTCTCGTTTTGCTGAGCCCCTAAATAACAATTATAAATATTCAATTCAAAACAATCTAAAAAGAAAAAACACAAATAATTTTATTTGTATGTTTAAACTGTACTAGATGCCATATAAGAAGAAAAAAACCGCCTTATTACTTTCAGCATTAAAATTTACCTCCATAAATGCAAAAATTATTTTTATATCAATTTTATTAGGTTATATTTGTTCTCATTTATTTTAATTAAATAATATTTGACTTTATTTATCTTTATTAGGTATTTAATTTTTTAACTAGTTATGAACCAAAGATATAAAATTTAAAAAAACTCAAAAAAATTATCTTTATTTATAGGCAAAAGAAATTTAAACAACAAAAAAACTCAGGCCCCGCGTTGGTCGCGCCGCTTAATCTGTAACGGTTTTTTGTTACAAACTAAAATGCTCTCGGTAGCTCAGTTGGGACTGAGGTCGTGGTGTTCACCTCAAAAAAAAAACTCAACAATATTCATGTGAAATAAATTAACTTTCTTTTGCCTAAAGGGCGCCAATACAAGTTTAAAAGTAAAATAGAAAGAATGTATCGAGATCTTAGTGAACCTTGTATTATTCACTAAGTATTAATAAGGATGGTGAATGTTTGATTAAAACGCAAAAGGTTTTTTAAAAAAATAGTCTCTAATTATTTTTATCAGCAAACGACTTGCAAGAAGGAAATTTACAAAAAAATAAATATATAAGGATCTTTTAACCTAAATACTTAATTTTATAGCTATCGATTAAAAATATTATTTTATATCCTTGTTTCTTATCACAGAATGTTCGTTACTATTTATTTTTATTATCTCAAGAATGTAATTTAATTTCTATTTATAAAGAGTTGGTTTTTTATTTCAATAAAAGAATTTATCTTATTATTTTATGTTAATAAAAAGTAAGAAGAAAATACACGGACGATAAAATCAAGCCACACAAAAAAATTATCGAAGTACCTAAATAAAAAGTATGTACCTATTGGCTAAAAACAAAAAAATATAATATATTTTTGGGACCTAAGAAAAATTAATACCTTGGGAGGGTAAATGCGCATTCACTCAACAAGGGTGCATTGTTGCCAGATCTTAACAAATAGGTTTACCAAAAATATTAACAAATGATAACCAGTGCTATAAAAAATAAATATATCACAGTTAAATAAAATGGTTAGTAAAAATAAGTATTAAATCTTATCTGCCAAATCCCACGCTGGAGGTTGAGTCCTCAAGAGATTTGAGTAGGTAGTGTGGTTGGTACTTCAACAAAACAGATTTCAAAACGGGACAGCAAAACAAAAAGAAAGCAGTAACATCGGCTAGTACAACATGGCTTTTACTTCAGTAAACAATTACGGGCTTCTGCTCAAAGTATGTGTGATGTACGGGCTTCAAAACATATACGGATCCCAGAAAACGAGCTCCATAAAATGGAATGGGCTTCATAAAATGGAATGGGCTTCATAAAATGGAATGGCCTAAAAAGGTCATTGTTGTCTTAGAAATGCGTTTAAGTTTAATCAATTTTCAGAATAGTATTTTATGTTTCTATAGAATTAAAAGTTTATGTTCTCAGCAAAAAGTCTAATAAAAAAATTAGGCAAACTCACCAAAAATGAACAATGGTCCACCTTTTTAATCACACCAGCATTTTTCACGAAACTAACTCTGTTACAAAACACTGTACAATTTCTGTAAGTTTTACAACATTTTGAGTAGCAGTTATGCTTGGTGAAAATAAGTTTTTAATATATATTATTAGCACATATTATAACGGAGTTAAAATGCTCTCTGAAACACGCAAAAATCCTGCGATCTAACGAGACCTTGCTATAGCAAAAACTAAGGTAGTTCGGTTACCATATAGAAGTTAAACTGCATCGAGAATCCGCATGTAGCTGACTCTCTCGGCTACGTGCATTTGAAAAGAGACGGCGGGTTTCCCTGACCGAACAAAGCAGCTTGGATCAGTCTGAGTACAGCCGCGCGACGACGAAGTGGGGAACGTGCCGTAAAGCGACTCTAAGCAACGCTTGTTGAAACAAATTTTGTCATAAAGTACCGTGGTCCAGTGGACAAGGCGACAAAGGAAAACGCCCGACACGCAGACACTGGATCGCTCCCTCGACGATACTGTTTTTTTTTTCTATATGTGGACAATTCTTTGATCTATTCTTATTTGTACAGGGTCTTACAAGTATTTTAATTTTTTTTTTGTCAAAAACGCTACTTGCTATGAGGGTTAAGAAAAAAATCGTTACATTATTGAAGAAACTTCATAAGGTACTTTATTTTTTTAAATTAAAATAACGACTATACAGTGCTTACTTAAAATCAACAACTGTTTTTGGTGATTATAGAAAAATAGTTTTTAAAATTAAGATTTTTCATTTTTTTAGAACATGGGGCATGTTCGAAGCATTTTTTGACATTTGAGTAAAAATATGTATGTAGTAGTTATTTTTGTTAACCCTCATAGAAATGAGTGGGTTGCAGAAACATCTTTAAAATTAATTTTATTGTTTAAATGGAAAATTGTATGAAATCATTTAGTGCTAAACATTTTCTTTAAACAAAAATTTGTTCAAAAATATTTTCAAGAAAATTTTACTGAATAATTATCCTTCTGAAGAATTGAACAAAAAATGTTCTGTAAAACATGTACTCAAAGTATGTAGCAGGCATGTAGATAGCTTTTCTTTCTGGGGGGATACTCCCATATATAAAGTCCTGACAGGGTAGGCAGAAATGCTGAATACAGAACATTTTAGTAGTGAAGTGCCCAACACTAAAATTTCATAATAAAAACTTGTTCAAGGAGGGGGGAAATGTCCCCCCAGTGCCCCCCCTCCTTATATGTGCCTGGTATCTATTTCTCACAAACTATTATGAAACTGAACTTCACTTCATATTGCTCAACTGTTTTTGTTTGTAGATATGTAATCACTTTACGCACTTTTCTTATGAATAATATTATTTTTAATAATAATTAACAAATAATATTTGGTAATACATTGTATTCTATCTCACATTCACATAGTTAAATTACTATAATCGAATAAATCAAACAAGAGATTTGGGTGGCATCCACTGGTCTCGAAGGATGTTTCTTTCTCTGTAACTTTTTTTGGACCAACATAGCAGATGATAGGTATTGCTTCCAAGCTTGAGAAGTTTGTTGTTGTTGTAGACACATAAGTAACCTGTAAAAAAAAATCCTATATTAAAAACTAATATTTTTCAAGAAGATGCAAATTTTCCAGCACTAATTATTTTTAAAAAGTACTAAGTATGCAAACAAAAGTTATTTTAAGGCCTGAGTCTCAAGATTAACTTAAGCTGAAATTTTCTTGATTCCTACAGTTTTTACTGGTATTTTACGCACAGAACATAATTTAGCTATGCCTTTAAAAAAATTTCTAAGTGAAAAAAAAATATTTTTTGGCAAAGGGGCTTCTTGTTAGCGAAATTACTAGACAAAACTAGACTAATACTTACGTTTGAACATATCGCACAAAAGCTACAAAACCAAAACTATCGAACGTTGAACATAAATATAAATTAGTTGAATATAAATTATAAATTAAAATAAAAATTTCCAGAAAAATGCAATCCTAACGCACTTTTGGCTTTATCAAGCTTATTTTTTGTTGTGAAATGCAGAACTGACTGACGGTAGCACAGTGGGCAAAATCAGATATCCAAATGCAATTTTTCTTGGTAAAACTAAATATTAACAAAACCAAAATTTTTTGAAAGAATGGAATAAATGTATGTTTATACGCCAAGGAAGTAGCTTGGGGAAGGGGGTAAGCCCTCTAAGATCAAAATTAGCCCCTTTCAAACGAAATGAACATAATCTATCAGGGGCGCCGACCAAGTCCACAAATAACATGCGGACTAGGCCTTCCTTTTCTGTTTTTTTCTAGAATTTTAGTGACATAATTAAGTGACTCATTATAAAAAAATAAGCTCTTCTAGAAAAAGAAAACATAATTTTACTTTAATTGCTGTTTTAGTAGTTTAATAATAATATACAAATAGATGCCTACATAAAAAGTATAACTGCCTGTATTTCTATGGGAAGGGGTAAAGTAAGATATTTCCCCCCCCCCCCATAACTAGCCCCCTCACAACAAACCTACTACAATCTGCCCCCCGTTCGATATCATAAGGACTGAAGATTTTTGAAGTGTAAACTTCTTTAGGCGCGTTTAGCAGTTTTTGTGGGTACTGAATTGAACTGAGCCGTCAGGCTCGGCAATGTAACGCTCATTCGGGTGAAGTCGGCTCGAGTCGATTGTGAGAGGAATATTCAGCGAGCGACATGATGATGCAGATGAAGGCCAGTATTATTAATTTCGCCTTGTTGAAGTTTACACTTCTGCCGTGTGGTCTTAAGCACACACAATAATTTTAGCTCACACTACTACTATATAAGTAGTGTGAGCTATGGTGATCCTAATTTTTTCGAGAAAAAAAAAGTTGCTCCGATTTCAAAAATTTTATATTATCTTTGCGTTTCAGATGATTTTGAAACTTTTTTGTTTTGCTGTCTGTCTGTCTGTCTGTCTGTCTCTCTGTATGTCTGTCTGTAACGACCAACCCGCATAACTCAAAAACGGCTTGTCAGATTTTAATGAAATTTGGTACCTAAGTTGGGTCTTGGGCCGTGATGGTCCCATTAAAAAATGAACAAAATCCACCGAACGCAAGCCAAATAAAAGGGTGGGGGTAGATTCCAAAAATTAGAGTTTATGTGAAAATATGGCGTGTGTGATATCAAACGAAAGGTAATTAAGTCTGGAGTTAAACAAAATAAATTTTAGTTTATTTAAAAAAAGGGTGGGGGTAGATTTTAAAAATTAGAGTTTAAGTCAAAACATGGCTTGTGTGGTATCAAACGAAAGGTAATTGAGTCTGGAGTTGAATAAAATATATTTCAGTTTTTAGTTATATAAGCTGACACGTACACTATGACTATAGTACCTAGTGTGAGCTTAGATGCCCATAGATTGGCAGAGTATTTTATTTAATGATATGACATAACTTTGTAAAAGTCACTTTTGCATTTGGGTAGGGGAATGTGTCCACGATCAAACATAACAGGTATTTTCCTTAATAAACCAGTTGACGTTTTTATTTTCCATAAGTAAAGGCTCAACGAAATCTTTATGGTGAAATATAAAAGATAGATCAGAGTGTCCTCTTCTAATACAAAAAATGTTTTTAAAAAGAAGAAAAATTCTGTGACGTTGTGGAACTTGTGTTCCAAAATAAGACAAGAGTTGCAACAATGTTTTCAGAAACTTGTGGGACTTAAATATGTGCTTCAAACTTATGTACAACAGTTTTTTTTTGTACTGAATTTCTAATTCAAATCGGATCATATACAATTTTTTATTTATACAAGGTGTTTAAGTAATTGTAAGTCAAAAAGTGTATATAAACATAGACACGCAAACGCTTAGTTTTCGAGATACAGGGTGTTAAAATTTTATATATTTTTTAGTTTTTTGTTTATAGCTCGTGCAGTTTTTGAGATATGCAGCTCAAATTTAACACATATATTTAGCTGTTGTCATTAAGACATACCAAACGATAGGGCTCATGTCAACTTTTTCCTGGCATATTTTTTGTTGTAAGCCACTGGTAGATTCTCAAACAAGAAATAAAATCCTTGTTTCGTTTGCAAACTTTTTTGTCTCTTGCAATTTTTTCGCATCTCTAACCGTTTAAAAAAAAGCTTTTGCGCCAAAGACTGCTATCATCAAAATAAAAAATGCTTCGGTATGGCATGGCGGCTATATCAAAATAAACAAAAAATATTATCTCGAAAACTAAGCGTTTGTAGGCCTATGTTTATATGAACTTTTTGTCTTAAAATCACTCAAGAAGTTTAATACTAAAATTATGTTATTGAACACCCTGTATATATGGGTCTGAGTGGAAGAGCGTGCTAAACAAACGATTTTTTTTTCTAATAGTGCCTAATTTTTCTCAAATTTTTATACGCGGCGACATTTTTTTCATTGAATATTTTCTGTCATGTGCACAATAAGGTTAATGGGTGGGTGGGCGGTTTGAAGAAAGAAAATTCTTATTATTTTTATTTTTTTGCAATACTTATTTTAGGTACTAGTAGATGGAGCCCATCTTCAGTAAACTAATCTAGCCTACCTAAACTATATCACACTCGTCCCCTTTGAACGAGTTTCCTTATATCTTCCATTACTTAAATCTTCTTCCGATATAAAAATTAAACCTACTAAATGAACGGACAAGTCGCTCCCCTCGGTGGCGCAATAGTCTAGGTACTAATTAGGCGCTGACTCGTGACGTAGCTTTAAATTAGCACCCCGACATAAATTGCAATTTTGGAACATACTCATTTGCATCTCTTTTTAAAGCACAGCTAATTTTTTATTGATGTCCAACTCATAGCGCTGCACAATGGGATCCCGAACCTAACTTTTGACCAAAATTTGAAAAATAGGTTTTGTAACAATATTTTGTTTTAAAATGAGAAAAAAATAATTATCAATCAACATGGCGGCTATAAATGGCGAAAATGTGTTTTTAGTTCCAACAAAATAAATAGTTTTAAAGCGTCCACGTTTTTATATTAGTTTGTTAAAAGTCAGGTTTGGTAAACTGCTGATGATTCAAAATAGAACCTTAAGAGTTTTTTTATCTATTTTTTTTTTCATAAACTATATAGCTGTTAAAGTTACCTTCATCTGTGAATTTTGATTTTTGAGATATTGCAGTTGGTATTTTTATGGTGTGAGCTTCTTTTTATTTGATTTTTGAAATTAGTATAAAATTCTCTTTAAAATAAAGTGTCATACGGAACATTTTAATTTTTTTAACTTTAAGCTTTTTAATTTGTGAATATTCTTTACATTATTTGTACTTTTTCTTAATATATTTTTTTCTATTTTTATTTGTTTAAGTTAGCCCAAAGTGCTTTAAAAATACTAGACAAGCACCTTTGTTAAGACTGACATGCTTTATAGTATATGATTAATATAAAACTCGTTTTTCTCGAAGAAATCCTTTTTTAGTAAATTAATAATATCTTTCATATGGGCAACTTGTGGCAGCAGATTTTAAAGTATAATTTTTGAAAGATATGTACTCTTTAGTAAAATAAAAATTTCAGGAAAACGGTTAATGACTGAAGCAAAATTTTTGTCAATTATTTATAAGAAATCTATATTTTTATAGAATTTCAGAAATACCAAGCAAAAACCATTGCCTTATAGTCCTTGCCATAGGCAGTTACACTTTTATGTCATTTTCAAACCTACAGTCAGCATCTTTTTATCCAGAGACAATGACAGTTTTACCTTTAATATTATACCAATATGACATGTTTACTTTTTAATATATTTCTGAGTAGGAAATATGTTTATTTTATGTCAAAGTCACAAAAGTGTTACTGCGTATGGCAAGGACTATACCTGTCTACACATCCAAATTGGAATCAAAATGTACAGGTTTAAAATCTACTTACCTCCCTTTACAAGATTTATTTTATGCGAATTTTATACAACATAAACTATTGTCGCATAATGGCTTTAAATCTGAATCAAATCACCATACAAATAGTACTTTAACGCGTTCCTTTGAAAGGAAAAATGACACTTCTAAAAAATAACTGAAAGTTGCGTCAATCAAATCATAGTTTTTTCAAGGCCTACTGGACTATCTACTCTTTTTTAGTAAAGGTGTGCAGAAGTTTCAGTATGTTTTTCATTTAACTCTTTTTGGCGAAAAATCAGCTTCGCGAGCCCACTGTGTACTGATCAAATAAGACGATTGACATTGATTGTCAAAACGACATTTTATAAACACTTCTATTTGCAAAATAATCCCAAGACTGTTTTAGATTGGGTGCGCCCGTCCCACTACTTTGAGTTAAAAAGAGAGAGTAAGCTGGATGACAATGTGTGAGTTTGGTAAATAAAACGAGTGGACCACTGTTCAGTTAATAAACTCATGAGTGTTTAAGATTATTAAGCGCCCTTACTAATACATTAGTTTAAAAAGAGATGGTAAGTAATCGGATAATAATGTGTAAGTTGAGTTAATGACACAATTAGATTAGATGGTAGTACGTTCCAGAATCCTATTTTGTGTCGGGGTGCCGTGCTACGTCACAGTGAGCACCTTATTGTAGGCTAGGCTAGAAATGTCCGCACTTTTTTTGCATTGGTTCGGTTAGGTTTATGACTTTTGACCTAATTAGTCCATTAAACAAACATATGAAAAATATCCGATAGTTTTTAAAAGTAGACAAGTATTTGTAAACATAAATATTATTTTTCAAATTAAATCAAATCTTTATTATTTTTCCGTACAAATTGTACATAATGAATGGGGGTTAAGGAATAACTGTACTAAAACATTAATTAAAAGTGGTTTGGTTAGATATTATTTAAAAGAAAAACTTTAATTAAGTACATGTTTGCATTTTCACGAATATAACAATATAACCATCAAAATGGAGTTATTTTTATTTTATATTTGGATTGCCTTAAGAGTTTGACTTTGGAGCAGTGATTAAATTTAAAACTAAACCAATTTTAAAAGAAAAAAACAATTATACCCACATCCCAGCCAAAGCTATCAGGTAAAAACTATAAATAATTATAGGTAAATTTAGTGGGAATAAGGACACTGTTAAATATACGTTTTAATCCATCGGTAACGTTTCGACAATGGTTTTTGTCCTCATCAGACCTTCAGACTAGATCGTACATTGGAACTATAAATAATCTAAAAATGCGGAATTATTTTTAAAAAGAGTATCGTTATATAAATCCAAGTATGTGACATTCTCTTTAATTTTTTTTAATGACTGCCTTTTTAAATTAGTAGTTTTGTAACCGTGTAACCAAATTAAATATAAATGTTCCGTCAATTAAAACAAATAAGTTGAATAGTTTTAGCGTATAGAAGCCATCTTGAATTTAAAAAAAAGCCGTATTAATCTTTATTTGCATTTAAAGCCTTAAGGAATGTATCGGTTTCTTATTCCAATTGATTAATAACTAACCTAAAAAAATAACAATAGCCGGCTTCGCTGGTTCGGCCTGACTTGCACATGTCATAGCGTAAAAAAATCGGCTTATAAAACATGTATGCCAAATTTCATTAAAATTGGTTAAGTAGTATCTGAAATAAGCGATAAAAAACTCTCTACCTTTTGTATTGATATACTGATGTAAACGCAGTATTTTTTCAATTGAAAGAAAATATATAAATGCCTCTCAGCTTTTAATTTTCTGCTATCTTTATTTTATATTTGCGATAATTTTTGTTTAGTTGGATTGAAAAACTTATTTACTTTGCATATATTAAAAAAAACTTTAAATCAGTACCTAGTCAAATATTTTGCTGCATTTTAAATATGAAATGTTTTTATAGGACACCCGGTACATCGGTAGCTAAAATTTTGAGGATTTACTACCCCTTAATCTTGTAATACAAAACTGCTAAATTATAACAATTGGTCCCAATGTGCGACGACGCCACTGCCAAGGGGTGCTGTGGAGTCTATACCGGCGGCGTTGCCGGGCTTCAGGCTAAATCTTGTGGCTAAAATTTTTTAGTCGGCCAAAACGATCGGAAGGTTAATTTACAAAAATCGGCCCCCAGACGTCAATTTCTTTGACAATAATTTCATCAATGGTAGGTCCCAAGTTTCTGTATTTTGCCCAGAGGTTTGAATGTCTCTAAGGCATCGACGGCTCATCTCATAAAGCTGTTCTAATTCTTTAACTGTTTCTTCATCCATACTTGGGATGTCTCGGATATCATCTAAATGATCCATAATGACGTTTGAAATGTGAAAAATTTCATTGTACTTAAAATCAGTTGATGGGCTCTTGTTCAACTCTTCAATTCTTTCAATTAAGTACTGAAGAACTTCTTTGAATGTGGGCAATCTGCCTAGTTCGTAGTTTACCCATTCATGGTGTAAAATGTACGTCTCGACATTCCATTTCTGGTAAATTATGTTTATGATTATTGGCTCCCAATTGACTTTAATCGCTTGTGAAAACTCAAGTAGATCTTCCGCATGCAGTAGAAGCTTTTTTAGTTCTTGGGCTGACACATTCTCCATTATATGTATGCCTAGAAGGCAATCTAGAAGGTGTGAGCCCATTTTGTATCTTCTTAGCTGTCTTTCTGGCAATATTCTTTCTAGATTTTTTTCCAGCATTGTGGTTGGTTGGCTCTTGTATTTTATTTTTTATGACTTCACTTCTTATCTGGACAATTAGGCTTCTGTAGACATGACAGATACTCAGTGGCTTCGGACAGGACAAGTGTACGGATAGTCGTACTGGCAGGTGGACGGCTTTTTAACGCTTGTAGAATGGACGGACATTCTCGTGGAAGGTCGCTCTGGTTGAAGCTCTCTTACGTAGTGGCTTCAGACAGGACAAGTGTACGGATAGTCGTACGGGCAGGTGGACTGTTTTTTGACGCTTGTATAATGGACTGACTTTCTCGTGGAAGGTCGCTCTAGTCGACGGTTGAAGCTCTCTTGAGTAGTGGCTTCGGACAAGTGTACGGATAGTCGTACTGACAGGTGGACGGCTTTTGACGCTTGTAGAATGGACGGACTTTCTCGTGAAAGGTTGCTCTGGTTAAAGCTCTCTTGAGTAGTGGCTTCAGACAGGACAAGTGTACGGATAGTCGTACGGGCAGGTGGACGGTTTTTTGACGCTTGTAGAACGGATGGACTTTCTCGTGGAAGGTCGCTCTGGTTGAGGCTCTCTTTACGTAGTGGCTTCGGACAGGACAAGTGTACGGACAGTCGTACAGGCAGGTGGACGGATTTTCTCGTGGAATGTCGCTCTGGTTGAAGCTCTCTTGCCTAGTGGCTTCGGACAGGACAAGTGTACGGGCAGATGGACGGACTTTCTCGTGGAAGGTCGCTCTGGTTGAAGCTCTCTTGCGTAGTGGCTTCGGACAGGACAAGTGTACGGACAGTCGTACTGGCAGGTGGACAGTTGGTCTGTAGTGGTGTTCTTCTTACGGGCGTCGGCGGTGGTTTCTTTCTTCGAAGGACCAATGTGCAAGCTGTGCTTGACAATTAAACTTGTTTAACTCGGCTTGGTTAAGCAGCGGGATTAAAGTAAAAAGTTTACTGCCAGGGAGCAGCCTCACTCCCTGCAATGACCAAGAAAGCTTATGGTACAGTAAACTAAGTAGGTATAGTGAGAACAACTATCAAATGTTGAATCTGCTTTATTGAGATAAATCCTCTCTTTTTATATTCAAAAATTGTTATGGTTCGTGATAAATTATAAAATATAAAATTCAATATAATATGTTGTTTTATAATCTAAATAATTGATATAATTTAAATAGGTAAACTTGAGAAAGTTAGTTTATGTTATTAAAACCTAATTTCTCAAGATCACCTATGTTTAAATAATAAATTTAATTAAAAATGAAGATTTAAGAAAATTGGTAAAAAAAGAAAATCTGTTTAATTTTGTAATTAAACAATGGAAAAGTATGTGGATTTCTTAGACGTAAGGATATTTTCAAAAAATATATACCAAATAAAAGATATTTAGCTTTTATTTATATTTTACGAAAAGAAAATAAAAATTAGTTTAAACTGTTAAAAATACAGGCTGTTTTTAAAAATAAGTAAAATTTTTATGGACATTTTAAGTAGTTTTTTTATGACGCTGTTACAAATTACTATGGAAAACCCAAAGTCAGCACTTTACAACTAAGCTAATACAGCTTTTATTTTCTTTAAAAAAAATTTATACAGGGCGTTAAAAAGTAACTAGACAATAAAGTTTTTTCGTAATTTTTTATTTTAGTGCTGAAAATTCAAAAAACTCTAGATATGTCAAGTAAACATCTCATTATTATTATTGTCATCTTTTATGCATTAGAATCACTATATTCTCATTTATAAACCATTTATCGGATTCTATTTTTGTAATAAGTGCTACATCATAACCATTTTTTGAATGTATATACTGGGCCACAAAAACTTTGCTATCATTTTAAACAACAAGTGATATTAAAGAAAGAAAAAAAAAGAAAAATACGAAAGAAGTTTTTCTGCTTCGGCTAGGACTCGAACCCGGGATCTCTTGCTCTGTACGCAAACATTACAAACATTGAACTACCAAAGCCATACATAAATTTTCGGAAAACTTTCATCTATGCGGGCTGCGGTGTCTCAATAGAAGAACGAGAGACTCTTAGGGTATTAACTCGACCAAGTCATCAAACTGATTTCTATAATTCTTCCTTCCCACTGTCAAAGTCATTTTACTGTTTTTTTACATTTTTTATTGTAGCAACTGCGGTAATAAGAATTTCGCAACGAAACTTGGTACAATTTGTCGGTTTATTACAGGCTATGACACCAAAATGTTAGTTTGTGTAATTTTGAAATATGCTAAAAGATACAAGGTGATATTTAAAACATCATGTAAAAAGTAGTAGTCTCAAACTTTTGGTTATGCCGGTTATGTAGTTTAAGATACCTTCTTAATTTTACTACCTGAAATAACTAGCAGAACGCTTTTTTTACAAGATGTACATTGTTTAACTTAGCTTTGTAATTGTAAGAAACTACAGGGTGTTTCTTTTGTCAGTATCATTTTTTTTAAATACGTTAAAAGTTAATCGCATCCCTTAAAAAATACAGGGTATTCAAATTAAAGTCGGTAATATTGTTAACTTTGTTATTATCAAAACTGCAAAATTTTAATATTTTTCCGCTAACCAAATTGGTGGAACATGTACAAAATAAAACGACGCGTAAGTGAGTTATAGTAAATAAATAATTTTTAAAAGATACACAAAAAATTTATATATAAATAAAAGATGTCTTATGACTTTTTCTTCTTAAGTAAAAAATTATTATTAAATTACAGTATTTGTATGAATTTTTTTTTTTACATAATATGCGTTATTTAATTGTCACTTCTGAAAACCAATCTCAAACAGGATGCATATATGTTATTTTATTAAATGTGTATGCTTTGGTACGCAAGAATTGGCAGATTATGTTAAAAATAAAAAATCTAGAAATTCGACTCTACTTTTGCTTTAACTACACTACACTAAGTTATCCAATTTTGTTAAGCTTGGTCAGGTATTTTTAATAATCCCTGGCAGATTAAGATGTCAGTTTTTTACATATCATGTGAACAGTTTGACGTATTGACTCAATTGATATTTATTTTGGTTTAGATTACTAAATTACCTAGAAATCGATACCTCATACATACATTTTGCTTCTTCTCCCCCTAAAAAAACCTTATTTTCAACCTTTAATTTTTATAGATTTTTTGAATTTATAAGCTACATAGCTATAACGTTAAAGAAACAAACATTATACGCGAAACTAGTTTTAAGTTATTAAATACCAAATTGCAAATAATGCAAGGACCTAAAACAATAAACAACAAGTGAAATTCAAGAAAGAAAAATAAGAAAAAAGTTTTCTGCTTCGGCCGGGGATCGTACCCGGGTCTCTTACTATCCAGGCAAACATTCTTACCACTGAACCACCGAAGCCACACATAAATTTTTCGAAAAACTTCCACATATGAAGGCTGCGGTGTCTCAATACAAGAACGAGAAACTCTTAGGGTATTAACTCGACCAAGTCATCCAACTAATCTCATTAATTCTTCTCTCCCACCGTGGAAGGTATGATAACTCAAATTAGACGTAAAGAATCAACGTCTGAAAACATGAGATCACCTTTTAGTGTGTTAAAATCTCTGATCGCAAAATGGGCGATTGCCAATATAATTATCAAATACCAAATTGCAAATAATGTAAGGACCTAAAACTATAAACAACAAGTGAAATTAAAGAAAGAAAAATAAGAAAAAAGATTTCTGCTTCGGCCAGGAATCGAACCCGGGTCTCTTGCTATCTAGGCAAACATTCTTACCACTGAACCACCGAAGCCATACATAAATTTTTCGGAAAACTTCCACATATGCAGGCTGCGGTGTCTCAATACAAGAACGAGAAACTCTCAGGGTATTTACTCGACAAACTCATCCAACTAATCTCTTTAATTCTTCTCTCCCACAGTCAAAGGTATGATAACTCAAATTAGACGTTTCGAAATTTCACTTGTTGTTTATAGTTTTAGGTCCTTGCATTATTTGCAATGTGGTATTTGATAATTATATTGGCAATCGCCCATTTTGCGATCAGAGATTTTAACACACGAAAAGGTGATCTCATGTTTTCAGACGTTGATTCTTTACGTCTAATTTGAGTTATCATACCTTTGACGGTGGGAGAGAAGAATTAAAGAGATTAGTTTGTAACAAAACGGGATTTGAATATAAATGGTATTTTTGCCATTTATAAAATAACTGGAAACAAATTTTAAACTATTTTCAATTAAAAAAAAAACACACTGTGTAATTTTACTTTCTAACGGGTTTTTAAGTCTGGCTTGCATTGTCTCTTAGTGGAGCGCTTAAAGCGCAGTCTATCTCTTTCTCGCCAAGGCGAAAGGGAGTAGAATTCTAGCCAAGCAACGCCAAGATATTTGTCCCTTCAAGCGCAGGGTCGCTGTAACTGAGACGGGAAACTTTCGAAAGTCGTCAGAGACGTCACTCTTTAGTTTGCCTTTGCTTGGTACGTTACGCTTTCATTCACACTTCTTAAGGGGGGTTTTATTTTAACTGGGGAAATTTATCAATTATTTTAACTTTGTATAAGCTATTATCTTTATTATTCATAATTATTTTAGTCTTTTCTTTTGGAGTTTATTGATTTTAAAGTCATTAATTATTACTGTTTCCAGTGTTTTGAAATAATGTGTTTAACTGTTTTATGGTTTTTTTTAACAACAATATACAAACCATTCGTTGCCCTAAAATCGGCATTTTTAATTAATAACATCCCAAACCTAAACAGTAATATTAAGTAAATTAAACAGTTGATTGAATAGTTTCACTCATTCAATCAACGTTTAAGATGTTGATAAACATATATATTTACAACAAATATATAAAAGGTTTATAAAACCTAAAAGTTTAAGAAGTGTAAATATTTGAATACAAA
This sequence comes from Aspidapion aeneum, assembly GCA_963576565.1. NCBI lineage: Eukaryota > Metazoa > Arthropoda > Insecta > Coleoptera > Brentidae > Aspidapion > Aspidapion aeneum. Next base: position 71,857,185 of record OY755043.1, read on the forward strand.
AGTTTAATAGTAGTAAAAAGTCGATATTCAACTAATAAATATAAGAAGTGAAAGTGTGAAGCTACAAGAAGAAAATTGAAAAGGTATGTATGATTATCCTACATTAGTTATACATTTGAGAAAAACGTTTATAGCATACTTTTCCTCCAAGAACCCTCAAATTCCCTTTCGAGATCGTGTAAATTTAATAACATATAGTAACATTTAATCAGTTATAATTTATATAAGTTGTAGCCTAAGTTGGTAGCTTACAACATGTAAGCCTTGGCCACTTGAGGTGACAGTACCACTGTCACACACAGGCCCCTGTTACAAAGTGGTGCCAGTAGTTCAGGGTAATTTAGTTTTTGGAAAATGTGTGAAAACATTTTGGAAAATTTGTGAAAACTTTGTTGAAAGTTTGAGAAAAACTCAGTAGTACTTTAGTTAACCCATTGGTAGTATTTTGTTGGAAAAACTAAAGGAAATTTTTTTAAATTGTTCGTTTTAAAAGAAATAGTCTTGTCTAGTTTTTGAAAACCAAAACTAATTTGTTGGAAGATGTGCCATAACTGTTTTTCGTTGTTTAATTTACTAACGTTATAATCTGTGTTGCAATTATTTTATGAATTTTTTATTATTTTTGAATATTTTTTTGTCCTTGAAACAGTAAATACAAGGAAAATGTCAATGCCATGACAATTTTTCTATTGACATATGATCAAGATAAATTGGTAGAATATTTTTTTATTGAAAAGTTAAGTTTAAATACTATCCAAATATGCCAGCAAACAAAATGCTCTCCATTTCTATCTGGAGGACGGATTCTCCAGCATGCGAAAGGATCAACCTTTTGCCTTAATAAAGTTTTACTGAACTCTAGATTTGAGTTATAACTCCAAAACTCGTTGGTAAACTTTAAAATTGTTCCATCAAAACATTATTTAAATAAAATGCATAAAAGAATCCATTATTTTGTCTTAATTGTAGCACAGTGTTGTTAAAATAAAGTCTCATTAAACTTATCATTCTCTTGCCATTAAAAGCCTATTTTGTCGAAACTCGAATAGCTCCTTAAGCTTTTGTTTTTCTAGCTGAATTTTTTAAGAATCTTTTATTAAAAACACAAAAAAGGAGTCCATTGCAACTCTTTATTTTTGATTTGTTGGCTGAAACAATAATGGCCAACCCTTCCTCTGGCAAACCACTGATTTTTTTTGAAGACACCCGTCAAATATAACTAAGGGAGGATAGTTTTTTTATTTATTTTATTGCATTAATAACAGTTTTTTTTTTGTTTTTTTGAACCATTAAACCTTTTTTATTAATATTTAATAACATTTTTTGTTTAAATAATACAAAAATTTATGTTAAGTCATTATAACATTGTTTTGATAAGTATTTTTTCTTCGTAGATATCGATATTTCTACTTTATTTTGGTTTTATTGGTTGTTTAATACCTAAAACTTCATTTGGCAAAAAGTACCTAAGCCAAATTATTTGACCATCTAAGTATCCAAAATGGTGTAATTAATTAATCTCAAGTAATTTTCCATTGATATTGCATCATAACTTTAAAATTTATAATTTCTAACTACTTTTTCCATGCAAACGTTCATCTCTTATAAATTTGTGCTACAGGACTGTTGTAAAGTGTCTGGTCAGGATAAACTCAAAAAACAGACCTAGCTACTAGCAATATCTTGTATAGAATATGTGATAGATATTTTTTCTTGTCATTTTTGTACTCTCTATATCATACATATATGATTGAGATTTACCAGTTCAAACTAACAGTAAGCAACCACGAAGTATTTTCAAATTTTATGTTTTTATATTTCCAGATTTTCAAAATGTATTTTATATTCCAAATTACACACAATTTTCTTTTTGGAAAATAAACGTGTCTGACTGATTTCTTTGTATCAACAACTTTGTCGTTTATGAGAAATTTCTTTATTATAAGGTCTACAAGTAAATCTTTCAAAATTTTAAAAGCACTAAATTGTTAAAACCATGGATTTAATAAATGTAGCCACAGCAAATATCGATTCTATACAATTATTATCAAATTAAAAATAAAAATGTACGTTTTATGTTACAAAACATAGCATTCAAACATAGCATTCTTTAAACCGACGTACCTGTCGAACTATTTTTGCTTTATAATTTTCTTATGGCGTATTATTATTTTTATAAAAGAAAATTTAATTTATAATAAGTTGGATATTATCAGCACTATCTGCAAATTCACAGCTTTTAAGTAAAGTGAGGTAAATGTAAAAACCTCCTGTCTATTTTTTGTTTTTTTTGAGAGAGAATTTATTTTATTATTATTTTCTTTCACTAACATGTAGGTAATCAAGTGAATTTCGTTTCATAATATTTTTAATCAAATTAAAAAGTATATTGTCGTTTATTATCATAAGTTATTGTCATGCCATTTTTGCATAATGGTATACCTAATTAAATATTATGAAATGGAAAAACCTATTGTAGAACCCTTCATTCAATTTTCTTTAATTCAGGTAAAGCCGACTAGATGTCCGGACAAAAAACTTTTGTGTTTTGGCCGTTAAAGTCCTAAACTAATTTATCGTCTCTTGTTAGGGTATTATGTAGATGTAGCATAATAAAAATATTTTGGGAAAAAATCACAATAAAAATTATTTTTGCTTTATTTTGTCATTATCTTTGCCCTTAAAGGAATTAATCCGCTACATGCAAAGTAACTAGGTAATTAACGATTTATGTTAATAAATGAACTCATCACACTTAAATATCTTATAAAATATTAACACCTTTGAAATTAAAACCTAAAGCGACTTATTACCAAATAGATCATTCTGAGTTAAAACCATGATGTAGAAAGAGAAAAATGATTAAGGAGTTTGATAAAAAGCTCATATTATGAAAAAAAAAGTACTGATCTTTGTCAACATTAAAATTTGGTACATGTCTAACTTTGAAGACTTATTTTTTTTTCGAAAAAAATCTAAATTTATATCCTAAGAAAGGATATTAAGAAAATTCGACCTATTTTAAATGAATGAACCTTTAGCGAAAAATGTACGTTATTTTTCATATTTTCAAAACTCAAAACGTTAACCTAACAGAAAACTAAACCTTTCTGTAGAAAAGAATAAAAATGGCATCCATATCGGTTTACGAGTTACAGATGGTAACACAACTTCAGTCTATTTAGAGAATCCTATTTTTTATTCGTATGTCATTGTACTGAATAATAACTTTACTGGAAAAATAAATAAATTATCCACCAATTAACTTAAAAGTCAAAACACGTTAACTAAACTTAAGAAAGGACTATATTACCTATTGAGAACTGCCCACAAGCGTTTATCTCAGTACATATTTTAGATCGAGTCAAAATTTTTATTTATAAAGTCCTTTATTTTATCATCTGTATTTTACACTAAAATGCCACCTACAGCAGTGAAGATCAATTTTTCTGTGCATAATGTGTGTGACATTCACAAGTTACCACAGAACACAGTAGACAGAGAACATAATTTTTTGACAGTAATTTTTGAGTTAAACAAGTTTTACATTGGTAATTTTAACAGTACATTCATTACCTTTTAAAAAGAATGGTGCTATCTATCTATTTATTTAGCCTTCTTCGATCCCTCTTTGGATATAGGCCTCCTTCAATATCTTCCACTCTTTCCTGTCTGACGCCGTGTTCATCCATCTAGTTCCCGCATGTTTCTTCAAATCGTGCACTCATCTCATTTGTAGTCTTCCACTACCTGTTTTATTTTCCCAAGGTATCCAGTTTACAATACATTTGTTTGACAATAAGACGATTGATTTAACAAATGTATTGGTAATATCATAGCATTTTTATTGCATAAGGCTAAAGAAAGCCACAAATCAATGTCCTAACACAGTAAAGGCTTTTCTTAACCCTTTTTACTTGTTTTAAAATGAGAATTTGTTATAACGGTGAAATCGTTTTGATTAGTTTGAAGCTAGAAGATATTTTCTTGTAATTTTTATTAAAAAGACCAATTTTACAGGTCATGTCCATGTCTTTATGACTATATAGGTACATTATTGATTTTTATTAAAAGATATAGAAATTAAGTAGCATATTTTAAATAACTAAAAATATAAACAATTTAAATAAATAAATTCGATAAGATCAAAGTACCATGTTTGATGTAATATGTAGGTTTACACCAAAACAACAGATAACCTAAAAAGATTGCTTAGCAGTTCCTTTTCCATACTATATAAGAGAAGTACTAATAATTGTTTCTAAAATTTAACCAAAGATAATGATAAATCAATCTATTTTTCTAAATTTGACTTGACCTTTGAAATTGGATAAAGGTATTTGATATTTTTCCTAAAATAAAAACTCGCGTATTTTGAGTTAGTAATAATTTTATACATAATCTTAAAAATAATATTATTTAACATAAATAATAATTATTAAAATAAATATATCATAATTCCCATTTAATAATTAAAGACTGGTTAAAGAGAAAACGCAATATGGAAATATGGAAATTTAGGTTATACATAACCAATAAGCTAACTTAATTATAAAATTAATTAAAATCAAACAACAAATATAAAACCCTTTGGTTAATAATCATTAGATAGGATGTGATGTGTACGGAAACGAGACATAAATTAGTTTGAACAACTTAGTCTATTGCTTCAAGCAAATAAACTATTTTGAAAAACTAAATCAACTTTTGAAAATTATTGCAAATACCGTTGCAAAAAGATACCCTGTATATTTGCTTGAATCAATTTAAGTATGGTAAAACTTTTTTCATATTTTTTTTATTGAACTGTATTTAATTTAAAAAAAAATACATAATGAAAACTTTCCCACACGACGAAAAAACCGTTAAATATTTTTTAAAATTTTGACCTTTTATTTTCAAGTTAAAACGTCTTGGCCCATAAATCAATTTACAGGCTATAAAAGTATTTCAGACCACTTGAAACATCTGGCTAAACAAAATTATAAAACACATGGGTATTTCCAAAAGGTCTTTTATTTAGAACAGAGAATATAGTATTCTTTGTGTTAGTAGGCACCAAGAAATAGTCTGGAATTTTTTTTAACATAAACACATCTGGGAAAAAAACGTGTTGTAAAGAGCCTCTTTTCTTTACCTACTTCGTTGTTCCGTACGCATAGCAGTGGCGTATCAATTTTATTTGGGGAAGGAAATATTATAATAAATATTGCGTAGAACTGTTTTGCATATTGTCCTGACCACTGTATTATGTGTGTCCAAAACAAATATATTTTAAGATTTGGGGGGAAATTTCACCTTTTTTTTACCCTCCCGTAGTTTCGCGCCTGATACGTCTATTCACATTTAACTTTACGGTATCTATCAATTAAACTATGAAATTATATTTATAGATCAAACAAGCTTTCGTGAAAAAAAAGTTTTGTTTCTCTCATACTTTTCCGTGGCTAACATGAAACCCGGGTTTGTTTTTTCATTCACGGGTACTATTAAATTTATATTTTTCAAACAAAGATCTATAGTGAGAAATGCAGTTCCTTGATTTAAATTTCATTAAGGTCGGTCGGATATTTTTGAGTTGTCCAGCTAACTCTAGACAACAATGGCTTATGTACATAATTCCTAATATTCTCGTAATCACATCACATGTGACGATTTTTGTGCGTTAAATTAAAAAATATATAAGATTTTTATTTACAAACTAAAAAAAAATGGTATTTTGATATCTATATGATATAAAGTTTTTCATAAAAACTCTTTACAGTTGATCAGTACATTTTCGTAAGATCTAGATCATTCTTCATCTTAAAATTTTGCTACTAAGTTATTGTATAAGTATATTGGAAAAACAATGAGTTTCTACCACGTCGTGTAAAACGTTAAAAAATTGGTAATTTACAGTGTTACACAATAGACCCGTGAGTACAGTACGCTACTGAAAACAGCTTACATAAATTTCTATCTATCATTTTTTTAAAAACTATATTTCATTTTTATAAATTATACCATGAAGTAATTAAGACCTTTTGTTTCTATTTTTGTCAACCTTAAACGTGTCATTTGAGCTTTTGAACCTTCATTTTTGTTTAAGACAACTATTAAAACATAAACCTGTTGGTTAGTATTTTTTTTGTCCATGTTAAGATTTAAAAGAAAATTGAGAATATTTCTCAAATTTTGAGTTATTGACAGTTAAGTCAAACTTTATTGTCATAGCTTTCTGCACCCTTCATTATTTACATAGCATTCTGCACCGTTCGTTATTTTAAAACTGGCTAATGTAATTTTTCGATAAATTTACCTATAAGATGTTTCATGGTAGTAATCTTTATCAACTGCTAATAAAAAAAGTAGCCCAAAAGAAAGGTTTATTTGCCAGGCCTACTTCGTACTTCGTACTGTATGTTTTTTTTTTTAAGTGCTAATAACACAATGCTTTCTTAGCTAAGGTATTATATGCATAGAGTTCTATAATTTTTCAAGTAAGTTTTCTCTGCACAGTTAATGAAACTATTTCACAGTTTTGACTGCAAATTGAGTTAGTATACAGATAATTTGAATTTTCTTTCTTTTTTAGTATTCTTTTGTTTTTTCTTTGTGTTCCAAGAAAATGTTGGATAGATATATACATCCAGGATATTATTAGCATATGTAAATAGTCCTGAATCTCAAAAGTTTTAAGTTATTTACACACAGAGATTCTATACTGTAGTTGTCGTAGCAATATAATAACTTGCGTACGTAAATATCTTGGTAACCAAAAGATTTAGTACATTCGTTTCTTTGCTAACTTTTGTAATCTTCTTATCCTGTTTAATAAAAAAATAATTTTTATGCAATTATCATCAGAGCTTACTTTCTATTTTTTTAAAGATTGTTTTTTAATGTGTTATTACTATTTTGCTGTAGTTCGACTGACTCTATACAGTAGTTGTTTACTACTACTATGTCGGTTTAGAACGTTTTTCTACGTTGTCCGACGCCTATTCTCCACCTCCTTCGATCATGACAGTGATCTTCCGTCAGGTTTTTTTTTTGACTCATTGATCTTTGGATTGACTGTTGCCATTCCAGTTTAGGACGCCCTCTTTTTCTGCGCCCTATTGGTTGCCATTCTAGGACCTGTTTTGGTAATCTTTCATCGCTCATCCGTTGTACATGGGCATACCATATCAGTTGCCTTTTAGTGATGTTATCAGTTATGCTTCCCTCGATTCCCATTCTTTCTTTTATGATCTCATTTCTTATATGATCAGTTTTGGATATTCTCATTAATCTTCTTATTGCATCCATTTCGACACTTTCCATTGGAATGGAATGGAAAGTGTAGTTGTTTAAATAAACGATTAATTTTTCTGAATTAGAGGTAGTTAACATTTCATCATCTACCCATTCTTTGCCAAAAAGTTTAATTTTTTTTTGTAATAGCTCAAGCCACACACGAATTGGAAAACCTATAAAACTATTAATCTAGATCCTGGATCAGTCTGAAAGTCAAAAGGGACAATCTCTCTCTTGAGTTTTTAGATTAGATCGTCGATGTCAAAAAGGACAATCTTTGTTTTGAGTTTTTAATTTTTTTTTTTGTTTCAATATTTGCAATTTTGACACTAAAGATATTTTTTTTTCTTGCACTACAAAAACAAGCCTGTCTATCATTACATAGACATATATAACATAAATTAATTAAGTAATGCCTTAGCATTTTAACTTTTTTAAATTTTGCATTTGTAGAGGTTTTATTTGCCTAAAAAGTTTTTAATTATCATCTAATCCTCGTAATTTATGAGCACTCATTTAAAATTTGTACAAACTTGTTTTAATTTTTAATAACTACGAGACCGATTTTAATGAAAAGGAAAATAATAGTGTCTAAACACTATGTCAAAAGCATAATAAATTCATTGAATGATGTTTTAAAGAAAAAGTTTTATTATATTTGTTTAAACCATGTATAAAATTAGTGTTATAACTTCGTTTTCTTTTATAGGTGAAGACCATGACATCCGACAACTGTAGAGGTCTACGATTCTCTGGACTTTTTCCCCAAAAACTTTACTCAATTAATATTTTTTTTATTTCAGGATTGATTTATTCTATTTTGGGTTGTATATAACCAAAACATCAAGTTAAAAGTTTTTAAGAACGAATTGTTCTAAAATTGTTTAGTAATTTTTGAGATATTTTTATAAATGACAAAAGTCTATTACTATCTGTTGAGTAAATGTGTGAGAGGAAAGTATTTTTGAATTAAAGCGTCCTAGAATGTTCTTTTACCGTAACTTTGATATGGCTATATGGTATGGCAAAATGGATCTGTGTTTGTTATATGCATCTTTTGATGTATAAGGAATGTTATAAAACAATAGACCAATAATAATTCGCCAAGTGGAATCGTCGCGTTTTCTTTTTCTTTTGTTGTTTTTTTGTAAGACGTGGGCGAATTAATTTTTTCGCTGTTTGTATCATTATATTATAGATTATTTTATAAAATGTTTTTTTTTATGGAATGAGTGTTTTTAGCTGGATTTTAAACTCCCCAGTCATTGAGAAGAAGGCTAAGGAGTAAATTGGGAAAATTTTTCTTCTCCAGTCGAGAGGGTGTTTCAATGGTATACCTTTAATTAAAATTTTCTATTGGTCTATATTTGTTTTGTTTCTTGCCGTATCTCTTAATATCGTAGCTCAATTTTGAAAGATAGGGTTACGGTATAGTCAGTTAGATGTTTTAACCAATCTTTATCAAGAAAATTACTGAATTAATAATCGTCATGTTATAGCTTACATGGTCTACAGGTGAGCTGGTCTAAAACAGCGGAAAAATATATGGGTTGGATTTTTTGGGTTTCTTTCAAGTCAAGTCATTTTGTAAAAATGGGAATTTAAATTCGGGAAAAACTTTTCAAGGTAGAGGTAAAACTTTACCTATGAAATGAATAAAAAGTTATATCAGGGAAGGTTAATGAAGACAGTGACGTCACACCTAGTAGATTCCAGTAAGAGACCTAGGTAATTTTCTATTTCGACATGTCGGGAACTCATTTTTGAGTTATACTGGATAAACAATAGACCGAAAAATTTATTTAACACGAAGATGTAGACTAGTTTCTTTCTTCGTCATACACCTGTGATTTTCTATCTTCAGAATGTGGCCACTACCTGTAAGTGTGGAATTCACAGTGTCTTAGGTTTTCTAATTAGGGAGACAAAAGCGTTGTCGTTGAATAAATTTTATATTTCACAATACAATTTTCAATATAAAAAATGGTAGATCTACCTATTCTTTTTATTGTGACGAAACATGATTTAGATTTGGTATACAAGAGTCACTATACATTTTTGGAACCTGTGTTGAAGTGATGATGGGATATTATTTTAAAACAGGTTTTATGGTAGACGTTTGGACAATTTTTCTGACTTGGTTAAAAAATAGGGTAATTAGATAATATTTGAGATAGTAACTAAAAGTTAGGATTTTAGAAATTTAGTGTTTAATGGTATAGGAATAGGAAAAACCTAGAAGATACAACCATAAAGAGTAGACGACTCTTGAGTCATGCCATATCAAATGAAAACCGTTATATTTTTATCAGTGATATTTAAAAAAAAGATATTAACATCAAAAAGATATTAACATCAAAAAATAATCAGAGAATGAAAAAACAGACAAGAACAGCAGAATAAAGAAGTATTTTCTTTTTTTACTCTTTTTCATTCATTCATTTAATCATCTGTCAGATATGTAATTTTAATCTTGTTTTTTTGTGTTACACGGAAAAAGTCCAATACTTAACTTTTTATTATTTTGGTAAAGTCATTTTTTGTAAAATTTTAATTGTTTTTTTTATTTTTGTAATACTTTAAAAGAACAAAATATCATTTTATTTTTTGTTAAAATACACACATGCCTTTTGGTTTTGTTCTTTTGTGATGGATATGTGTGTTATAGTAAATCAACACCTATTGGTTAAAGTATTAACGTAAAATCGATTATATATAGTATGTTTTAGAGTCCATTATTTCAAAAAGCTTTGTTTTTTTTGAAATGGGGATCATTTGCTCTTAATCAGTGCTTTTCTAAGATCCCATAAATCGAATAAAAACTACGTCATCAACGGTTAAAATTTTTCCATTTTGAAGTCATTCCTGAATCCAATTGGATATTATCAGCAATCTTAACATTGCTAAGATACATTTTTCTATTTTTTTTTTTCTCTTCTCATTATATTATAACTTGATAACATCAATATTATCCAAATTAATAACATTTGATTGTGTAAAACTATTTTTGAATTTTTGTATTGTTTATCAATAAAACAATATTTAATTTTTTTATGTTTTTTTTTCCTATATGGAAAATATTCGACTATATGAACTTTAAGTACAGTCTGTACCATTTAAGCCAAGCAAATTCCATTTTAAGGATAAATTTTGATATTTTTTTTTTATTTTGATATTTTTTAAAATCTACACTATTTTAAACAAACAAAAAACATTCTCCACTCTTTTACTCTATGAGTACAATTGTTGTTGTAAAACTTTTCTTTTGGTAACTATGACAAATCACAAAAATGTGTTGTCTTTTTCTAAAAATGTTTTGTTTTTTTTTGTTAGTTTGTTCCTTTTTGTTTGCTGTCCTAGTTAATCGATAAAATAAAAATATTCTCTATAACGTCATTATTAAAATGATATCCTAGTGCACAGGCATAGCACTAATCAAGAACACCTAAATTATTATTTTTGTATTATTTTTATTTCTATTATCATCTTTAAGTAATTTTGTTGTTACTAAGGCCTATACATGATTGGCTCCATTAATGATAAACAAAAAGTAATTTATGTATACTTTTTGTGTAAATAACAAAATCCTTTAAATCACCAGTTGATCGTTTATGGAAAAATTTATCGTAAAAGTTAGTCTTTCTAAGATCAGTGTTTATTTTTCGTATATTAGCAAGCATTATTTCATTTATTATTGTTTTTATTATTATTTTTTTTATAATTTGCTCATTTTAAGTCTTGCGTTATCTAAAGAACCTTATCGTTTAAGATATCTTTTGTTTTTTTTTGTCAACTTATTAAATTGGGAAAAAAGTATGTTATACCTAAAATATTTTAAAGTATTTTTTTTTTATTATTTTTTTTATATTTTCGAAGTAAGCCCTTGCCTGCTTGGACTCTAAATAGTTCTTATTTAGTAGTTTTGGAAAAATAAGAAATGACTTCATCACCCAAGAGAGTTTTTTCTTTCATAACACCAAAAAGAGTCGATTGAAGCAACCATCAACTGTCATTTTTGTTTAATTTTTTTTTGTCATTCGCTTCAATTGGAAAATAATAAGACATAATTTTATTTAAAATTTTATTATCAACTATGATTATTTTATTTTGTTTGTTTTGATCCATGCACTTTAACATCGTCTATCGCCACCTGTGTATGTGTGTATGAAATTCGATAAAAACCTAAATTGGTCAAATTTTAAAACATTTGCTTACATTAAGTCAAGTATTTTAAAGCAAAGATGTCTAATTTTCAAAGAATGACATCAATAATAACCTACTTTGTTTTGCTGCTGTTCTTAGTTTTTTAAAATTGTGTAAAACCAGCTTACAATTAATTGGAAAATAAAATAAAATGCAAATTAGTTAGAGAATGGAAACCCAACTTATCATTTTCAAACATACTAAAATTACACCGAAAATCAATCTGAAAGGAAAAATATTTTGCACGTTTAAAGAAAAATTATTTAGCAAGATCTATGGAAAATAAAGTATAAATTGAAACAGGTAATGTTTCAGGGAAAAAATTTAGAAGGAAATTTCGGAAAAACTGTAAAAATTCTAGGAGGAGCTTTATTCTAAGTGATTTTGAAAATGTGTATATTCATCTGGCTGGATTTGTTCTATTTTCATTTGTTCATGAATTTTTTTTTTTTTTGATTGGTTCTATATTGAATCATTGTATTTGATTTGTTCTAATAAAAAATATTCTATTTGGATTTGTTCTACTTAAAAAAAATCTATGTGGATTTGTTTCATTTATTCTTTCTGTTCTATTTGATTTTCTTTATAAAATTTAAAATTTTTTGAATCATTAAAATCTTAAACTATGATAAAAACTTGTATTTCAGTTTTTGTATCATTTTGTGGTTGTTTTTGCTAACTTGTATTTATTTTCAGTTATTCTTTCGATCACATGAGTTATTTTTATATGATTTGTTTTTGTTTCAATAGAGTATTCCATGTTTGTTTTAAAGTTTATTGTGTTAACCTGGTAGGGTTGTTTTTTTTGTATTACAATGAAAACAATAAACCAACTTAAATTTTTTTTAGTTTTTTGTCAAATATTGTCAATCCTTTATTGTAAATTAATTTTGTCTTAAGGTATTTGAATTTTTTATAAATTATTGTCAAATAAACGTATTTTTTCTGTTCGGTATAAATATATCTGTTTTAAAGTTTAAAAATAATCAATTTTAATATTTCAGTTAGTGTTTGTAATTTCTTGCTTTTATCTTTATTTTAAAATTTGTTTTTTTATGCATACACGTTTTTTGGGTTAGACAACCTTTTGTAGGTTCTTTACTGTCTAGTTTTAGATCACCTAAAACTTATTTATGAGATATAATCATAAAATCAAAAATTTTCAATTTTTTTTAAATTTAAATAATATATTTTTTTTTTAACAATTAATTTTGTTTTACATAAGGTTGGTTTATTGTTATTAAAAACATTGTTTTCCTGTATTAAAATTATTTTATCTTTAGGTCAGCTATTGCAAAGTGTTGTCAACCAACCAACAAATTTCTTCCACAAACAGTTTAATCAACCAAGCAGCCATTCCACCATTAAAGTCATTAGATCTGCCAAGCAGCCATCATCACTACAATCGACGTCTTCTTACCGTCGCTGTGCAAACCTGCAATTGGATGCTTCTTTCCAAATTCAATACAGTCTGCCGTTCACCCTTAGTTTTAAAGATGACCAATGTGGAAACTCAGCTCTTGCTGCGTACCTAGTGTTTGTTTAACACTATGGAGGAAACGGTTTGGTTTGGAGACTCCCTTAATTTATTTACGTTAACTTAAATCATTTTTTTTTGTCCCACATATTTCTGCATAAGCGTGTATATAATATATACCTTAATGTAGTAGTTTTCAAACAATGTGTGTTAAAATTATATATTTCTAAATATATTTTTCGGTTTATTTGTCAATTTTATTTTGCCCTAATTTAGTTTAAGTTATCGTTGTTATTAAGCTGCACTGATATTCTGATTCTTTCAGTACTGTTTGGAGTCTACTGATCGTTCACCATGTTTATTGCTGACTAGCTGATCTAAGATGTTGTACCTGATCCAGTGTTGCTGTTTTGTTCCAGAATGGAACTTCAAGTTTTTTCCAGCCAGAATGTTTGTTGACCATCAGATATCCAGATAAGAAAAATGGAAACGAAGAGCGTTATAGTTTTAGTTTAGATTTGTGTTGTCTGCACTTGCTTGCTTGTTGTTATAAACCATTTTATTTCGACTTGCGTTTAAAAAAAATTGTTTATACTTAATCAGGGGGGAGTAATGTAACAAAACGGGATTTGAATATAAATGGTATTTTTGCCATTTATAAGTTTTTAAAGATTTTTAATTAAATATTGTTTTGACATCAACAAGCATTAATTATATGCAAGACTAGGTTATGATTAAGTAAAATTTATGGCAACTCGACGACTTGTTTTTAGGCATATTTTCAGGTTTGCCGTATTTTAATAAAAGTTGTATTCGGCTAATATGTCCTTTGAGCCACTAACATCAAAATAATTCTTATTTTGTAACTGGAAACAAATTTTAAACTATTTTCAATTAAAAAAAACACACTGTGTAATTTTACTTTCTAACGGGTTTTTTAGTCTGGCTTGCATTGCTATTTTGTCTCTTAGTGGAGTGCTTAAAGCGCAGTCTATCTCTTTCTCGCCAAGGCGAAAGGGAGTAGAATTCTAGCCAATCAACGCCAAGATATTTGTCCCTTCCAGCGCAGGGTCGCTTTAACTGAGACGGGAAACTTTCGAAAGTCGTCAGAGACGTCACTCTTTAGTTTGCCTTTGCTTTGTACGTTAAGCTTTCATTCACACTTCTTAAGGGGGGTTTTATTTTAACTGGGGAAATTTATCAATTATTTTAACTTTGTATAAGCTATTATCTTTATTATTCATAATTATTTTAGTCTTTTCTTTTGGAGTTTATTGATTTTAAAGTCATTAATTATTACTGTTTCCAGTGTTTTGAAATAATGTGTTTAACTGTTTTATGTTTTTTTTAACAACAAAATACAAACCATTCGTTGCCCTAAAATCGGCATTTTTAATTAATAACATCCCAAACCTAAACAGTAATATTAAGTAAATTAAACAGTTGATTGAATAGTTTCACTCATTCAATCAACGTTTAAGATGTTGATAAACATATATATTTACAACAAATATATATAAGGTTTATAAAACCTAAAAGTTTAAGAAGTGTAAATATTTGAATACAAAAGTTTAATAGTAGTAAAAAGTCGATATTCAACTAATAAATATAAGAAGTGAAAGTGTGAAGCTACAAGAAGAAAATTGAAAAGGTATGTATGATTATCCTACATTAGTTATACATTTGAGAAAAACGTTTATAGCATACTTTTCCTCCAAGAACCCTCAAATTCCCTTTCGAGATCGTGTAAATTTAATAACATATAGTAACATTTAATCAGTTATAATTTATATAAGTTGTAGCCTAAGTTGGTAGCTTACAACATTTAAGCCTTGGCCACTTGAGGTGACAGTACCACTGTCACACACAGGCCCCTGTTACAAGTTGAATGACTTGGTCGAGTTAATACCCTGAGAGTTTCTCGTTCTTGTATTGAGACACCGCACCCTGGATATGTGAAAGTTTTCCGAAAAATTTATGTGTGGCTTCGGTGGTTCAGTGGTAAGAATGTTTGCCTAGATAGCAAGAGACCCCGGTTCGATCCCCGGCCGAAGCAGAAAGCTTTTTTTTTTATTTTTCTTTCTTTAATTTCATTTGTTGTTTATAGTTTTAGGTCCTTGCATTATTTGCAATTTGGTATTTGATAATTATATTCGCAATCGCCCATTTTGCGATCAGAGATTTTAACACACGAAAAGGTGATCTCATGTTTTCAGACGTTGATTTTTTACGTCTAATTTGAGTTATCATAACTTTGACGGTGGGAGAGAATAATTAAAGAGATTAGTTGGATGACTTGGTCGAGTTAATACCCTGAGATTTTCTCGTTTGTAATATCTTTAATTTTGATTTGGATAAAAAAACAAAAAAATAAAATCAGAATATTTTAAATCCAGAAACGAAATTTTACGCACCGGCAGCTGTTCATCAGTAGAGCATGTCATGGGTATTTTCAAAGTGTTGCTTTTTTAAAATATTTAAAAAAATAGAGCGCCACTTGATTTTTATGAATAATAAAAATAAGACATTGATTTTAAGATACAAATTGTGAAAGGCTTTTGCGGCCATCGTCCAATGGTGGGTGTGCTTTCGGGCTGTTCGGCCGTCGTCGTTGGAAATTCGTTCTCGACGTTTCGCCATCTCGAGTGGATGGCATCTTCAGGAGATGTTGACTGTTTGTCGGCTTCTCGAAGACTGGTGGTTAGTCTGTCGCGGGCGCAGGTTATATACGCTATGGTGGGCGGGGCGTATATCAGAGCTGGTTGGTGATTGGTCACTTTCCCGAGATTCAGTTTTGTTGTTATAAGCGAGCCGTTTAGTGTTTTTAAGAACCGATACCCATGTTCTGTTAATTTTAAGTTTCTTCAGATCTCTTCAAGTTCTGCTGGTGTTTATAAATTTCGATTGCTTCTCTATAGAGTCTTGGATAGTATGAAGAGGAGGCGCAGAGAACTTGTGTGTCTTGGAATTTTATTCGGTGGTCTTCATTGTTTAGTGTGTGGTCTGCAACTGCGGATTTTTCCGTATGTCCCAGTCGACAGTTGGCTTTGTGTTACTTGCATGTGTCCTGCACTTTCCAAAACTAGACCGAGCAGCCTCTGTTTTGGGGCCATAGAACCAGCGCAGCTGTAGAAACCAAATCAGATGATGGTGCTATGGGATCAACACAATAGTCAATGTGTTAAATTAAGTAACACGCTAAAAGAGATATACAAAATATAATCTGAGGACTAAAGTTTTATACTTTTAGCTTTTTTCCCATATAGTCCGTTGATTTAGAGTAAAATGATGCCAAAATATTTGAATCGGTGAGAATAAGAACAGTACCAGTCCAAATGGTACAGTTTGGGAAAACAAATAAAACTCTGGTACAAGTCCAGACTTGCACCGTTCTTACACTCAATGCTTTACAATAAGTGTTGCCATACACCTTAATATAGTGATATTAGTACTATTTTTACACTCATTCGATGCAGCTTGGGATTAAAAACAAAATAGCTATGATAGGTCGAAATGTCAAATTTTGAATTTATACTGTCCTTATTCTCACTGATTCATTTTTAGTTACCAGTTTGATCTCTGTGACCAGCTTGAACTTTGGCACAAAAGAACATTGGGTGATACTCGATCAAAGTTACTCCTCCCCCCCCCCACAGTAATTATTGTATCATTGTACAGGTATGTTTGAAGGAAAACGGAAACATCTCCATTAGAGGTATCAAAAATGGATGTTGTGATAAATGATTGGAAAGCTCTTAAAAATGCTAAAAATAGTGTATTTAGTTTTTTTTCTCAGACAGGCCCCTCCTGCTCAGATGACATAGTCCAGTAATGGTATGTATTTAGAAAAATCAAAATATCTCCATTACCGGTGGCAATATTGGACAACATAATACATCATTGAAAAGCTCTTTAAAAATGCCCTAAAAAAATACAAAACATTATTTGAACCATTTTTTGTTCTTGGACAAACTCCCCCACTCAAAAATACAGAATATATGCATTGCATGTTACCTAACTGGATATGATAAATTGTTGGAAAGCCCTCAAATAACTCGGATCGAGTGTCTACTGACGTTTTTTGTTATGTCTTAGTATATGAACAAGCATGGTGCAAATTTTGAAACTGGCAGTTAAATATATTTTACAATAAATCATCAGACTAACAGCAGAATATGTTGATGTGACAAATAACAGCACACAAATATTTAGTTATGACCCTGTTAAGTTTGCAAGCAACCTTTGTGTAGATCATTAAACTAAAGAGTGATATCTGTGACATATTATATACAGGATATCTCTAAAAGGTCTGTACAAAATCTTACCACATATTCCTGAGGTCAAAATAAGTCGATTTAAAGCAACTGACCTTAGTCCAAAATTGCTCAGTTTCGGAGATACAGGGTGGTAAATTAAAAATTTATTGTGAAATTTTTGAACATTTCTCAACGCATTACTTTAAAAATTGGTACTGGGGGATTTTTTGGGATGCGAAACCTAAATATGGATACCTTTTCACTGTGGCCATTAGAGGGAGCTTCACAATGCTCTTTTTATAGTTTAAAACGACTATAACTTTTTTCTCAGTGTAACTTTTAACTTTTTTTTGTGAAGAAAATATTTTCCTTAATCTTTTTAAGCCAAAAAGGTACTCTTGTTAACATGCGCTAAAGTAAGTCGTTTTCGAGATATTTCCGTTCTTAGTGTTCGTTGCCGCAACAGAATACTGAAATCATTTTGAATGACTACTTCTCTAGAGTATTTTACTTTTACACTGGCAAAATGCCATAGCAACGCCCAGTTTTCTACTGACTATTGTTCTCAAAGCTTTATTCAAGTTTGTTGCTGTTCGGCAATTTCGCTCATGAAATTTTAATTTACCGCCCTGTATCTCTGAAACAGAGCAATTTCGGACTAAGGTAATGCTTTAAATCGACTTATTTTGACCTCAGGAATATGTGCTAAGATTTTGTACAGACCTTTTAGAGACACCCTTTACAGAGTGTTTCCTAATTGAATGTCAATATTTATGGGGGTGATTTTTGGGCCCATTTTAAGAAAAAAACTTCATATGAACATATGTCCCAAACGTCTTACCTGTTGAGATACAGGGTGGTCATATTAACTATATTGTTATGATCATGGAGAGAAACAGTTTTTATTTTTTTAAGCGAAAACCGTGCATCGGATTGAAAAAAATCAAGTGATCAAATTTGGTTAGAAATGATTGGGGATTTCAAAAATAGTTTTTATTTCAAGAAAAATCAGTGCCGTGCCATCAATGTCTGCCAAAATAGGCAGGTCAAATTACGTACGAACGCCACTGATGGAAATTAAAATAAAGTGATACATTAAAAAATGCCTCTTGATTCATAGTACATGTAGGACAAATTTCATTAAAATATTTGAAGTGGTATTGTAGATATTAATAGTAAATTATTTATTTTTGAATACCACCCTGTATCTCAAAAGGTAAGACATTTGGGACATATGTTCATATGAAGTTTTTTTCTTAAAATGGGCCCAAAAATCACCCCTATAAATATTGACATTCAATTAGGAAACACCCTGAATATGTATGCACAGGGTGTTGCCATATATTTCAACCAATGTCTACTGCAATTATTTTAAGAGCATGCATTTTCTGGCAGTTTAGGATTAACTCTACAACTTTTGCTTTTACACTCCTTTTCTATCTCTTAAGCCCAGTAGGCCTTGGTTAAAATATATGGACACATAATTCATGGTTAGGGAAAGGTTACTTAAACATAGTGCAGTTTTTTATTTAAATTTAAAAAACACATTATGCTAGCTGCTAAGCAAGGTTGTCAAGTTATAACTTTTTTTAAAATTTTTACCAAAATTTGGTTGTGTAAGTCTTTTTTTTAAATTTTAATTTGGAGAAAAAAAAAACAATGTGAATTTTTTTATTTTGTAGAAGCCTGGACGATAACTGATGCTGCCTGCAAAAAACTTGAAGCTTTTGGGATGAGGTGTTACTGCCATCTGCTAAAAATATCTTGGAGTCATGTAAAAAACCAAATTGCAATGCATGAAAAATGAAAATATATTATAATTTTTTTTTTAGAAAATATGTATAAATTATAAATTAAAGCCTCTCTTGTTTCAAAACAGCATTATTTAATATTTTATCATTCATTAAAAAAATATTTATATATAATTAAACCACAGTTTTGTGCTCAAGCCCTAAGTTAGGGTGGCCCATAACTTAGGGGCCATAGTGCAGCAGGTGATAGAGGAGGCTATTTCCGAGAAAAAAGTTAATATCACATGGGGGCCAACACACATCTGTTTTTAAGATATAAGATTTTTAAAGTTAGAGGAGAGGGAGTGAAAAGGGTTTTACCAAAAAAAGGAAATCTGTCACAGCCCGCTAAATACTTAGCTAATTGTGATTTAAAAATGTAGTATTCCTTTTTTCGATAAAATTACAAGTTTAGAAGATACAAGCCGTCAAATTAACCTCCAAAAATGTATAAAAAATAATTTTTTCAAAAAATTCATTTTTGCATACTTATTCTTTTAAGTAATATCAATAATATTTTATTATTACCTATGTCTCGCTAGACACTTGTTTTTATTAACAAAAAATTTCATTCATAAAAGTTAATGACAAAAAAATAATTTTTTCTAAAAAAAATTGACCGACTAATTTTTTTTTAAATAATTTTGACTTCAATTTATTGCTCTTGTTCTGATACACGACGTTACCTAATTTCATATTTTTACTGCGTTTTTTTTTTAAGTTATTATCAAAAAAGTTTAAAAAATCGCCAACTTTGATGGTCTGTATCTCGACAATGAAAGAGTTTTGACCCATGCATTATAGGAACTTTTTCATCAGACATCACCTCCTCTATCACCTGTTGGCCTATGGCCCCTAAGTTATGGGATACCCTGTATAGTACCCCAAAGGAAGCCAGTCTTAATCATTGTGTCCCCGAAGGCAGTGTTTTATTATCACTTATATTTATCCTTTTCATTAATGACATGATTGAATATATCCTGAATCTTAGCCAAATTATCAAAATAGTAATGTATGCTGATGATTGTACAATAGTAATACCAAGCCGAAACATTAAAAGAGCTTAAGGCAAATACAATCTTTATTTTAAAAATTTTTAGTGAATGGTGTGAGAAAAACAAGCTATAAATCCAACAAAAACATTAAAACAAATCACTGACATAAATCTTATATTAAAAAAAAATAATAATCGGTTGCAGACATGTACGTTTTTGTGTTTTCACATAGTAGATGAAATGCTTACACTGTATTATGTAGCAGGAAAGTTGGGCGTGAGCAAGTTTTCTTGCAATATTAAATCAAAAATCTTTTAGCAACAAAACAACTAGTAAATATTTATTATTCTTTGGCATTTAGCCATATAATGTATCAGATACTTTTCTGGGGCCAAGACAGAAACTTTAAGTGCATTCTGATACTGCAAAATCGCATATTAAGAGAAATTTTTAAAGCAAATGCTCTTGGATCATGCAAACCTATATTTAAAGAGCACAATATTTTGCCAGCACCTTGTATTCTAATTCTTGAGGCACCAATTTATGTACGGACCTTTTAATAACTATGTATCCTGCTCAATTCCCTGAGCAGAGGATAGGTATTCAGAATTTATTCCAACCAATACTTTTTTATCCAAAACTGTTTTGGTTACATGTATATACCAAATTCTGAATTCATTTTTTATACATTTAAATACTTCTCAATATCTTTTGAAACCTATCCATTTAAATGACTTTTTATGAATTCATTATTTATACCGTTGAATACTTTTTAATTCCTTGCTTTCTCAATGCAACCGAATAAACATAGAAGGATTCATTTTTAATACATTTGAATACATACTAATACGCTATGGAATAATCCATTTAAATGACTTTTTATGAATTCATTATTTATCCCGTTGAATACTTTTCAATACCTTCCTTTATCAATACAATTGAATGAACTTTTCAAGTATTCATTTTCTATATATTTGAATACATATTTATACTCTTTAAAGCAATCCAATTAAATACCTTTTTATGTAATCATTATTTATACCAATGAATACTTTTTAATTCCTTCCTTTCTCAATGCAACCGAATAAACATAGAAGGATTCATTTCTAATACATTTGAATACATACTAATACGCTATAGAACAATCCATTTAATTGACTTTTTATGAATTCATTATTTATCCTGTTGAATACTTTTTAATACCTTCCTTTATCAATACAATTGAATGAACTTTTCAAGTATTCATTTTCTATATATTTGAATACATATTTATACTCTTTAAAGCAATCCAATTAAATACTTTTTATGTAATCATTATTTATACCAACGAATACTTTTTAATTTCATCCTTTCTTAATACAACCGAATAAACATACAAGGATTCATTTTTAATACATTTGAATACATACTAATACGCTATGGAATAATCCATTTAAATGACTTTTTATGAATTCATTATTTATCCCGTTGAATACTTTTCAATACCTTCCTTTATCAATACAATTGAATGAACTTTTCAAGTATTCATTTTCTATATATTTGAATACATATTTATACTATTTAAAGCAATCCAATTACATACCTTTATATGTAATCATTATTTATACCAATGAATACTTTTTAATTCCTTCCTTTCTCAATGCAACCGAATAAACATAGAAGGATTCATTTCTAATACATTTGAATACATACTAATACGCTATAAAACAATCCATTTAAATGACTTTTTATGAATTCATTATTTATCCCGTTGAATACTTTTCAATATCTTCCTTTATCAATACAATTGAATGAACTTTTCAAGTATTCATTTTCTATATATTTGAATACATATTTATACTCTTTAAAGCAATCCAATTAAATACCTTTTTATGTAATCACTATTTATACCAATGAATACATTTTAATTCCTTCCTTTCTCAATACAACCGAATAAACATAAAAGGATTCATTTTTAATACATCTGAATACATACTAATACGCTATAAAACAATCCATTTAAATGACTTTTTATGAATTAATTATTTATACCGTTTAATACTTTTTAATACCTTCCCTTATTAATACAATTGAATGAACTTTTCATGTATTCATTTTCTATATATTTGAATACATATTTATACTCTTTAAAGCAATCCAATTAAATACCTTTTTATGTAATCATTATTTATACCAATGAATACTTTTTAATTCCTTCCTTTCTCAATGCAACCGAATAAACAACATAGAAGGATTCATTTCTAATACATTTGAATACATACTAATACGCTATAGAACAATCCGTTTAAATCACTTTTTATGAATTCATTATTTATCCCGTTGAATACTTTTCAATACCTTCCTTTATCAATACAATTAAATGCACTTTTCAAGTATTCATTTTCTATGTATTTGAATACATATTTATACCCTTTAAAGCAAAACAATTAAATACCTTTTTATGTAATCATTATTTATACCAATGAATACTTTTTAATTCCTTCCTTCATCTTAATACAACCGAATAAACATAAAATGATTCATTTTTAATACATCTGAATACATACTAATACGCTATAAAACAATCCATTTAAATGACTTTTTATGAATTCATTATTTCCCACATAGCATTGAAAGAACATTCAAATGCTTTGTATATGCGTTTTAGGTACTTTAAAGAATATTCTTTTAGTGATATGCTTAGCATAATTTGAAAAGAAGATTCACATCCCAAGTATATGCGATGAATATACTGTAAAGGATCTTCTTTTAGGAATCAGCATACCATATTCTTGGCATATACCATGTGAGAATGTTTCACTTTAGTTCATCCATAGTATATACCAGTTATGAACGTGCCAAGAATATTCTGAGATTAACATGCTAAGAATATTCCGGAATGCACTAGAAAATACACATATATTTTAATAATATTTATGGCATGAATACATTCTACAAAAAACACTACAATATTCTTTAAACATTTTTGAATAATAAAACTGTACAAAAATATTGCTTTTTAGAGAATTGGTAATTTTAAGTATAGGTACCTTGTGTAAAGAATATTCTAAAAATTCTAAATTTAAATGATAATTAAATCCCTGTTGAAAATTGCTTAAATTCTTATAGCTGGGCGATTTTTTCTAAAAAATTATGACGTCACAGCCGAGATCATTTTTACAAATTTTGATAGAATAACTTTTTCAATCAACGATGTGATTGCGTGTCAAACTGTTTAAGAAATTTATAACCGATCTTTCTGACTGTGGCGTTCCAGGGTTCCTAATTTGGTCATAATCAGTGGCGTATATAGAAAAAAGCTTCGGGGTGGGCCCGAGACAGTTTTGGGCGTATATGAGGGGGGGGGCCCGGGCCCCCCCGTAGCTAAGATTTTTTAGATATTTTCCACATATTTCATGAATACAAACATAAAATAGCATAAACTACGGCCTCATAAGGTCTCGCCCCCCCTCCCAAAATGGCTCTGGTACAAAATAGCGAGGACAAAATAGCGCGGGACAAAATAGCGCAGGACAAAATAGCACAGGACAAAATAGCGCAGGACAAAATAGCGCGGGACAAAGTAGCCCGGGACAAAATAGCGCAGGACAAAATAGCGCAGATCTCAAAAAGATACTAAAAAAATAACCTAACCTATCCTCGGAGATACTAAAAAAATAAGCTAACCTTACTTGGTTAGTTTAATAAACAGTGAAGGCCTAACCTTATCACTCAAACTGCCCCAGCCGAAGTGGACCAGGGGCCGAGGATAGGTTAGGTTAGTGTCCTAACCTGACCCGGTTAGGTTTATTTACAAAAAAAAACTTACCTGATCTGTTCAGGCAAGTTTTTTTTTTGTAAAAAACCTAACCGGGTCAGGTTGGGATACTAACCTAACCTATCCTCGGCCCCTGGTCCACTTCGGCTGGACAGGGCAAATCGACTTGGGATTTATGACGTGCGCTATTTTGACATGCGCTATTTTGTCCTGCGCCATTTTGTCCTGCGCTATTTTGTCCTGCGCTAATTTGTCCTGCGCTATTTTGTCCTGCGCTATTTTGTCCTGCGCTATTTTGTCCTGCGCCATTTTGTCCTGCGCTATTTTGTACCAGAGCCCCCAAAACCGTGTTGTTTTTCTATATACGCCACTGCCGTATTTTATGTTTTTATTAATGAAATATGTGGAAAATACCAAAAAAAATCTTCGCATCGGGGGGAGCCATTCGGAATCCTTTAAAAATAGTGTCACTTTTTCAAATTTTATTTTATTGATTTTTGAGCGGCTCCTCTTCGAATACACCATAGACATGGTGGTGTTATTCATATTGGTTGGGTGACTACGTCCTTATTTACCTAATCTGTGGTTATGTCAATATTTGCGTGCTAAAATCAATGAAATTGAATGTTTTTCAGTTTTTCCATTATTACTCTAAGGTTTTTCCTTTCAATTTGGTCTTTGCTTGTGTTTTTTGGATTGCCAGATCGGTTTGGCCAGGTACGTTGTTTTAAATTTCATTTCGAATCCGTGTGTTCTGTAAGGCCCCTACTTTGAAAGGAGGGTAGTTAAGTGCCTATTTATAAACTAGATGTATAAGATAAATCAGAAAGGTTCTTAGCAGTCAATTTTACCATAAATTAGTTGACAAATACAAATATTATTTTAGTTCTGGAGTGTTTTATATAAAAGTTTTTTTTTTTTATTTAATAAATTTTGAGAAAAATTATATCAAAAAGTTTTCTTTTAACTTGAATCTTTACCTAACTTTTTAATCTTGCAACAGATATTTTTTATACTTCTCAGTGAGCTAGAGACTTTTGGTAGGTGATTATTGCTTAAAACATTAGCTTAGAACAAGTCAAGTCATAAGTTTTGTTTTAATAGGGACATTCCAGTGAACTTCCTCTCACAGTACGCGTTATATGAGACCATTTTTTCCATTTGGTAGAGGTTCAAGGATGATTCATGATTCATATGTGAGTGGGCCTTGGAGCCCTTCTACTGTGACTACTATCGGGTCTATTGTGGCTCAGCTTCAAGGATAGTGTTTATATGGATTTTAAATCAAGGATAGTATTTATGGTGCCATTTTGCTAAGGATGTTTTTCAGCTAAGTGAATAGAAATTATGAATTAAAGGTTGGTTAATTTGAATCTGTCCTCTTCTTTATTATTTTTTTGCACCATAAATAGCAGAACATAAATAAGAAACTATATAACATGTATACTTATATATAAATAGGAAACTAGCAGCTAGAAAAATGTTTAAAAGGAGAGTTTTGAGAGAAGCTTTGAACTTAATCCAGAGAAATTTTTCAGTTAAGAATTAACCGTAAAAATCTCCTGTTTAACAGTTTTTTAAAAACTGCTAGTTTCTAATATATTGAGGTGTTCTGCTAATTATTGTGCCCCCTGTATAAATTGTATACATGGGTAGGATGAAAGAAATAAGGACAAAAGTTTTTTGTAGTTATTGCCAATCTATAAATAGAAACATTTTTCTAGGTTAGGTATTTGGTTGGTGTTATTATTATTTTTTTTTGTTTAACTAGGTACTTATAGGGCTGTCTAGCAAAACATATGATCCAATCTAAGATATCTTCCGTAGGACAAACAAACTGATTTCTCATAAGCCGTAATGTTAACAAAAACGTAAATTGTACAAAAACCACAAGAGATTGAGTCCCAAAAATTATTCAGTTTTAAGAATGGGAAAAATGTAAATTTTGGAGGTATTAAAATGTATTTATTTTGTATACTTGAAAGGGGATTCAAAAGGATAATTATTTAATGGATTGGAGGGTATTAAAAAAACCCTTAATGTTATAGAAATGGATTCTTTTGGAATGACACAAAGTGTATTGAAATTGATGAAATGTTCATATACTTTTTAATGACAATTTAATACACCTTTTCAAATCCGTTTTTTGGATAAGAAAGAATTGAAAATGTGAATTTGGGAGGTATTAAAATGTATTAGGGCAGTTCTTCAGAAAACCTGTGAAACAGTGTCACAGGGGTAAATATCTCATTTTTTGAAGCAGAAACCTACTTTTTAATTTAAAATAGGATAAAATGCAATCTAATTTGCTACCTCACCAAAAAAAGAAAAAAATATTTTAATTATTAAGGATTTTTGCTGTATTAACAGTAGCTGAGGTCTCAGGCTTTGTTAATGTCACAACCCCAAGGTGAGCACATTCCGACTTATTTTTTAAAGTTATGGTTAATGATTTACATTAATATAGTTAAGTTCTAACAAGATCAACTCAAAAAAAACTATTTTGAGCCAAAATAATAATATTCAACAAAAGACACTCTGATTTTTAAAAAATAATATTGTTGTCACACCCTCTTTGCATCAGCTTTGTTACCAATTTTTAAATCGCACTAAAATCCATATATGGCAACACAAGCAGCCGCCATTGCATTGTTCCGTTTACTTTAGTCACATTCTTCGCTGTCAAGAAGCAGGTGGACGCTGTGAAATGTTGGTGTTTTTTTTTTAATTTTGAAGTGACAAAACAGGTAAGTGACAAGCACACTTTCTCAACTTTGTTGTCAAGTTCCTGACAATACAAAAAATGTTTTAAATAATCTAAATGTGACTTAATAATGCGCAAAACGTAATAAAAAACAGGGCAAAAAAACAGATCCCAACATTTTGTTTTCAAGGAGTTAGGCGGGAAATATGAATAGATTCCTCAGCTCCGTTAATATCAGCTTTGTTAATACTGGTGGTAACAAAGCTGAGGATGTGTTAACAAAGTTGAATATTATAGTATAATTTACTGAAAAAGCTTAGGTAGCAAAAAAATAAAAAGTATTTTCGAATTATTGGGGTCAATTATTAGGCAGAAACGACAGTTGAAACGTTTCGGCCCTTTTCGTTAACACAAAAAGTCAATTAACGGTAGCTTGGGTCAGGTTGGGTTGGGTTTACTTAACATTGCATTTCTTAGCTAGTTATAGTGAATTAACATTTTTTCAAACAATAATAAATGTAATAACATATCTTCATCAAAAAATCATGGTCAAAATTACAGTCGAACATCTATAACTCGAACTTCAAGGGACAACCAAATCAGTTCGAGTTATGGAGAGTTCGACTTATAGAAATTCGAGTTAAAGAGGTTAAAATTTATATAAAAAGTGCAGAACTTAGATTAATAAATTTGTCTGAGGTGCAGAACCACTTAAAAGGTTCGAGTTATAGAGGTTCGAGTTAGAGAGGTTCGACTGTATTACAAGGCGGTCATCGCTTTTATTATTATGATATCGGAATACCAACAAATTAATTTTTAACTTTTTAGTGAATTTTATAAAAGCTTAAAAAATAGGTACATTTTTTTGACATATAAACTTTTTTATAAACATTAATTTTTTGATTTCTAGAAAAATGGCAAAAAAAAGAAAGACACAAAAAAAGGTGCAGATGAAAAAAAAGCAAAATCTAGAGAATGTATGATGGGCATCATGGAACACTTAATCCTTATCAGAACGTGTTCCAGACGGGGATCATTCGTATCCTTGTGATCGACGTTGGAGAGAGTGAAAACCAAACAGTTTTAACAAGTTCCCAACAAAAGCATCAAACCGTCAGTATAATTTAATACGGGTAGGAGTATTTTCCCTCTGAGTAGTTGTTTCTGTTGGTTTCACACAACTTATGCTCTACACGGAGCTATCGCCTACATTCACCCGAGGATGGCCCAAAAGGCCGAAACCGGACGTGGATTGGCATGGATTACTTGTTCCTGATTGTCAGAACGTATTCCAGACGGGGATCATTCGTATCCATGTGATCGACGTTGGAGAGAGTGAAAACCAAATAGTTTTAACAAGTTCCCAACGAAAGCATCAAACCATTATCTGTAGATTAACTTTTTATATTGTTGCTCATTTAAGATTTAAGTGGTTTAAGAAGAGATTAAAAATTTGAAAATAATAGGTTTTAGGTTTTTTGTTCATTATAATTATTTTTGTTTATTTGGTAGTAGTAGTTTTTTAAATTTAGTTATGAGAAATTTAAATACAGTAAGCTTTGCAATATATATTTTCTAAGTAATTTATCAGCTTTGTTAACTTGACCTCAGTTTCGTTAATATACTTTTTTAAAAAATTCTTCTATTTTTGCTGTGTTTTTTGATAAAAAGTAGTTTTTTTTGTTTTGTTATGACTTTTTTATGTAAAATGTGTTCACTACATATATTTTCTAAGTAATTTATCAGCTTTGTTAACATAACCTCAGCTTTGATGAATCACTTTTTATCATATTTACTTTTTCTCCAAAAATATACATTTTTTTTCTGGGAAGCATACTTTATGCAAAATATTAAAGCATTTTCTTTTTAACAGATAATAAAAAGCATATTTTTTAATATTATATTTTTCAAAAAAAAGGGAAGCTCATTTCACAGGTTTTCTGAAGAACTGCCCATTAATTCTGTATACTTAAAAAGGGACTTAAAATGATAAATAGTTTATGGATTGGAGAGAATTCAAAATAAAAACCCTTAATGGGATAGAAATTGATTCCTTTTGAATGTCACAAAGTGTATTGAAATGGATGAAATGTTTGTATACTTTTTAATGCCAATTTATTATGCCTTTTCAAATCCTTTTTTGGATAAGAAAAGATTCAAAATATAGATCTAGGAGGTATTAAAATGTATTCATTCTGCATACTTAAAAGGGGATTTAAAAGGATAAGTAATTTTATTATTATTATTTTTTTTTGATTGCCACAAACTGTATTGAAATGGATGGAATGTTTATATACTTTTTAATGCTAATTGCATACGCTTTTTGAAATCCTTTTTTTAGATAAGAGAGGATTAAAAATGTAGATCTCGAAGGTATTAAAATGTATTCATTCGGTATTCTTGAAAGGGGATTCAAAAGGTTAAAGATTTTATGGATTAAAGGGGATTAAAAATAAAACCCCCTAATGACATAGAAATGGATTCCTTTTTTTGGATAAGACAGGATTGAAAATGTAAATTTCGGAGGTATTAATGTATTTATTCTGTATACTTGGAAGAGGATTCAAAAGGATAATTATTTTATGGATTGAAGGGGATTAAAAAAACCCTTAATGCTATAGAAATGGATTCTTTTTGAATGACACAAAGTGTATTGAAATGGATGGAATGTTTATATACTTTTTAATGACAACTTAATACGCCTTTTCAAAACCTTTTTTCGGATAAGAAAGAATTGAAAATGTGAATTTCGGAGGTATTAAAATGTTATAATTCTGTATACTTAAAAGGGGACTTAAAAGGATAAATAGTTTATGGATTGAAGAGAATTCAAAATAACAACCCTTAATGAGATAGAAAGGGATTCCTTTTGAATGCCACAAAGTGTATTGAAATGGATGAAATGTATTCATTCTGTATACATGAAAGGGGATTCAAAAGAATAAAGATTTTATGGATTAAAGGGGATTAAAAATAAATCCCCTTAATGACATAGAAATGGATTCCTTTTGAATGCCAAAAAGTGTATTGAAATATATATATACGCCTTTTCAAATCCTTTTTTCGGATAAGAAAGAATTGAAAATGTGAATTTTGGAGGTATTAAAATATATTAATTCTGTATACTTAAAAGGGGACTTAAAACGATAAATAGTTTATTTATTAAAGAGAATTTAAAATAACAACCCAATAATAATGAAATAGAAATGGATTCCTTTTGAATGATTATAGTATTAAAATGGATGGAATATTTTTATACTTTTAATTACAATTTAATATGCTTTTTCAAAACCTTTTTTTGGATAAGAAAGAATTGAAAATGTAGATCTAGGAGGTATTAAAATGTATTAATTCTGTATACTTAAAAAGGGACTTAAAAGGATAAATAGTTTATGGATTGGAGATAATTCAAATTAAAAACCCTTAAAGTGTATTGAAATGGATGCAATGTTTGTATACTTTTTAATGCCAATTTCATACGCCTTTTCAAATCTTTTTTTGGATAAGAAAGGATTGAAAATGTAGATCTAGGAGGTATTAAAATGTATTCTTTCTGCATACTTAAAAGGGGATTTAAAAGGATAAGTAGTTTTTGGATCGGAGCGGATTAAAAATAAAAACCCTTAATGAGATAGAAGGGGATTCCTTTTTAATGCCACAAAGTGTATTGAAATGGATTAAATGTATACATTCTGTATACATGAAAGGGGATTCAAAAGGATAGATTTTATGGATTAACGGGGATTAAACATAAAATCCCTTAATGACATAGAAATGGATTCTTTTTGAATGCCAAAAAGTGTATTAAAATGGATGGAATATTTTTATACTTTTAATGACAATTTAATACGCCTTTTCAAAACCTTTTTTTGGATAAGAAAGAATTGAAAATGTGAATTTCGGAGGTATTAAAATGTATTAATTCTGTATACTTAAAAAGGGACTTGAAAGGATAAATAGTTTATGGATTGGAGATAATTCAAATTAAAAACCCTTAATGGGATAGAAATGGATTTCTTTTGAATGTCACAAAGTGTATTGAAATGGATGAAATGTTTGTATACTTTTAAATGCCAATTTAATACGCCTTTTCAAATCCTTTTTTTGGATAAGAAAGGATTGAAAATGTAGATCTAGGAGGTATTAAAATGTATTCATTCTGCATACTTAAAGGGGATTTAAAAGGATAAGTAGTTTAGGGATTTTAGGGGATTCAAAATAAAAAGCCTTAATGAGATAGAAAGAGATTCCTTTTGAATGCCACAAAGTGTATTGAAATGGAATGTTTATATACTTTTTAATGCTAATTGCATACTTTTTTAAATCCTTTTTTTGGATAAGAAAGGATTGAAAATGTAGATCTCGAAGGTATTAAAATGTATTCATTCTGTATTCTTGAAAGGGGATTTAAAAGGTTAAAGATTTTATGGATTAAAGGGGACTAAAAATAAATCCCCTTAATGACATAGAAATGGATTCCTTTTGAATGCCAAAAAGTGTATTGAAATGGATGGAATGTTTATATACTTTTTAATGACAATTTAATTCGCCTTTCGAAATCCTTTTTTCGGATAAGAAAAAATTGAAAATGTGACTTTTGGAGGTATTAAAATGTATTAATTATGTATACTTAAAAGGGGACTTAAAAGGATAAATAGTTTATGGATTGAAGAGAATTCAAAATAACAACCCTTAATGGGATAGAAATGGATTCCTTTTGAATGTCACAAAGTGTATTGAAATGGATGAAATGTTTGTATACTTTTTAATGTCAATTTAATACGCCTTTTCAAATCCTTTTTTTGGATAAGAAAGGATTGAAAATGTAGCTCTAGGAGGTATTAAAATGTATTCATTCTGCATACTTAAAAGGGGATTTAAAAGGATAAGTAGTTTATGGATTGCAGGGGATTAAAAATAAAAACCCTTAATGAGATAGAAAGGGATTCCTTTTGAATTCCACAAACTGTATTGAAATGGATGGAATGTTTATATACTTTTTATTGCTAATTGCATACGCTTTTTGAAATCCTTTTTTTGGATAAGAAAGGATTGAAAGTGTAGATCTCGAAGGTATTAAAATGTATTCATTCTCTATTCTTGAAAGGGGATTCAAAAGGTTAAAGATTTTATGGATTAAAGTGGATTAAAAATAAATCTCCTTAATGACATAGAAATGGATTCCTTTTGAATGTCAAAAAGTGTATTGAAATGGATGGAATGTTTATATACTTTTTAATGACAATTTAAAACGCCATTTCAAATCCTTTTTTCGGATAAGAAAGAATTGAAAATGTGAATTTTGGAGGTATTAAAATGTATTCATTCTGTATACTTAAAAGGGAACTTAAAAGGATAAATAGTTTACGGATTGAAGAGAATTCAAAATAACAACCCTTAATGGGATAGAAATGGATTCCTTTTCAATGTCACAAAGTATATTGAAATGGATGAAATGTTTGTATACTTTTTAATGCCAATTTAATACTCCTTTTCAAATCCTTTTTTTGGATAAGAAAGGATTGAAAATGTAGATCTAGGAGGTATTAAAATGTATTCATTCTGCATACTTAAAAAGGGATTTAAAAAGATAAGTAGTTTATGGATTGCAGGGAATTAAAAATAAAAACCCTTAATGAGATGGAAAGGGATTCCTTTTGAATGCCACAAAGTGTATTGAAATGGATGGAATGTTTATATACTTTTTAATGACAATTTAATTCGCCTTTTCAAATCCTTTTTTCGGATAAGAAAGAATTGATAATGTGAATTTTGGAGGTATTAAAATGTATTCATTCTGTATACTTAAAAAAAGACTTAAAAGGATAAATAGTTTATGGATTGAAGATAATTCAAAATAACATCCCTTAATGGGATAGAAATGGATTCCTTTTGAATGTCACAAAGTGTATTGAAATGGATGAAATGTTTATATACTTTTTAATGCCAATTTAATACGCCTTTTCAAATCCTTTTTTTGGATACGATAGGATTGAAAATGTAGATCTAGGAGGTATTAAAATGTATTCATTCTCTATTCTTAAAAGGGAATTCAAAAGGGGAAAGATTTTATAGATTAAAGGGGATTAAAAATAAATCCCCTTAATGACATAGAAATGGATTCCTTTTGAATGCCAAAAAGTGTACTGAAATGAATTGAATGTTTATATACTTTTTAATGCTAATTGCATACGATTTTTGAAATCCTTTTTTTGGATAACAAAAGGATTGAAAATGTAGATCTCGAAGGTATTAAAATGTATTCTTAAAAGGGGATTCAAAAGGTTAAAGATTTTATGGATTAAAGGGGATTAAAAATAAATCCCCTTAATGACATAGAAATGGATTCCTTTTGAATGTCAAAAAGTGTATTGAAATGGATTTACTTTGAATGCCAAAAAGTGTATACAAAAGGATAGAATGTTTCAAAATGGATTTATTTTGTATGCCAGGATCTGTATTGAAATGAATTAAAAATTTGTTATCCATTTTAATACTTAACACTTTCTATCCCCCAAAGGTCAGAAAAAGGATTTCAAAAAGCGGATAGAAAATGGATTCATTTTTTTTTATCCTTTTTTATTCATTTTTTTTATAGGGGAGGTACCAAGATCAGTTCCCAGCTGTAAATAGCTTCCATCACCACAATACAAGGTCTGCATCCAGCAATAATAAAAGCCCTTATTTTCTTCTGCAACAAAATTTAACTCTATCCCTCACAGGGTTAGAAACCAACCCAGTCTAAAAAAAAATGTGTGTGCTTAAGACCACACGGCAGAAGTGTAAACTTCAACAAGGCGAAATTAATAATACTGGCCTTCATCTGCACTTAAGCCGACTTCACCCGAATGAGCGTTACATAGCCGAGCCTGACGGCTCAGTTCAATTCACCACCCACAAAAACTGCTAAACGCGCCTGAAGAAGTTTACACTTCAAAAATTTAAACTTGAACTAAGGAAATTTTTCAGAGATCGAGAGGAGGCTAAAAAATATATATTTTTTAAAAATTAACTTAATGTGTGCTATACCATACATTTAATACATTAAAACTCTCATTATTTTTATTTGTTTTTGGGTTACTGTAAACATTTTCTTTTTTTTACCTTACCTACTTTTTGTGACATTGTCTAAATTTACTATTGAAAATCTTTTTGACAATTAAATGATTCGATTTGAACCAAAGTTAGCGAACTGCCATGCAAAAGTAAAACTACTATAAAAGCGTGATTGTTTTTAAAAAATCAACTCTGCAATGTCTAAGTTAATATAACATTTGCAATTCTCAAGATTATAAATCTAATACAGTAAATTTTATTATGATATATCACACATCACATCACATTAAAATTTCGACCCTATGTTAACTTTTGCTCTGCATCTTATTAAATGTTAAAATTTGGTACATGTGTAGTATGGATTCCCTTCAATCTAATAAGCAAACATTTGTTTTAATTAAACCTTTAAAAAATAATTTTAAAAATTGTTAATATTTCCTCGAA